>OY744535.1:36810344-36832844 GCA_963556195.1 Sepiola atlantica | reverse complement strand
ACGTATACGCAATTTGTCCTGACACATAAAACTCCTGTTACACCAGGACTTTCTTAGGACTCTTGGAGCATTCGTATTCTTGTAACGCTGTATGTTTCGTTGTTTTGATGAAAAAACATATTTTGTATGGATATACATTGTGATATTTTCTTTTGATACGGTTCTACAGGGTGGGCAAAAATAAGGGTCCTATTTTTAAAAATTCATAACTTTTTTATTTATTGATTTAAAAAAAAAATTTTTTTTAGAATAAGTAAAGGACCCCTTCCGAAGCAAGCATGAGCCGTATTAGCCCTAAGGAACGTACCCTCATTTAGAAAACATTATTTTTGCTTAAAAAACTCAAAACAGTGTAAAAAACAATACTTTAGTTTTTGTAAGTTTTAAGAAGTGTTTTTCGGCTAAAATTTGTTTTGTTTATTTCAAAAAATCTCGGAAGGGTCAGTCTACACACACATAAAGTTTGGTGAGTTTAACTTTTATTTTGTGGAAAGTTATTCAAATTCAAGTTATTCAAATTTAAAGATAGGACCCTTATTTTGGCCCACCCTGTATGTTTAACACTTTAAAATGTTTATAAAAAAATATTAACCATTATTGTGAATAGTAATTGTTGGCATCTTTTGGCCCAGCTCTGTCGAGCTAAGTCATGGTTCTGTACGGTTCTCAGCGGTCCGCTATCATAGACTACCTACTAACGTGTTAAGAAATGGTTAGTTTACTGCTAATCAATTAAGGCGTCCATACCGTGTTTTTGTAAGCCAGAGTGTTCAACGTCTGGGGTTCTGCCTGTTACCTCCATACATTCCCACCTTGTGTCACATCTTCCCGTCGTCGAAGTGATATAAATGCTCACTATAGTCGATAATAATAAAAATAACATGAACTAACATTTAAAATGTCTTATTGCTGACTGAAATGAAAAAAATATAAACCACAGGTTAAAATAATGGGATCACTTACAAATAGCGTACCGGTTCCCGGATTCGAGGTAAACATTCCAGAGTTGTACAAAAATGTTCTCAAGTTGATAAAATGAACCTGTCATTAGTTGTAGGTTAAATAAGCCAGTCTTGTCACTAGAAGTCTATACTCATTTCGATCGGAAGGCTTACATCAATACCAGCAAATCTTAAAAGTTATTTTCAAATAAGTTAGATTGCTGTCAAACATTACGTGATTAGAAAAGATCTCCATTACTCAGAACAGTTAATATTCGGATAGAAAATGTATTTTGTTCGGTGGTTGTAGAGATTTGATAGAGTGTAAACAAAAAATAAAACTGGAGATAGATGATAACGAAAAAGGAATGCATTTTTCACACGCACTAAGAGGCGATAGGTGGGGGGGGGCGCTTCCGGTTTGAGCTACGTTGCTGGCGTGCGAGTGGGCACGTGCTTAGACACACAGCCTCCCGCGGAGAAAAAAAAAAGTAATCGCTGTTTCCGGATTCATGATTTTCCCCCTTTTCTACGTTCGTTGATACAAACACATGATGTACTTTGAATTCATCTCAATCAAATCTATCATCGCCTGCTCGTTCTCTACTTACGTGTAAAAGTACGCGTAGATAGTATCTCCACACAAACTCACGTACACACACGTATATATATATGTATATATATATATATATATATATATGTATATATATATATATATATATATATATATATATATATATATATATATATATATATATATATATATATATATGAGAGTCGAAAAGCGATCAAGGACAGTAGAACATTGCCCTTTTCTTCTTCTTTAGGCACCCTCCTAACTCAAGATTCCCTTATTTTGTCTTGTCGTCCTTACATTCCTTGAGTGATTTTTCTGACAAAGGGGGAATGGTTGCTGTCTTCTGGGTGGGAATCTATCCCTCTCACAGTTATCGTTTGCTAGTTCTTTTGCCATAAAGTAGAATTTTTAGCTCTTTACATCAAATGTCTTCATGCCTTGTACCGAGCGATTTCTATAATATATATATATATAGATATAGATATGTATATATATATATATATATATATATATATATATATATATAAATATAGATATGTATATATTTATATATTTATATATATATATATATATTATGTATATACGTATATATATGTATATATTTATATATATATATTATGTATATACATATATATATATACATATGTATATATTTTTATATATATATATATATTATGTATATACATATATATATATATATACATATATATATATATATATATATACACATATATATAATATCTCAAAAACCAATAAAGCAAATTAATTAAAACTTTGCACAACATTTTCATTTGATAGGTTCTATAAGTGTGTAGAATTTCAGCATCATTAGTCAAGGCAACCCAGAGATCCAGAGAGGTCAGGCATGATGTGTTGTTATCCGTGTGTACGTACGTACGTATGTGCCACCCTGTATCTCATCAACTATTTGACGGATTCATCTGATTTTTAGCAGAGATATAGGTACTAGGGTCTAGTTGATGGCATTTTAATTTCAGTTTACCATATACCTTAGTTTTCCAGAAAATTCCAAAAAACCTTATGAGAAGGCATTGTATTGAGGCATTGCCTTTACAGAAGTAGTGACATTCCATGATAAATTCCAGTATACTGAAATCATATGCCCTTAATAGTGTTAAGATGAAAATTCTATATACACTAAATGTACAAAAGCAAGGAAATTCCCAAATTTTTACACTTTTGCAGGCACGTAGCCACACTTCTAACTTAGGGGGGGGGGCAAGGCATTTTTAGGGGGGGGCAAGGCATTTTTAGGGAGGCAAGGCATTTTTAGGAGGGGCAAAACTAATATTGATATTCTAATATGAGTGACGTTTTGGTTCAGTGTGTGTGTGTGTACTGATATATAAATATAAATAAGGAGATACAAAATTTCAATTTCTTTTATATAATCTAAATATATTGTTGTGTATTTCGGTAGGTACATTTAAATAACAACATCAGAAATGTAAAGCACATAAAGCATAGTAAACACAGTAATAATAACATAAAGTTCGTAAAATAAGGTAGCTACTTGCTAGCTCTACAGAATTCTATTATAATCTTCTATTTGTACGTGGGGTTTATACCCTACCAATGCTGTTTTTTCTTTCAACTTCATCTCGGGTGAAATCTGGGATTTTTCTATGTTGATTTAAAAAATGTTAAATGTAACATTCACAATTTTTAAAATTAATAGTTGCAACTGACAACAAAAAGAAAAAAAACGTATTTGAGATTCGTGACAAAATACAAAAATAATTTTTTAAACTAATTCCCACTTTCATTTGAAAATAATTTAGGTGGCTAGTATTCATTTCTATCTTTTGAATGAAGACAACACTTTCTTTTATAAATTAAAAAAATATCTTTAAAAGAAGCTGGCAAAACAACAACGTGAATTCATTTTGTGTTTATATTATATCATTTGAATTATAATTATGAAATTGATAATTTATGATATTAAAGTGTGAATTAACAATATTTAAAAGTATATATTTAGTAAGTTGACAAAATAAAGACAGATACACTGACAATCTCTTTCACCAAGCAGGAAACCGCTGAAAAGCATCGAGGCTTTGTTTCCCTCACCACTTGATCTGAAACTAGCGAAGTTATGTTTGAGTTTGAGAACACGTACATTTTAATTTAAGACAATAGTTGATCACTCTAATTCAACAAATAACTACTGTGTTATCTATAAGTGTTGCGTTCGTACACAGAATGCAGATGTCAGAAGATCTAACATAAGTCATACACAAATTAAATTCTCAAGCTGCACTTCCCGTTAGAAAGGTTTACAAGAGGCGCATTCTGCTTTAATACTAATTCTTACCACGCTGGTAGAAAAGCGACGTACGGATACTGAAGTCAAGTGTAAAAAGTATACCAAAGTGTCGTTCTTCAATGTACAACACTAATCTCAATCAACCAACTTCCAGGGCCGTTGCTCCTTCTGCTTCGAACAACATCAACTTGATTTGCATCATGGAACAGCAGCTTCTTCATGATAAATGTCACCCTAGGCATCACGACGAAGGAAACGGGTGGGTTGTCATATCCGCCTCTGCTTCAAAAATCTCGCAGAATTCTACGATTAGTGGTGTAGCAATGAATCTCGGTTAACATGCATTGGAGGCCCTTAATAGCACCGATAAAATTAAAAATCAAACTAATTTCAAACGGACTTATATAATGCTGCTCAATAATAAATAGAGCTATTTATATAATTATTTTTATTTATAAGTACATGTGAAGCGTTTATATATATATATATATATATATATATATATATATATATATATATATATATATATTTTTTTTTATTTATCAATTTTCCAACGAATGTTAAGTCTGCAATATCTTAGATTTAGTTAGTTTGTCTGGGGATTTAAACTGCATTTTACATTTTTTTAATGACTCAGAGCTTTTTTAGACTATATATATATATATATATATATACATATATATATATATATGTATATATATATATATATATATATCTATATATATATATGTATGTATATATATATATATATATATATATATATGTATATATATGTATATATATATATATATATATATATATATATATATATATATATATATATATATATATATATATATATATATATATATATATATATATATATATATATATATATATATATATATATATATATATATATATATATATATATATATATATATATATATATATATATATATATATATATATATATATATATATATATATATATATATATATATATATATATATATATATATATATATATATATATATATATATATATATATATATATATATATATATATATATATATATATATATACGGCACAATCACGTTGACACACCGGATCCCGTTAGATCACCGAAGTTAAGCGGCGTCGAGCCTGGCCAGTACTAAATGGGTGACCATTTGGGAATACCAGGTGCTGTATGTGCTCTCTGCTTATCTCGGCATTGTTTCCAGTCGTCTTGTATTACTACTTGCCATTGAAATCAAGCAATGCCGACTCCGGAGAGCGGTTGTTGAGGATTGAGGCACTCATACGTCGAAATTGACGGGAGAATCCATCATATATATATATATATATTGAAATTTGAAGCGTTGGGTGGGTAGCAATAATAAAGATATTTTTTTATAAAATATTAAGAAAACCTTGCACAACGCAGATTATTTGTTTCTAAAATAAATTATTTATTCATCTCAAAAACATTTTTTTTATATAAACTTGAGTACTTTCAGTAAATCTACCATCTTCAGAAGAATATTTCTTCTCTTTCTTTTTTTTTCTTTTTTTTCTCTTGGTTGAGACATTCTAGTGGCCAAGTTGAAAATTTGTCTAGGTGTTTTGACGAAGTGAAAAAAGTGTCGATATGGCTGTGTGTCACGTGGTCGGCGTGGAAGGATATTTTGAAAAGTCACACAATTTGAAGCGTTGGGTGGGTAGCAATAATAAAAAAAAATGTTTTTGAGATGAATAAATAATTTATTTTCGTTATGTAACATTGTAAGCCGGCTGTTATTCTTGACACGGAACGTATACACACACGTATTTATTTTGTAGCGCATGAGTGGTGTAAAATTGAATCATTGACAATAAATGTTTCCATGCATCCACATTCAATAAACTCAAGGGACGTCGTCAAGGAGTCAGGCAGATACGATATTTGCCCTAACTTTGCAGTGGGTATGCTAAGACCTGGTGGAGCCCATGTCCTCTGCAGGCCATATACATCACCTTCTATTTCCAAATTGTAGCCTATTTAGTACTTGCCAGGCCCAACGTCGCTTATCGTCGGTGATCTAACGAGAACCGATGTGCCAACGTGATTATGCCGTATAATGTGTATTATATGCGTATATAAAGAAACAAGGGCTAATTAAAAATGTGTGTTGTTTTTTGTAAACTATTATTGTAATATTGTGAACTGAACACAATCATTGAAGCTGCAATTATTAAAGTTGCAGCATATACTGAAAAAATGTTAAAAATAAAAAATTCAGAAATAAATAAAAATATTGTTTAAGCAAAAGTAAACTTTAAAAAGTAATTCAATTTTGCAATGGAAAATATACGCAATATTTTTAATAGATATTTATTTTCTTATCGACTTATTTCTTGCCAATTATCTATTTTTAATAAAAATGTATATTGTGAATTTAATGAGGTGTGCACATTAATTTGAAAAAATAAGAATTTGCCTTAAAGTTTCATTAAATTGGTTACATTGTGAAAATACGAGTTAGAAGAACATTTATTAGAGGACGCACGTCCATGAAACCCACACACATACATATCTCTATAATCGTGAAGGTATGCATACTGTTATGAAGTCCCTTCAAAAAATAAAAAAAATTGAGCACTGTTAGGAGATATTAAAAACAGACATCCACTTAAGCTATAAAAGTTTAAAGATTAAGTTCCTTGAACCCTTTAAAATGCCTTGTAATTAAGTCCGGCTGCATTTGGCATCAATATAACTTAATTTTCCTATATCACATGATACTATTCTATGACCGCGCAGAGTCTGAGTTGACTCTGTGAACATGGTTCGACCCCTTATGACCGTCTGAAATTATCGCTTTCTTACACTGATTAGAGCTTAAGCTTGAAAAGACGACTAATTTAAGTATAAATAATTTAATAATAATTTATGATAAATATATATATATATATATATATATATATATATATATATCTGTGCCCGCTTCCAGGTACATATAGATCTTAATTTCCCTTAATTACGTGACAGTTTTCGTTGGCCGAGTCGATATGGCTACTGCTTGCAGATTCTCCCCACCGTCTGAAATTGTTACTTTCCTGCACTGATGAGAGCAATACGCTTGAAACGCTAGCGTCTGTAGGTATTAATAATTTAATATTTATTTATGAATATTATATATATATATATATATATATATATATATATATATATATATATATATAGTCATCAACATACAGACTGTTTCGCTGTACCACAGCTCTTCAGTGCGGCTACACCAGTTAGTGCCTCAAGTTGGGATCGAAACTCAACCGTCGAGCTGACACTGACTGAATTTAATGATATCTCAATGTAAACATTGTCAGTGCCGGAGCTCGAATTAGTTTTACCCAATGAGTTATGCCTTAAACATATGGTAGTTGGCGATATCCTTACAAATAAGCTCTACCCAGAAGGGTAGCTTTATATAGTCATCCACATACACAGTTTCGCTGTAAATATATATGTGCGTGTAGATAATCTCTTAATCTAATAAACGGGCCATTATAAATACATTGAGTAACATAGTCATGCGATTTTTTTTTGTAAATGTAAACATTGTAGGAGTGCATATATGTATTTTAAAAATATATAGTTATCTTGTTTCGAACCGATCATTATGCATTTCTAAATATATATGGTCGACACTCAGGTGAATCAAATGAGCAAAAAATTGTTTTTCTTAACGTTACCATTGAGGTAGTGCGCTCACTCACACTGGCACCCCACATAAAATAATCAGTGAGATACCCACACATTAAAAGAGTAAACAATTGATAATATTTTGAGTTATATTAAATAGTACATTTTAACAGCGCCCGTGCGCGGGCATGATGGACAATAATATTTATGTGCTTGCTAAATCCTAAACTATTAAACTCATCATTAGTAATTATGGAATGTATAACCTAGGCAACAGAGTACGTAACGTTAGCACATTACTAATTTATTGTTGCATCATTTTTAAAATGTTACCATTTCAGGGGGGCACTAATTCCTGGTACATGCTCCTAAAAAAAGAGAAATAATTAAAATTGGAGTAATGTGCAGAATCCTATAAAAGAGAAAACCCATATTTCAACCCGGCAGAAACCCTGTTGTATTAATTACTTATACCCGTCCTATAACGAGGATCTTACTAGTATATATATATATATATATATATATATATATATATATATATATATATATATATATATATATATACTATTAGACTATTAGATAACCGATGTATCGTTTAATCATAATCTATCGTAATAATATGAAGCTCAATACATTGAAAAATGAGAATTAAAATTTTATAGATACAATATTTATTAAAACATCAGGTATTTAAAGCAAGTAGTTTAATATCCTTAATCCATGATATAAGACTCATTGCTTTGAAATACTGATGTTTTAATAAATAGTATATCTATACAATTTGTAAATCTTATCTTTCATCTTAATAAATAAATAAATAAATATATATATATATATTCATATAGGTGTGTATATAAAGAGAGAGAAAGAGAGATTAATAAATAAATATATATATATATATATATATATATATATATATATATATAGAGAGAGAGAGAGAGAGAGAGAGAGAGAGATAGATAGATAGATAGATAGATAGATAGATAGATAGATAGATAGATAGATAAATAGATAGATAGATAGATAGTTGTAAAGAGAGATATGGAGAGAAAGAGGGCCAGGACTTCTTATGTATCTTGCAATCAAGGTTGTTCTATTTTGGTGATTCATTAAGAAATGTAACTATTATAGTGTTATTTTGCCTAGGGGGCATGACAACATCAGTCCGAACAAGATATGTTAGATTCTTGGCTCCAGTTATGTTGTTTGAAGGTTTTAATTAAACACACCTGCGGCCAAATGATCTTTATTAGCGTATATACATACATCCATACGTGCACATGTGTACACGCCCACACTACATAAAGCGAAGTGCATTTTTATTATTCACCTAGCGTAAAGAAATACTCTACTGTAAATAATAGTCTTCCCCGGTTACTGCCAGTGTCTCAAAAATTATATATATATATATATATATATATATATATATATATATATATATATAAAAGGAGATTGTAGTTTGCTTGAAGCATTGCTGGTAAATATAAGTGTAAATTAGTAGTCCAAGGCTATAGCAATGCGATGTGGTTGCCGTGAGATGGAAAAGTGAAAAGAAATAAACGCAGGGAGAGAGTGAAACTCAAAACGATTTATTAAAAATTTTCACGAAAACTGATTAAATACCAAATAGTATTTTTTTTTTTTTTTGGTAAGTAACAGATCGGCAAAGGGTAATCTTAAATTTTCGAAAGAACAACTTTCATTATCAGAAGACAACAATAGAAGACCGAGAGGGTCGGAAAAACGTGAAAAACCGGTGTCAGATCATCGTATTATAGGGGAAAACAATTGGCAGTAGGAACGCAGAACACGTCAAAATTCAATTAAGCAATCATATAACTAAGGTTAAAACATTATAAACATTAGTTTAGTAATATACCAATTTTTTAAATTTTATTATGTTTCATTTTAAATGACTCATCAATCTTTATTTATTTATTTATTTTATTTTATTTTTTTTTTTTTTCATTTATTCTCTTCAAATCTAAATCTAAATTTAAATTTACTGTCAAAGGGAGATTTGAAGAGAATAAATGAAAAAAAAAAAAAAAAAATAAAATAAATAAATAAATAAAGATTGATGAGTCATCTAAAATGAAACATAATAAAATTTAAAAAATTGGTATATTACTAAACTAATGTTTATAATGTTTTAACCTTAGTTATATGATTGCTTAATTGAATTTTGACGTTTTCTGCGTTCCTACTGCCAATTGTTTTCCCCTATAATACGATGATCTGACACCGGTTTTTCACGTTTTTCCGACCCTCTCGGTCTTCTATTGTTGTCTTCTGATAATGAAAGTTGTTCTTTCGAAAATTTAAGATTACCCTTTGCCGATCTGTTACTTACCAAAAAAAAAAAAAAAATACTATTTGGTATTTAATCAGTTTTCGTGAAAATTTTTAATAAATCGTTTTGAGTTTCACTCTCTCCCTGCGTTTATTTCTTTTCACTTTTCCATCTCACGGCAACCACATCGCATTGCTATAGCCTTGGACGACTAATTTACACCTATATATATATATATATATTTATACATTGAAACACACCCGTTTGAAGTTCTAAAACCTTTTAAAAAGAACTTAAAAAAAAAAACTTTTTCCAAATTTTGAATATTGACTGTTCTCATCTGTTAACTTATACATCTCTACTTCCTCTGATGATAATATTTTAATGTTTGAAAAGCCGTGCTTAAGGAATGCAATTGAAAGAGAAGAAGAATAAATATTTTTACTCACTAAATGCTCCTTGTTCTGAGCAACTGAAGATATGTATCTGTTTCCATTTACAGGTCTAACTATTTTTCATTGACTCACCTTATATATATATATATATATATATATATATATATATATATATATATATATATATATATATATATATATATATATATATAAGCTGATACAATACATTTGAATTTTACTTTATTTTTATTATGGTACGCAGTGCTGGGCTACACATAATATTTAGACGTAAACGGCTGTTCGGGTGTCGAATCTTGACGTAGACACACCGACTAAATCGTAAGAAAGCAAAGTGATTGCAATCCCCACTGTGCTGAATAAACACATATAAAAATGATAGATGTACTGATGTTCACCTTCCGCCCAAAATTACGGAAGAAATATTAAGCTTCACAAGAGTTCGCACTGATATTTATATAATATCATATAATTATGTCAGGAATTCTATTTTTTCATAGTGTAATTATAATTATGAATTTACTTAATATCTACAAAACAACCGTCGACTTTTTATATAGCAAAAATGGTTAATTTCCGAATTCCTTTCAGATTGCGGGGCTTTTCTGACTCTTGCTTACCCTAAACACTTGCTAAATATTTCCTGACCGAATCGATGTACATATAGTTCTCTATCCATATATAAATAAATGTATAGTGGTCTTCATTATATATATATATATATATATATATATATATATATATATATATATATATATATATATATATATATATATATATTCTTCAAAGAAAGATATACTCGACATAAGTGTTCTTTTAATAACCCTACATATCAAAAAAGAACCTCACTTTCTATATATTACTGGGAACTATACAACAATAACCTATCACCAACAGTAACTTGGAACACAATTAGAAGAACTAGCACCTGTGGTTCCCTAAACTCACCTTGCTACCTTTGCCTAACAGAAAAAACTGGAAATAATTAAATTTAGTGATAGGGGCAAACTTCCAAACAAAAAACAAGAAACATCAATTAACTGTAGGCATAATAGATTACACCTTCTTAGTAATCCACTCATAACCCCTTAGGCTGTTACTATATATAAAAAAAAAATTTAAAAAAACACCTCCCCACGTACTGAAAATGTTGTCAACACAACTACGATCTTATACCTTTTATTAATTATTATTATTTTTATTTTTATTAGTAGTAGCATTTTTGTTTGTAGTATTATTTGTAGTAGTACTGTAAGCGGTAGTATTGGTTGGTATTATTATTGTTGTTATTATTATTATTATTATTATTATCATTATTATTATTATTATTATCATACCCACAACGATTAACACTAATGGTCATCTTCTGTATTTTTCTTTACTCTTTTTATGCTTATCCATTTATTGATTAATATTTCTGTATTTCTCAGATTATTTTTTAGATTATATTTTTTAGATTATTTTTAGATTATCATTATCAATTATTTATTACTACTATTATTAATATCTTAAACTTAACTATTTGACATTGAATTATTTTCTTCATTTTTTTCATTTTTTCATTTTTTCATTTCTGTACTTTTTATCAAGATAATTATTGTTATCAGTGGTGACATCATGTCTGACGTTACTATCATAGTTATTGTTATTTGCAGCAATGAAATTAACAGTATCACTATTATTATTAATAATATTGATATTGCCATGTTTTACCGTTACCTTACTTTTGCCTCCACTGCCATTATTATTATTATTATTATTATTATTATTATTATTATTATTATTATTATTATTATTATTATTATTATTATTATTATTATTATTATTATTACTACTACTATTATTGCCACCATTATGACTACTTCTATAATTTTTCACTATCATCATTAATATTGTTAAGATTACTGGGATTACCACTCTGATTACTGTTGTCTGTTAAACCACTATTTTTATATGATCAGCATTATTGCAACCATTAACCCATATCATAATATCGGCAAACATTATCTTATCATTATTTAATATTATTATGATAATCACTACCCCCTAGGATTCCTAATATTTCTTAATTATTCTATTTCTTTCCTAAACTATTATTTTTATAAACTCTAAAATATTATTGACCACTATTATTATTTTTATTATTATTATTACCATTATTATTATTATTATTATTATTATTATTATTATTATTATTATTATTATTATTATTATTATTATTATTATTATTATTATTATTATTATTATTATTATTATTATTATTATTATTATTATTAATAATCAATAACGCCAGCATTTTCCAGTTATTCTTTTAGTTATATATTTTTTAATATTTTTTAGTATTTTTTAGTATTTTTATTATACTTCATTTATTATTATTTTCATTATTTCACCTCAATTATTAGGGGTATCTATTATTATTATTATTATTATTATTATTATTATTATTATTATTATTATTATTATTATTATTATTATTATTATTATTATTATTATTATTATTATTATTATCATTATTATTATTAATAACTAATAACGCCGGCATTTTCTAGTTATTCTTTAGTTATATTTTTTTAAGTTTTTTTAGTAGTTTTTTTAGTATTTTTATTATCATTTTTTATTATCATTCATTTATTATTTCAATTACTTTACCTCAATTATTAGGGGTATCTATTATTATTATTATTATTATTATTATTATTATTATTATTATTATTATTATTATTATTATTATTATTATTATTATTATTATTATTATTATTATTATTATTACTACTATTCCTGTTACATTTAACGAATATACTTATTTATTCAAATTAACTCCAGACAAATTATAAAGACAATATAAACCCAGAATCGCGACACATTTGATCACCGCCCCACCACCATAACAATCAGCCCAGTTTGCCCGCACGCATACACACATATACACAATATTACAGTTCACTTGGAAAAATACATTTATAAACTCGACGGTTTTTTGACACCTGATTCGTGCATGTCTACCACCCCCTCTTTCCCTCCCGATCTGAACTTACAGACGCCCTCTCTCTCTCCTTCTTTTTCCTCTATGTGTCTCTCTCCTCATCATTATTTGTTCCTCTTTCCACCTTATATTTTTATTTATTTATTTATTTATTTATTTATTTATTTGCCCTGTCTGTTTCAGATTCTAGATTTTAGATTTTTGTTTTTTGTTTTTTGTTTCTTAGATTTTTAGATTTTTAGATTTTTTAATTTTTAATTTTAATTTTTTAACGGCTTTAATTTTTGAAATGTTAAATTTCTTTCCTTCTTCTTCTCTTTCTCTATCCCTTCACTTCATTCTCTCCAAATATGATCTGAGGTGAAGATCGGATTCTAACTCTGCCTGATGAGATCTCAGTTTATATAAACTGTTGATCGATAACATCGACATGCCAGTGTCGCAGATTTTGTACATGTCTGTGTAAATAAAATTATCATATATATATATATATACATATATATATATATATATATATATATATATATATATAGCTTTATTTTATGTAATTTTAATATTTTTTTAAATTATGACTTTTGGTAATTTCCATTACCAACTTTTCTGTTTGTATTCTTCATACGATAACATTTCATTCTTTGTAAAGCCGTGGCTTAAAAAAGTTCAAATAAATGTATTTTATTTGAAACACCTTGTTTTGAGCAAGTGATGATTTGCAATCTTTATTCTCATCTTTTACTTGTTTACATATATATATATATATATATATATATATATATATATATATATATACATATATATATATATATATATATATATATAAAATAAAATATTAAACTATAAGTATACTTTTAGTAGATAGAACCTATAGTGAAATGCTGTACGCTCAATATACGAGATAGAGCAATTATGAATATAGATGAAAGAAGAGGGATACACATGTACGAATAACGCATTTATTTCAGCTTCGATTGTTCAATCTTCTATGTACATAAGCTATCTAATCACCCAAAATCCATCATTAATTCAATAGTATCTTATAGTCTCTGATAGAATGTCAAAGGTATCTGCTAATAAATCTATCTTCAAACAAAATTCCAACTTCTACAATAACGCACTTAATTCGGGATACACTGATGAAATTAAATACGAAAATAATCCCTTTATCATCAAAAACAAACATTTAAATGTAATTACACACAAAATGGCAATACAGGATCAACAGCGGACTAATGCTACACTACCCAAGAAAACCAAACATATATAAATAAACCCACAAAACTATGAATACTGACAAACAAGCTGACCCTCAAGAACATAGTAAAAATAAAAGAATTAGAAGAAAGAATAGTATTTGGTTTAATCCACCCTATGACTGCAATGTGAAAACAAATATCGCTAATATTAGATAACTCATTCAATACAGCACTATTTAAAATAAAAACTCTATTAACATTTCCTACTCCACAATGCCCAATATAGCCACAACAATGATCACATCTAATAACAAAAAAAAGGAATCTGCCCAGCAACCAGAACCTAATATACACCCTACTAATAATTGTTACTGACAGCAATCTAGAGAATGCCTGTTAAATGGCAATTGCATACAAAGTAACGTCATATATGCTTGTACTATTAAGCAACTCCCCCAAAACACCATTATGCAAACAAACACCAACATGCAAATTCTCCCCTACCCTATACCTTTCCACATCCGCAACTCCCTGTATCAAACGACACCCTAAATAACACCTATTACACTAACCAACTACCCCCGCTTACTAACAATAATCTTGATCGCACCAATCAAATTATCTCATCTTCTCCACCTAACAATTCCAAATTAACTTTGGCCCAGAACTTGAACATACAAACCCAAAACATTCCTGGTTCTATGAATAACACAATTACTATAATAACAACTCTATACAAAATGCACATATAAATTGGGGCAAGTGCCTTCCCCATCAAGACCTGAATCTCAAACCATATCTACTCTTTCAAACACAATAATAGCAATGCCACTAGCACCTCTCTATCCAATCTAATAAAAAGCTTTAACAGTAAAAACACTACACCCTCTCTGTATTGGGCAATATTAAAACGGTATAATTCCTACACTCCAGAATCCGTTTTCTGCAAACAATGTACATTAGAAACATTTATGATAACTACAGAAGCTAAAAGCAAAAAATATTATTAACTCTAAAAATGAATTCATTTCAAATTGCAGGCACAAGCAATTATTTAAATACATAAATGTCATTACTCCCTCTGACACCCCTCCTCCCAGCCGATAATCTCCTCTCTAAAATTAGACTAATTCTTAAATTCTTAAATTCTATAATTTGTTAATTTTGTTAATTTTTAATTCTTAACTTTTCCAATCTTGCAAATACCCATCCAAATAGCATAACGTATCCTCCCCTGTACACCTAATAACTATATTAACCCATAATACTTAATGTTAATTGAGAAATAATATTATTCTCTTCCTCTCCATTAATCCTTAACCGCTTTTACTTCAACATTTTAATTCCTATTCCCCTTTTTTTCAATTATTGGCCAACCCTCGTACACACTCATCCATTGCTTTTTTTCTCTCCCTTGTATTCGTTCGATTCGACTCTGTATACGCTTCGCTCTACCGACGATATTTTTCAAAGATTACATTTCACTCACCTTTAAACTACGCACCCTGGTTATTCCTAAAAAATGTCTATTTGCCCCCCCCCTTAAAATCTCTTCATAATTTCAACATACTAGTGCTCCACTTAGGTTACAGAATTCAACTCAATCTTACCCCATAATCCTTGTACTAGAACTCAACTGTTGCAAGCAAACTAACGCTGTTCCCAATCCTAACTTCAGTTATGCATTAAAGTTTCTTATTTAATCATGCATTTAATATTAAACTAACTGGGAATTCTTTAAAGTCGTTATACATCAAACTCTGAAACCCTAGTTTTTGTCCGAATTATTACATACTAAACACGTTAATTCCAGATCCCCATTCACTTGAAGCCTAATTTCCAAATTGGAACCCCTTTAAACTTTCTGAATTATATTTAAGTTCGTTCAAAACTCCGTTTTAATTACGGAACCGCCCCCTTTCAGAAATATTTACTCAGTGACCTGAATTTCACTTCTGTTTTTAGTTCATAATAGCCCCACCCCAACTCGCACCGGTTTTATTGCTTACTAGCAATAAGCGGTAACCAAACAATCCCTTCCTCTTGTCTTCTCCAAGCACAGCCATAGTTCATTTAACTAACCCTATCATCCACTTTATTTATATTTTATCTTTACCGCTTCCCCCACTTCCTTATTTGGCCTCGTCTCCAACCAAAAGCAGTCGCTTTTCTTAGACTTGTTCGAAGTAACTACTTAAATTCTCGACTATATGCGTTGAATATACACAGTTCAATTTCAACTCCTAAAAAACTACTCTCATTCTCGGTCCACGGAAGTATTTTAAAATGGCCCGAATTCTCAAAATTACTTCCGAATAAGTGCGTTCCACCTACGATTGAACTAAACATTTTTATATTAGATTTACTTCATTTTTGAACTTTTTCAACACTATCTTCACGAAAACCCTTTTCCCATATGTACATCTCATTTCACTGGATACCTTATCAACGGACATGTACCAACTGGACAGACCCCATATCTTTTTACACTCACATTCTCACTCTCCATTACTTAATGCTTTTTTCAAATTTTCTAATTTTGGTTTTGTCACTGCCAACTTATCTATCTATGTAATTCCTGTGATGATAAGATTTTAATATTTGTAAAGAATAATAAGCATTTTTTTACCGCGTAAACCTGACATTGAACAATCTAAGTTGAAATAAATTTGTCATTCGTACATTTTATCCCTCTTCTTTCATCTCTCTCTCTCTCTCTCTCTCTCTCTCTATATATATATATATATATATATATATATATATATAGAGAGAGAGAGAGAGAGTGATAGATAGATAGATAGATAGATAGATAAGTATATATATATATATATATATATATATATATATATATATATATATATATATATATATATATATATATACTGGTGATACCAGATCAGGCTGCCCTATGGCTCCCTGAGACGAAATTCACCTACATTGACGTTTTTTTTTTTTTCGTAAAACTTAATTATGTTCTACAAAACCAAAAACAAAAACAACAGCCCCTCTCCCTTTCTCCCTCCCCTTTTTTATTTTATTTTTAGAACTTGAAGCATAAAGATTCGGCATTAAATAACCCATAAAGGGTTGATATGCCGTAAAACAAAACTACCATACCAAAAACGATGATTAAACATCTGAAGATATAAAGAACTTGAAGCATAAAAAACTTTTACTATAATGACCAGATTCGGCATTAAATTACCCAAAAAGGGTTGATATGCCGTAAAACAAAACTACCAAACTACCTATATATATATATATATATATATATATATATATATATATATATATATATATATATATGTAAATATGAAGTAGGCTGCATGTTTTTGTGATGCATATCAATAGCAGACGTTGCAAGTGTTAGATGTTCAGACAAATGCAAGACGGGGGGCAGCACAAAGAAAGGGATGATATATTTGTTTATATTATTGGCCACCAAAAAAAATGTTACTCTTGAAATAAAGTAGGTATTTCGTAATAAGCGGGGAATCATACTGGGATGTCTACGAATTGTCGCCACGATCATCTTCTCTCTGACCTTTATCTCCAATGATATCCCAAGCAGTTCGTGCCGTCAGCTTTTTTGGAGTGTTAGGTACAAGATGCCTCAGAAGGAATCCACTACTTTCCCTGTCCTTCCAGTAGAGGTAAAGCCATTGTTTTCTTTTCTCATTTTCACAGTTTCTGTATAGTCTTTTTTATATACTCATAACACTCCTAAAGTCGGACTTCTACTGAAAAGACAGACATTTTCATCGCATTGTGATTCTTAATAAATTCACTCAAATCATACTAATATAACGTTGCCGAGCCACCATGTAGTGTTTATCATTGTGTATAAGTAAAGCAACCATTCGGATCCGGATGAAGCAATCTATAACAGAACTTCATCTAACTCCATCTGACAGATGGAGGAAGCAGAGAAGAGCTTAAAAGGATATTTTCATCGATACGATGAAAGACTAAGTGAAGGCCATGTTTGAACCTCGGATTTATTTAGGCAGTTTGCTGCGAATTGCTTCATAGCTAGAAACACCCTAGCTGTTAGTCCAACATTCAAACTAATCGGGTAAAATAAATTGGAACCAATATGAACAAGCATCTCGCTGCACAACTCATCACTTAGTCTGCCTGTACTAATATTGCCCTTATTCACAGTAGCTCCTTGAGTTTCAGTAGAAATGGTCTTTGTTAAGGGTGAATATAAGTAAAACGAAATATGTTGTTTGTCTAGAGACAAAGTGTAGCATCTGTTCAGATACTGCACTTTATCTATGGTATCTTCGTCCAGTTACATTAAAAATCCATCTCGACTGAGACAATTTTTAAATTTTGTCCCAATCCAGCGTAGTTTTTTTTAGTAGTCTGATTCTTCCCCACATTAAAAAAACGGACCTTGTGTCTGAGTCTTCCATCGTTGGGAGACACCAACTAGAGACTGTCTCATAGTTTTATGAAGTTTAGATTTTATTTTCTAAACTTCCTCTATCAGTCATAACTATAGGAAGTCCGGCTATTACGAAGTAGAAACGTGATGGGAATATTAAAACTGGAAACCATTGTGATGCTACCATGGAATATTATTAATTTCTTTAAGATATGTTTTTTTTTTAATATTGGTTTTCTGCGTCGCTTGGACAGGCTTTGTCCGACAGTCGCTTGATCTGTCAGGTTTCAGTAGAAGAAGCTATTATCATAATTAATGATGTAGATTCAATAGACGCATCTTAATAATATTCTATATCCGTCACGCTAAAAGTGTTTAATAGCGCATGTGTTTCTCTGTAAATAAAACGTTTACATACACATTTTCATTCGTCTGTCACGCATATACATACCTATAGAATTTTCTACGGCATGTCCTGCTTAGGTAGGAAATCACATGTTTACCTTCTGTCAAGCTTAAGTTTGATATCTGATGTTAGTCTTCCACGTGCAGTCTATTTTTCTATTGAGGTCCTCGCTTAGCAAGGCCAGGTGCAACTCGAGGATACATATTAATAAGAGGGTAATAAATGACATCCAAAAGATGAGGAACCCTATCGGAGTACTGCTAAATGGTATGAACTGTTGTTGATTACTTTTGGAGCGGTCCATGACATATATTTTGTTTAATTGGATTTTAAGACGACTATGTTGCAATCACCAAGGAAGTAATCCCGCGGCTATGTGTTCCGCAGATTAGGCGCCATTCGTCGATATCTTACGCTTAAGTATTTTGAACTACTCGTATGCTGATGTTTTGGATAGCACTGTCATTGATTTACCATGCTCAATTTAGAAATGGATTTATAGCGGTATCACGTTTAAATAAAAAAAATATCATTCTCCGCCATATGTTAAGCTTAAGATTGAAATAATATATTTATTAGTGTGCCATGTTAAAGTTAAACAGACGTTTTGTCAGCCAGTTCCACTGGAGTTTCAAATATCCGGATATTTATTTTGTCAAGCGTAGGTTTCTTATATAAATAGCCTAGCCGTGACCCGTTAAGTCGCAACGGCTTCTACTTTTTTTCAACTTTGTTTTCGTTTGAGTATTTATAAAGTGTGATATATCAGACCTAAAGGGCTAGCGAACAACACATTCAAAAGTTCTTCGCGAATATAATCGGTGACCAAAGTGCAAGAGAAATCCAAATAATTACGCTTAAAGAGACACTAATAATATTAAAATGATCTATTTGTTTGCGGTGTATGGTATGTTCGTCAATGTCTGGCCATCCGGTAGGAAACTCGATCCCTATAAAAAACAAAACGATAAAAAACTGGAAACAAAATTATTTGCATAACTAATAATTGTAAGACTTTTAACTACTACCTCATCCGTATAGAAATATAGATTTAAATATACATATTATTTGTCAAACTAATTAATATCCATGTGTGTACACACACTGTATAAATTAGATGGCGACGCTGAAAAAGAGTAACTGTTTATCTAAATGTCCACAGCCTCATTAAAATATCATATCGAGGATAGAAGTATCTCTAATTTACATAGTGTTTACGGTGTGTCATATTTTCTTTATATGTTCAAAAAGTCGTAAACATATTAGAAAATGGATGAATGAACATAGAGTAAAATAGGATGAGAAAAAACATAGATAACTAAATAATCGATTAGTTACTTATTCAGTTTATTATAAAACATCGATAACTAAATGAACGATTAGTTACTTGTTCAGTTTATTATAAAAACAACATTAAATGATTAAACTGCAATTTTCTTTTCAAAACATAAGTCAATCCGAGAATTAAGGAATATTGTAGTATTTATTTTGTGTCATCTATTATATAAACAGCAATTGTTTGTTTTTGTACATGAGTCCACCTTGAAGTTAAACTACCACAAGCCACCCCCACACAGCTGATATATTACTTTTTACATTCGGTCAGACAGAATATTACTATATTTCATTTGTAATAGTAATTGTTTTTGGTTCAACACAAACAACATGATCAGGCGGTCGATATGTAGAGTGAGTTGTTCTATACGTTTTGCTGTGAAATAGTATTTCCCGTTAAGAAAGAGAGAGAGAGAAAGAGAAAGAGAGAGGAAAAGGGGAGAGAAAAGGAAAGGTAGAGACATAGGAGTGTGAGAGTGGGAAGATATATAGATAAATAGATAGATAGAGAAATATATATATATACGAAACAGTTTTTCATGGTAAACAACTGATGATCCCTTAAATAATGTTAGAAGCAAACTAATATAATAACTGAAAAAGTTAAAATGACTTACATGAGTGATTTTCCACTGAACGACTTGGGACTTGAGTTTTTTTTTTGGTTTTTTTAATATAGTTTTAATGGTTGAGAAACTTCCAAGACTATATATATATATATATATATATATATATATATATATATATATATATATATATTGGCTTAAGGAAAGAATAATAAACACTAGTTTATTACTGAATGCACCTTGCATTGAACAATTGAAATTTGAAATAAATTTGGACAATCGTCGCATATTTATCACTCTTTTGTCTTCTCTCTCTCTCTCTCTCTCTCTCTCTCTCTCTATATATATATATATATATATATATATATAGGGAGAGAGAGAGAGAGAGAGAGAGAGAGAGAGAGAGAGAGAGAGAGAGAGGGGGGGGTTGTTTAAATAAAAGTGTTAGACGCACATTTTAACTCTTCTAATTTGCACATGAACCTAGGAAACGTCGGATAGCAGTGCTAGAGTGGTGCGAATAAGGGGAAGAACGAAAGGAAGATAACTGTGTGTGGAGATTGTGGGAGGATAGATTGCCCGATAGATAGAGATGGGGACAGAGAGAAGTAGACAGACAAAGGGGGTTAAAAATGTTGCACACACATTGTAACCTGTTCGAGTTGTCCATGGCCCCAGGTGACGACAGTTAGCAGTGCTAGAGTAGTAGCGAATAGGAAGAGAAGGTAAACATTGACATGCTAATGAAGAGAGTAGGAGGATATATATATATATATATATATATATATATATATATATATATATATATATATATAATATTTTTAAAGTAAATATTAATTAGTATTACCTACAGCAATTGATTATATATATATATTTATATATATATATATATATATATATATATATATATATATAGCATGACGTCGCTAGCTATAAATGCATCGTTCCTCTCATTAAGTTGAACGCTCTTATGACGTCAGGCCGCCGAAGTAAGTGTTAACATTTTTGTTTAGCTATCCAGCGTTGGCCGAATGGTTCTATGTGTCGGGATTTTAGTTTTAAAATACTCGTAGCCCGGGTGTTCGAATCACGCGACCAATAGTAAATGGTTATATCTCTATGCTAATGAGTCCCGATTGACCAGGACGTAACGCAACGTACATAGATACTCAACAAAAAACAAACATTTATTATATAGATAGATAAAGAGATACAGATTGAGGTAGAGAGATAGATAGAAGGGGTGTTAAAAATGTAACACGCACAGTTAACTCTTCTGAATTTTTCTTAAACTCATGTGTCGCCGGATAACAGTGCTATAGTAGTGGTGGAGAGGGAAAGAAAACGAAATGGGTGTAGGGAGAGTTAGAAAACATATAGATAGATAGATAGATAGATAGATAGATAGGTAGGTGGTAGAGAGAAGTAGAGAGATAGAGAGGGGGTTGTTAAAAATGTAACACAC
>OY744535.1:36785344-36807844 GCA_963556195.1 Sepiola atlantica | reverse complement strand
CTATTGGCCTTAGTCCCGAAAATACAAAAGTTATAGGAAGGAGGAACACAGTAAGCGGGAAAAGAGTTCTAGAAGCCTCCGCTTTTTGAAAATAAGCTACTGGAATAAGAAGCTGTATTACAATGAGGTATCGAAATAGCAAGTAAAACAGGGGTGAAACAAAAGAAGCGTGAAATAGAACACATATTATAAAAGTGTTATAGAAAATATCGAGATTAGCAATATCACTTCTGTGAGAGAGAGAGAGTGCAGGGGAAAAAGAAAGGGTAGGGACAATCAAATTACAGACACGTTTCTGCACCTTATCAAGAACACTCAAATGGGGCTGAGATTTACCAGCAAAAATAGGACAACAGTACCCCATACATGGTCTGATTGTTGACTTGTAGAAATAAGAATAGCATCAGGTGTGAGAGTATGTTTTGAGCGATAGCGATTTATTTAACTCCCCAGGAGGTTAGGCACAAGGCCAGGTTTATCTTACTCCCACAAGGTAAGATGTGACCCAAGGTCGGGTCGGGAAAGTGGGACTTGAAAATCCAGCGCCCGAGAAGGTGAGCACTCTGGCCATTAAATATTGCCTGGGCAGCCCCGTCGGCATTCCCCGATAGGGGCGCCTCAGGCAGTAAGAAATAAACTTACTCCTCCCCAAAGAGGGAGGCAAAGTCTGGAAGGGTAGACATTCTAGAACTGCACAGGACAGACCCATAGACCAGCGAAAATCAAGCCCCGAAGGCCAAGACAATACCAGTCTATGGGGTGTCGTATCCATCGGAACAGATACTACACTTTGATCGTGACCAAAAGGCCATGAATCACAACCGAATTTACGAGAAGCAGAAAGAGCAAGAAAGTTAATGTATGTACTCCAAGTTAGATTTGATGAAAGAGCAAAACAAATAAGTTTCAGAGTCGATTTCTCCTCAAAGACAGAGCCATCTATTAGAATGTTAGGATGAACAGGAACATGCCTACGATTGAAAGACACGAGATGAGTCTTAATTTGATTAAATGAAACAAGCAATTTCACACCCCAATACACAACTGAAACCAGCTAGACTTCTAGATCAACTGCATATTTCGACTGATCCGAGAGGGATAGGTGAGTATTGATTTACTCCTCTCCAGGAGTTCGGCACAAGCCCAGTTTTTATCTTACTCCCACAAGTAAGATGTGACCCAAGGTCGGGTCGGGAAAGTGGGGTTTAAAAATTGCATGGGCAGCCCCGTCGGCATTCCCCGGTAGGGGCGCCTCAGGCAGTAAGAAATACACTTACTCCTCCTCGAAGAGGGGAGGCGAAGCCTGGGAGGGTGGACCTCCTAGAACTGCACAGGACAGACCCATAGACCGGCGTAAATCAAGCCCCGAATGCCAAGACAATACCAGTCTATGGGGTGCAGTATCCATCGGAACAGATACTACACTTTTTATTTACCTCCCCAGGAGGTTAGGCACAAGGCCAGTTGTATCTTACTCCCACAAGGTAAGATGTGACCCAAGGTCGGGTCGGGAAAGTGGGACTTGAAAAGCCAGCGCCCGCGAAGGTGAGCACTCTGGCCATTAAATATTGCCTGGGCAGCCCCGTCGGCATTCCCCGGTAGAGGCGCCTCAGGCAGTAAGCAATAAACTTACTCCTCCCCAAAGAGGGGAGGCAAAGCCTGGGAGGGTGGACCTCCTAGAACTGCACAGGACAGTACCTCAGACCGGCGGAATCAAGGCCCGAAGGCCAAGACAATACCGGTCTACAGAGTGAGCATCCATCGGAACAGATACTACACTTTGATCTTAGCCAAAAGGCCAAGAACAAGGTGCGTAGCAACAATAGAATAGAAAGTGCTATCATCAGCATAGATGTTTATTTTCTGAACAATATACTCTGGAAGATCGTTTATATAGATAAAAAACGGTGTTGGGTCTTGAATAGAGTCCTGAAGGACACCAGCATTCGTAGGAAAAGAGAATGAATAGACACTGTCCAAATTATTTAATCAAATTATCATAGATTTTCTTCATTTCGTTAACGGATGTGCATTGTACGAGATTGATAGACAGTTACGTTATGAATTTGTTTCCGTTGCAAGAAATAAATAAAATGAACAAAAAAAAAGAACAAAAAATAAGGAATAGGATTTAAAACGAATAACGTCGTTTGGTAATAACTAATTATTCTTTGTATGTTCAGTTTGATATATAGCTTTTATCGATCGAATATGAACAATTTAAAAAAAAAGGGAAACCCAAATATAATGAATATTAACTTTATAAGCATAAAATAGTATAAGTGTGGTATCACTTTGAATTACAGTGAAAAATAAATATAATGACATTTAATGGATGTTGGATTCATTTTAAGTGTTTAGCCTAAATGTGGAATAACATACAATGAGGAAACCATATTCATGAAAATTTGTGCTATTTTGTATATCATAAAAATATATGCTTTCGATATGGGCAGAAACAATTGTATGTCAGTAAAGTGCTTGTAGAGGAAGGTAGAGTTTTTCTCACAATATCTTAAGTATATAAGATGTTAAATTGAAGCTTTAATTGAGCACTACATAGACCTTTATCTTAAAGACATGTATAATATATATATATATATATATATATATATATATATATATATATATATATATTTAACATAGGCCACCCCAAACAAGGCAGGCCGCCGCTGTAGAAGTAAGGGGCTACTGAGAAAAAAAGAAAACGGGAGAAGGTTGGGATGGTCAGCCTAAATTGGGATCTGCGCAGCGAAATGTCTGTTTACATTAGTTTTAAATGTCTGCATATCAGTACTGTCGGGGAAACAGAGGGCAGGGAGGGAGTTCCAGAGGCCAGCAACACGAGGAAAAAAGCTATTTGAGTAGAAGGCTCTCCGGCATCTGGGGGCCTCCACAGTGAATCAATGAGATTTATTTGATTGTCGAGTTACTCTAGTGAATTTACGTCAAGGGGGCACCAGAGAAGCCAATTCATCGAAGCATAATCCATTGAAGTGTTTGTAAAACAAACATAAGGATGCTACATTGCGGCGATATATATATATATATATATATATATATATATATATATATATATATATATATATATATTCCTTTTATCTTCTCTTTCTTTTGCGTCAGTCTCGAACTATTGCGTGTCCGCAATAATTGATTTCCGTCTGCAGTTTGCATGTGAAAGGCTTGGTTCGGGTGTCGCTAAGTTTTACAGACATCCTTACAACGCGACTTCCAATCTCATCATCAGCTTTCCTCTCAGTCGCTTCCCGGATACTTCTAAATTAAAACCGCGTTTCACCAATCCGACACTCAAAAACATGTGAACATCTTTCCTTCATATTTCCTTTAATCAATGCCGTAGCCAGTTCGGATGTTGTTATTACAGACTATTACTAACAATACATTTATCGAGATAAAGCGGAGACTGTTTGTTTCCATAAGGACGATCCTTTCCTCGCCTAATTACTCGGAGCTGTATGAAGCGGCAGGTCTCTTCAACTTTAGGAGATGCCGGTGGTGGTGCTTAATTTGAACCACTTTGCATTGATGCACTCTGAATATATATTATAATAATGATTTTTTCATTTATTTACCTACATACATATATGTTTCATCTTGCTAAGGCTTGTCAGTGCGGATGAATATTCGCTGTATTTGAACGCCTGTCTAAAGTCACATTTCACTCCATCCAATATTTATGCCAGCTCGACAACTGATATTACCTTCCAAAATGAAAGAGAAATAAAACCTATTTAAGATTTCTAAGTTATTTATTGTGAATGGTATCGAGATAGATATAGATAGAGAGGGAGACGTATCAGTGCCCCGTTGTGTCACTATCAAAATCACTATTCATATAACGGACATTAAACAACTCATGAACTCTAACATACTTTTTATACACTTTTCTCATGAAACTAACCATTATAATTCTGTTTAACTTCCAGTGTATGCTTATTGACGGCAAATAGACAAAATAATTTACCATCAAATTTATAGACATGTTTGTGGGGTTTACAGATACTATATTAATTCCATGATAAATGCCAGTATACTGAAATCATATGCCCTTAATAGGGTTAAGATAAACATTCATATACACTAAATGTACAAAAGCAAGGAAATTTCCAAATTTTTACACTTTTATTGTCATTAATTAAAGGTATGACTACATATCAACCTAACCATTTAATTATCACATCACTTCAGTATACATCTCTATACATGAGTGGATGAAGTGTGTGAGGTGAGCTGAAGAAAAATTCCTACCAGTAAAACACATAGTCTTGTTGTGCTCGCATACCCTTAATGACAATAAAAGTGTATAAATCTGGGAATTTCCTTGCTTTTGTACATTTAGTATATATAAATTTTCATCTTAACCCTATTAAGGACATATGATTTCAGTATACTGGCATTTATCATGGGATGTCACTACTTTTGTAAAGGCTACGCCTCAATACAATGGTCATTTAAAAGTTTTTTTTTTATTTTCTGGTAAACTAAGCTATATGGTAAACTTTAATTAAAATGCAAAATCAGCTGAATCCATCAAATACTTGATGGGTTACAGGATGGCACATATTTACGTACGTATACACGGATAACACAAAATCATGCCTGACCTTTCTGGATCTCTGGGTTGCCTTGACTAATGATGAGGAAATCATAGAACATATCAAAAAAAAAATTCTGCGAAGTCTTAACTAATTTGGTTTATTGGTTTTTGAGTTATGATTGATCAAAGAAATGAGATTTCTAGCATAGGCCGTTTTTGAAGTCTATTAAGGAATAGAGCGCTCTCGCGCCTCCCTTGATTAGATGACAGCATTGAAAAAAGTCACCTTTTCTCTGAGTGCTCATATAAACATTAAGAAATATCAGAGAGTAGTAGAATAAGGATGAAAAGTAAAAAGTGGCGAGAGAAATACAAAAGAGCTAAGAAAGATGTCAATTACAAATGACGACTAACAAAGCTGTACAATAATAATGATGATAATAATAATAATAATAATAATAAGAAGAAGAAGAAGAAGAAGAACAATAATATTAATAATAATAATGATAATAATAATACAGACGGTAACCAGTCACATGTAAGTAACAACAGGAAGAAAACGAAACTACAAGAACACCACCCCACACGAACCAAGGAACAGAATCTGCAAGAGATATCATAAACTTCATCCCGAAAATTGATGGTCCCAGCCTCGTCTGATACCACACAACATATACGTGAAGGGTCAAGGAAGATGGGAAGACCGAGGAAGAAGAGCACTAACAATACCTTCACTGAAAGAGTGCGGAGAGTACTAGGATCTTGGGGAGGAGTATTGCTACTCAAATTCTAAAAGATACCAATGGTTTTTGGCGAAGAGAAACCAATGCTAAACAACCGTTGCGATACCCCAATGCTATGTAGGTTTTTTTTTAAATGATATAGAGCGAACTAGGAATCTGGATAGGCTTGTTGCTACTCAGAATCCAGGGAACACTACCGGTTTTTTTTGGTGTGCAATCACTGACGATGACTTGTGTGATAACCCTTTATGCGTACAAATAATAATAATGATAATAATAATAATAATAATAATAATAATAATAATAATAATAATTATTATTATTATTATTGTTATTATTGTTATTATAGTTATTATTATTATTATTGTTTTTATTATTATTATTATTATTATTATTATTATTATTATTATTATTATTATGTTTAGCATAGCCATGATGCTACACTACAGCAGACACAAGGAAATTTTGCAAACACATAACAAAGAATAAACCACCCGATGTGCACAGACGACCCGAAACTATTTTTTTAAAAAGCAAAAAGGAACTGGAAAAGCTGATAAATACGACCAGAATGTTCATCCCGGACATTCAAATTAAATTTAGAATTGATGAGTGTGCACTGCTGGATATGACAAGGGTATAACTGCGAATTACTGAATACTTCTCCCAGTCATGGCTGACGGAACGAGAGCATGCTACCCCCGGTGGATTAAAAAAAAAGGGTTCCGTTTGAAATTCCGTCCAGATTACCGATTTCAACATAAATATTCCAGAGTTCGAAAATATACACCTGAAGAAGGCCGGATGTTACAGCAGCCGAAAGGTTGTCATGATACAACTCAAGATGAGAACAGTAGTCCGAATAATCGAAATTATACAAATTATCAACCCTCATCTCAAAATATTCAGAAACATGATATCTTCTTTATTTAATAATACAACAAAGCTTTACATTAACATGTCAACCTACTTCATGGCTTTATTAATTAGTCAGGGGGTCTTTTACTTAATATAGTCAATACATTGTGTGTTAAAATGGTGCTTCTGCTGTTTCCCACCGAAATCTTAGGCCTCTCTTAATAAATAGCTAAAGTAATGTATAAACTTATTTTAAATACTTACGTGGTAGCTTAAAAGAAGACTGTACACCAAAAATTATGCAAGTATATCCAGTATTTATTCAATTAAAATAAAAATAAAACGATTTTATCTTAAGGTAGCCATTTTTGTTTAACCAGTCAACAAAATTTGAGTTATCTCCCTTGTCTATTTTATATGTGAAAATGTCTAACGATACGTAAGCTAGTTTTTTTGTATTTTTCTTATAATTTGATAAATACTGAATTAATGTGAGTATTCTTTTCTGTAAAATCTTATTTTCAACAAACACGTAAATAGCCTAAACACGTTTATACAGTTCCTTATATATTTTAATGTCGGAGCGAAACAGCAGGAGCACCATAAAAATATATTCTAAATCAACTTCGTAGGGTGTTCTCTTTTACTCTATACACCCCCGTCTCACAGGAGAGAGGTTGACAGTCCTCTATAATCTATCGTTATTTCCGTAGAATATTGATTGAGGTTCAGTTTCTGCTTTCGTCTAATGAGAGAGTTACACAGCAAAAATGTTCTTAATACTACCACTGCAAATAGCTTTCCTTTTTTCATCCGTGTCAAACATGGAGAGTAGAAAATAAACCTTCGGTTTACTCTTAACAACCTCGTAAATTTCACTGCTGTTATTTTTTTCCTTAAGTCTCTACATTTTATGGGCGATGTTTCTGACAAAGGGGGAATAATTGCTGCTATCTCAGTGCGCTATTCTTTTCAGTGAGTAGTATGTAAAAAATATCCAATCTTCTCATAGTATTTATCATCAATCAACTATCAATCTGTATATCTTATAAACTTTTAATGTTGACTGGTTTTGTATTGATAAGTTGTTACTCATTCGTATAATAAAATAAAGACAAAAAAAAACATCAAACGGAATTTCCATGAACTTGACTTCTTTCCAAGAACCTCCCATCTGTGGAACAATTAGCCAGAAGATAGTTTCTCTAAAGACTACACCATGGCAATATTAAAACACTTGGTCATAAACACTTGGTCATAAAGGTTCTCATATAGTATACCATTTTATACATTCAATTACTTTAAATCATCTGGTGATACATCGTTCAATTGTCAATTGATACAATTTATCTATACACTTATGTAAGCTATCTAAAAAGAATTGAAGGGCGAATGGAAACAGTCTACAAAAGCGGATGAGAAAAACATTCCATTTCGAAGTTCCGGTAGATTACATCCCCCCCCATTGAGACTCATTACCATGGTATTTTTGTGGTTATGGTAACGAGTCGATACATACTTGCAATTTTACTTCGTGATTTATATCATCATACTATATTCGCTGGTTAACTGTGAAAGCTACCAAAGTCAGACGCACAATTGTGTTATTTCGAATGGTTTTCGTACCTGAGACGACCTTTTAATGGGAATTGCTCCAGACTATTCATGAAGCCACTTGCTTTAAGGAGCTAAAAAAAGTAATACCACTTTAAGGTTAAAAAACTAGCAAACGATAAGTGTTAGATGGATAGATTCTGATTCCGAAACCAGCAATTGTTCCCCATTTGTCAGAAACATGTCTCACGGAATGTGACGACTAAAGAGCCAAATCAGAGAAGCGAGAGTTACGAAGCTGCCGAAAGTAAACACAAAGTAGACGTTCTACTCTTCTTGCTTCATTGCGGTTATCAATCCTACCATTTAAACAATACATAGTTATAGGACAAATAGAGTCATGTTTGTACGTATGCTAGTTGATCTACAGGCTGATTCATAAGTCACTTAGCTATTTATTTTGTAATTCTAATGTTAAAAAATACGGTAATACAAAACAAAAAGTTTATTCAGCAAATTCATTTATGGGAGTTTAAAATTACAGCAAATTTTCAAAATTTCCACCTTTATTCTGCATGCATAGCTCCATTCTTTTTTGCAAGGAATTTACGACTCTTTGTAACATATTTGATTGATTATGAAATAAATATATATAGAAGCAAATATATAAACGAACAAATTTCAAATAACAAATAGCAGTAATTAGAGAGTAAGATAACAATTATCAAAAGTTCATAGTATGTTTGTGCTTCATATGGTAATCATTTTAATAGCTAAGTGAAGTGACTTATGAATCAGCCTATAATACAATAGTTTTTGCTGGATGCAAAAACGGGATAAGAATCTTACAGTGAGTGTCGCTAACGTATGAACCTTCGTTTCTGGAGAGAAAAACGTCACCTGAAGAGTCCACAAAGTACAGCGCACAAAACGTGGATTTACTAACCCGAGGATGAGGCCAGCTCTCTGCAGGATGTTAATAATATAAATAATATAAATGAAGACGAACAGGTGACCAAATACTATTATGGATTATCGAACCGTCAGTAGACGAATTGTTATGAGTGCATCTGAGTATGTTCCTTCCATAATACATGGTTTAATCTATTATTCTCTTGGAGGGACAAGAATAGACGGTTTTAAGCAGAATGACTGTTTGCTCTTAATTCACAAAATCTTTTACGGAGAAGAAATAAAAGTCTTGCATGAAGAAAATGTTTAAACACTGCGTCTACAAATAATTTCAGAGAGGTTTTTCTATCGAAATAGAAACATTTTAAACTCTTAAGTGGAAGATATATTTATCAACGTGTCGCCAATAAAGAGGCTTAGCCAGCGGATTTTGTGAATGCTAGCGTACGCTAGGAATACGCAAGCAGAGATATCAATTTGTGAAAGTAAATTTAGAATCCGCAATGTTTTTGAGTCTTAACAATGATGAGAGCCGACATATTTCTATGAATATCGATATGTTAAATACCCATTTTCTCGATAAAAGAGAAACAAACGCAGTTTTATAAGAATAAAGTGTTTTTCTTTATTCACTGTATTCGTACTCACAGAACTTTGCCTGCACGTTAAGGCCGAGTAAATAAACAGAGAATAGAGTTAACTTAATCTTATAGTATATAAATGTTTACGAATCATACATATTTCGTGCTTAGATATCTCGTTTCGGTGCTTGTATAATAAAAAGCTGAAAGAAAGTTTTTTTTTGTCTTTTAGTGTTGGAGAGGTAAATAAACGGCAGGTAACTCTTACCACGAATTTTAAGCAAGAGTTTCCAGTAATCGGAACTTATGGCTTTAACTGGCGTTGCACATGTGGCTACTGAACGTCGATTATACAGAAAAGGGTAAGGGTAAGGTTTAGGATAAGGGTTATGGGTTTAGGGTTAAAGTTTAGGGTTAGGGTAGGGTTAGGGTTAGGGTTTAGAGTTAGGTTTAGGGTTAGGGTTAGGGTTAGGGTTAGGGTTTGGGTTTAGGATTAGGGTTATGGTTAAAAAAATATTGTTCGAAAGATAGAGCTGTTGTGAAGAGTTACCTGCCCCTTATTAACCTCTCCAACACTTAAAGACCAAAAACATGTTTCGGATTTTTATTATACAAGCGCCCTAGTTTCTACTGCTGTGTCTTCTTTTATTTTAATTTTATATCTTTGTCGAAAATCCATGACGTCTTCTAACGTGGTTAGCCTATCCTCCGACTAGAAACCTACGTGAAAATATACGCTTGGTCTTCCTACTCATAAGAGTTAAATGCTTGACTTCTTTTAAAATATCTTATCCTTGGGAAATTGAATCTGATACAACGTAATGTGAGAATTTAATATGTTTACGTGATTAACGATGAACACATTTAAATTAAAAATATAATCACGGTTTGCGACAAATTCGAGTAGAAGTAACGTTTTACTATGCAGGTAAAATCGGATCGAAGATAAGAGCATGTTAGATGAAGAAGGCATAAGGCGTCTGTCGATAGTCGAAAACGATGAATAAAAACCTTGATGAAAGCTGATCCAAACAGAACTCCTAGAGAAGTTGCAAACAGTTCGGGTGCAAGTCTTCATACAATATATGAACAAGTGCGACGCGCTGTGGCTCAATTATAATAATCGTTGACAATGAGGTCAGTTCTTGGATCGAAAGAAGACGCTAATACATGTCTACAAATATCAGAGCCATTAAAAGAATCTACAGATGATATGTAGTATTTTAATTAATCGGACTATTGTTCTTAATATATATATATATATATATATATATATATATATATATATATATATATATATAGTGTGTGTGTCAGGTTGTATATGAAAAGAAATCAAAGAAAGTGCTCGATCATATAAGCGAGCTAATATAATTTATTTAGATACTGTATATTACATATTTCAGCAATGTACCGCGGTTACATAGAAAAAGGGCAGATTTAGACATCTTTAGTAAATCTACGTGCCCAGTGGAATCATCGGCAAGCTGAAACAATTATAGTCACGCCCGACAGGGAATGGCGTCAACAATCTGCCATTTTTGATGAAACCGCGGTACATTGCTGAATTATGTTATATACAGTATCTAAATAACACACACACACACACATATATATATATATATATATATATATATATATATATATATATATATATATAATTAAATATTAAAGTGTTTTTCACCTAATAACGACAGCGTTTCGGGCTATTTTACCTTCATAAGTGTAGGAGTGGCGGTTGCGGGCAGTCGCATGGGCTCTATCGCCGTTCGTAGATTCAGTCTAGAATCACGAGACAAACGCTCAGGACCACATAGTCGCATAGAAAGTTACACATACAGCAATTGGAATATAAGTACACTGACCCGAGACGCGGGGAAAGTTTCCTATATATATATATATATATATATATATATATATATATATATATATATGATAAGTCAATGAAAATAATTAGACCTGCAAATGAAAGCAAATCATAATCTTCGGTTCTTCAGGACAAGGACATTTTGGGATATAACAATATTTATTTTTCTTCTCTTTCATTCCTTAAGCAAGGCTTTTCAAGGATTAAAATCCTATCATAAGAAGAGGTTAATGATGGATAAGTTGACAGCTGAGGACTGTCAATATTCGAAATTTGAAAAAGTTTTAAAGTTCAAACGGGTATTTTCCAGATCTACCCTGAGAACCAGCCCTAGATGCTTATCTGTATTCTATCTAAACTTTTAAACCCCACGGGAATCCACTAAAATTTGTCTTTTACTTTGCTGACCAGACATTTGGCCATTTAATTAACAGCTTGCATTCCCTTTTCGCTTTCTTTTCGTTCTCTTTTCTTTTTCTTTTTTCTTTTTTTCTTTTTTTCTTTTTCTTCTTTTCTTCTTTGGTTCCTACCACCCTCTTCTGTCTTTCCATTATCTCGCATGTTTTCTCTTTCTTTTTTTCTCCTATCCCACAATTCCTAATAATCATTATCTAATACAACAGTTCGTCCTAAGTTTTATTGAGAACTTGTCCTTGCTTTTGCCTTTGAATCCGTTTCATAGAAAACAGGAAGAATTACGTTTTCTCAACATGGTTAATTTTATCTGATCCTCCCTCCACAGACTACAGACTTGGGTGGAATCGTCGTCGTTGGATCTTTACACGGATTCTTCTGGATTTACCAATACATCTGAACCCCACACTACTTGGATTTCCGTATTTGGAAAATACCCGTTTAAACTTTAAAACTTTTTCAAATTTCGAATATTGACAGTCCTCATCTGTCAACTTATCTATCATTAACCTCCTCAGATGATAAGATTTTAATCTTTGAAAAGCCTGGCTTAAGGAATGATAGAGAAGAAAAATAAATATTGTTATTCACATAATGTCCTTGTTCTGAACAACCGAATATTATGATTTGCTTCCATTTGCAGGTCTAATTATTTTCATTGACTTATCATATTTTTGATCTATCCAGTATATTGAGATTTCCTTACCTCACAATAGGCCCAACGCTCTAAAAGTTTACCTTTTAGTTATAAATTCTCATATATATATATATATATATATATATATATATATATATATATATATATATATATATATATATATATATATATATTCTTCCAACAAACCCTTCTATAAGTATATTGTTAGATGTTATTCTCACAAATTTTCGGCCAAAGTAACCACCGACTTACTTTTGTTGGTTCGTGTCGAACTCATAAATCTTTATGTATTTACAGAAAGGAGTGATAAACCAATATCTTTTTTATCTATTAACCTATAATTTCAATCATAATCAAAATCCCGTCCTAGCTTAAACATAGTGTGATCACACTTCGCTAGCTTTAGAGACTCAGATGATTACTGGTATGACCTGCTAAATTCCAAGTTATATTCTACATACAGGGTGCCTCTAACCACATTCCACTGTATTCAGATTTACATAACTGAAAAGTGTACATAAACCGCGGTTAAAACAAGTATTTGACCGAATGCATAGATGAATTCTCTATAAAAAGAACAGTTTAACATAGTATCTGTTGTGGACCTGGGTAAGGCCGAATGTATGACACAGGAACACATGGTTTAAATGAACAAAGGTATATATTATATAATAGAAAGAAAAAGATACAAGGAGATGTGCTCTCAACCACCATTGCCGGTTTGCCTGGGAAGAAGAGAACACGTGTCACGTGCTTCCCGTATTTATAAGGTGGACGAGTCCATTAGTTCTCCGTTGGTAGGTACGGCACCATAACAGTATCAGTATAAAGGAATTGTTTTAAATAAAAGTGTTGTTGGAATTACTAAGACACTCATAACTAATCTTTTCTTTTTCCATTTAAAGATCTTCTCCGTCTTCCAAAATATATACCCAATCACTTTCCTTTGGGCGTTACGCCAGTCGGCTTAGTGCTCTCATACTTTTGCTAGTTTAATACTATGGTCGACGTCGGTTGATAGGTGACTGCAAAACTATTCAAGCCCCTAGCAGTTGTCGCAAATTTAGCATACCTTTTTCATTTGAAAGAGCTAACAATTGCCAGAAGCTCGAAGCGTACGTACCTGTTAAGAGAACATAAAGGCTATCAGTGATGAACGCCATTTCGTTAATGATGTGAACTAACGGCCCCCCCCGACTGAAGTCAAGAAGAAGCTTCTTCAGCCATGTAAAACCCCTTACAACATCTCAAGAAAGAGATCAGACTTCAGCTTTTGGCTAGCCGGCTAAAGAATGGTCCCTCTCTTACCGACATGGGAATCACTCTTTCTGATGCTATCTATCACGGTTCAGAGGCATCCTGGCTCCGGTCGAAAACACTCAACCGCCTGAGAACGGGGTGGGGCGATCAAAAGTCTATATGAGAAGATGAGGCTACAAGACTGTCCCAACGAGCTGTGAATAGTGAGAGGGGCCTATACGACACAACACTGCTTCGTCTGTATCTATTGCCCAACCGATGCAGCTTGAAAAATCTTGCAGAGTACTACAAAGGACTGCGTGACAACTGGAAAATGTTGTTCAAATACACGAAAAGAAAAAGAAGAAAAGAGCACAGCTTAACATCACAATGAGATCTACAGATGTACGTATTCGCAAACATTCATTCTGTATATTTACCTGTATAGTTCGTACGTAATTGTATATTATTTGTATAAGTAAAATGGTTCAATTAATACACACGGTGATTGTATACATTCGCATAAAAAGATGTCACTTTATTTTCCACGTTCAAGAACAGCACTTTTTTCCCGTTGATAGAAATTCCGACCGAGTATTGATTTACTCCTCTCCAGGAGTTAGGCACAAGGCCAGTTTTTATCTTGCTCCCACAAGTAAGATGTGACCCAAGATCGGGTCGGGAAAGTGGGGTTTAAAAATTGCCTGGGTAGCCCTGTCGGCATTCCCCGGTAGGGGCGCCCCGGGCAGTAAACAATAAACTTACTCCTCCCCAAAGAGGGGAGGCGAAGCCTGGGAGGGTGGACCTCCTAGAACTGCACAGACCCATAGACCGGCGTAAATCAAGCCCTGAAGGCCAAGACAATACCAGTCTATGGGGTGCAGTATCCATCGGAACAGATACTACACTTTGATCTTAGCCAAAATGCCAAGGAGGATCACCGACCGAGTAGATAACATGATAACTTCCTTAAAAGCAGTCGGTATCGATTGAAAAATGTATCTGGGAGATGATTGTGGTTAAGTGTATAACGACACAGACTGCCGATCTGGGTGTTCCAAGTTCGAATCCAGTTGGTTCCACAGTACCACTTTCACTTAAGGATGTTGGCAACCTTCACGTAGTATTTCTAACAAGAAATACATCGGGGAAACCAATGCACACACTAGAATCATCTGATCCACACAAAATGATGATGACAAATGTATCTGACGAATAAAAGAAATCACACGAACATAATATGGTATGTTATATCGAGACATGTATATTGAGGAAATTGGTACAGGAAATAAAGTACACTGAAATCTACTGCCTATATGAATATTTTAAAAAAAAATTAAAGCATGAGAAACTTTAGAATTGAGACTGGATTCTGCGTAAAATAGTCGGAAAGGTGTTGACATATCATAACATAAATCTTCCAAATTTATGATCCTTTGACATTCTGATTTCCTCTGATTAACAAAAAATCATAATAAAACACATTTCAGAAGTTGTAGAGATAAAACAATGTAAACTAAAGGAAATATCTGTTGCGCCATTTAGCTTTCGTTGTCAACTATGTTTTACGATTATACGCCTATTCTCGTCCAATCGCTCACGTAGCTTTCACCAACAAGAAACTACGAACAAAGATAAGCGTTGAAATCGGTATAACATATCGCCGCTATGAAGCTACACTTTCCCTTATAACATCTACTAAACAACATTTAACTCATACTCATCTGTTTTCCATTAACGAAAAAATAACCATTAGACGAACTGTCGTCTTGCATTCTTTAGGTTTTTTTTTATCGCAGTGAACATAGTATTACCTAATACTAAGGGCGTAGAACTTTCAGCAGAATAATTATCCCTGCACTAATCAGAGTGTCTGCTGTTCATAATGGTAACTGCCTGATCAGACAGATTATTTAAACGTAGTCGTGTGGTTGATGATTGTTTTGAAACCGAAGACCATTCCAAAAACGTGTAGCAAAAGTATTACCACAATTGAGAAAAAAACGTGTACTGTCCCCAGAACTATATTTTAAATGCTCTCATTTTTCATTGTAATAATAATAGTTGAACGTAATACACATATATGTTTTAATACTTAAATTAATTAATTATTAAACTTATCAGTAGAAACACGTTTGAGTACACTTGTGTGGCAAAGTGTGTTTGGGTTTAATATAGCAAGATTCAGATGGGTGTGTGTAAAAATAATGCTAGAAACAGTATGTTTCATGAAGGTTGAGGTTAGAAGAATCGTTAGAGTTAGAGGTTAGGGTTAGAGTTAGGGCTAGGGTTAGGTGCAGTGTTAGGGTTAGAGGTATGCTTAAGCAAAATCTGGATGCGTGTGTTTAAAATTAAACTTCAAAACGGTATGTTTCATTAGAAAATAAGGTTAGAAGAGTCGTTAGGATTAAAGCTAAGGTAAGAATAGTTCTTAGTGGTTGAGTTATGTTTAAGCAACATGCAGATGCGTGTATTTAAAAGTAATGTTCGAAACGTTATGTTTCATAAAAATTAAGGTTATCCGAGTCGTTAAGGTTAAGGTTAGGATTAAACCCAATTCAGAATTGTGTGTGTGAAAATAATGTTAGGAACAGTATGTTTTATAGAAGTTAAGCTAAGAAAAGTCGTTATGGTTAGGGTTAAGGTTGATAAAAATTCAGATGTGTGTAGAAATAATGTTAGAAACTATATGTCTCATAAAGGTTGAGGTATGAAGAGTCGTTAGGGTTAGGATAAGGATTAGGGTTAGGGTTAAGATTAGGGTTAAGGTTAAGCAAAATTCACATGCGTGTGTGTAAAAACAATGTTAGAAACGACATGTTTCATAAAAAAACAAAGTTAGAAGAGTCGTTAGGGTTAGGGTTATGGTTAAGGAAAACTCAGATGCATGTGTTTAAAAGTAATGTTCGAAACGGTATGCTTCATAACGGTTCAGGTTAGAAAAGTCGTTGAAATTCAATAATAAGTTAAAAGTTAAAAGCATGGTACGTATCAGTATATTGTGTTAAAGACACGTAGACGACAGAAAAACGTAGCCGAGCGAACGCTTTTTATTTTTTCTTCTAGGCCAAAAAACAATAATGTGCGGGTTACTCACTGGGTTGTCGAGAACATATTATCCAACATTTTAAAATGATCAGTTATCAGATTATTTAGAAAATTAAATTTAAAAATAACTTTATGCATATGCACTCCATAAATGTGACCATTTACATAAAGTAATATTTAAAAGTTAATCACTGTGGTTGTAAGGATGTATGCCCCAAAATTCATAATGATACGTCCATTGGTTTCGGAGAACACCCTGTAAACACACACACGAACACACACACACACACACACATATATATATATATATATATATATATATATATATATATATAAGAGAGAGTTTGAATAACCTACTAGATATTATACTGGTGTTTCTTCGGTCTCTCTGTATAAGAGTTTCTCCGTGAACCTACACGTAAACACTGACTAAATATTAAAAATAGCATAGTATTCGAAGCCCAAATAAGATCTCCTAGGTTTGACTACACCCCTATACGAAGTATGATTTTTCTTCTAGTGATGTTACCTCTAGTAAAAGCACTTAGCTGGACACTCTACCAGGCCAGATTAATTCTTGTCCTGGAATCTGGTAAAACCGAGAGACAAAATGAAATATATATTATAACATAATCAACTGGTCAATTGGGGATGGAAAATTTAATGTTCTTGCTTTCTATTCAAACTGAACGCTTGAAAGATAACGGGTGCTTTAATGGAACACCATGTACCTCATATAGAGCTAAAGTGTAAACCCCAGGAAGGGACCCTTTTGATTTCTGAGAACTTCGAATGAAGTAAAATGAAGCAAGATATATATATATTACTATATTTATATATATATATACACATATATATGTATATATATATACATATATATATGAGTGTGTGTGACTTATTTTCAAACTTATTTTGAAAGATAAAGGAGAGCTTTAATGGAATTCTTATCTTATATAGAGCTGAAGTGTAAACCCCAGGAAGGGACCCCTTAATTTCTGAGAATTTCGAATAAAGTAAAATAAAACAATATATATATATATATATATATATATATATATATATACATAAATGTATATATACTTATATATATACATATAAATATTTATATATATATATATATATATATATATATATATATATATATGTGTGTGTGTTTGATTAAACAAGGTGAGATTTCTTGCTTTTCTTTGTCTTTTCGAACGTTCTATGTGAGTAAGCAAACGAGCTAATGTTGTTCTCAATTATAAATAAGTGCTCGCCATATTTGCAAACGTTTTCAACTCTCATGAGTCGTCGTCAAACAGGTGATATGGCTACAAAATTAAAACCGGTTAATTTATTACGAAAGTCGATTTAGAAACATTTTATATACCATCTGCACTCTTTTTATTTAGCTTGAGCGATGGTGTGTTTTCATTCTCGAATGAATAAGGCTTCGGTGATGGGGAAGCCAATGATAACATTTGAAACAGCGATGGTGTTAGTGTTTTTTGTTAATCTATATTAGAAGTCGTTTTTTGGAAATGTCGTGTGCGATTAGATGTTGGTAGATGGAGCTCGTAGAAGAGGTGAGGTAGCATATATATATATATATATATATATATATATATATATATATATATATATATATATTAAAAACATTCAGCCATAATGATACACAACTCAATCAACAACACCTGCCTCAAACGTAACCTTCCCTAAAAATAAAAAATAAAAAATTCCCTTTCAAAAACAGCAAACACCCTACTGTTCCCTCTCATTAAAACCGACATAAGCAGCACAAACATATATATTAACCCTATCGTTTCTAGGATCGAAGGACCACTCTAAAAAAATCCTGTTTACTCTCTCAGCTACTCACCACATTCCCCGCACATGTTAGCAGTTCTGCCCAAGTAATAGCCTACTCCACATACTCCAACACCAGAAACAACAATGAAATAATAACATATTCAGCCTTGACGTCGTCCCCGTCTACCTTTCAATACCCCACATCCAGCTATAGATCTAATCACTGACCACATATCCTTATCTACCAACTTAAAACAATTCAGACTAACACCTACTGACATACACTAACTCCCCTGCATTAGCATCGACAACGCCTACTTGACGTTAGAGCAACACACATTTAACACACATCACCAGCCTCCCCAGTGGCTCTAGCCTTTCCGGTCTCCTAGCCATAACCTACATGGAACGGCTTTAACAACGAGCACAACACTCCTTCATTCTTATACATTCTTCTCTCGATACATCGATCTCATACTTATCCTCACATCTTCTCGTGATGTAGCTATCCAAATATTTAGCAATTTTAACAACACTGCCCCACATACAATTCATCATTAGACACCAAAACGATTCCGGCTCACTCTCTCTCCTTGACTCCAGCATCAACATCTTTGAAGATATTTCAATACGTATTAACTTCTATAGGAAACCTGCCTGTAAAAAAACTTTAATTCTACCTTTCCCCTTACAACTAAATTAGGTCATGCGCACAATGAAATTACAAGCATACTAAACCAATGCCCCTCTACTGCTGACCACTTCAATACAACCCTTCTAACAAAGTGTTACCCCAATTCCACCATAGGTCACTTAAATAAGACCCAGAACACGCAGACACCGCACCCTTTTAAATACTGTTTTCTTAAAATTTACTTTCCTTAGCGATAAAAAAACCCAAGGCCATACTTTGAAAAAAAATTGACATCCAACTCACCCACACCGGCAATACCTATACGTTCGAACCCTGCTTCCTTAGCAATTTTCCTATCACTAACACTGAACTATGCCACCGTACAAATTGTGTATACAACCTCCAGTGTACCAAGTTCATGAATTCTATATGGAAAGTACTACAAAATCATAAAGCCTACGCACCAAGAAACATATAAACACGCGTACACCCTCTTTCTAAAAACACATCAACTTATGTAACACTACACAACGCGACATCCGCATCTATATCCTTGCCACTATCAGAAACATTAAAGACATAATAATCCAGGTGTCGATTTTTTTCTCCAGAGTTAACTTCTCTATTAATGAACATCATGGACACAACTCTCCCTTCATCATATAATCTACCATTTCACTATCGGAACAACTCTCATATTCAACATCCATTGTATTCCAATGTCTCATTTCGCGTACCCCCTTTAATAACTTAATGCCGAACTCTTATACTGAGACCATTCCCACTCCCATACACCTTCCTACTATATACATCACTAACGCATATGTTCTATGCCTATTCACTCACACATACCATTTACTTGTTTTGATGTATTATACTTAATTGTGATCTACTTAAATGTCCTCTACCGATTTCCCAATGAGAACTTATTTAATTTAATATCTATCCTCCGTTGTTTTTCTGTAACAGGAAAATTAACCAACCCTTAACAGTAAGGACACTCTTATATTATTATTATTATTATTATTATTATTATTATTATTATTATTATTATTATTATTATTATTATTGTTGTTGTTGTTGTTGTTGTTGTTGTTGTTGTTACAGTACTGTAGGGCCCCATTATGTAAGGCACAGTAGGTTAACTAGTATCAAATAGCTAATTTTGTTATTGAAAAATAGGTTTTGTTTCTGGACTCAGAAGTGAGTTCAGAGAAGAGTTTGATCCAAGAATAGTCATAATAAATTTAGACACCTGACGTGACCTTTAAGTCAGAGATCAGAGTGAGTCGTTTTTGTCCCCATCTCGTGCGTGGGAATGATGATTACGTCACCACGGAGAACAAGAACTTAGCTTTTTAGAATCAGGGGGCAGAAGATATCCCGAAAGGAACCAGAAAATAGCCGAAGTAGGAGAGAGTCGAAACCGGAATCCCCCTGACAGCAAGCGAACTAAGAAATAAGAAACTTGTGTGAAAATAAAGAAACTTGTATGAAATTTCCCTTCAAAAAATTCGTGTCTCGTGTATTCATTCTGTCTGAGACAGACCTCTTCCTTCGATCAAGACGACACAGCCAGCGAAGACTAGACGAATCACAGGCCAAAGAAGAGAACAGAAGATAAGGTAAACCTTGAGATTTATTTGAGAAGAACTTTTTAGGAACTTTAGGAAATGTATAATGAACTTTCCGTGATTTGATATAAGTTGAACTGAAGCGTTTATAAATGGTAAAATAACTCTTTCGAGACTGTGAACAGTACGTTTTTATATGTGGAATAAGATTTATAAAAGTTATATGTGAACATTATGTTATTTGATGCCGAGAGCGTTAAGAGACGTGTCGCAATGGAACATTCGTTATTTGAAAAAGAAGATCTGTAACGTGAATCGTTACATGGGTTAATTTGGTAGCCGTGACCTGCCGTTTCCAACATGAAACGGTTCGATATCGATCTGGTGCTGTCATGAAGTACGAACACATCGTGTGGTCCAGTAATAGAAAAAGGAAGAGAAAAAAGGAGCGAGACACGGAGGGGAAAATTGTTGAGATACACGAAAAGAGAGACACATTTAGTTACATATTAAAAGACACAGAAAAAAAGAAAAGAAGAAAGAAAAGAAAAAAGACACATTTTGTTAAAAAAAGAAAAGAAAGAGGAACGCACACACAATTATTAAATTACGCAGAAAGAGAAAAAGACACATTTTGTTAATTGTTAAGATTCACAAAAAAAAAAAAAGAAAGACACATTTTGTTAAAAAAAGAAAAAAAGAACGCACGCACACACACACGCAAAAACAATTGTTAAGACTTTGTAGGAAAAGAACATTCTAGTTAGAAAAAAAAGGACGATTTGCCGTAATTATGTTTTTTTTGTGTTGTGTTTTAAGAATTTGTTGCTGTAATTTTTTTTTCTGGTTTGTGTTGGTGGGGGACAAAGGTGAAAGCAATAACGGGCGAAAAAAAACAAAAAAAAAACGAGGGAAGTATGTAATCAAAAGAGAGAGAAAGAGAGGAAGAATGGAAATGTTAAAAAGGGTGGATGTGCTGAAATGACATGTGCACGCGAGGAGGGAATATGCGTATTTATAAAAAAGAAAGAAAGAATGTATTAGAAAGAGAGAGACAGAGACAGAAAGAGTATAGAAAGAAAGGGATTGATATGCCACTCTGTGGCCGAAATCTTTTGTTTTTAGAATGTATATGCGTGTTAAAAAAAAAAAAGAGAGAGAGAGAGAGAGAGAGAGAGAGAGAAAGAAAGCGCCCGTGGGTTTTGAAAACTGCTAAAAGTGTTGCAGGAAAATAACGACGACAGCGGCGGGTGATCTGATGGTGTCCGGGTTGGAGTTTAACGACATGTCAACCCGTTATGTTGTCGGGCGCTGTTTTCTTTTCCCTTTATCTTTTGAATTATGTTGTATTGTATTGTAGAGATATGTTCTCCATTGGTTCTGTCGGTTTCGGTTTGATTTTTTTGTTGTTGTTGGGTGGAATGAATTTTTTTTTGTATTCTTGTATTGATGTATTTGTTACATGGAGGATTCCGGGTTCCTAATGCTTGAGTGAATGATATTTTACTATTTAGAGGATGGAGAAATTTAAAAATGTAATTAAAAAAAAAACAGTTCTTAAATTGAATGTTACGTGGGTCAGCAAAGTGTTAGGGTTAAAGTGATCTTGTATTTGAGTTGTTTGGGGGGCACTGATAGCAGGTTTGGGTCGGTTTATGGAGACCCCGGACGGGGGTCAATAAGGTTATTTCGCAGAATATCCCTGTGCACAGAGTATGTGCAGCCCAGTTGGGTCTGCGGGATTAATAAAGTTCGCTCGCGTGGTTTTCGCAAACGAGGCGGCCATGGGTTTTGGCTCGGAGAAGAATGGGCAAAGGTGCTCGAACTCTACACGCGTTAAAACTGCGAACCGGTGGTTAGACGACAGGACAGTCGTATTGGTGCGCCACGATAACGGTGGTCGATATTGAAGTTGTGATTAATTTTCGTGACCCAGGGTTGCTCCCCAATCACGTCGGTAGACCGTGTATGGAAGTGGAATAGATTTAAGCTTTATATTTAAGAGAGGGTGCCTCAGTCAAATTAATGTTGGTTTAGGGAAGAAAATGATGGACCTGGATTGGTGACCCGAT
>OY744535.1:36745344-36780344 GCA_963556195.1 Sepiola atlantica | reverse complement strand
CAAGGTATGTAAATAGCAAACAAGAACGAAAGATGATTATCGCAAAAACATGAGATGCTGTTTTGAGAATTTTGGTATTGCCAATTTCTATTGCTTCTTAATCCTGTTTAATTTATTTTATCATACTATTTTGTGATATAATATTCTGTATTTCAATATAAGATAATATATTGGCACACATACACACACACACACACACACACACACACATATATATATATATATATATATATATATATATATATATAAATATATATATATATATATATATATATATACCATTTCCTGTAACAACTAAAAGTACTCTCTTAATAGACAAATTGCCATGGCTGATAACAGTCTACCCGAAACTCCAATGTTAAATCTCTTCGGCCTGACATGGACGGGAACATATACTGGAACACCTACATAGAAGACAGTGCCAAGGCGGCTGCAAATAATCTGGGATCCTTCTAGTATGTTAAAAAAGATCTCATACCTGACATTATTTTATATCTCTACAAAGCCACTATCTGCTAATGCATAGAGTCTTGCTGACACATCTGGGTTGCTGCATTATCCATCTGTCTCTTTTTATAGACAAGGTAAAACACATCTAATAGCTCACTCACTGTCCACCAAGTTCCGGCACTGTCAAATCGCCGCAATCTTGCACATTCTGTCTGTTTTACAAGTACTACAATGGAATCTGCTCCGATTAACTTGCTGCTCTGGTGCCTACTCGGCGTAAATATACTCGACCAACCCGACAATCCGCTAACTTCCATCAATTTACTGGTGGGGGTCCCCTGATGCCGGAGAGCCTTGTACACCAAACTTCTTGCTTATTAACTTTTTTAGTTTGCACGGACGACACTTTGAGCATCTGTGTGTGCATTATAATATTAGTCCTTTAATAATTCTATAAAACTTTTTTTTAAAAATAAATTACCTTTTTATAAATATCTTGTATTTTAGGGAGCCCCCTGAAGTTCCGCGATAGATTTCTCACGTGAATTGAAACGAGCAAACACGTTAAGTTTTTTAAAGGTTTAAAATAAAACTATTAAACATATAATTATTTCTCATTCTGTAAAATTAGTATCCTTATTTAAAACTGTGATATTTAAGATCACATCAGATTTGTGTTTTAAAAAACCCTTCTATTACTTTGATTTTTGTGAATATGTGGACGGGAATATTTTGTCTATAGTAATAATTGAATGTTATCTAATGTTTTTTTTTGTTTAGTTTAAATATTCAACAACAGAAATCCATTTTCTAACCGTTAATTTGTGGTAATTTCCTCTAAATCTCTATCCCATTTAAAGGACTATTGATAATGTGCAGATATGTAATTTTATTAAAGCGACTCTTTCTACTTCTCTTCAACTTTTCCATCATAGACATGATGTCAGTCTCTTCTATAAATATTAGTATGACATGTGTTCTTAAGAATTGTCTGATCTATTCTTTGCTTCTTTGGTTCCAGCACGTTTAATTTGATGATCTAGTGGTCTCTTTCAATTAGTTGTTTTGATAGCTCATTGTAATACATCTTTCTATTCCAGCAGCTTCTTTCCAAGAACTGCAGGTTTGTAGAGCTCGTCTCATGCTGACTGGTGTCCATCCTACCTATAGCCTTGGTCTATTTAAGACTAATGACGATAGGCATTACATGTCTTTGCAATTATAGTCTATTGTTCTTGTTTGTTTCTCATATAAAGTTGATTAGTGTCCTGTCTTGAGTTATTTCCATGTAAAGGATACTTTTGTATTTACAATGCATGTCGGAATAATAAGTATACATTAAAAAATAAATATTAACCCGACACAGAAAGTAAGTGTTTTGACGGTTTTGGATTTTCATTAAATGTTAACAGTTTTTACATAGTATGTTGAGTCGTACACATTTTACTAGGCACAAAAATAAATATTACCACTCATATAACACATTTACGACTTAGAGATCTTTAAAAGTAAACACGCGTCAAATACACATGTTCCACCTACGTATTAAAATAGAATGGATCAATAGAGACCCTGTGTGCATATAGAAATATTAAAACTTGTTTCTCATTAAAAATAAATTTTAAGATATAAACACCATTTCAGAATATTTTCTACATTAAATTTTTTAAATACATGTTTTATCTCGTACATTGTTTTTTTGAAGGATACGCTGTAATTTCATATCAACTCACGATAGAAAGAAGTAGGCAAACCATAAGATTACACTACTTAAAGTCAACAGAAAACGGTGTTCGGTGAGAGTAAGTTTCTGACATCAAATCCATCCTGTTTTAGCTCACGAACACTTCCGGTTTGCCAAGTTCTGTACAATTTTTTATTTATTAAATTATGTATTAAATTCTTGATTGAAAGTACAGAATAGTTAACACAGTCCCCTCCCCATGTTAAACATGGCTTTCTAAATAATATTCTGCACTTTATAGACAGTGCTGAAGTAGTAACTTTATTTTTTTAGAACTTATTCTTAATAATGGGAGGGGAGTCTGTTAACTATTGTGTACTTTCACAAAACAATTCAATGAATAATTAATAAATTCGTGAAACTGCTGACACTCTCACCGGAAGTTACATTACGGATTAAGTTTCATATCGGGAATTAAATCTGGACGATCAACGTTTGATGCCGACTTCGAGTCGGGTACACTACGGGTTTGCAAAGAAGTACGTTCTCATCAATGCTTTTTTTAAACTTCTTTTTCAGATCTAAATAATTTGTCTTAACTGTGTTATAAAAGCACATATAATAGTAAATGTTCTGCTAGTAATATTTATTATTTGTGTTGCAAGTCAGAAATATAAATACTAGATTAACGTTGAGAGTGTTATTCTTTACATTTGTATTTATATAACCAACTCAGTGCATGGGAGTTCAGAATACCAATCGTGCTACAAAACAAGCAATACTTGAATGTATAAACATAATAGACTCGTTTTGGGACTAATGAATAATTAAAACACTGTTTTAGAATTGAGGACAAGAAATTGGACGTTAATCAACATTTCCAAAGAGTCTATCAGAAAACGAGTCCAATGTATGGATCGATGAAAAGAAAAGATGTATATAAAAAAAGTCGAAGACTTAAACATAAAAGGAAAACTCTGAAGAACTCTCTAGCGCCGGAGGTGCTTAAACACGACGCGACATGAAATGCTGTCTGAATGAAATACGAACTTAAAAATGGCGGAGAGCATCACAAAAAAAAAGACAGTGGAAAAAAAATATGGCGGCTTCTCAGTCCGATATTTCCCGCTGAAATGATAATTCTTTTGTCTTTGTGATATTATTAGTTGGTTTGATTACTGCCAGGCAATCATGACTAATTAAAAGATTAATTAATTAATATTAGATGAAGTGTGATAAAGTGATTTCTTTCATTTCTCTCTACCGGCAAACACACTTTCGACTAAGTTACATAAGACAATAATAGGAAGTCCTGGTCGACCAAAGAACATGTCTGCGTTGAATCAACTGAACTGAAGTCGTTTCCGGAAGCATTTAATTTTAAATGAAATGATAATTGTTCTCGACAATTTTCGTTTTTCTTTTATTTCCAGGATTTTATATTTTATTTTTTCACGAGATAATTTTTCTGATTTCAAGCAAAATAATCTGTCTTTTTATTGACCTTGTAGCAACACTTTGTCACCGTTATAGAAAGATGTTTGTTTTAATTTGTCGGTTACACATCATATCAATCATTTATTGTTCATTTAGTACCTATATAAAATAATATAACAGGACTGTAATCAGTCGTTCCCTAGGTCATCAGGTGTTTGTATGAGACGTGTACCTGATTAGTCTTGCACGTAATTTTATATTGCGGTACATTGTAACATCGACCGCATTAGCAAATATAAATATAAATACTTAGTTCTGATTGGTTATATTTTTTTTAAAGTACTCGATTTCGATTGGTTACCGAAATCGGATTTCAGCGAATCAGAAAAAGTGGGTCTGGAACCAAGCACATGTTAAGTATTTGCTACATAAGCGAGAAGCCAACTACAGCAAACAGTAATACTAAGCCTATCTCAACGAATCACTGGCAATTTTTCCCATTACAACGTAGCGCAATACACTTGTTACTAGACAGATTGTGGGCTAATCCAAACCTAACCTTGATCGTCATGCTTATGGCCATTGGCAGACGACACTCGCTACATATACGAATGAACTCACACTCAGGTTCACAGTAACAAAAGTAGTGGCATTCTATGAAAAAAAAATTATTCCCAAATTTTTACATTTTTATTGTCATCAAGGGTATGACTACATATCAACCAAACCATTTCATTATCACATCACTACAGTATAAATCTCTATGCATGAGTGGATGAAGTGTGTGAGGTGAGTTGAAGGAAAATTTCTACAAGTAAAATACATAGCTCTGTTTTGCTCGCATACCTTTAATGGCGATAAAAGTGTAAACATTTCGGAATTTCCTTGCTTTTGTACATTAAGTGTATATGAATTTTCATCTTAACCCTATTAAGGGCATATGATTTCAGTATAATGGCATTTTTCACGGTCATCCACCAGATACCATCGTATTCGCACTCATCATTTCAGGCTGGTCACTTCGGAGTCAGTTAATGTGGCGTCTCCGCACTTAGGGTTGTTCTCGCGGATGCAAAGTCGATGTAATTCACCCTTCAGATTATGCTGCACATCGTGAAACGAAACAATTTCGTCAGTCGGGCAACACTTCCCACACGTTGTGCTTTGATCTGATCAAGAAGCATGCACCGACGTTGCATCAACTGGTGCAATACAAACGCACAAAGAAGAAAAAATTGTGAAACACAATAGACAATAGGAACATTTAAAAAATACAACAACGATCTGAATTTGTGTTTAAGTTAAAATATGTATTCTCTTTCCAACTAGCATATATATATATATATGTATATGTTTTTTCGTAGGTAGATTAGTGAGTGAGTGTTTTTTTATAGATATCACTCAGGGGTTTCCTCAACTTGCAACGTCTAAAAAAGGTGAAATATCGACACTATAACGACTTTTCTTTCCTGGTTTTAAGACAGCGAATTCGCTCGATTGAGGAGGGGGATAATAGGTCGCAGCTCATAACTCAGTTTCGTAGTCTCACTAATCTATTTACTGTGCCCCAACTAAAAATCTGATAAATTCTCTATGCGTACACTTCGTATAGTCAGACTGGTCACTTGGTATTGCCCCGACGCAATATTCTCGAACCTGCTAATACGAGATCACATAGGTTGTGTGCAATCAGCTCGTTCTTCAGTCATGTCAATCACTTGAGCTCGTTTTTAGTTTTAAAATTATCTTGCGTACTTAGTTTTATATAAAGTTTTGTAAATTAATAGTTTTAATTCAATAATACTATTTCTAAGAACAATGGCGTCTGTCTGGTGAGTTAGCTTACTTTTACAATATTTCTAACTTTAGTAAAATTATAACGATACCTTTAATAGTTATTCTTGTATCAATAAGTTACAATCTTCAGGAATTACAAATATTCGATGAATAATAAAAGAAAGACTTTAACTTAATATTCGAAATAAAACAAAACTTTTATTTGTTGAACGAAATCCAAAGAATTAATAAAAGTGAAAATTATCCAGTTCTAAAGAAATATTAAAAACGTAAATAAACTGAAATTGTTCAACTGTAATTAGAGGTCAGTTTAATTCCATGAAATGCGAAGTCTATTATAGATAAACTTACATCTATCTATTTGAAGTTGTATTTTATTCATGTTATTTGTGTGTTCACGAAGTCATACTAGTTTGAGAAAAAAAATCTAAAAAATACTATATATATTTTTAAACCTCATTACCAATGCCAATTAGATAAGTATATTTAGTTTTGAAAAAAGCTTGTACAATGATATATGAGTGCATACATTCGGGTCACATACATAGACATCGACATTATCGTATTTACTTAAACGGAAATAATATGATTCGCCAATGTTCGCACTAGCTATTTATTTATCTAGATATGTTAGTAAATTATTCTTATATAATGATAGATTTAGGCCACTAACTTATTAGTTAATATATAAATAATCATTATTATTTGTAACGCCTCATAAGCAGCTGGCGTTGTGTTATAGAATAAAATAAGTACTTTACGAGTTCATTTCAGGCGGCTTTTTTACTTACTAATTTTTGTGACACGGGGTTGAATTATGTATATATAAATATAATTATATATATATACACACACATATATATATATATATATATATATATATATATATATATATAAATATATATATATATATATATATATATATATATATATATATATATATATATATAAAGTGATAAAAGGAAAACGAAAAATAGTATTTATGTATTCATTAACGTTTTGTCTTTATTTCAAGACTTATTATGATTTTTTCTGAAGAAATAACAGAGGGAGTCTTGAAATAAAGACGAAACGTTGATAAGTACATATACTATTTTTGGTTTACCTTTTTTCATTTTCAATTTACGTTGGAATATTAGTTCCAATTTATATTATATATATATATATATATATATATATATATATATATGTGTGTGTGGGTGTGGGTGGGTGGGTGTGGGTGTTTTAATTCAACATTACAATGTTCTATAAATGTAGAATTATTTAATAACATAAGGTTAGATAAAGCTCTATAGTGTGTGACATGATATATTTTACAAAGTTTTAATTATTTTACCCTGAAAAATGATGATGAAATATAGATGTTCACAAAAAAAAAGTTGTCAATCAAGGCAAACAATTGTTTCGGCTAAAACCAAGAATATCGTTTTCAAGAATTTTGAATTATTGCAAAATAATTACAGATGTACGTTTTACAGCCCAAACAATTGTTTGCATTGATTAAAAACGTGTTTTTTTCCTGTGATCATCTATCCTTCATCATCATTTTCCAGGGTAAAATAATATAAACATTTCGATAATTATTTCAATAACTTTCCCTATGTAAGTACAAACTAACGCCTATTCCAAAAATTGAATATTATTAAATAAAACAAGAATTAATAAAGTTATAGTATGTTATGGGCGGTGAGCAGGAGGGTTTATGCTTCATCATCCAATCTCGGGCTACGCACGTATTTCGCCTGCGATGGCTTTTGTATTAATTCAAGAATACAGTGGAAGTGGTTCGATAGGCGTAATATTTTTGATAAATACACAGATACAAATTCAGGGGGTTACAATCCGGTTTGATAAAAGCATTTTCAAGATAACATCTCCTACTGATGACAGGGCCACTACCGTATATATAACTGATTTACGATGTAAGAATAACTGTTAGATATTCGTGAGGGTAACTTTATTGGCAACCTAAATAACGATTAGAGTTTTTGGTATGAAACTATTGAAATGCAGACCATATTTTAAATGTTATTACCGAGTTCACGGATGCTATTTTTAGTGGGCATCGTCAATATAAATTGAAAATCATAGGTGGTATTGTGGCGTGACATTCTGCAAATAAATTATGAAGACATAACGGTAGAATAAATAAAGTGTTCTATAGTTTGGCGGAACTTGTTGTCGAGCTGACATTGTCTATGACTTTGAACGCTGACCATATATGGCATTGAGCCTAAACGCGCTAAGGCGGACTAATTTTTCTAAAAGAAATTACATTTCCATGACGGACTGATTAATTCAGCGGAAAGATTAAGCATGTAAGTCATGGCATGCTATTGAGAAAGTCTAAATGTCTCAGGTAGGGTTGAAAACGTTGATGCATAAATGCTGCGACTGTAACTTTTAACTATCGGGTGTCTTCAGATGGAAACGATCAATCAGGACTAATCGATCGATTTCCTGGTGGTGTTGCGCAGTTGAAAGATTGGTTTATCGGTTGAACGAGGGATCAGTTTTCAGTTCGCATAACAGAGGCCGGTGACAGTGCCAGTGAACACATGGCCAGCCGGCCGTTCGACTATAATTCCCGTCATGTAATTTGTCAATGATCTCAGTGCTGTGCGCTCATGGCGCATGGTTCTGTAACAAACCGAACTGGGCATGCGCACAAGTGTGTTTGATATACCTGTACATATCACACTAGCAACTGCATCTTTCTTTTAATTAAGTATTGGACATTCACATCAATATATATTAATAGGAATTAGGTTATGTAAAACAGGGTTCAAAATTAAATGTACGCAGCATCTCTTTATATATGGCAAACCTCTCCGTAGCTCAGGATTAACGCATAATAAAATGATGATTATCTCTTTATATATTACAATGAAGTTTTGATGCCTGTAATGAAATAAGGCAAACGATAAAGCCTATTCTTTCTTTCTTATTTTTAAGTCGACGACGTAATCTTTTAAGTCGACGACGTAAGCAATTAATATGTTATAAATGGCGTAATCGCGAAACATAGTTGTTTGTTTTTTTTTATTGAAATTACTCCAGACAAGGAACGAAGCCACTTTATATAATGTGCTAACAAATCACAATTTTAAGGTCAAAAACATGCCAACGATAAGTGTAAGATTGATAGATTCTCAATCAGAAAATATCAATTCTTCTCACTTCGTCAGTGGCATGCCCATGTTTATCGGCCGAAATTAGAACACGCACACGCGGTTAAGGTATACCAAATATATCGGAGAAAAGTATATACAACAGAGAAACAAAAGAAGTAGTACGCCAGTACTGACTCCCAGTGTAGACTGGGGTTGGCTTCAACAGTATTTAATTACCTCCCACCGCACGAATATGTGACACAAGGTCGGGAATGTGGGGAGAACAAGACAGCGCCCCTAAAGAAGGAGCACTCCGGCCTAGCAAAAATAGCCTGGGCAACCCCGTCGGCATTTCCCGGTAAGGGCGCCTCAGGCAGCAAGCAATAAACTTACTCTCCCCCAAAAAAGGAAAGCAAGGCATGGGAGGGTGCACCTCCTAAAACAACCCAGGACAGTATACCTCAGCCCGGCAGATAAAACGCCACCGAAATGGCCCAGTTCCTGCCGGACTGGTCGTCGAGAACGGATCCTCGACTGGTATTACCCCATCCCGACGTCCTCACTCAACCGAAGTTAATTAAAAACTGCTCGGGCGGAGGTTGGCCTCAACAAATGAGAAGCGTAATGCGTCCAATATTTATTGATAATGGATGAGTCCTAATGTTCGTCATAGGTACGACACCATAACACCCCATCCCAAGGCTTACTTTCCCATGGGTATTAATATCGTTTCCTTTTTGGATTGATTTCGATAAGATCCGGAGACTTCCGTTCTCTGTTTCGGATTGCCGCTTTTCTGGGACTGCTTGAGGTACAGGTATGTCAAAAGTATCGAATATGATGTCCATAACTTCTTCTACCTGGGGAGAACTATCAGTGTCATTCGACAGTCGTTTCTTAATTTGATTTCGGTGTCTCATGTGAGAGAACTGAGGTCCTTGTAACATGTAAATCATATTTACAATTCTGTTCTATCGTACCAGGTTCCCAGAAAGACGTATTATTTTCACACATCTTGAAATATACTCTGTCTCCTGGGAGGAATCACTTTTTTGGTACAATAGAGTTCCGACTTTGTTTTACCTGTTTAGACAGTCATTTTTGCGCAAGAATCATTTCTGCGGGAGATAATGAGGATGGTATGTTAACGTTTAGCGTGATCCTGTACACTTGTAAAAACCGCTGCAGGGTTGTTTCCGTGGGAGTATCGCAAGCTTTTTTCAGGTTTCCTTTTACAGCGACAACAAAGCGTTGCTCCTGGTCGTTTGACCTACGATTATACGGTGGAGTCGTGATTTGTCTGACCTGAAACATTTCTCAGAACTCTTTGAAGTCGGAGGACGTAAACTGCGTTCCGTTGTCACTGAGCAAACAATCGACCACCCCAAAAGGAGCGAATAATTCGTGCAGAAAGTTAATTGTTACCTCTGTAGTGGATCTTTTACATCGTAACACTTCGGGCCACTTGGAAAAACAATCGACTGGAATTACATTGTAAAATCCCTCTAATGAGTACGCAAAATCCACGTGTATCCGTGCCTAAGGTCGGTCTGTTTTGGCCACGGACTGTGTTTGAAATAGGTTAACTTTTGTCGGCAAGGTACAGCATTTGCACGTATTTACGGCTTTCTCAATGCCTTGATCCATTCTAAACCAGTAAACGAAGCTCCGCATCAAACACTTAATTCTGTTTTCCCCAGATGGCCAACGTGAAAACCCCTCAGGATTCTCTTTTGTAACTTTTTCGGAATTACGACTCTCTCATTGTATATGTGTACAACGTTGCATAATACAAGGCTGTCTAGAAACTATAGGCCGTTATTAGACATTTTAACTTTTGTACTGATGACGAACTCATTATTAGAGAGTTCCTTTTTGATTTTATGTGGAGTCACCGGAAGCTCTCTTACCGCGTTGCACAATATAGCTTTTGTATCCCTTCCGCTTGCAGGGATGCGATCAAAGTGTCTTCTTGTGGATCTCTCTGTCTTGGCACTAGTCTAGACAATCTATCCGCGTGATAGATTTTTCTTTGGAAAAAAACTTAATTTTGAAATTATACTTAAAATATAATGGTTCCCTATCTCTGTATTCTACTTGTTGTATACACCGGCAGGCCTTTTTACAAACCGAACATCGTAATTCGCGGTTTATGCTCCGTCTGTAATGTGAATAATCTACCGTGTATATAGCGGTGAAACTTTGTTACAGCAAAAATTATTCCAAAAGCCTCTTTCTTACTTTGGGAATACTGTTTCCCTGCCGGCAGCAGGGTCCTTGATGCATACGCGATTGGTTTATGCGTTCCATCTGGCATTACATGAAGAATGCATGCTCCTAATCCATATGAACTTGCGTCGCGAGCCACTATTATGCTTAAGTGTAGATTGTAATGCGTAACGAATAAATCCTATGTCATCATTTCAATACTTTTTTCGAATGCATTCGGGCGTCCACTCCCAAACCATATCCTTTTTCAATAGTTAATTCAGTAGAGCGTATAGATTATGCATATTTGGGATGAATGCCCGGTAGTAATATACCAATCCCAGAAAGCTCTGTAGTGCTGTGACGTTTTCTGGCGCCGGAATGTTCCAATTGCGGTAGCCCGTTCTGGGTCCGGCCTTCTGCCATTCTTGTCTATTACATGACCCAGATATTTGATTTTTCCCTAAATAAAAATCACATTTTTCCTCTTTAACTTAAAAGTTTAAACCCATTGACCCTGATTCGCGAAAAAAAATTGGTAAGCATGTTTCCGGTGTTGTTCTATGTCTCTACTCTTAAGATGCCATTAAGGTATGCAATAGCAAAGTAAAGTTCGACCGACATGGAATCCATCACTTGCTGAAAAATTGTGGGAGCAACTTTGACCCCGACAGCTTGTCTTTCAAACTTGTATACACCGCGATGCGTATTTATACACAACAGCTTAAAACTTTTTTCTTCCACGGGTATTTGGAGGTACGCTTCACTCAGATGATTTTTCTAAAAAAATCTGCCTCGGTTTAATTTTGAGAAAACTGCCTCCGGGCTATGCAGTGGGTAATGATACTCTTTTAATGCTGCATGTAATCCCGTTGCAAAATCTGCAAACACGCGAACCTCTTTTGATTTCTTTTTCACATAGACCGTGTTGGCTTCCCACTGACTGTATTCTCTTTTGGATAAGATACCGGCTGTCACTAGTAGGTCCAGTAACGTTTTTGTATTTTCAATCAAGATCACATTAGTAATTTTCTCACCAGTGAATTTAATTATTTTACCAGTCACTGTACTGGCTATCCTGTTAGGTCTATTAAACCTTTTCCACGTATGTAGATTATTATTGACGTGTCCGAGCTCGAACCCAATTGTAGTTTAATGTTTTATCTAGGATTTTAAACCTGCACATTAATGTATTCCTGATCATTTGCACTTGCAGCTTGTTTCCGCGTTTTATTTCCTGTATTTATTCTACACTGCAAGGACCTAATACAAGACACGAGAATGGCGAGGCTTCCGAAAGTAAACCAAGTCCCCCTTTCTAATCTCCTTTAATTTAAACAAAACAAACACGTTATTTTCGCTTTTATAATTTTTTTTTCATGGAGCCTCGTTTTGCACGAAATATATGACCGCTATTTTAGAATTTGTTCTCCGAGGCGTAACTTGTGTGTTTTACCTTCAAGCAGTTTATCAATATATAATTAAGATTAGAATACTCCTATACATATAATCCGATGAGAATGCGTGTTTAGACGTGGTTTGCTAGTTGATATAATGCACATTTCAATAAAGCTGTAGATAGCAAAATGCTTGTCGAAAAACCTCGCGCCCAACGTGATTAATGTGTAACATTCAACTGTTGGTATACTTTGCAGTAATCAATTGAAATCTGTTAATATTTCTTACTACGAATGTTCTACAATTGGCATCATACGATCACATCCAGCACCGTTTACTATAAGTGAAAAATTGAATATGCACCGATCGACTGTTTTTATTTGCTAGGTCGATTGTCTATGAAAAAGAATGACTATTCCCAAAAAATGAATATCTTATTCAGGCAGAAATCAATGACATCTCTTCTTTAACTTGCATGTATTGGTATCTTCATCAATGTCCTACGTATTCAATTAATAATGTATTTTTTTCTATTTGTGACTTAATTGAAAGACTATATTACATAACTATTTCAATTATTATTTTTCTATGCCTCTCAGTCTAATACTATGTTCATTAATATATATATACATATATATATATATATATATATATATATATATATATATATATATATATATATATATATATTATTTCAAACGAACACAATACATTAGTTTGAACGTTTGTCGACAACTGGGGTTTCACGGGAACACTGGTAACCAAGCAGTTAGGCAAATATTATCAAGTTAAACCAAGCTTATGTTTGGTTACACTTGGCATTCTTTTAATTCCCCCTACAATAAAAGACAGAATATTACACAGACATATATATATATATATATATATATATATATATATATATATATATATATATATATATATATATATATATATATATGTATATATATATTTGTGTTATAATGGAATAATTCCAGAGGGAAATCCGGGTATGAGAGCTCAATGTGGTAAACAGAGCAAGAATAACATAAAATATAGACATTTATGTAATTTCTTGTTATTATATTTTATGTTATATATATATATATATATATATATATATATATATATATATATAGGTTCATTTTATATTCAAATAACCATGTCTTATTTTTATTCATTTTGTTATTTTCACATTTTAAAAAACATAACATTTCTGTTAGATGTATTTGTTACGGTCCGTCTCATTTGCCGTGAGCCAAACAACATTTTTATGACAGTATCGTCTTTGCAACACTACAAAATCATCAGAAAATTTCACAACGAATAAAAAATTAAGGATTGAAATGTTTTGAAAAAAAACCTATACTATAAACAAAGAAAAAACGAAGAAAAGGCAAACTCACATGTGGATAAATCTCACTTGTACGCCATTTTGAATTTTTCATTTCACGCGTAATCACAGTTCTTCAGTGTGGATAGAATTTGCGTGTTCTTTAAGCTGAGATTCTATACTTTTATTCAGCAGTTCAGTACACTTACGTGTGTGATATCAGCCACCTCCATGCAGTATAATGGGCATGTATATATTCGCCTTATTGGATACATACAGTGATATATTCACTTACGAAATACGAATTCAGGCTAAGTAGGGGCGACCCATTTCCCTTACCAGAGAGCTCCAACAACTAGAGATTCGGTGCAGACAGTCTTCTTCTAGCGCACTACGGCTTTTCAGTGTGGCTAGAATGGGCGAGTGTTCCCAGTACTCTTAGCATTTAAGACACCGCCACATTGTTAGGACAATATGAATTGCTTTTATATTTTCATTATCGATTCCCGAACGGACCTTATTCTTGTTACGAATTACGGAGTCATGCTGAGTGTTATGTAGTGATCTCCCTTTGTAAAGGGGAGAATCCAGGAGGTGTGATGTACACATCTATTTTATATAATATCTTGCGATTTTACGTAAGGCAGTCTCTGATGCTTAACATATTGCGATTCTTAATATAAGTCGAAAAGAGACGAGAAAAGTCTGGAGCACTTATGGGGTGTGTGCGTTCAATGGACGTGTCAGCACTGGTGGAATTTTCTGTTGGCATGTGTGAAGGGCAGCTTTGATGGAACGGCATCGAGTACTTGTCTGGAAATGATGTCAGGGAAATGGTGAGTCTGTCTCCCGCACGCCATCAGCAGGTGGTAAGAAACAGAAGAAGAAGAAAGAACAAGAACGAAAAAGAAGAAAAAGTAGAAGAAGAAGAAGAAAAAGAAGAAGAAGAAGAATTAAGACGAAAAAGAAAACGTAGGGAGAAAAAGAAAATGGTGGTAAAAAGAACGTGGCAAGAAGAAGAAAAAAACAAGCGGAAAATAAAATTTAAAAAAAGGTGCAGAATAGTTTGAAGGATTAAAAGTTGACAATGTAAAGATAGCGACGACAAAAAGAGAAGAATAAAAAAGCAATGATAAGAAATAGAAGGAGAAGACGAAGAATTGGATGTAAAAGAGAGTAAAAAAATATTGGAAGACAATAATGAAGAGAACAAACGAAAAAAAAGGAGAGAGTGTGTCAGGATAGTGATGATTAGAGAAAGAGAGAACGAAAGCAAAATACACTAAAATAAAAAAGAGGGCAATGTAGGATGAGGAATTTAAGAAGAAGGATATGCATTAAAGAAACGAGTAGAAAATATAACTACATGGGCAACATAGAACTTTTTGGTAAAAAGGAAAGAAAGAAAGGAACAACGAAGGAAAGATGATGCCGATTGTGATGATGATGATGATGATGATGATGATGATGATGATGATGATGATGATGATGATGATGATGATGATGATGATGATGATGATGATGACCGGCCAAAAGAAAAAGAAAGAAATAGATATATAAAAACAGATAGTTATTGGACGTTGCAGATGAAGAAGAAATAAAGGACGAGAGAAAACTTAGATTAGAAAACTTAGAACGTAAGAAAAGTAGATAAGTATATAAAACCGTACGAACAGCAATATAATTTAAAAACCGTAAATTAAGAAGGAACATACGAAGGAAAAAAAGAAAATGATAAAAATGGCGAAAAAGTCAAACAAAAAAAACAAAATAAGGGGAGAGACAAAGAAACCAATAAATAAATAAATAAATAAATAAATGAAATAGTCGAGGAGAAGCAATTGAAAAGTATCATAAATGTATAAGGAAATGAGCACTAGATATTTTTCAGTCATTTACAAAAGGTAGTTAACAAAAAGTTGACAAAACATTCAATTGTATGCACATTAAAAAGTTAATATAAACATTTACGTTGTTGAAGTCTTATTCCTAATATTTCGAAGCACCAGAGATGACCTGCAACATCTGGTGGTCTCTACAGGTCCAATTCCCCCCTTTCAATGCAAACTGACACTTCGGCAATGTTTTCCTCAGCGTTCTATATTGCCCGCATATACAGTTGTTTTCCACTTTGATACTTTTATCTCATTTGACTGTAGAACATAATAGGCGAACTTGTTCATGAAACTGGTTCAAGCTTGTACTTATGACTAAAATCGATTCCACGACAGTTGTTTCATGCCAGTCAAAACATTGGCCTCGCTGTGCACACTTCACTATATGACAGATAATAAACCTAGGTACATTTATTTTGGGGGGATAATCTGGACTACTATCCTCATTTCGGATGTTATTCTCACATCGTTTCGGTTGATATAACATTTTTTAAATGCATCTTCTACAACTTGAAAACTTTAGTTTGAACTCTGGAAATTATACCAAATGTAAGACCTAACACTTTATTTAATTTACGGTGTAGGTTTTCTCATTAAGTAAACAATAAGCAAGTAAAAGTGTGTAGAAAATAATTTGTATTCTTTGATTGTGTCGATTCTAGTGAGGATGAACCTGCACGGCCAATAATACTACAGGTTTGAGCTGATTGTTATTGAACATTTTTATACGATGCACTGCATGTCTCGCGTTCAGTTGTTCATCGATAGGAATGGCCTCTTAGAAACTTACTCGGAGGCATCAAAAATAAAATTCGTCATTTCAACTAGTGTGTTAGCAATAGAAATGCTGTTTCAAACTGAAACCTGATCGACCAACACTGAGCATCTTTTATCGAATGCACCAAAGAACACAATACGTGAAAAGCGTAGAGAGACGAAGAACTCATAAAGAATCAGGTAATCACGTAAGTGAAAACAGAGAGAACATCAAGAGAAAAAGAAAACGCGAAAAAAGTTTCATGGATAAAGTAATTGCAAAAAATATAATGAGAAGCTGGTAGCAAATAGGAAAGAGATCTTCGATTTTGTTTCAAGGCTGCAACTCCGAAAGCACTCTCAGAGCCAGACAGGGACAGCGTTGTCTTTAATCACGCTTCTTATCTTCATCGAACCAAAAAGCGATGTAAAGTTTAAATGATAGCTATGACCATAGATTCCTTCATAACAATTAAAGCAATTGGCACTAATTAATAATCTGTCTTGACATATTTCTCGTAAAATCTCTCTCTCTGTCACAGACACACACACTCTCTCTCTCTCTGTCTGTCTGTCTGTCTGTCTCTCTCTCTCTCTCTCTCTCTCTCTCTCTATATATATATATATATATATATATATATATATATATATATATATATATCCAAGCAAGCGTTGTTGAACGTTACGGAACTTTGTCGTTTGTGAATCTTCTTCGTGAGGTTCCCAAACCGTCGAGCTATGCTTTTGGTTTCAGGTGGCAGTCCGTGAAATATCCCCCGATTGTTCTCAATTCGGCCATTTTCTACGAGCGCTTTCGATTTTCTTAGTCGTCTTCACGATAAGGTTTGAGAACCTCACGAAGAAGATTTACAAACGAGAAAGTTCCTTGACGTTCAACAACGCTTGCTTGGATAATGACTTGCTGCCTAAGTACATATATATATATATATATATATATATATATATATATATATATATATACTATGATGATAAATATTATCAACATTTCTCCACATACACATGTGTTTAATACTTTTTAGCGGGAATCGTCAGTGTAAAGGGTGATTACTCTGCACGTCACACGATTCAAAACCCTCAGACCCAAGTCCACATTTTATCTTTGGTCTGTACGCTTAAAGCCACCAAGCCAACCACATTAGAGGAAGCGAATTAACATCTATTTATGCCTAATTAAGGGAACCCTAACTAAGCATTACGCTTTTAAATTCGACTGCCTTATCTTATAATTCTCTCAGAACGTCCATCTAAGTATTAAAGAAGCTACATTATATTGTAGGAAATATTATTAAATTCTTATCCATAGACACATGTGTTTCATCTATTTTACCGGGAATCATCAGTGTAGAAAGTGATTTCTCTGCTGGTCACACGATTCGAAACCTTCAAACGCAAAACATTTTATCTGAAATAAACTCACCCACGCAATAAACTTACCCACGAAATAAACTCACCCACGTTGAAGGAAGAGAATAAGGATCTATTGATTTCATAGTAAGAAGTACACTTAGAAGGTTGCCAGCGATGGTGTCCAACGAAAGGTTGGTCGGGAAATATCATCACCTATTTGAAATTGACTGCCAAATTTTATAATTATCTTAAATCGCCCATCTTTATATTATATAGGTTCGCTAATATATATATATATATATATATATATATATATATATATATATATATATATATATATATAATACTAATGGTAATAATCCAGGTAAAAAATATCCACAGGGTGGTAACCCAGAGAATTTTAACCGGGTTTTTAAAAGTGCTCAATATCAAAATAGAGCTTTATATATGATAATTTATTTTATTCACACAGACATGTACAAAATCTGCGACACTGGCATGTCGATGTTATCGATCAACAGTCACTATAAACTGAGATCTCATCAGGCAGAGTTAGAATCCGATCTTAACCTCAGATCATATTTAGAGAGAACTAAATATGATCTGAGGTTAAGATCGGATTCTAATTCTGCCTGATGAGCTCTCAGTTTATAGTGACTGTTGATCGATAACATCGACATGCCAGTGTCGCAGATTTTGTACATGTATGTGTAAATTAAAAAAATCATATATATATATATATTAGTAACATGATTAAAGTAGTGCTGACTATCCAGGTGCACTTTAAGGACAATCAGCCTGACAACATCAAGTAAGCTGTTTCGATCCTGCCCTCTATTGGTTTGTTTAAATGAAAACAACGTGTATCCGTTTTCTTTTATAAATATGAATATGAAATGCCTGTGAAGGACGTCTTATATGTTGTTGCATGTAGAACCTAGTGTGTGTCTGTTTGTCTGCCTGTCCCTGCCTTTCTTTATCAATCTGTTTTTTACTCTCTCACACCCTCATTCTATATATATATATATATATATATATATATATATATATAACAAAATAAAAGGTATGTGTATGCCTGCCCGTTTATAAAAACACAGACTAGAGAGTGTATTTTAAATACGAAATTTATTGTTTATATGAATTTGCACGTGAGATAGAAATGTATCTGTGCGTATTATTTAAAAAGGCAACTTAATAAACCAATCGTTAAGTGCTTAATAGAGTCGTAATAGCTTAGTATGAAGGATTTAATGGAAGTTACCTCAAATGTGTTATCTACACTCGATAATCATTTTAAATCAGATTTAAAAGGGCAAATTAGACGAATAAATGGGTTATCTTCAAAATGACCTCTATGATTTTTAAGTGTAAATCCTGAAGTGCCAACGGTGATTATTTCTGCATATTTATGGATGTTCATGGAATGAAGAAGAGAGTTATCTTCAATATTTATATTTTTTAAGGTAGAAATAGAAGAAATTTTGAACGATTTATTAAGTTCTTCATGTGTCATTCTTTTATAACTGATACAATAAATTTCATTATATATTTGAGTTTTATCTGTCAGAACGATAATAGCTGTCTGGGTTCTAATTATTCTTGCCAAATCCTCAATTTCCTTTATTGTATTTTTTTTATTTAGTTGCTTTTATAATTTAATTGTTATGATAAAATCCAGCATGCCATTCTCAAATGCCTATAGTCTGTCATTATGACTAGTGAGCAGGTAGATTATTAACTTATAGCGGTATGCGATTTCCTGCCTCATGTCAACATTAGTGTAAATGTATTTAAGAAAACCTCTGTGTGTATATTTTAATTAGAAAGTGTACACAATTATTGTTAAAGATATATAATGTAAGGGAGAAGGCTCTACCTGAGAGGAGCTTAAACTTATTCAAAATGTAATTATAAATTAAAAAATGTATTTCAAAGGATATCTTAAGGTATATATCAAAGGATGACATAGTATATTGCAATACGATAGTGGATACTAAATATTATAAATAAAGCATTAATAAGGTTTATATTTAAAGAAAGAAAGTTTTAAAAAATATAAAAAATGATGTACTAAAGGAGTGAATAATCCGTTAAATCCGGACTTTTCGAAAGTAATAATGTTTGTCCTCATTCTGTAATGATATGTAACAGCCTTAATCTATCTCAATGTTTCTCTTTCTGTATCTAACAAGGGTAATATAAAAAACACATTTTTCTTTCCTTAATCCATGAATTTTCAGAGATATGTTTTCATCATCAAAGGAAATTCGACGGATAAGTCAGTGAAATTGACTGTAATGCAAATATTTTAAAATATAAAAAAAATAAAATATATAAAAAATATTAACAATTTAAAAAGTTTAAAATATTCAAAGGAAATTTTCACCATTGACGAAGCATAGGAAAGTTCGTTTAATCAAATCCGAGGATTCAAAGTATGAATAAAGTGTTAAGGTGAAGCGTAATCCATGTATCCGAAGTTGCTCCGATAGATAGAATAACATACCCCTTTACTATACATGCCGGATGATTTTCTATTGTGATAGCTTCTTTCCCCAAACCGCTTATTTTTTGGTATTCCTTTCTTGCTTTCTGTTTCCCGAACAGTACACATATGCAGCAATTTACATGAAATGTGAACAAACGTCCCGCTACCAAATTTCCACCTAACGTCCTCCCTATATATCTACCCTTACTATAGTAGCACGTACGCTTCATTTGGGTTAGTAAAAGTAAGAAAGAATATTTGTTTTAAATGAATATTTATATTTTATACCATCGTTTTGATTGTTTTGTTTACAATCTACGAACCCCGAATCTAGAAGTAAAACAAATAACTGAACCACGTCTAACCTTGGAAAAACGAGAAGAGAAGTTTCTGCAGACAAATGGGCTTCGAAATAGAACAAGAAGACTAATATATAACACGCCGCGCATGCGTGGTCCCACTATGTATGTGACTCGATGTGGTGAGTGTAAAATGCAATACATTTGGGCAATTTTGGGCATTTTTGACCCCCCATTGTACCCCCTGGGGGCGCAAACCAGAATTTTCCTGAGGTCAATGATGCTCATTTTATATCCAGAACGATTGCCTCTACATTTTGGCGAAGTTTCAGAAAAATTGAATGGATGGATCAAATGTTATGGGAGTAAAGGGTCATTTGTTGCCATTTTGGAGGCTTTTGACCCCCTGAGGGCGCGAACCAGATTTTTTTCATAGTCAGCGATACTTATTTTCTATTATGGACAATTGCCTCCATATTTGGACTAAGTTTCAGAGGAATTGAATGGATGGATTAAACGTTATGCGGCAAACAATGCCATTTTTGCCATTTTGGGGCCTTTTGACCCCCTGGGGAGCTAACCAGATTTTTTTTTAAATCGAAGAATGTCACCTTCTAACCTGACAAAAGTTACAACTTCATGCAAAATTTCAGAGAAATTCAATGGATGGTTGCGGAGAAAAATCCGGACGGACTGGCAGACGGACTGACGGACGGAAATGCCTCAAAACATAAGTCCCCAGATTTTATAAATCGGGGGACCAAATAGGGATGTAAATAGGTCAACGAATATATTTATATATACAAAAATATAATGCATGCGTGAGAACAGGTTCCGAATGATATGATCGATCGATCAATCGATTACACACAAAAGGATTATGCAGCGTTGCTTTTTCTTTTAATCTTAGTTATAGAAAACTGTTAAATTACAATCACACCTCATAGCATTTCATGTATAAAAAAATGTACACAGCTAGATTTCTTTTGTCACGTACGCAACACATACTTTTGTTCAGCATTCGCGGCCATTTTCCACATTTCCACCGAGGCGATACGACTTTTAAACACATCGACTTGAAAACCTACGATGGAAAACATCGAACTGCTTTACAATTTAGACTTATTCTAATGACAATATATGAAGTCTTTTTACTAATGAGTCCCCACTTATAAAGACTGAAAGTCACTGGATAATTAATGAGCATTTTTAAGAAATGTATTTGTAAGTTATTCTTTTTTATTAAATTACTTTGATTAATCACTGTTAATATCAACGAAACTATTGCAGGAAACATAACCCAATATAATTACAAATTAATAACACCAAACATTAAAATAGGAATATTTAAAAATGAAGAATATAAAGATTAGAAAATCATTAATGGAATAAAATAATTATGATTATGTATTAAAACTATTTATGACAGGAATTTGTTCAATGTTGTGTTTCATGTTGTAACGTGAAGGGAAATCGTGTTGCACAGACACTAAGCCTTTATAAAGTTCTCTTCATGAAAAGTCTCACGGTACATTGAGGCAGAAATAAATGTATTGTTTACCCTTTTAGTGGAAACGAGCTTTTGCTGCGAATTTCGTACAGGAGTAATGATAAATTGGAGCTAAGTAATATGCATTTCTTGAAATAACTTTTCTACGCAAATGTGCATGCGTGTTAATATTTTTGAAGGGGCATCAATGTGTGTGCATAAATCATTCATAATTGAAATATTCGAATTCAACATGTGTTTAAATTTAGACATTAAGCAATAAAAAGGGAGAATATATGAAATGTATACACTATAGAAAGTAAAAACAGCTTATGTCGGTATCATCTTATGTAAAATATAATTTTGAGCTGTTATATATATATATATATATATATATATATATATATATATATATATATGAGTGTCAGGTTGTATATGAAAAGAAATCAAATAAAGTGCTCGATCATATAAGAGACCTAATATAATTTATTTAGATACTGTATATTACATATTTCAGCAATGTACCGCGGTTTCATCCAAAAGATGTCTAAATCTGCCCTTTTGGATGAAACCGCGGTACATTGCTGAAATGTGTAATATACAGTATCTAAATAAATTATATATATATATATATATATATATATATATATATATATATATATATATATATATATATATATATATATATATAAAGATATAAAGAGAGGGAGAGAGAGAGCTTTCCTCAATAGTTCCGTATTATTAAGCCTTATGCTCCGTTTTGCACCTAGAGGAGGCCGTGGGTCACTTCGGATGAAACGTTGTCAGATAAACATCTAAGATAAGAACATTATTCTAAATAACCTAAATAATACAAACTGTAAGTTGCATTATTTTGAAATAGTTTCTTCGTAGATTAGACCAATCTAACACTTAAATACGTTTTTAGATTCTTTCAAGAATCCATATAATAGGCTTTTATATCTAAGAAGTTTTAAATAAACTTCATCGCTGAACACTACATTTATGTGTAGAATTTATTTTTTACAATAATATTCCTTTTGAAATAATAACTGTCTGTCAGGGACAGTACTATTAAGAAGAAATGACTCTTTATTCTTTTGTAAACTAATTGTCACTGTCAGCTTAAACAGAACCAATATGTTTCTTTTTTCCATTTATTATTTTAAAATTCTAGCAATGCTATGCTTTTTAAAACACAAATAATATTTTTAATTTTCTTATCGTAAATATACTTTTCAGCAAAAGATTCTTCAAATCAATAACACGAATGCCACTTTTTGATATATATTTATTTAAAATTGTATTGTTTAATCGCTGGGCCGACATAGTTTGATTATGGAACAATTCATTTCATAATAGGTGAAGTCTAAATCGTTTATCTTAATGACATCAGATTAATAACTAATAATCATCTTTCAATGTAGGTGACAAGTGATAACCTACGCACGAACTTGAAATGTTTACGTAGTATAATATAGATACATGGCAGGTGTTTACATTATCTACCGTGTATTGCTCATTTCTGTATAATGCACAGTAGTAAGTATATGAAAAAAGAACTATATAAAAAACGTGTTTAACTTGGAATTATCGATTTAAAAAAATAGTATATAATTTATTTACTTATAGATAACTATTGTGCTTTATCTACAAACTTCGTAGTCTCTGTGTACAGACTAAATATAATACATAGTTTAAGTCTTTACATGATGTACACATCATTGGTAAAGGGAACATGTTTTGTCTTCAAACATTGGTAAACATTAGTAACGGAAACATGTTTTGTCTTCAAACATTGGTAAACATTAGTAAAGGAAACATGTGTTGTCTTCAAACATTGATAAACATTGGTAACTTGAACATATTTTGTCTTCAAACATTGGTAAACATTGGTAAAGGGAACATGTTTTGTCTTCAAACATTGGTAAACATTGGTAAAGGGAACATGTTTTGTCTTCAAACATTGGTAAAAATTAGTGACGGGAACATATTTTGTCTTCAAACATTGGTAAACATTGGTAAAAGGAACATGTTTGTCTTCAAACATTGGTAAACATTGGTAAAGGGTACATGTTTTTTCTTCAAACATTGGCAAACATTGGTAAAGGGAACATGTTTTGTCTTCAAACATTGGTAAACATTAGTAAAGGGAACATGTTTTTTCTTAAAACATTGGCAAACATTGGTAAAAGGAATATGATTTTTCTTCAAACATTGGTAAACATTGGTAAAGGGAACATGTTTTGTCTTCCATCATTGGTAAACATTGGTAAAGGGGGCATGTTTTGTTTTCAAACATTGGAAAACATTGGTAAAGGGAATATGATTTGTCTTCAAACATTGGTAAACATTGGTAAAGGGAACATGTTTTGTCTTCAAACATTGGTAAACATTGGCAAAGTGGACATGTTTTGTCGTCAAACATTGGTAAACATTGGTAAAGGGAACATTTTTTGTCTTCAAACATTGAATACCGATATCATTGGGTTGTTTAAAATCTAGGTTTTATATTTTTCTTTTTTTTCTTTTAAGTACAACAATGCCTTTTTCATATTATTTCTTTAATTGTTGCATGTTTATTCTTGTCATCTATTATATATAAGACCGTTTTCTTTGTTTTTATTGTGTCCGTGGTCTTGCTGAAAGTAAAATATTACACAAGAACGAACAAGAGAAGAGAGAAAAGAAGAGGTGATGTGGAAGGGGAGGGAAAGTGAAAGATAAGGAGAGATAAGGCAGGGGTTAAAGAGAGAAGGATAGGGAGATAATATAGAAATAATTAAATAAAGCTATTACTTTTTCTTCTTCTGTTTTGTTATCCATGACCCTGAGTAACAGCATGTATTCAGCTAGTTTCATTGTAAATATTAAGTGGTAACCAGAAATATTGGTCGCCTGAAGCGCTGGATTTAAAAATACAGAATTTGTTGTTAATTTCTATTAAATCTGAACACATGTAATACTTAATGTGCCCTTAATAATAATTTGTAATTTTCCTTCAGATCGTATTTTTGAAGCAGAGAATGCTCTCAATGATGAGCATGCCAAAATATGACATGTTGCATGAATTGAAACTTATGCACAATAACTCTGAACCTTCTGCCAACATAAATAGAGCATGGGAAGATGCATCCACAAGCGATCGGACAATACGATGGTGCTTCCAAAATTTACGTAGTGGAGATGAGAGCCTTGAATATGAAGAAAGTAGAGAACAGCCGTGTAGTCTTGACAATAAACAATAGCAGACCGACGAAAAGTAGATTTAAAGAAAACGCAGTAGAAAAACAGAAATGAAAATAAAAAATAACCCTGACTAACTGTTGTGGTTGCAAGGTTGAACAATAATTAGTGAGGAATACAACGAAGACGCAAACAACAAGGAGAATGCAATAATAAGTGTATTAAAGAAAAGGTATAGTTACAGTATGTACAAATGAAGGTGTCGAGTCAGAGAGTCTTGGTGGGAGGACATGTACGCTCTTCGGCGTCACTTCCGGTGGCATTTAGGTAACACACACTAAGGCCAACCTAGGCTTGCCATTTATAGTGTAACGTTATTCGTATATGCAAATGAGTGGTTGCCACCACAACACTAACCAAAAAATTGACATCATCATCATAATTAGGGGTTTTAATCACTCATGAAGTAAGAACCCCATCTCTAGGGTGTTTGAACCTTGTTGTATACTTAACTAGGCGTGGCCAAATAGGACAGTTGGCTGTCGAGGTCGACTTTTCACCGGGATTTTTGGCATTCTTCTAAGTCCTTCCTATTCCCTGGAGTTCCATTCTATCGCTCTATATATCCACATGTTTTCTGTATATCTGGAACGTTGACCTGCCTATTTATGTTTTGGCTAGTCGTATCGTGGTGATGATGTAATTTACTCCAGTTTGCTGTGTGATCTAAGTGTTTTTTATATCACGTAAACTAATACCGAGCATAATACGTTCCATTTGGCATTGTGCAACTGTTAGCTTTGTTATAACTGCATGATGAATTTCCAATGTTTCGCTACTATAACCAATGAATGTGTTGTTTTAAACTTAAATATGATGGAGGAAACGACAGACAAAGCTAGTTATTAAAATGCTTCGACGAATCTCGACTAACATTCGCTATTCAATCTGTACGTTTAAAAATATAGATTGTATTTACAAACTGAAGTGTGACCGATCGACCGAGTAACTTGCTCACCATGTCACGAAGATACGAGTTGGTATCTAATACTCTTCTAAAAATAAAACGACGAGCTTGATAAAGCTAATATAATCGAATAGGTGTTATTGATTAGCCCATGTCGTCACGTCAAGTGAATGATTTGCAAATTGAAAAACAATATCGAACAGTCATGGTTTAATGCATTTAGGGCCGGGAGTCTAACGACCCGTATCTTGTCCCCGGTATATGAAGCTATAAAAATGCCTACGCGTGACTTTCATTGATTTTTTTTCCTATTAAACACTCCTATTTGCTTGCTTACCGGTTGAACAAGTAAAAGACAGCGGACAAACATACGGTAAAAAACATTCAGCAACCGTGGGTGTAACTGCCTGTTGCTTCCATTGCCAACAGATTGTTGATTGGGGTGTAAATATTATATAGCACGTTGATGAGTATGTATTTCGTTCGCCTCTGGGCTAGACGCTGCGGTTGGGATACTTGGTCTGGATACCTTCTCTCCATTAAATTGTTAATATAGTTCAGGTTGCCTGGTAGAAATACTACAATTAAAACTACTTTAGCTTATTAATCTAGTATATCGGTGTGTAAAATAACAGTAAACAACACCGAGCTATGCCATTCGAACTTACAAGTCCAAACATCTCAACAATCATGAAATAAGTGCGATAAAGACACCTTTTTACTTGGTGTTATGGTGTGTGCGTCTACCTTTTTTCGTGACTATATACATTCTTCTAGACACTGTGTATAGATAAGAATTCAAGGAGTTTCATAGCAGTCTTGGAAAATTATTTCGGTAATATGCTATTATGTACGTCTTCAAATACACACTAATGTAAATATACCACCGTGTTGTCTTATTTATTATCGGCCCTGTACGGTAACAACACTTAGTATATCTATTATTATGCTATATGGCAGTTAATAAACGTTAGTTTGGCAAAGTGTATATATATATATATATATATATATATATATATATATATATATATATATATTCTATTCATTCATTTTGGTACAGAAACATTAGTACAACATTCGTACATCTGGATCTGTTCGAGAAATGGTGGGGACTTATGGGAGTAATAATAATGTTGTCAAATAGGGGGTGTTACCCTCTAAATGACTGGAGAAATATTTTTTGGAAAGTTATAATTATTGTTCTTGAAAAGTAGTGTCAATAAACAGTCATAAACCGACGGTACGAATGTTGTACTAATTTGTCTAATTTTCCTAATAAATATTGCGCTCTTAATTTTGTATTTTTAACTTTAATTCTCAATTAATCGACTATTCTGCTGGGATTTTTTCTGCTATATTAAAAGGAGTATATATATATATATATATATATATATATATATATATATATATATATATATATATATATACGTAAATAACAATAAATATATGCTTAAATAACTTTCATTTGAAATTAGGTTATGTTTTTAGACAAGTGTAATCGTTTGAATTATCCGTAACATGTACAAAGAAATTGATGAAGTCACCCAATTCTCTCTTTCTGTTTACCCCATAGTTCGGACCCAAACAAGAAATGCCATTACAATCCTAGTAACACTGTGACTAATGGTAGCTAAGAGTACACAGTTTATAAATTACATTGTATTAATTTGATATTTTCTATTTTTACCTAGATATCGTAATACGAGCGTTGTTTATTTAATACAAACTGTGCCGCGACTTCAATTCCAATGTAAACAAGTTCTTGTTGAACCGTCTTCCTAAATAATCAATTTCTTGTTTTCTACAACTATTGTGCTGGCGATCGCGATGTTGTATCAGCGTCAATCAGTCACACACTTTAACCTTTATTTTCTAGTGGTCTTTGAGCCTTGATAAGCAGTGACGTATATTTTAAGAAAACAGAAAGTAATTCAAACACAAAAATGTGAATTTTGAAAAAAAAGCTTATGATTGAAGTAAGTATGCCATCAATTCTGACGGCACATTCACACCAGTATTAAACCATTAAAATATGGCGCATTTCAGAAGCATACATTTATTCATTAAATATTTGTTCACCTTTCCAATACTCTGTTGATGATTGCAATTTCGGATCTTCTTACACAAGTGAAAGTGTTTTTTTTCATTCCAACGCAACGTAGTATTCTATGTCATTGATATTCCAATAATGCCTCCGGTGCGTGGTTTTGTTATTTGTTTGTATTTAAAAAGCAGTGCAATACGTTAGCAATCAAGTTTAGTATATATTATATTATTTTGGGTGCAACTTCCTCGTTTCACTATATGGTTTGTTATTTCGTCTCTTTGTCCGCAGAGTCTAAACATACTCGTTTTTAGGTCTTCTCAAGCTTGGCCTTTATATAGTTGATTATAATCGCGTTGTGTTTTGCGGCTGTCGGTTTTCTCTATCAAATATTATATTTGCAGCCAGGGCGATGTTTCCCTTTCTTTATGATAGGTTATACATATTCCATGTTGCATTTCTTTCCGATTGATGTTTCACACTGTTTTGTTTCCTGACTCTGAATAGAATTTAGTGTTGTTATTTAATCAGCCACTTTATTCGTTTGTCTTATGAATTTATTCTATTTATTCTTATATCCAGTCATACAATAATAATATACTATAACTTCTGTTTAGTGGTATATCTTGTAGCAAATGTTCTCAATGCAATAGATTGAGCAGATGGATTTAAACACAGCGTTGTCCGGGATAAAGTACTTTATAGTTACTGTATGCTGCTATATACAAGAAAATGTGTTGGTGTTGTTCTGGAGTTATAAAGATAATATGGCATTTATACTGTTAAGTGTATCTCATGGAAAAGTGTTTAATAGAATAGATTGATTAGGTGTGTTGTCCAGGAGCTATAATAGTGGTGTTATCAACATTACTTATATTTATACTTTGATTTTTACTGTACTTATCACAGTGGTGTAAATATGTCTTTACTATTATTACAATTATGGATATATTAAGTGAGGGCGAGGACACAACTTTAGCTATACTCGGCCTTATCCTAGAGCAAGGAAATTTTCATTATTATCATCACTTCAATTCATACTTTTATGTTTACTGTACTTTTAACAATGCTTTAAATGCATCATTAGTAAAATTACCATAATATACTAGTGTAAGTCAAAATGTTCAGTTAAACTCGGCGTTGTTCAGGAGTAATACATGTTATATTACAATATTGCATTTACAACTAATAGCTCGGGAAAATAAATTACATACTCATTTGTTTTTATACATTACGGCAAGAGAGGTATGAGCTGAATTGAGGGAAAATATGTGGTAGGGTAGGGGGAGGGAAGTAATAGGGAAGAGAGAAAGAGAGTAGGACAGAGAGAAAGATTGAAAGCGGTAGAGAAGTAGACGTTTTAATATTAAGATGTTACACACACGTTTTAACCTCTTCTATATTGTTTTTCATGCTTTTGGATAACGCCTGATAGCCCTGCTAGTTTATAATAAAGTAATAGCTTAATAAAACATAATAGCTAAATTAACAACATATGTTCCGCTATTCCATTAGGGTAAACCCTTATGCATGTTTCCAGAAAGTATTCATCTATTTCGTCAACGTTCAACATTTATTATATTTATTCCGGGTTATCGGACTCTCACAAATAAATAAATATCAAAAGAGAATACGGTTCGCACTTTTACTCGCTAATATTTTTTCACTGCCACCGCTACCAGCAACATCGGGTCTTTTCTTAATCGAAGAGAATTCTTGTTAAATCATTAAATTAGTATATATATATATTTCTCCAGTCCGTCTATAGTGTTGTCAATGCACTCTCCAATTCATACGCGTTGTATTCCTTTTGTTCTTCGTTTTTACAGTTATTTCACCTGGTTTAGAGCCCTGTTTACAAAAGTTCTTGCTTTACACCGTTAATAAATATTATTGCGTATCTTACATGTAGTTCAGCTCAGTTAGTTATTATCTTTCTCTTATATATTTTTAAGAAGTTTAATATTTTAATACGGAGTATTACATCTTGCATCTATGCTTTATTGATGCTCTATGCTCTGGTGATGCCTAGATATATGTAGTTTATGCGGTCGATAAATAATCATGCATCCCACCTAAGTATATATGCACCGTCGTTATTTTGCTTTTTATTTTGCCAGCATATGTATTTCAGATTTATTAATCCTAAATTATATTTCTATATCTTTACAAAATATTCCAGTTTTACTTATTAGTATAAGTACTCCTTTTTTAATAGATTTAGATTGCTGTGGCCTACAGTCTATTTTGTTCGGTAGATATGTGCTCTGTATTGTATCACCTAAATCTGTAGATAAGCGGCATTATCACGTTTGTAGTAAATTACTAACCCCTCAATCCTTTTACAATAATTATCTCGAGTATATTATCAACAAGAATAATAGGAGCTTTGAGGAATACGACTGTAATACAAGTAAAGCCTGTTGATATTTCAAACCAGTTACTTAACCTAGAACTAACTATTACGTTGTATACTCACTGTAATAAGGCATTATATATAACTATATTTTTCCTTTTTTAGTTATCATTAAATTGCTTTTTCTTACTTCATAAAAGAAGTCAGTAAGAGTCTAAAGATCTCACACACACATTGACAAAGTAACGATGCGTTTAACAAAACAAGTTATAACACTCTTAGAAGTGAAGACAGACGATAAAATACAGAACTCTACCACGAAGGCATAACGTGTCGATGAGAAATTCCAATGTGTTTTCTACTGAACGAAAATGAAAACTCGTATATTCAAGTTATTTCCTGTCAAGCTGTTTTCTCTTTAAGAATTAAGTTAGAATTGTTCGTTTTTTTTACGTAAAAGTATTGAGTGAAATATTAATTGTACACTTTTTAAAAATCATGTTCAGCCGTATGCAACACACACAGATGCCACTGTGGTTGGCTCATCGAGGTATATGGACTTTATACCCTTTTAATGTAGAACGAGCGCCAGAATATTCCATATACACTACGCTCTCAATGATATCAGCCGACGGATTCTAGACATTACTGGCTTCCCGACGATCCTCAAACCAGTTGGTCTCGACAGACGGGATGGCAAACGGTTCGATGACCTAATGGTGTTATTCTTTGCAAACGACAAATCGCTTATATCGGATAATACGTGTGTTTACACTTTAGCCCCTTTGTCAGTAACAACACCGGGAACAAACTATGGACACGCAGCAGCGTAAGCAGACGACCGCAATCAATCTAAATACACCGTATTCTAGACATATTTCTGTTCTAACCGATCGCCGTAGAGTCGAGTGGGGTGGGTGCCCTTAAATACTGTACTACCTCAACAGCTTGATAGTGTGCTAAACGGAAGACCGTCGTAAATGTACTTAGCTTTACAGGTTCCCTGTCATTGCCATTATTCTTTGAAATATCTTGAGCGTGTGCTCGATGTGCAAATCCAGCAGAACACCCAATCCGATAAATCTTCTTGATATTTGCATAGTTGTTTTGAAAAGAAAGACATTTTATTAATTAACTATTATTTGTTGTTTCTTATTCAATAAATATTTTCAAGTTAGTAATTATTTTTAAAAAACTGTTTTTGAAATGAACTCCTGAAATTGTACAAATGCTTCGTACTAATGATGATTTTGTGGAAAGAGATAATTTTTTAACAAAAAAAGAAAATTCCACCAAAAATTAAAAAAATCAGCAATAGGAAATGTTAAATGAGATTTTAACAACACCGTCTATTAGACACGGCCGGCGTAAAATGTAGTTATTTTTCGGCTGATCCGATTGCCAATTCTATTACTAAATGTTATTATGCACCAGTAATTGGTCTGAAGTTTCCATCATACAATAGAAAATATACAGTCTTATACGTACGGGAATGTAAAAAGTGGATGAACAGAAAAAGTAAGGTTACTTTTTAAAGAAATAAAAAGTAACTTCAGGAGCTAAACAAAATACTTCAGTCCCAGAAATTAGGTATTTCTCTGAATGTTCGAACAAGAAATTAATTTTAGGAAAGACAGTATTAGTACCAAAAAAGTTGTAAAAAAGTCCTTAATCATACATTTGTGAATAAATACGAACAAATACAGACGGAAACGGTTTGCGAGCAGTTGGGTAAACGAAAGCGTTATACGTCAATTTATAGCTTAGGGGAGCATTGAAAGTTTATTTTGACCAACATTATTTTGGTCGGTTCTATCGGAGCGCTCTTACGGATTAAAGAGAGTCCGGCCCCAAGCAATAAACCAATCCAACTCGTAAATGAGGAGGTGATGACTGAGAGAATATCCTCCTTTTACTGATGACGTTGTGATGAATTCTAAGTTACACTAAAGCGCTGTAATTACTATACACTAACGGTATATTTCAGTCTGGGTAGCAGTAACATAAAACACTATAACAGTTCGCATCGGACAAGTATTACATTCCACTATGAAATGCGGTGGTAATTCTTCAGAGGATATCGTTTTACGTTGTGCGAAATAAAAGCATAAAAGACATGTACACGAATAAAGACGCACAATTAGGAGCTAACTAGAGTATTGATTTACTCCTCTCCAAGAGTTAGGCACACGGCCAGTTTTTATCTTACTCCCACAAGTAAGATGTGACCCAATATCGGGTCGGGAAAGTGGGGTTTAAAAATTGCCTGGGTAGCCCCGTCGGCATTCCCCGGTAGGGGCGCCTCAGACAGTAAGCAATAAACTTACTCCTCCCAAAGAGGGGAGGCGAAGCCTGGAAGGGTGGACCTCCTAGAACTGCACAGGACAGACCCATAGACCGGCGTAAATCAAGCCCCGAAGGCCAAGACAATACCAGTCTATGGGGGTGCAGTATCCATCGGAACAGATACTACACTTTGATCTTAGCCAAAAGGCTAACTAGAGTAGAAGAGGTATGAATAGGTGTAATTTACGATTTTATTTTACTCCAGCTCATCCAACTCCTAAAATGGAAGTCTCATAACGGGGGAGTAAATGAAGAAAAGCAAATGCGTCGAATTTATATAACCGGATAATTAAACAAAATAATTTCAGAGAAAAACAAATCTTAAAGGGGTGCCGAGAGAAAGCAGTTACACTCCGTTCCTTATACAACCATCTCCAGTAGCATACCAATGAAAACTTTGCACGATTCGATGAGTACAGCGTTTGTTAGTACGCGTACAGTCGAGCCGTTCTTAATATACAGGTTGTTCCGGAAATGTTCGATACAGTGTTATGCAAAAGTTAGGCTACTATAACTTGTTAAGTGTTATGTGTGGAAGGTGACGGTGGTTAAGTTGTTCCACAGTACCACTTTCACTTAGGGATGTTGGCAACCTTCACGTGGTCCTTCCCGTAAGTAGCCGATGTCTAACAAGAAAACATCGGGAAAACTAAAACCAACAACTGATTCACACGAAAGAAGGAGAAGAGGTGTTATGTGTGGTTCTCTTTTTAAAGGCATACCAAACAGTTGTTGTAATTAGCTAAAGTTCCCTACTGACTATTCTGATCGATTTGCGGGGGGGCTCTGCTCGCGGGAACGCACACACTCGCTCAACTGTGCCATCTGAACTTTAAGGGCGCCCTGTTCTCTTAACGATGCACATAAATAAATATTTCATAAATTTAGCATGCCATCTTAATATGGTCTTTCTTTTCTAGTGTCCGTTTTTCAGAATGTTGTGCGGAAATCATGTTCAACAAGTGTCAATGATTAATATTATACACATTTAAGAACGCAACGCGTGTTTATTAAATGAAAACCATTACTATATATTAAACAGAATATAAAAATATCATTAACATTACAAAAAAACGTAATGAACTTAGCTTCAAAATGATACACGTTTCATCTTACTACTATTCAGAGTTCAGAAAACATAAGGAATAGAAATTCCCCAAGACCTCTGAGACACACTGTATATAAAAAGCCAGTTTACAAACGAGAGACCATATAGTGCATTTACAGTAATACACTCTTTTATAATTGTGTGTTGCCGATTCGAATTATTATTGCCTGCCTTCGGATAATACTGTAAACAAAACTATAATAAAGAGGAGTGATGAGTAGTAGTTTCTTTTGAACATTTTTCGTCAGTATCCTTATCATTGTGTGGGATTGTGTCTCAAATATCAGTTGAGTGTGTTACATTTTCATTGCTTTGTATGAAAATTGACGAATCTTCTGGTATTTTAAATATATTGAGACATTTTATAAAAACAAATTCGATAATACGTTACTTGTAAGCTGATCGATGCCATGGTCGGATTTTTTTGTTGAGGAGTAATTTACTTTAATATCTTCTAGTCCATGTATAGAATATCACGTTATTCTTTTTTCGCTGAGTTATATGCTTGCTGTTCGTCCGGAAGGGTGGTAGTCTATCGTAGGATTACAATTTATCGGTTCGTAGTATCATATTTTAGTCTATTCGTCACAGTTCTTTTTGATTAATATGTTTTTCTTTTTGTCAGTCATCAGGATATCTCTTCATCACGTTTTAATTCTCGGCAAATCTTACATTTATTCGAGTAGTTTTGAAAAACATCCTTGTCGTCGAGGTCAGATGATTTCCAGTTGGCCATATTTGAAGGTCATTTTAAAAAGATCGATTTTAATTTATCATTCTGTTATTTTTTTCAATTTCTTGAGGCTCTATCTGTATGTTTTATCTATTCCGCGTTCATATTGTCCTATCTCCCATATAATACCCCAAAAGTGTATTATTTATGGTGTGTCTAGTTATTTCCGTTGTTACCTATCTCTGTTTACATTTCTTATTCGCAAATATATTTTTCTCTATAACTAAATATTTAGTTTTCTTGTTATTACTTGCCTTCTTTCTTTTCAGACTTCCCTTCTTTGCTCGCATATTTAAAGTGGGTTTTTAAAAAAATATTTATTCGTTTTGACTGTTCGTCCATTGTTTGTTCATTTTTAACATCATTTTAATGACATAGAAAATAAATAGATGCACTTGTAAAAACATATTTCCTTCTATTTATATCTGATTTACAGCTCTGCCATATATCACATTTAACGTAATATGTTCCAGGATTTAACTGCCGCCAATTGTGAGCAAAAACTAAGGGATTCGTAGAATTTTCTTTATAGTCTTGTCAGTGATTAATCTACAGTAATCGAAATA
>OY744535.1:36727844-36740344 GCA_963556195.1 Sepiola atlantica | reverse complement strand
CGCACCAAGTTCTGTAGAACAAGTGCTCTGTTTTTTTCCTGAATAATTCGAAGAGTGCAAACAAACTGACGAATACATTCGATGGCAAACCAATACTGAGGAATATTGAAAATAGAAGAAGAAGCCTGTAACAGGTGCAAACTCGCTTTTCCAATACTAGTGATTAATCGGGAGGAACTATAATACTCTTACGTAATATGTCTCTTTAACACCCACCATTTTAAACAATGTATTCTTTAAAACGTCCTGTGATATTTCAAATGAATATTTAAATCAAGGGAGGCGCGAGAGCGCTCTATCCCTCAAAATACTACAAGAATGGCCTATGCTGGAAATCTCATTTCTTTGATCAATCATAACTCAAAAACCAATACACCAAATTAGTTAAAACTTTGCAGAACATTTTTTTTGATAGGTTCTATAAGTGTGTAGAATTTCAGCATAATTAGTACAGGCAACCCAGAGATCCAGAAAGTTCAATCATAGAATCATTTTATCTGTGTGTACGTACGTACGTACGTACGTACGTATGTGCCACCCTGTATCTCATCAACTATTTGATGGATTAAGCTGATTTTTGGCAGAGATAAAGGTTGTAAAGCTTAGTTGATGGCCTGGTAATTTCAGTTTACCATATACCTTAGTTTTCCAGATAATTCCAAAAAAACTTTTTAAATGACCATTGTATTGAGGCATAGCCTTTACAAAAGTAGTGACATTCCATGATAAATGCCAGTATACTGAAGGCATATACCCTTAATAGGGTTAAGATGAAATGCATATACACTAAATGTACAAAAGCAAGGAAACTCCCAATTTTTTACACTTTTATTGTCATTAAGTGTATGCGAGTATTTTACTGGTAGGAATTTTTCTTCAGCGCACCTCACACACTTCATCCACTCATGCATAGAGATTTATACTGTAGTGATGTGATAATTAAATGGTTTGGTTGATATGTAGGGCATATGATTTCAGTATACTGACATATCTCATGGAATTAATAAATCATTTTCGGACATAATGATTTTTTTCATGGGCATGTCTAAAAATAGCTGTCTTCAATCTTTTTTATACTGTTACTGTAATTAGAGGCTACCCGTTATCGTAAGCGGTATGCATCACCTCTCCTGAGTTGGCACTGCTTGATTCCAATGACAAGCAGATGAAGACGACTGGAAACAATGCCAACATAAGCAGAGAGCAATGGCCATTCATTCAGTACTGGCCAAGCTCGACGTCGCTTAACTTCGGTGATCGAACGGGAACCGGTGTGTCAACGTGACTATGCCGTATATATTAGTTACGATATACCAAGTCTTAAACACTCGAGGAAAACGTTAAAGAGATTTATAGATTAGCAGTTAAATGATGATGACTATTATGGGATTCCAGGCCCCAAACCTGAATTATTTGCTGCATATGGTGACCTCACAATGTTATGGCAAAATAGTTAGTGAATGCTTGTCACCAGGGAATTTAATGTCCAACAGTTAGTGCTTAGGAGAAGTGTGACTGTCACAAGTCAATTTTGCACCAATCGGAAAAAAGAAAAAAACTAATCGCAAAACAAATTAATTAACTTTGTATTTTATCTTTCTTATTTTGATTAGTGTTACTATAACTGTGATCTTGCTTCTATATAAAAACCATTTCGACCGATATTGAATTTTTTTATCGGAAAATGAAGTTAATAGGTTAAATTATTATGATTCAGTGAAAAAATTCTGCCGACTGTTTTTAATTGATTTATTCTTTTTTTTTAAAGTAGACGTATCGATGTTAAATAGGTAAATAAAAAAGAACCCTGGTTTTAGTCGGACTGTTTAAAATCAATTTCGCAATATAAAGAAAACCAATCGCAATACAAAGTGATTTATTTTGTTTTTGTTCTAACTTTCTTTTATTATTGCGAATGATATTGCCATTTTTCTTGTTCTATTCGAAACGTTTCAACTGATATCAGAAAAAGTTTATAATAGAAAATCCTAATGAGAAATAAAGAATACTATTAACCAGTATACATATTCTGAAACATATTTTTCATTTTTATTTTTTATTGTTCAAAACAAGACGTCTCAATAAAACCATGTTATGGCCAAATTCATCTACAGAATCTAAATGAAGCAACCGACAGTTAAGCGGCAACGTTGACGCATCATGATCTACATAAGTGACTTTACTGTTCGAAATGGATAAACCTATGAACCATTATTTCCGAATGTGTGAATACGAATCAAAATGAAATAATTGATAGTTCAAAAGTACTGCGTGAGTATTAGAGAATGAAGTACAAACAAGGGGCATGTAAATAAGTAGCTGGCGTGACTCTATAATGAATTGTTTGCAAATTAAAAAAATTAATGGGATTTAAATATAAGCAAATAGATATTACTGCCCTCGTATTTAATTCGAAGTACATTCATTTTTAGATGACAACGTATCCGCTATGGTTTTATTCTGTTAATTAAAAATATGATGGAAAGTATATGGAAAGTTTTAACTTTCGAACACCCAGAAATTTAAAAAAATACAACAATTATTTAGATTGAAGATTTCGTGTAATTCGTAGAAAATAGAAATAGCGTCCAAATGAAACACTGACGGTGCAAGGACAAAAAAGTGAACCTATTAATACAAGGTCTCGTTGACATTGGGGTATGTAAAAGTAGGTGTTACGGTCAGAGTGAAATTACCCCCGACCTCTCTTAAAAATCACTGTGTTCAGAGAGGACGCTTCGCCTAAGAAAAATCTAAGAAAATTTAGAAAGAAAACGAAACGAACGCATATTTTCTGAAAATGCGCTTTAGGATCTAGTCTAAGTGACTGGCGGAACAGATACACGGCTTTTGTTTCTATAGCTATAATATTCAATTACAACAGGGGAATGATTTATATATATATATATATATATATATATATATATATATATATAAATAATTGATAACTATTTTTGATATCTGCATGAAGACCCATCGGTGCGGATATAGGCATGTGTCTCACCGGACACGCCCCTTGGATCTCTAACATCTCAGACATATTTATAATCCGACGCTTATGCTCACGTACCCACCGAAACACATACATTCATAAGAAGGAAATATCTCGTATTATTCTTACGATATACTTTGTTTAATAAGAGGATTGATTTTCCAAGAAAGAAATAATGCATTTTAATCAACCTTATAAGAATGGTCTTATTTTTAATGGAGCTAATTTTATCAGTAGTTCAGCTATATACATATGTTTAGCCGATTACGGTCATGGCTATCGTTGTTTCCAAGTTATATTAAAGCAATACTATTCCGTACAAAGAATAGCTTCTGTTTATCAGTATTGTAAATAATACAAACAAATGAATAGCTCAATTTATATACGATATAATTCATGTAACTGCCACTAACATTTTTGTTTAGCTCAGTGTGTTGAGTATCAGACATACATACATGGTTTACATCATATGTCGATAACGATATCCTCAGATTCGCCTTCATACTGCGCATAAGTTTGAGAGTAGGCGGTACCCACAGGTGCCGTTGTGGTCAGCCTGTCGAAGTATTTGAACTCCACATCCTTACATGTAGACGAAGAACCGGCAGATTCTACGGATAGATCGCTCTCAATTATATGACCCAACTGTTCCGAGACATCAATGGCTTCTCGACGATCCTCGAAACAGTTGGCTTCGACAGAGGAGATGGTAACCGGTCTGATGATCGTGTTTAGGTTTACAAACGGCAAGTCCTTATATTGGATGGGACTTGTGTTGGCTCTTTTGCGCCTTCGTCAGTGACAGAATCGGAAGCAAACTTTGGACATGAAGAAACGTCAGCAAAGGACCACACATAATCAATATATGCTCGTCTTCTCGACAGAGTTGTGTTCCACCTGACTGCCCTGGAAACGTGTGGAGCGACTAAACAAACAGCATTGGTATGTTAATAACGCACCACATAAGGGGCCATCATGCTTGCATATACATTTTGAAGAAATATAATTTTACAATTAAGTATTATTTGTTGATATTTATTGAATAACAGTATGTTGATTCTATAAAAAAAATGGGACATTCAATACCGAGCTCCCCATTTCACTCTTTCTATTTCACACATCATAACATCATTTTTTAATCTTATGGAACATAAAGAGATAGAACAGTTTTTATATTGAATTCTTCGTCTTCTTCTTCTTCTTCTTCTTTTTCTTCTTTTTCTAATTCTAATTCTTATGATTATTCTTATTCTTATTCTAAGTCTTATTCTTATTCTTATTCTTATTCTTATTATTTCTTCTTATTATTTTTATTCTTATTCTTATTCTTATTCTTATTCTTATTCTTATTCTTATTCTTATTATTTTTATTTTTATTTTTATTCTTATTTTTATTCTTTTTCTTATTCTTATTCTTATTCTTATTCTTATTCTTATTTTTTATTCTTATTCTTATTCTTTATTCTTCTTCTTATTATTTTTATTCTTATTCTTCTTATTATTCTTATTGTTATTCTTATTGTTATTCTTATTCTTATTCTTATTCTTATTATTTTTATTCTTATTCTTATTCTTATTCTTATTCTTATTCTTATTCTTATTCTTATTATTCTTATTCTTATTCTTATTCTTATTCTTATTCTTATTCTTATTCTTATTCTTTATTCTTCTTCTTATTATTTTTATTCTTATTCTTATTTTATTCTTATTCTTATTCTTATTCTTATTCTTTATTCTTATTTTTATTATTTGTATTCTTATTCTTATTATTATTCTTATTCTTATTCTTATTCTTATTCTTATTAAAAGAATGACCTAGCTTTACATACACCTCTCGTCGCACTACCCTGATGCCCCTGCTGAAGATAGAAAAAGATTGCTGCTGTTTTTTTTTTATAGATATTATCTTTGAGATAAACCGACAGATATGACTATCGGTGTATATGTCTGGTAATTTTGAATCCAGTTCAAGTTCTGGCTTGTTATTTATGATACTATGACCAAATGCCTTCGAAGTCATTCCACCGAGGAAATTGCAGTTTTGGAAGTTAGCGTATTCGCATGAATCAGACTGTTAATATCTCACGACACCTCTCCGACTGCCCCAAACGTCTTAATGACATCTAGGGAGCGCTGAATATTAATAAACGCAAAGGTTTACATCAGAGCATATCATTGAATGCTATACAATCCTGAAATATTTATTTTATTTCGTCTGTGGAGGTGCGATTTAAGAATAACCCTAACTTATATGTTGTACTCAGCTGTGACCTGGTTTCTCGTTTCCTTGTATTTTATCTTAGCTGCACCCAATATTCATAAGTATTTGTAGCCCCTCTGAATGTCAACATTCTTTATCAGATATGTTGTTGGGATTTCAACCCTATCTTAGTAGACGAGATAATTTATTTTTAAAACAGGAATATCACATTTTGTGATATCATATTCTATTCGTATATCGTCACTAAATAATCTAATCGTATTCATTAGGGTATCAAGATGGTTTCAATTCTTTTCAAACACTTTACGATCATCTATTAATAGAAAGTGGTTGGCTGTATGGACACCTTACCCAAGTTTATATGCTTGCTGAAGGTAAATATGTTGTCTGATAATGCATGATATTCTTTAAAGCTGTTTGAGTGTTGAGAACTATTCAGAAAATCTCTAGGCATTTGTGTATTTATGAATGATGCACCATGTCAAATGCTTTATAATACTCTATTATAATTTACTCACTAGGAGTTCTCACACAGGGCATTAGTGACTGCTCACCGACAACCGGCGGTATTCCCTGGAGTCTGAGTGACAACAAGTCTCCCCAGATGCCCAGTATTCTCCACCTCTTTTCGATAGCCACCGCAAATAAACTCGCAGTATTAGAGCAGCCGTTTACTATTGATTTCTCGCTTGTAAGGACCATTGGTCTTCTCTGGGATTTGGGTGGCAATAAGCCTCCCCAAGGTCCCAGCAGTCTCTGCACTTCCAGTGGAGGTGTGGTATTTTGTGTGGTGTCAGCCTAGGCTGGTACCATTTTTTTAAATTTTGTATTATTATTATTATTAGTAGTAGTAGTAGTAGTAGTAGTAGTTGTAGTAGTAGTAGTAGTAGTAGTAGTAGTAGTAGTAGTAGTAGTAGTAGTAGTAGAAAAGTAGTAGTATTGTTGTTGGTGGTGTTGGTTGTGGTTGTATTGTGGTATTTTTTTTATTTCTTCTTCTTGGGCACGTGGTTATCAGAAGTGAGCTGAACGAAGACAACATAATCAAACATAGCTTGAGGTGTATTTAATTGCTTATATTGCATACGTTTTGATATAAACGTTTCACGAACGAGAATACCGTACGTCTTTCTCTATTCTTTTCTAAACTGTTTCATCCCAAACATAACAATAAATATTCTTCTGCTTCGGAAAAGACAACCTATTATTATCTGAACGCCTCGATGTTTACAGCATTCTTTAACACTTTTTTGCGAGCTATTTGTTTCACAGATTCGAGACGTGAATGGGAATCTTGATAGTTAATGAACTAAACAAAACATAAATTATTTAGTAAATGGCGAAGATGGAAATAATAAATGTACAGTGTCTTTTCGCTTGATACGGTTGTTATTTTATAGACATCTGCTTGTCAAGTGAATGGCTTTCTTTTTTCATCTTCATTCTAATTCTATTTTACTCGATATTTTCTTCATCATTTTCTTGATCATCTTATATAATATGCAAACACAAACTTGCATGCATATAACATGCACGCACATAAGGTATATATATATATATATATATATATATATACATGTATATGTATAGTTTATCTCCCTCTGTATTTAAGCACAAATAAAACTTAATTTCTCCTGCATGACGTGATAATTCCCGATGGCGTTTGTGATAGAGCAATAGCGTGAGGAGTCTTTGTTGACTCTGTGAACCGAGTTTGACCGTCTGAAATTGTCACTTCCTACACTGATTACAGCGAAAGTCTGAAGCGTCTACGTATTTAGGTAACAATAATTTACTATTCATTTATAAATATGTTTACATATATATATATGAATAGATAATAAATTATATATCTATATGTGTGTGTGTTTGTGTCTGTGGGTGTAGCCGCTATATATATTAATCGTGATATAAGTGGTATGCCTAATCATTTGAAATGCCACTTATAATCATACTTGCCTTCTTAATATATATATATATATATATATATATATATGTATATATATATATATTAATACATAACTATATATTTATATACATATATATCCATATATATATATATATATATATATATATATATATATATATGTGCATATAATTTTCTTTTGATTTCTCAAAATATTATTAGGTGTTTAACATGAAAACACGGAGTCATAATTAATCTGGAGACAACAATACATAGTAAAGAGCACATACGGGTGTTTACAAATCACATCACGGCGTTTTCAGAAAAGATCTGGGGCTCACAAATTCATGAGTATGCTTTGGCCATAACTTCTTATACCAACAAAGTTTCTGATGATGCGTAGTTCGATAGTTGCTTTCGCTCCAAATACTACTTTAGTGTTTAGAGGCCGTTAACATATAACCATGCTTGGACCTTCGCAGAGCTGTCACATAAGTAAGACCGATCTAAAGAGCTGAAATAAGCAAGAAAAATGCCTTTATTTCATTAACATATGTTTCTATTCTGCACCATTCGTTCACCTTACATGAATCAGATTCGAATCGTTCGTTTGAATGCGGGCGATATTCAAGTGGGCTTTCCTTATTCTGCTTAACCCTTTTCATTTGGTTAGCTTTCAAAGTAACTTTGTTTAATTATTAAATCATTTACTCTAATTGTTCTTCGTCGACGTTCACTTTTGAAGACATGTCGACTGAACGACGCCTCGAGTTTCAAGTTTTTAATCGAATGCTGTTTAACTACTATTTGTTGTCGTTATACAACTTTTTGGTTTCAGTCGAATGGTATTTGTAATATTAAATATAGGAACACAAACTTATTTTCTCTCTCTACTTACGATATTATGTTGTCCTCTTTTTTATTATAACTGTTATTTCTGCTGTTTAAAACCTTATATATATATATATATATATATATATATATATATATATATATATATATAGGTGCTCTTATCGATCCTGAACCAGTTTTCGTGACGTTCGACTCGGAAACGCCCGAGAGTTGACGAGCCGATTTGCACCAGACGACATTTTTGATACGGTGCTGCGTCCTGTAATGATAATGTTTTGCTTCTTTTTTTTTGTTAGGGTTAGGGTTAGGTTTTGGGTTAGTGTTAGGGTTAGGTTTAGGGTTAGGATTAGGGTAAGGAATTTTTTAAAGAAACAACAAAGAAAATTAAACATATTTACATGATTTTTTTTGAAAGAAACAACAGGAAAAAAAACATAGCGAGGTTACTGTTATAAAATGAATACTGTATTTCTATTTACAAGGAACTTTAAAAAAACCAAAAAAAAATCTACCAAAATTACTTTCATCACGACATATTTTAAAAATGTTATTATTTATTTTTACTTGCTCGCGATGATACTGCAGTGCAAAGCTGTTCGTAATTAATTTTGGGTTTATTTTCTTTAAAAAAAACTTCCTGACAAAAACCCGTCTTCGAAAGTACTTATTTTCACTTTGTAAGTTATCGGCTGCTCGCTGCTTCGGCTCGTCAACACTCGGGTGTTTGCGTAGGACAGCCGAACGATTCCGAGTCGAACGTCACGAAAGCTGGTTCAGGATCGATATCAGTACCTATATATATATATATATATATATATATATATATATATATATATATATAGTCTAAAGAAGCTCTGAGTCATTAAAAAAAAATATATATATATATATATAAAAATGTACAATGCAGTTTAAATTCCCAGAAAAACCAACTACATCCAAGATATTGCAGACTTAACATTCGTTATATATATATATATATATATATATATATATATATATATATATATATGTGTGTGTGTGTGTGTGTGTGTGTGTGTGTGTGTGTGTGTGTTCCATTAATTACTCTTCCCTTTCCTGGACATTTTTTGTATTACTATTTCTTTTATTTCTCATTTTTCTTAAAAGTAAATTGGCAATAGTCGTTTATAATCAAGCCTTGGGACATAATACTATAGCACAAGATATGGCAATTGCAAAGATCTATGATATTATTTTAATAATGTTGAGCTTTCAAATCTTCTCATCGTCCCCATCAATCCTTTGTGTGCATTATTTATTTAACATGTTTGTAATGAGAAACCAGAAACACTTCATAAAATATTTACATTTACGTGAATAAAAATCATAACATGTGTAATGATTACACATAATTCAATTCAAACCCGATTTCTTAATTTACTTGGGGATTACTATTGGCTGCACCCATAGACTGGTATTGTCTCGGCCTTCGGGGCTTCATTTACGCCGGTCTAGTGGTCTGTCCTGTGCAGTTCTAGGAGGTCCACCCTCCCAGGCTTTGCCTCTCCTCTTTGGGGAGGAGTACGTTTATTGCTTACTGCCTGAGGCGCCCCTACCGGGGAATGCCGACGTGGCTGCACAGGCATGTTTTAATAGCCAGAGTTCTTACCTCTCGGGCGCTGGCTTTTTAAACCCCACTTTCCCAACCCGACCTTAGGTCACATCTTACTTGTGGGAGTAAGATAAAAACTGGCCTTGTGCCTAACTCCTGGAGAGGAGTAAATAATTACTATTGGCTCCGTTGTTACATTTATCGTCGTAGAACACTCGCCTGTTTAAAGCATTATGTAAGGGTAGGAAAACGGACCCAGAGTATTCATTACTTGACCAGGTAAAGTAAGAAAACATAAATTACATTTTTGCCATCGTTCTTTTCTCATGGCATATATTCTATATAGATTCAACATGCCCGGTAGAGATGTGTTGTTCTAAACAATTACTACCACAAGATGAGACGCGCGTAAGCTGTTGTAAGACTCGGCGAATGAGACAGGGTTAATTCTCAGCCAATCTCCACTACTAAACACTTATGTAGTTAATTTGCTGTTGTGAGTAACATAGCCATCTTTACATCAGAACGCATGTGTAAACAACTGATATAGACAAATGCGTCAGCTGAATATATTTAATATTTCCTCCTAAAAAATTAAATTATTAATAAAGTATCATAACAAATAGTAATAATATTAACATACTACTAATTAACAATTTGAAAAAATAATACTTAAGAAAATCAATTTACCCTATATTAATTATAATTTATTTTGTTAAAGATGAAATAGATTATTTTAATAATCCGTGAATCAAGAAAACTATTTTCGATAAATTACAAATCTATGTTGAACAACCTTATTATATACTAATTGCATTTATCACATTAAATGTAAAATATGTTTCTTGTGAGATTTTATTATTACCATAAAAGTCCCAGTATGTAAGGATTATTCCTTTGCATTATAGTGATTAACTTGCCCCTACCAACCGACTGTTACGGTTGTTTTGTTTTTAATTGCATAAAAAGCTGTTCATCACGACTGCTATTAAAATGTGTCGAAGGGCGTGCTTCCCCGTTCTCAGGCCGCCGTAAACACTTACTCGTAAGAAATGACGTCATGGCCGGATGAACAGTGATATATATATAATTTCTGATTCTTGTTACGCTTGTCCTGGTATTTTTTATTTCATATTGGGAGCACTATCCTGTGCTTCACGATCATTAAGTAAACTGTCGCGAGCGCGGACCATTTTCTATGGGGTACACAACCACAGCTCACTATGATCACGGGAAGAATATATATATATATATATATATATATGTATATATATATATATATATATATATATATATATATATATATATATATATATATATATATATATATATATATATATATGGGAAATAAAAAAGGAATAACCAAAATATGTTTTTATGTATTCATCAACGTTTCGTCTTTATTTGTAAGACTTCCTCAGGATGATAATTAAAAAAAAAATTGTCATGCAAGTGCATGGAAATGTTAGGTTGACATGATGGTTTCATGAATAGAAAATAGTAGCCAGTACTGGGCGCGCAGGATCGAGGTCCGGGCTGAGAGAAGTCAGTGGCAGGGAATAAAAATAATTTTTTCTTAAAATTATCATCCTGAGGAAGTCTTACAAATGAAGACGAAACGTTAGTGAATACATAAAAAACATCTTTTGTTTTTTTCATTTTCCATTACGTCAGATTGTCCTCATCCTTTCTTTCTCATATATGTGTGTGTATATATATATATATATATATATATATATATATATATATACAAAAAATATAAAAAACGCCCTTACCAGCCATTTATTCACAATAATAATACACATATATAAGTATTCAACATGGATAATACAATGCAAAGCCAAAAAATCGAACATATGTAGGTCATACACAAGAAGCGACATCCACAGAAACAGACCCAACTGCTAACTATAAAGAAGCATTACCTTGTCAATATCCATGTTGACAGCGGCAGTATGCTTACACAAATACACATCCTCCAAACGTTTTGAAGCTACAGATACTAACTTACAATATTGCATACGTAGAACTCTCTATCTTTCTCTCTCTATCTGTCTTTCATTTTCTCTCTTTTTTCTCTCTTTCTCTCGCTTTCTCTATTTTTCTCTCTTTCTCTCTCTCTCTCTCTCTCTCTCTCTCTCTCTATATATATATATATATATATATATATATATATATATATATATAGAGAGAGAGAGAGAGAGAGAGAGAGAGATACAGAAAGAGAGGGAGTGGAAGGGATGTCTTTTCTAAAAGCACATATATTGCTAGAGCGTTTGATAGATGTATTAGGAGGGATAAAAGCCCGAAGACAAATATTCCAGACACTAAAGGCAGAAGTGTATTTCGGTAGTTATAGACATTTATTGCAAGTTAAGCCCCCGGCATTAAACCTCATCTTTCAAATACTCCTCAACTAAATACAAAAATATATTCTATAAACAACTGAATGCACCAGTACAACATACGTATGCATATGTACTAGTTTATTACCAGTGGTAACACTATGTGGAAAGTATGTTAGAAATACGTGTAGGAAGTAACGTAAACGGATCAAAATAGACACGAAGTCATTAATATGAGATAACTGGATAATGAGAGTAGAACGTGGACTTTCGGTTTACTTTCGACAACTTGACATCGTGTTTTACAGGTTGTTTGAAAGTAATAAATTCTACTTATATATTTTCATAAAAAATATGGTTGTTTGCATTTTTTTACAAATCCTAAAACTTCCAGCAAATAAGTCGAAATACTTAATTATCTTGAGTAAATTGATGACGCCGTAGACGCCAAACAAGCAAAAACATACAATCGCGGAATCACTCATCCGGATCATGCAAGGCTGTTGTGCTTAAGGATCTTCGACAGCGTTGGCGTAAACGTTATAAACAATGTATTGTCGCGATTCGAACAAAAAATAATGTTGCTATCGTTTACCCAGGAGGCTGTCGCAGGAAAG
>OY744535.1:36647844-36722844 GCA_963556195.1 Sepiola atlantica | reverse complement strand
GCTCCTAAAAAAAGATAAAAGAGCTTTGGCTAGACAATTTGGTTGTTTCAGGGCTAACTAAGACATAAAGCCAAGTAGAATTTTCAGTGCATACACCCAATGTATTTCCAAATTTTATGTTAAATTAAATTAACTGATCTACTGTTAAATAAGAACTGTTGATACCTTGTTTGTGCATGTGACTAACGTGGACTAAACTATCGTTCGATGACTTACAGCCTTTCGTGATAAAAGAAGACATTGTGGGGTGAAAATGTTGATCGAAAAGGTTATTGGATTGAGAGTGAAATTGTTTCCCTTTAATATGATATGCCTTTTCTGTGGGGTTGTTTCGCGAATCACGTCTTACCAGGATAAATTTCTAGACGTGTTTCGAATGGTAAAGCGAGTAATCCATTCAATGTTGGACGACCATTTCTAAAAGATGAAATCGTCATTCTCTCTTCAATACTGGTTTTACTCAAATGCAAATATCGCCAGTTGTAGAATGTTGTCTGGTCGGTCTTGTCTCTTTGACAAAGTACAATTTTCCAGATACATTTCAGCTGGTGATATTTTGCATGAATTGAAACGTATCGCTAAGTCTCAAAGTTGTTCATTTTTCTTATATATACGACGTTTGGCTTGAGTTAGAAAGGTTAAAGAAATATATTTAATCTTTGTAAATATTCCTTATCTGATACTGGAAGAACTGCCCTCTCGCGTGGCTTTGATTTTAGTATTACGCCTTCACGTACTAATAAAGAAGAGATTTTCGAGGAATTTGGGTTGCTGTATGTGCAACTAAATATACATTTACCATATTCATCAAAAGATGCAGCATGGATGATGGTACGTCTTGTTGACCTTGCACACGGCTTCGTGGGCAGATCTATTGAATCGGATTCCTTCGTGTGGTGAGATAATCATGTCAAGGCTATTAAATCACTTAAGTAAACCAAGGATAATTAACATTACTTAATCTAACAAGTATTCAAGAGTGATTATTCTCGATCACATCGACTGCATCGAAAAAATGAATAACACACTTTGCTATGTTAGAATATTAAGACAATGGCAATATGAATGACAAGACACTTAAGACTGAAACCAGATTGAAAGGCCCTTTCCTTACGCTACGTAAAAGGGGATTGCTTACTTAGGATATTTATGACTGAATGCGTCGTATGGGTTATCTAAGGTTCATAAGAACAATCTCCCGATAAGACCTATTTTATCCATGGTAGGCTCATCTCCACATGAAATGGTCAAATTTTTAGTTGAGATCTTTGCACCTGTCTAGGAGGCATATTCTGGATACTGCATTCCCGACTATTTTCAGTTTGCATAGTTTATTCGTGAATTTAGCTGTTCTTCTGATAGTGAACACCTGTTCTCTTGATATATCTAGTTTATTTACCAATGTGCCTCTCGATGAAACTATTGTTGTTTATGCCGACAGTCCTTTCGTAGTTCCCGAGCTAAGACGCCATTTTCAGGGAATATAATTTTAACTCACTAATTTAGCTACTAAATCGGCTTATTTAATTTTCAACGAAAACATGTATCGCCTAATTGAGGAGAGTGCAATGGGCAATCGTTTGTGTATAGTATTAGCTAATGGTTTTGCCGGATTTCTGAAACAGCTTTTTTCCAAGCAGTTTTCGAAGCCATTGAGTTATTTTCATTATGGACGATGCTTTTGCCATATTTAAATTCCACATAGACGCTAATTATTTTCTTCGGCAGTTAAATCGCCTTCACCCTGCACTGAAGTTGACGATGAGGGGGTAAAAAACCCGTTAGCATTCTTAGACTAAAGCTTTTAACTTACATATAGAGCAAAACCTACATTTACAGGCCAGCCTATAAGCTGGGATTCATTCTCATTTCAAATCAGAAAAAAATCAAAATCTGATTAAAACATTAGGCGTTGTTGATCTGCTCTAGTTCAAAAATAGATACAAAACTTAAAAGAATAACAGGAATTATTTCTTCCAATGGTAACCCTATACCCACCATTAGCAGATGTATTAAAGACAAAATCGTTAATTATGTGAAATTGCAATGGATTGGTGCACATCGAGAAATATCATATAAAATCGCTTAAGTCGTTTCTCGCTGTTATTTTGCGACCAACTTATGAACGATGTTTAAGGATACTATCCCCACAATTCAATACACTCTTATTGTTCATCATTTTCGTGGCTACTGCTAGGCTGACTACATAGGGCGTACAATTCAGAGATTAGAGGTCAGAATTTCCCAAACAATCCCCAGTCCGATATGTAGGCACAGACAGTGGGGAACATCTGGCCGTTTAAAGGCCTTTGAGGCGGTTATTGGTGACCATTTATACGAGTGCCAATTTTGCACTAGAAGGTACTCTAATTAAACGTTTTCTGTTTGAGAAATCATCTCACTATTCACGAAGTGAATTAATTTGCACTAACCTGCTCTGTGCACAATTTAGAACTGATGGGTGTATGTTGAAATACCTATCCCATATGTATAGTTGTTTAACCCTCCTTCGCTAATTCCTTTTATATTTCATTCGACCACACCTTCATTCGTAATTGTACCCCGATTATATCGTTGAAGACTACCTTGACAAAGGATCAAACGAAAGACGCCTAGGTATCAATCACATATTTTTATATCCATTCATTAATTTATTTTAAACATGTTACTAAAGTAAAAAAAATAACAGAAACTTGATCCTCACTATTTGTGTTTTTCCTTTGTTTTTTTTAAATTGTATTTACTTATTTTGGTAATAAAGGCCTCTCTCTTCCTCAGTGATTATGTCGACTTTGCTAAATTATAAAAAAATATATTTTAAAAGTGTGTACATACAAACATCTACATATAAATATAACTATATATATATATATATATATATATATATATATATATATATATATATATATATATATAATTTGTTTTTTTATTATCTATCTACGTATACTTTTCTTCCTTTTTTAATTTGGACTCATCAGCATAGAGATATAACTATTCACTACTGATTCGAAACCCCGGGCTACGAGTATTTTACAATTCAAATCTCAACACCTAGAACCATTCGTCATTGGATAGCTAAATTTACAGTAATAATTTTAACACTTATTTTTGCGGCTTGACGTCATAAGAGGGTTCAACTGAATGAAAGAAACGACGTATGTATAGCTAGCGACGTAATGCTGTGTTAATACTACACTTACAGTGCACATCTAGAGGGCTTTCCATGGGCTATACATAATAAATATTTGTTTTTTGTACGCATAGTTTCGGTCTTTTTTAATTTGGACCCATCAGCATAGAGATATAACTATTCACTACTGGTCATGCGATTCGAAATCTCGGATTCCAAGTATTTTACAACTCAAATCCCGACAGCTATAACCATTCGGCCACTGCTGGATAGCTAAAAAAACAGTGATAATTTTAATAAGAGCGTTCAACTTAATGAAAGGAACGATGCATTTATAGCAAGAGACGTAATGATGTGTTAATACTACACTTACACCGCCCATCTAGAGGGGTTTCTAGGGGCTACACATGATAAATATTTTAGCGATTGTGTACGTGTACGTTTCGTCCTTTTAATATATATATATATATATATATATATATATATATATATATATATATACAACATTTATATAAGTTATTTGCGTATAATAAAGGATGTTTTTAAACATCATCCATGCACATGTTCATATAATAAAAAAATATCATAACACAAACACTAATACAATTACTATATATTTGTGTGACATTCCAAGATGCATTTCGTTAGGACATTGCCCACATAGTTTTTAGATTTTCTTTTTATCTTTATTTGCTGCTACTGGATATCCGAATTAACATGTATCGATCCAGAGATTTAAATTTGAATTTTTCCGATTTTAATCGGTTGCTTAAACAACTGCTCAAAGATTGATTCGGCTGATACGTCTTTCAAACATGTATGATTACCTATTTCCTAAATACTGCAAACAAGTCATCAGATTTTATTATTTATAGGCGCAGCAATAAAGCAATATGATGTAAAATTTGAATTAGTCTTAAAAGCCTTTACGTCGAAGTCTTATATTTTCGACACATTCTAAAATAAAAATCTCACAATGGATTTTGATCAAAATTGAAATACATTTTTAAACATGAGGTTTAGTAGCATTTTATCTTTGATTAAAATCTACGTAAAAGGAACATAAATGTGGTGCAACAATATTCCGCTCAGTTAATTAATTTTATCATAAACTGAGAGAATACAATTATGGATATGTTGCTAGTTATAATATATAAGCATGGTAACTTGTGCCATTAAATAAAACCTACATAATGTATTAAACTCTCATCGGTGACCATGATGTGGCCGTAATCCCGAACGATTACGGTTTGCTTGATCTATATTCTATCCGCCATTTTGAATCTAGTTTCTTTTTAATGGTTCTGGTCGTTGTTATCCATGATTAAGTAATAGGAATTCGAACAGGTTTATACAATATGCATTAGCATGATTTGGATCCGATCTATAAAAAACCTGTTTTCATAATAAACTAACACGAAATATTTATTTGCAACTCCATTGCATCATTTCACTCTATACAATAAACACTCCTACGTACGTAAGGAAGTATGTACAAACACGTACATGTATCTCTCATTCATAATTAATTACAAATTCAAAAAGAATTACACAACTTCAAAACCGTCGATTGTTCATTTTTTCCCCCCATTTTCATCAATTAAAAAAAACGTATTTATTAGCTTATCTATATTTATGTAAACAAACTTTATTTTATGAATAATTAGAGTACGTTGCCCGGTAATGTTTTCCGATTTATTTATATTAAATTGTATATAGTAAGATCTTTATTATTTACATCATTTTGAATGTTGAATCTAATTTGTTTGTTGTATTGCTACCTTGATTATTACGATTTCTGATGCATTCATTATTAGTTATTCTCTGGTAGATTTTTGCGTCAGTTATTAACAGTACGGCCATAGGCAATAGCAGAGGGTCTTACCTGACGTCGAATGACACCAACTCTTTTGATTGTTCTGGCATTCTGCGCTTCTTACGAAAACCGTTGCATTGTTAAGCATTGATTAATCGCTGCTAAAGACCCTTGGATTTTTCTAAAATTTAAGTGGCAGCAAGTCTCTGCAAGGTTCCAGTATTCTCCATGTCAGCAGAATGTCTGAATGGTACTCTTCCTCTTCAGTATTTTATTTATGTATTAATTTATTCATGTATTTATTTATTTACTTATTCATTCATTCATTCATTTATTTATTCATTCATTCATTCATTGATTTATTTATTTTATTATTTATTTTATTATTATTATTATTATTATTATTATTATTAATAATACTAATATTATTATTATCATTATTATTATAATTATTATTATAATAATTATTATTATTTATTTATTATTATCATTATTATTATCATTTTTATCATCATTATTATTATCATATTAAAATGCATAAATTGGATGCCGATTTCATTTATTTATTTATTTATTTATTCATTCATTCATTGATTTATTGATGTATTTTATTATTTATTTTATTATTATTATTATTATTATTATTATTATTATTAATACTATTATTATTATCATTATTATTATCATTATTATTATAATAATTATTATTATTTATTTATTATTATCATTATTATTATCATTATTATCATCATTATTATTATCATATTAAAATGCCTAAATCGGATGCCGATCACAGCAATAGAAAGCAGGACCATTTGACATTGATCATCTAGAATTGATTACACCGCTCGCTCGTACAGAGATAAAAGATTAAGAAAGTATTTTTAGATATGAGTTACGCTTACGAAATATTTGTAATGTATACTAACGCGACAGCGAAATGTATAGCTTCCAGATGTTTATCATTTTTTATTTAAAATTGATGTTATTCTCAGGGTAGTTTTCGAATATTTAAATAATAATTAATATATTTTGGAATTTTAAAATCCATATTATTAATATTCAAATATTGTCTTGATAAATATGACCTGTATGGATAAATCTAGCTCAATATAACCTAGGAATTACTATTTATCTACCTCCCACAAGGTAAAATGTGACACAAGGTCTGGAAAGTGGGATTAGATAAGCCAGAGCTCGAGGTGAGTATTCTGGCCATTTAAAAATTGCCTGGGAAGCCCCGTCGGCATTCCCCGGTAGGGGCGCCTCAGAGAGTAAGCAATAAACTTACTCCTCCCCAAAGAGGGGAGGCGAAGCCTGGGAGGGTGCACCTCCTAGAACTGCACAGGACCAGACAACCCCCAATAGACCGGCGTAAATCCAGACCCAAAGGCCAGGACAATACCAGTTTATTAGGTGGGTTAAAAAAAACAGGAATTGTTTAGTTCATCAACTGCAGCTCTGTTTTATATGTATATGAGAGGATTACTCAGCGTTGCCCGGGGTAGAGTGTTAGTAGCGATAGCAACATACGCCACATCATATTAAAGAGAGTTTACTTTCACAGCGACTTTGATGTTGTCAGCTTGATATCTCACGAACTGAACAATTTATCTATGTATAGATATATGTTAATACTCTTACACAAACGGTTTTAATTAGATTAATTTAATTGTGTAACATGTTAGAAAAGTGTCATTAGCTCCTTTGAGGGGCGGCTACGCCCATTATGACTACATGCGAATTGCACATGTGCATATATTGATATCTAAGGTGCACTCCCTAGTGTGTCTTCGGTGAAAGGACCAATATGCACGCATATAGGTTTTCCTCTTTATTACATGTATATATATATATATATATATATATATATATGTATATATATATATATATATATATATATATATATATACAAAAATAAATGTATATATATATATAGCACAGAGAGAGAGAGAGAGAGTAAGAAAGAAAGTGAGCGATAAATCTAGGTATATCGAGAACAATAAAGTTAGAGATAGGGAGAGAGAGAAAAAAACAATATGTTTGCTAGTCAACTTAATGTATTGTTTCTTTTATTTTAGGTATCAAGTCTGTTTGCAGATATCGATGATCATTACTCTTATTTGAATATTTTTTTCAGCATAATGTTATTTGCAAAGATGTTACCCATAGTAGGTTGCAGTTACCTCCTATAGGGGCAGCCCTCTTACAGAGCAGGGAGTCTTAGCCATCAAAAGAAAATCAGTATCATCTGCCTAACACAACACGAAGGGTTGACCAGTTTTAACAGTCCATTAGGCTGCTCAAACCTTTATCCATCACCTGTCTGCCATAACTTCACGTACCCTGACCGGGAGCCTTAGTGGGTACGCGACCTTACTCAAGAGTCTCCCACAGGCGAGAGGAAAGAAGGAGGCGCCTTACTGTTCCTGTTGCTAAAAATGTTTCCACCCACTATCCATTGTATTCTTTAGTATCGAATTATATGAACCGTTTTTTCTATTACTTCTGGAAAATAAAAACAGCTTTTGTGAACGACATTAAGGATTCTCCACTAAATACTAATAGTTATATATTTCTCTCTATATAAGTAAATATACATCAACCCCGGCAAACAATATTCAGCGAGTAATAAACTACCGGGTGGAACTATTTGAAGTCTTAGGAGAAGTGACGAAACAAATACCATGTTTGACACCACTCCGCTGCATGAAACTTATTCGGAAAGAAATCCATCACACTATGTCAATACTGAGACGTTTACTATCCAATTTCTTTCTTATTTCTATAGTCATTCCATGATAAATGCCAGTATTCTGAAATCATATGCCCTTAATAGGGTTAAGATGAAAATTCATATACACTAAATGTACAAAAGCAAGGAAATTATTTAAACTGTTATTGTCATTAATTAAGGGCATGACTACATATCAACCAAACCATTTCATTATCACATCACTACAGTATAAATCTCCATGCATGAGTTGATGAAGTGTGTGAGGTGCGCTGAAGAAAAATTCATACCAGTAAAATACATTGCTCTGTTGTGCTCGCATACCCTTAATGACAATAAAAGTGTAAAAATTTGGGAGTTTCATTGCTTTTGTACATTTAGTGTATATTTAGTGTATATGAATTTTCATCTTAACCCTATTAAGGTCATATGATATAAGTATACTGGCATTTATCATGGAATATTTGTACTTTTGTATTGTTGTCATTTTAAAGTTTTTTTTGAATTTTCTGGAAAACTAAGATATATGGTAAACTGAAATTAAAATTCCATCAACTAGACTCTACAACCTCTATCTCTGCCAAAAATCAGCTGACTCCATCAAATAGTTGATGAGATACAGGGTGGCACATACGTACGTACGTACGTACGTACACACGGATAACATGATTTCATGATTGAACTTTCTGGATCTCTGGGTTGCCTTGACTAATTATGCTGAAATTCTACACACTGATAAAACCTATCAAATAACAATTTAGTGCAAAGTTTTAACTAATTTGGTTTATTGGTTTTTGAGTTATGATTGATCAAAGAAATGAGATTTCCAGCATAGGCCGTTTTTTAAAGTCTATTTAGGGATAGAGCGCTCTCGCGCCTCCGTTGATTGCTCCATAGATTTTTTTCTTTCTTAAAACGTACCAGATTGAGACGGTTTTTTCTTTCTTCTATCTTTTTTGTAACCTCAGCGACTGTGACGCTAGTTTATATGAATAAATATCAGTTTGAACACTAGCCAAGTATCATTTGTTTCTATCCTTTATGAAGGAGAGTGTACAGTCGTATCTTATGATACATATATTTGAATTGTAATCTGAAAATAGATGTACGTGAATCAAAAGAGGATTATCTTAAAATTTAAAGTTCAAAACAAGTTCTCAGTTTAATAAATGGTTCTGGTACGTCTGTAACCAACACTACGCCACACTTCTTACGCCACACTTCTTAAAAACATCTATCTTAGTCTCAAATGTTAATTTTCTTATAAAATAATCGGAAATTCTACAGTTGCGTTTTATTAAATGTGCGCATTTAACGATGCAAATGCTATTTAATGGTAAGCTGGAGACATCCCTGGAACTGTTGTTTCGAACTTTAGCATGCCAGATGTAGGGGGATTGTGAAGTGTCTTACACAGATCATTGAACGAATCTAAAATAAAATAGCTTCATTCAACCTGCACGGTTACCAGTGAAAATGTTATTTCAAACTTAATTTGACAGACAAAAAAAACATGTGATGTTTATAACGAACAGTGATAGAATGGGAAATATACTATTTCAAATTTGAGAATGATATACCTACAGATGGACGGATAAACTTTATATATATATATATATATATATATATACAGGGTGGGCCAAAATAAGGGTCCTATCTTTAAATTTGAATAACTTGAATTTGAATAACTTCCACAAAATAAAAGTTAAACTCACCAAACTGTATGTGTGTGTAGACTGACCCTTCCGAGATTTTTTGAAATAAACAAAACAAATTTTAGCCGAAAAACACTTCTTAAAACTTACAAAAACTAAAGTATTGTTTTTTACACTGTTTTGAGTTTTTTAAGCAAAAATAATGTTTTCTAAATGAGGGTACGTTCCTTAGGGCTAATACGGCTCATGCTTGCTTCGGAAGGGGTCCTTTACTTATTCTAAAAAAAATAAAAAAAATCAATAAATAAAAAAGTTATGAATTTTTAAAAATAGGACCCTTATTTTTGCCCACCCTGTATATATATATATATATATATATATATATATATATGGACACATCCATGATGAAATACTTCTGTTTAATTAACGTATTAAACAATGGAAATTTTATTCTGGATTGTAGTTAATATCTCAACGAACATGCAATTGTAAAATTAACTGCGATTGTTTATCGAAAGACCCATTTCAAAGGTAAGCCCTCCATATGTCATTGACGTATACTGATATGGTAACATTTTGTTTCATCTGCACATACCTGAATGAGCGCTGGCTTTTCAACCCCACTTACTCGACCCGATCTTGGGTCACATCTTACTTGTGGAAGTAAGATAAAACTGGCCTTGTGCCTAACTCCTGGGGAGGAGTAAATAAAACCTGAATATATACATAGACATGATGAAATATTCTTAGGCGTTATTTTATCAACGGTAAATATTAATTATTTTATGCGAATATTTTATTAGAAATCAGGAAAAAATTCTTAAAACGTCCTATCCTTCAGTATTATAGAAAGCGAATTCAAATTTGTTTCTATATTTTTAAACACTTCGGAATTATTGATATGTTTATATATAAAGTAGTTGGCCACATATAATGGTTAGTGCAGTCTACCGATACAATTTCTTTAACCTACCGCACGTTTTTTATAACCATCAGTTTTAAATTAAGTATATATATAGTCTCGGAAGTTTCTCACCCATTAATACTACAAAAAATAAATAAATAAAACCTGAAGTCCCAGGTTTTTCAGTGGAAAATCACTCATGTAAGTCAATTTAGTTTTTACAGTTATTATATTAGTTTGCTTCTAACATTATGTAAGGGATAATCAGTTGTTTACCCTGAAAAACTGTTTCAGGAATTTAAAAACAAGACGGTATTTAATTTCATGGCTTCCCAGCAGAGTTGATCAGACACAACTTCCCTTAAAATATATATATATATATATATATATATATATATATATATATATATATATATATATATATATATATAGTTAAAGCAAGGAATATAGACATTTGTGACATTTTTTTTTGGGGGGGGGGCGTGAAATGAAATTGAAAAGTGTAAAAATGAGAGGAAAAAAACAACAATATATGAATATACTTAGCCGGTTTTCGTCCACATTCATCACCGTAAATACGTGGAAATAATTCAAGCATTACGACTAGACACTGCTCTTCATTCTACCATTTTAAGTTTTAAGTCGTAATGCTTGAATTATTTCCACGTATTTACTCTGATGAGTGTGGACGAAAGCCGGCTTAATATATTCATGTATTGTTTTTTTTCCTCTCATGTTTACATTTTTCAATTTCATTCCACCCGAAAACCATGTCACAAACGCCTATATTATTTTCTTTAATAACATTTTGTACCACTAGACATTTATTTAAATATATATAATTTATTTGAAACGGATAGTGTAATTGAAGAAGTGTATACCACGGAAAGAAGTTCAAGTGGCGCGCACATTGTTCGTATGTTCTGATTAAAAAGTGTACCATTTGATGAGAGTATATTGCGTATAACGGTCCGATGATAGGAATATCAGAGACTAGGAGGTTGACAACATAACACTGGTCCGTAACCACTGATCGTGATACATCTATGCAGTACTGAACACCGAGAAATATCAAGTATTACGCGACTGAAGGTGAACATAAAAAATAAGTGTAAAATAACGGAAACAACTAAGCTGGTGCCGATCGCTAGCAAAGAGACAACATCTGCCAGGCAATATAAAACATTAAGTAATACCGTGTTCTCCTATTGTTTGCCAAAAACGTAAGTGCCGGCTATTATTATAATACAACTTTATTTTTTTACTTTTTTCCTATCAAAATCAAAAAATCGCCTGCTATTATTGAAATAAAACGTCATTGTTGTATTTTTAAACATATCGAAGCAAATAATTGCTGGTTTGTTATAAAACTATGAAGCCAATATATGTGCCTTATTAACGCCAACAGAACATTTACGGTTATTATTGAATTATAACGTCATTCTATTATTTTAATACATAAAACAAGTAACATCATGATGATATCATTTTGTATATTTCATAAATAAAACAAGTAACAACATGATGCTATCAGTGTTTATATTTCATACATAAAACAAATAACAACATCATTATGCCATTGTTTATATTTCATACATAAAACAAGTAACATGATTATATCCACGTTTATATCCCATACATAAAAAAGTAACAACATGCTTATTTCATTGTTTAATTTTCATACACAAAACAAGAAACAACATGGTGATACCATATTTTATATTTCATACATAAAACAAGTAACAACATGATGATATCATTGTTTATATTTCATACATAAAACAAGTAACAACATGATGATAGCAGTTTTTATATTTCATACATAAAACAAGTAAAATGATTATATCCACGTTTATATCCCATACATAAAAAAGTAACCACATGCTTATTTCATTGTTTAATTTTCATACACAAAACAAGAAACAACATGGTGATACCATATTTTATATTTCATACATAAAACAAGTAACAACATGATAATATCATTGTTTATATTTCATACATAAAACAAGTAACAACATGATGATATCATTTTCTATATTCCATACATACTCCAACATGATTATGCCATTATTTAATTTTCATACACAAAACAAGAAACAACAGGATGATATCATTGTTTATATTTCATACATAAAACAAGTAACAACATGATGATATCATTGTTTATATTTCATACATAAAACAAGTAACAACATGATGATATCATTGTTTATATTTCATAAATAAAACAAGTAACAACATGATGATATCATTGTTTATATTTCATACATAAAACAAGTAACCACATGATGATATTATTGTTTATATTTCATACATAAAACCAGTAACACCATGATGATATTATTGTTTATATTTCATACATAAAACAAGTAACACCATGATGATATCATTGTTTATATTTCATACATAACTCAAGTAACATTATGATATCATTGTTTATATTTTATACATTAACCACAAACATGATATCACTATTTATATTCCATACATGAAACAAGTAACACCATGATGATATTATTGTTTCTATTTCATACATAAAACAAGTAACAGCATGATAATATCATTGTTTAATTGTAATACATGAAACAAGTAACACATAATTTTCGGCTATAGCTTCATTGTTTTATATTAATACATCGCAACATAATTTTGTACAAACACCTTCTGGGAAATACATTAAATAACTAATGACTGCTATTCAATTATGCATTCACAAACTATTAAATAATTATTAGATATATTTTTATGATTATATTCTAAAAAAAAGCTGTACATTTTTGGCGATGCCCTTTATTGTAAGTGTGATGTGTTTGACACACTCAATTTTCCAAGTGCGAGAATGTGGATCACATAAAGTCGCACAATAACCTGCAGTCGACACACGCTGCATATAAATATACCTTACATCTCTATTCAGAACGTAACACCTGCGTTTATGTGGCAAGATGTCGAGTACAAAAGCAAGATGGAATAGTTACGTGAGAGTTCAAAAGAATATAATTGCACAAGTGGATTCCCGAGATCATATGTGTTCGTTGAATACAATCTGTCACTTTTCCAAGGCCTGCATATCTGTGGTTGATCTCAAGAGCCACTTGAAAAGTCAGGACCGTAACAAAGTGGATAAGAGTACCGCGCTGTTGTGGAATGGATATGATCTTGCAACATGACTCAGTCAGAACATATATATATATATATATATATATATATATATATGTATATATATATATATATATATATATATATATACCTTTCTGTTCGAAGTATTGAGTCTATGAGGTTGGCGGTATCGTTAAAAGTGTATACAGAGATAGAGATTCATTTACACGGTGTCATTTTCTGCACGTCCATAGCGGGTTCATTATGCTTAAATGATAATGCATGCTACACCAGTAACTAAAGTTTCTTAATGGCCTGATGACCCGGGTTTAAATATCGCTGTCGAACCACATTGATTAATTGTGAAACGCCGAAAAAGTTGTCTGCATTTCACTATATATCATGTATATTTATATATATATATATATATATATATATATATGTGTGTGTGTGTGTGTGTGTGTATATATATGTGTATGTATATATATACATATATGTGTGTATATATATATATATATTTGTGTGTCTATGTATATAAATGTATATGTATACATTATTATATATTTATGCAAATATTGTCAAAAATTGCAGAATGCGTCTGTTTAATTATACTTTTTTTTTTTAAATTTGTAAAAAATTTATGATGCTCTTTTTGTATTAAAATTTAAAAAGTAAATACATGTTCCATTGTTTTTACAGTTTTCACGAAAGTGTTCGTATCTTCTCCTGTTCCACCTATGTAACATTTATTAGTTTTATTTAATTTTAATACTAAAAGACCATCAGAAAAATTGAAAAAACGGTATAATTAAACAGACTAATTCTGTTATTTTTAACAATGTTTGCATGAATGAGAAAATGCTGCCTTACTACACACAAGTAGTATATATGTGTATATTCATGTATATACATATGTGTATATTCATGTATATACATATGTGTATATTCATGTATATACATATGTGTACCTATTTAGTTGCCACCTCACGGGTGTAGAATTAGACACAAATTCGGTTTTTAATGTGGAAAAAACCGAACACCCTAAAAAGGGGAGTGTCGATTAGGACAATAATACAAATTACCACCGCCTGGTAGTTTTTTTTTCACTGAATGAGGACAGAAAAAGTATTGTCTCAGAAAAGTTTTACTCTAAGCCCCTTGCCAAAAGTGCATATATATATATATATATATATATATATATATATATATATATATATATATATATATATAATTAAATTACCTAAAAACAAACTACTATAATAACTGTAAAAAATAAATTGACTTACATGAGTGATTTTCCACTGAAAGATAAGTTGTTGTTTTTTTAATATAGTTTTAATGGTTGAGAAACTTCCGAGACTATATATATATATATATATATATATATATATGTGTTTCATTTTACTTCAGTCGAAGTTCTCAGAAATCAAGGGGCCCCTTCCTGGGGCTAACACATGATCTCTATATCAGATACGTAGATATTCGAATATTCTATTAATTTTCAACTCTACTAGTGAAACATTGGGTTTGTAAAGAAGTAAAGAATATTAATTTTTTTCTTCCACATTGACTTGTGAACTATCATATAGTATATCGTTATTGTAGTCCTTTTGTCTTACCGGATTGCAGGACCAGAATTCATCTAGTCTGGTGGAGTATCCAGCTATTTGTTGTTACTTGAGCTGACATTACTTGTAAAAAGCGCACTATTCTTCGTATGAGCCATTGTATAGCTGTGTCGAGGGATCTTCTTTGGGCTTCGGATACTCTGTTGTTTTAAATAGTTGGTCAGGGTTTACTTGTAGGGGGAAGTATCATCGTGTAAGGTTATCCTGACAAACCATTGTACAGAGTGACCGAAGACATTCGATGATGGTGTCCAGTAGGTAATTATAACTCTCATATATATATATATGTGCGTGTGTATATGTACATGTGTATGTGGGTTTGATATAACAGCTCTGGTGTATGTTAATTAGCAGCTAACTTCTACTAGCCAATGAATATTCCCGTCATTCGACGACCATTATTCTGCGTTGTTCTTGATTTGTCGCCAAATAGGTACTGACATTATACTTTTATGTTCACTTTTCGTTTTTTTTTGTATTCGTCTATTAAGGTTGGGGGTGTTCTCTATAATGAAATGGAAGTCCTGACTGAATTCGTTTCTTCCGGGCCCTTCGCAGTAATTCATTATGTCCGCGATTTCACTTCTTAAACATTTTACTCATTTATTTCGGTCATGGTGACACTCGCTTTGATTACTTCTGTCCTACAGTATTTGTTTTCATTCATGCACATGCATGCCGAAACATTTTTATGATTTTAGCAGTGCCAATGCTCAAAACCGATTTTGAAGCACTCGATTACCTCTACAATAATATCCCTGGACGATTGGACTGATTCTCATGAGAGCTGCTCCAGATAATTTATATATAGCTGTTGGTAACATACGTTCTTCCCAATAATAACATGGCGTTGCTTCAACGTTTAAATGCCGTTGTAAAATGGTACCTAAATTGATTCTTTCTCGACTCCCCAAAATTTTACTATGCCATTACGACGTAAGTTACAGATGACGTCATCCTGTTACGTTACATTAACGTCCCTTTTCAGACTGCCCAAAATACAAAAGTAAATTAAACAAAATAAATAAAAGAAACGAGTGCAACATATAGAAAAATCTACCAATGTATAAACCTGTAAACAATTTAATCGCCTTGATGGTGGGTTAGTGTCAGTTGAAAATGATGTCACGTCCTTTTAGAACGTCTATTGATGTAAATTAGTGATACAAAAAAACAAACACTGTGTCTCATCTACATATATAATTGCCTTAGATAATGTTATCTCACATGGAAGAGGAAGCAGAGGCTTATTTGTTCGCACATTGCAGAAAACAAACCCGGTCTTATCGAAGAAGAATCACCGCGAATCACTTGACGACGAACGCTGAGTGCTTTATAACCGAGTTTATTTTATTTCACACTCGTGAAATAAGTAACTACTAGAATATTGATCTACAGACAAAAACCTATTCGTTTCAAGTCCAATGTCAACAAATATCTTTCGAGTCGTTCTGCGAACAAATAATAGTTCTCAATTTTACCATAGTATTGTTGAATCATCCACATGATCCTAAAACTAACAATTATTATTTAATGGCTTAAATAAGTGGCAATCACTATATATATAATTAAAAGAGACAGAACTAAAATGGAGTAACATTGAGGGGACTCGAAATCTTTGGATATTTGATATCACTCCCGTTTTAAAGAAATCTGTTGTATTTGGTCAGGGAAGATATACTGCTTAGGAGTTATGTGAAAACTTTAATTTGATGAGTAGTAGTAGAATTATTAGTAATAGTAATAGTAGTAATAGTAGTAGTAGTATTACAACATAAATAATAAAAATAATAATAATAATAATAATACATAGTATTATTGTTTTAATTTTGACCACACTATGACACACCTCACAGTCTAGCGTGTGTTAATGCTAGATCTAATCGAATGCAGTCCAATATTTTTGAAGAGCGTATTTAATATTCTTCTTCTTTCGTATGAATCAGATGATTCTGGTGTTGGCATTAGTTTCCCCGATGTTTTTCTAGTTAGACATCTTTCTGGAAAGACATCGAGTACTTACGGGAAGGACCACGAGAAGGTTGCCAACATCCCTAAGTTAAAGTGATACTGTTGATTCGAACTTGGAACACCCGGGTCTTCAGTCCGTGTCGATATCCACTTAACCACCGTCACCTCCCAGCGTATTTAATATTCGTTTGATAAGCATACTGAAGTCAAATCTAATCAGGTATAATACATCCACTAACAGACTGATGAAATCTGATGACATATTAACCTTAAATTATTTAAATCAACAATCTGATTTCCATACATTGTTTTCAATGCTTCATTATAAAAAAGCATGCTTGTGGTTTGACATTTTATCTTCCAATGTTTGACGTATAAAATAGAACTGTATCTGATTATTAATCCCTTTATTTATGACAGTCAAGAGAGTGTCAGCCACCATTAGTTAAAATAACGCCAATTACGCTGACTAAAACACAGGGTCCCGTGTATTTGTTTAATAAAGTGTATATTGTGTAAAACATGGAGGTGCATCCGGTTGGTTGTTACGTTTAGGTCATGTTAACCGTCGTTGGCTCATTTAATAGCGGAACATATGTTTTGTATACTATATTTTGTAAGGTAATCTTTGGCGCAGGCGTATATTTTATGAATAAATGGTCTGTAGACGATATTTACTATGCACTCCATCGATAAGAAACTATCATTGTTGGTAAGAGTATACCTGTGCATAGTGGCAAATAAGCGGTAGCTTCGCGCTCTCCAAAACTCTCAAATTGAGACCATACATCCGAGTGCACTATAATGCCATATCCAGGTCTAAACTGTATCCGATGTTATACACATACATTTGCCGTCTGAAGGAATAGTTTACGATATAAATATTACAAAAGTAGGGCATATGGCATTTGTAACTCGAAAATTGATGATATATCGAAACAAGATAAACACACACTATTCATGAATAAGCATAACATGTTCATACTATAGAAGTATTTTTACATATCATTTTTAGAGTGCAAAATAGACGATTGACCTCGATATCGAAGGTTCGATCCTTGTTCAAGTTAGCCACGCTGACGACGGCTCAGAGTCAGAGACACGTGTTCATGGATTACTTATATGTACATATAACATTTATATATATATATATATATATATATATATATATATATATATATATATTATTTCGACACTTGATTATTGGGGAAATGGTAGTTTGATCAGTACCATTGGAGAGCCATGCATATTATAATAACTGTCCTGTTTGTAAATCTCCGAAACAGTTACATGGTAAACAGCTGATTATCTCCGTGTTAATATTAGATGCTTACGTTAAGGTCTCCGGTTTTTGTTTCACTGTTAGATACTTAATCCCTCTTTTTATTTTATTTACTTACTATTATATATTTTTATTTATTTATGAATTTTCCAACGAATGTTAAGTCTGCAGTATTTTGGATTTAGTAAGTTTCTCCAGGAATTTAAACTGCATTTTCTTTTTTTTTGTCTTTTTGTTTAAAAGTAACTCAAAGCCTCTTTAGACTATATATATATATATATATATATATATATATATATATATATATATATATATATATATATATATATATAATAATGGTAATAATCCAGGTAAAAAATATCCACAGGGTGGTAATCCAGAGAATTTTAACCGGGTTTATAAAAAGTGCTGAATATCAAAATAGAGCTTTATATATGACAATTTTATTTACACAGACATGTACAAAATCTGCGACACGGGCATGTCGATGTTATCGATCAACAGTTACTATAAACTGAGATCTCATAAGGAAGAGTTAGAATCCGATCTTAACCTCAGATCATATTTGGATTCTAACTCTCCCTGATGAGATCTCAGTTTATAGTAACTGTTGATCGATAACATCGACATGCCAGTGTCGCAGATTTTGTACATGTCTGTGTAAATAAAATTATCATATATATATATATATATATATATATATATATATATATATATATATATATATATATATATATTAATTAGAAATATAAGCCAATATCAATGCAAGATTCATTTTTAATTTTTTTTTTCATTGATATTGGCTTAGTATATATAAATACGAAAATGTTGAGGACGACTAATAATGTAACATTCTTCATTAATCAATATCACTTAGGAAGTGAAACCCTATTATAATACTAGTATGCGAAGTGACACACGCTACATTCACTAATAAAAACAATTGCCTAAAACACATTATAACATGTTCCTGATATCTGTAAAAACATAGTGAACATAGAAAATCGTTTATAAAAATGATTATATTTATAAGTCAATATAAGTATTTTTATTCATCAATTTTAGAGCAGCAAGTTATTTACAGTCAATTAAGCATAGTTATACAGGACACAACAAAAACCGGATTGTTAAAATGCGTCCACAAGGGTACACATTCAACTATGCCAATTTATTTAAAAACCTATGAGTGACAGACCGACTCAAACAGTATTTTATACACACTTCAAACGAATGGATCAGCATCGTACAACTTTTGACCATCTATATCCTGTTGTTGACATTTCGTTGTCAACTAGTTCTTTCTCGAATTAGGTACTCACACTGAGTACCCCGCGAGAGTTTCTTATATTCATAAGAGAATATGGCGCGATAATACGGCAGTATTCGAAATTGTCACATCTACTCCGTCACTCAACGTCAGTATCCATATCACAACTACAAACTAACAATTGCATACGGAAACGAGACAGATCGACAGACTGGAATAAATTCTTACAGAGATGCATAAACGTATCTAGCATAATTAGTATCTGTATAAACTGTACGCTTAGATAAGGCTCTATTTAAATCCACAGTGTAAATATAATGATATTAAAAACTTAAATGTTACAGATCGAAATATTTACATATTAGCCAAGTGTTAGAGTGTTGCTAATGTGCCAGAAGACTGAAGTTTCCTTTTCGATAAATTCATGCAAAAACTATAAAATGTTAGTTGATTCCTCTTTGCTAAACACTTAGTCTTATAAGATAAAAACCAGGAGTAAATAAATTAATCTACGGACGAAAATAGGACTGTCCTTTACATTAACGATCTATGTATACTTTATTATTTTTCTACGTAGTGGTTGTTGTTTTTACTAGCGATTATAACAACGCGGTTTTCGTATTTTTTCGCTTCCTAAGAGTATGCTGCATATTGCATTAAGTCACTTTCAATAAGACATGTCATTATTTCTATTTTATATACATATATATATATATATATATATATATATATATATATATATATATTTATTAATTGTTTTTTACGTACATAAAGGTAATCCCTGGGCGCGTGTTGCTGGCAATCAGCCGTCGTCAGCATCGTTAACCTTGACACGGATCGAACCCTCGATAGTATTGACTGTAGTCTCACGTCTTACCACCAAACTATGACAATTTGTGCGGAATATGTACGATTTCCTATCGCATAATTTACTAAGGTACGCAGTTTGTTGTTGTTTTTACTGGTGACAATAACAACGTCGTTTTCGTATTTATTATGCTTCCCTAGCAGTAGAGTAATTGATGTAGATATTCGTAAACGCATTTAATATTAGATATGTCGATTGCTTTCAGTTTCAAACATAAGTGGGATAATGCAACGAAATCACCATTTTCAATGTAGATGAAACAGTCATACGAAAATGTGTTTTTTTCAATAAACGTGTTATGCATGAGAAAGTACACTTAAAACTGATAACTAATCGTGTAAATGGCATAAAATATTGTGGATTTGCTTGCATCTAACATATGAAATTACCCCGTAGAATTTTCAAAGTAAGACGTAAGTAACATTTAAACTAGCAAATCAAACTTTGCTTCTCACTACCCAATATCCAATGTCTAATGCTATTTGCAATAAACTTACCTACTTAGCTACCATATATTAAACATTTCATAACAGCTAATATAACATATTTTTCAATATTCATATAAAAATATAAATCAACAATGAGGATAACTCATATTAAGTTAAAGAATATAGTAATTGTGTATATTAAGTTTAAAATATTTGAAAATAAATAAAACTTTAAAAAAATGATTTGCCTTCACTGAATCCCGGGCAACGTCAGGAGATTATAACTAGCATAAAATAAAATATTTCCATCCGCACTGAATGTTTATTGATTAAAATTATATTTCAATGTGTGTTTTATTCTGTGGAGAGGGGGCAAGTAAATAGGAACACATATCACAACACGCGCAAATTGAATACACGGATCTTATTAAAGATGCACATCTGTGGCAATATCATTTCACTTGATCCGTGACCGATGCGTGTATTCAACGTGCGCGTTTTGCGATACGTGTTCTTATTTACTTCACGATGGCAAAGTTAGACACAAGGCCTGGTTTTAATAAAGAGCAAATCAAGCTCCCAAAAAGAGGCACTCTAGATTGAACAAACAATTAAAATTGTCTCAGTCTAGTAAGATTTCTCTATCACTGAGCGAGGGAAGAAAATATGACCTGCAGCATCAGAACGGATACTACACTGTACTCTTAGCTAAAAAGCGATACGATTGTTTTTATTTTCAAGACGAAACGTAATACACCTATAGAGAGACCGCCAAACATAATCTATATTTAGATTCGTGGATTCATCGAAAAGGCAGTTGTTGAATTGACTGTAACTGTTCTCAAACCCCGGATATTATCTTCATTTGAAAGCTCAGGCCAAACTGCATAAAAGAAACCTTTTCAACAAGAGAAATACGAAAATAGACGCGCTCATCTAAAATACGTACGAGTGCGATTGATCTTGAACTGTAGTCTCAGCAGTCACGAGTAGAACAAAGTATCATAGAGGGGAGGCGATGGGGGTAAAATTCCTGTCGCTATGGAAAGTAGGTTTGGCGCCATGCGTGAACATTGAATGGGTTCGAAGTGTTATCGATCTTCAGAAAGAGAGCTAATGTGTACAGTGATGTGCTTAAAGGCCCCGAATAAGTCAGTGGATTTAAAAGGCACTTTGAATTGATAAAAATGATTACAAGCCAATTCGATTGGCTTAAACATTTCTCTTAGAAAGGGCGATCCATTTTTGAAAAAATCGAAAAAGGAAAACGGTTTTAATCGAATAATACACGGTGTTTAGAAAATCGATTGTATAACTTACAAATAATATTGTACACGTGTAGAGAAGCCTCTTTGTAAAAGAACTCCGTTATTTTTCTAATTTCGTCCGTTGTCCATCTTCTCCGGTCTTTGGGTTGTGTTTGTCATACGCATGTCTCTGTATTTGGTTTGTTTAATTCTGTTACCTTAAATTAGAAGAGTCAGTATTCGTAGAATACCGCCCTCCCCCTAACTATGTACGCTATCAAAGATGATTTTCACCATCGTGACGCAAAGAACTTTCATCTGAATACCTCGTCTTCTATATATGTTTGCCGTCATTGTGCATGTTATTTTATATATATAGCTACACTAGGCCCATGCTAATTTTACTTGTAATCTAGTCACAAAGAAAGTGTTTATCTATTCCATCTTTAAAACTTCACGTGCATATGGAACACAGTGTACGTGTTAGATGTTTAAAATAGGGAATATTGATCAGTATTTGGTTTAATTGTCTATAACTCAGACATCAAACGTTACATATACAGCACATGATCGCAAATTGTGCCATCTATTTTTCAAACACCCTGTATATCTTTCGAACAACACACACATATCTATATATATATACGAGTATCTTGGAGTTTATTGAATTAAATAGGATGTCGATTCGATCAAGAAATTGTAGCCGCCATGTTGAATGAATAAATGTTGCAGGAACTGTGTTCGTTAATTTCATTCGCTTAATTCCGTAATGAATATAAATGTAGACTTCATAGGTACAATTAGAAATAACGTAATCTGATATTCGCGGAAAATCATCGGAGTGAATGGGAGCGGTCATTAAGTCTTTGCGAATTGCTTTATATTATGTAGTACATTAATATATGGCAAACAATAAATAAGAACGGGTGTTTTATGAAAATTAAACTGTGTATTAGTTCCAGGTGTCGATGAGTAGAGTGAAAGTACAGAATTATTAGAGAGACAAGTTTTTGCTACCACCTAAAACACGCTCGAGTGAATAAGTGTAATATAGTGGTGAGTTTAGTAGCCTGTGATGCATGTGGTTATTTTCCTATACCCCGAGAACGTACAGGGGAAAAATCGTCTCTACTTTATATATATATATATATATATATATATATATATATCAGTAAAATATGTCAATGTATACGGTTTTAAATGAATAAATAAAGTAATTGTATCTAATAAGACAGTGAGTATACAATTTGAGTATTTTGTCACGATCCGCTAACTGCGTGTGTTTTTGCTGAGGTATCCCAAATTGTGAGATGCCGCGCTCGATTCATACTTTGCAAATTCATGTAGCATTTGTTTTAACGTCTTGAATCGCAGTCTCCCTAATAACGGTTTTAGGTCTATCTAACGTAATACAGCTCGAGCGATCTTTGTTGAGCTTCCTGTTTATTGTGTTTTATATTTAGTGGCCTTTGACACAACCTGGATAGAACCTGACTTTTGTAATATCACATATGCTTACATTTTACATGTATGGGAATAGCGTGAGCGGAAGTCGAGGAACGAAAGTAATAGGGTCACGCGAAGAGTTTCAGATAGACACTTCTAGAGGGGCAGTCCCAGATGAGTGAAGATTAGGCAATACAAGGGGCACTACGTGGATGGACGACTAAGCTTCCCTGCATAAACGAATACAGCCATGGGGATACTCTTACAATGTTCTTCTCTATAACTTGCTTATCCAGCCATGCGTTGGCACAAAAACACCTTCTTTCAACTGTTAGTAATTATTAAAAATTAGTATTGTCTTACAACACTTATAGATAACATACATTATTTTGCTAGTGGTGTCTATAAGTAATTTCACAAAGTCCAAGGCCTCGTTAAATACTCCTTTGAACTTGAAGTATAGTAATCAATCATATCAACTTGAATGACATGAGAATGTTTTTTTCATTTGATTTGTATTACACCAATCAACTGCACTGATGGTGTTTATGCATTCGTTTATTGTAACTTTTCTCTATTTCCAATTTCGGTTCTTGTTGACTTGATTAACCTCATTATGGCTTATTTAACTAATCCAATTTTTGGTGTTTATGTTGCATAGGCACTGAAATTACACGTCACTAGAAGCAAAGGGGGGGAAAGAGCTTATTTATTACTACAGGCAGAAATCCTTCCGACTGAGGCAGTTCTCCAAAACCACCTCACAGTTCGCTATTACATCCTCTCCGGCCGAAAACAACGCGAAATGTTCACGAGAGGATTAATAGTGATTTCAATCATTTTTCTTAATACTTCTGATGATACAATTTTCATAGACATTCTCATAGTCATACTTTAAGCAAACATGTTTCTCAGTAATTTTAACACATTTTGGAGAGTCATTTTTCAACAGGGACCTTAAACACACTTTTCTTAAGAGTCATTTAAACAGATTTCTAAACACATTTTTCAAGAGTCCAAAAGTCACTTTGAAACACAGTTTCCAGATATTTTACATTATAAGAAAGTTACCTTTGTAGTTCTCGTTCGTCGCTGGCCCTCATCTTGTTGCTGGCTGTGATCGCCGCGCGGCACCTGCTTTTGTGGACAAATTCTATCTTTAAGCAGAGGACAAAGACACTCGAAGTCGGATTTTCTGAGAGATTTCTTTTGTTCTTTTTATTTCATGCTTTCATTCGAGTGGAAGGGTTTCCATTATTGGTTCTTCATTCACATCTTCCTAAGTTCGTACTGTGTGGGACGTTAGACGCTGTTAGTTTTTCTTAGTAGCTTTGGCCCATATCTCTTCGATTCACACCCGAACTCTTGCGTTCGAGAGCTACCTCATGCGCTCGCCACAAGCTTCCATGGTGATCTCTTTTAGATACAGCCCTTATCGCGAGCGATTACATTCTTGAGAAAACTTCGCTCGCTTTTCCGAAACGACGTTGTCTCTTCGAGCTCCCATGGCAGACTGATTCTAAAAAGCTAAGTTCTTGTTCTCCGTGGTGACGTAATCATCATTCCCACGCACGAGATGGGGACAAACACGACTCACTCTGATCTCTGACTCAAAGGTCACGTCAGGTGTCTAAATTAGTTATGACTATTCTTGAATCAAACTCTTCTCTGAACTCACTTCTGAGTCCAGAAACAAAACCTATTTTTCAATAACAAAATTAGCTATTTGATACTAGTTAACCTACTGTGCCTTGCATAATGGGGCCCTACAGTACTGTAACACTCCTTCCTTCCCTATAAACAAAAAAAACAAAAAATCCCAAGATTTTTCTCTTTTTTTTAAAAAAAACCAACCCCTCCCTGGGACTGGTAAAAATCCGAGCCTGAGCACTCCTGGGATTACCATCATTTCACCCCTGCCGGAATTTCCTTCGGCACCACATGACAATGTTTCCGGGATGTGGGAGAGTTTGCTCCCTACGGTCGTTACCGGCTAAAAAAAGAGCCATCCCCTGTCATAAATCAACATCAGGCGTTTCTCGCCTATATCTCCTGCAAAATCATCCACATAAATTCGCTCCTGCTCACACACGTTCTCCGTGCTCGACCACTTCCCAAAAATTCCCGGTATGTTACACTTTCGGGCCACCATCACTTTCTTAGATAACTTCAACAAACGGTCGGCACACAACCGATTAAAACTAACTGCGCGTTTTATTCTCGCGAAATAGGGGAACAAAAAACAGAAAAAAAACCCTTCATTAACGTATTCTCTAATGGTCAACCTCGAAGCTTACTGAAGGTACCGTCGCTATGCTGCTTGCTATATATGGACCATATATTTCTGACACGCCCGTGCTCCCGTCGCGAATGACAGCGAACAAACACCCAGTTTCTAACTCCCAACCCTGTTCATTAAACGTCGAGGACCCCATCCCATGGATCTATCTAGTCGATACGGTATTGGGCGAAATGTCACATCGAATCATCTCTGCTCCCGGAACACGCCGAATGACCACAAACTAGGCCCAACCTATAATCTTATAATTAAATCCAATTAACACCCGGTACCTCCTTTTTTTTAAAATCGATCCCCATGGTTCTATCCGCCCCGACGCGCGCACCCCGAGTCACACCACACCCCAGCTTAACTCCATCCCACTGGTGTTGAGCAGACACCAATTCCATGCGTTCCCTTCCCGTGTCCCTATCTGTGCGGTAAGGGGGTGGGGTATCTTCGCAGCACACTCGTCGGCAAACATCCAAAATCCACAAAAAAAAATGGGACCACAATTTCAAAGCTTAACATTTTACACAACTTTCACACACTCTATCAGCGCAGTTGGGCACACCTGGGTCACAAAAACAACAATTTCCATAACTGACCACCGTCCTTTTCTCGTGGTCCCACAGAATGACCATATCACCGTCATTCTCCCGTTCGCAATTTTAACGTATGCAGGCTTTACCACAAGCCTCGCCACTAACCCATGGGTACTCTATAAAAGAGAGCATACGAGCAAACGCCGGGAATCCCTCATTGACTTTCCAAGCCTGTACATACTCTGTACACGGGGATTCTTCCCGATAAAATCAACCCTGTCCAAGGGTTTCCGCGATCCGACCCAAACCAACTCTAGCTGCCGCCAGCTGCCCGAACCTAATCAACTCAAATCGCCCGGCTGACCTAAACTTATACCCATTAAATTATCTGCTTTTTTTTAAAAAAAATCTTTTACGTAACTGGTATAGCATTCTCACTTAACTGACTAAACTTCTCCAAAATTCATTCAAAAACAACAATAAAAAAATAAAAGTCGAACCAATGAATTAATGGCAAACCCTCTCTACAATACAATTACAAATTATGCAGTACAATATTATATTCAACAAAAAAAAACAATTTCATGCAATACAATTCAATTGAACAAAAAAACAAAGACAATTATCCCGGGGCGACATCAGGCGACCCCGCCAGCTGTTCGCACGCAGTCCTTTTCCTCTCTCTCTTAAAGTTCCGTTACCTCAAAGTCCAACCACAGCCTTGCGTCACTCGTGTCCGTCCTGAAACAAAACAGGATTCGTAGACAAAACACTATGCGGCACCAGTCAGTACATGTGCCTCTCACTCACTCTTTTTTTTTCACATTCCTTCTCCCTTTCTCTCACTTTTTTTTTTTCTCTTTCCATCTCATACTTTTTCCTCTTTCTTTTACACTGTCTCTCTCTCTACCAACATATAACTCATCACTCTCACTTTTATCCTCTCTCTCATTTTTTTCTGCATCAAACGCCACCCACAACATATATGTAAAATAAAAGAATACATTTAAAACACAAATTAACACATAAATGAAAACCACAACCTATTCTTCCTTAAGGTTTTGTTACCTTAAAAATCCAATCGTGTTTTTTCTGTCTTTTTTTTTTTTTTTACTTAATCATTTTACTCATCGGCATATCACTTTTTCTCTGTCTCCGACTCTGTCCGTCTCTGCCTCTCTCTCTTTCTTTTTCCCTTTATTTTATCGGACCGAACGTGGGTTTTTTTCTTTTTTTTTTTAATATTTAATTTTTTATTTTAGACCGCAAACGTTGTTAGTACCCATGGTTCGAATTCAATCTGTTCCATGTCGAAACAGCTGGTCACTAAGCACCAAAAAGAAGTATCTGTTGCATAGGCACTGAAATTACACGTCACGAGAAGCAAAGGGGGGGAGAGAGCTTATTTATTACTACAGGCAGAAATCCTTCCGACTGAGGCAGTTCTCCAAAACCACCTCACAGTTCGCTATTACATCCTCTCCGGCCGAAAACAACGCGAAATGTTCACGAGAGGATTAATAGTGATTTCAATCTTTTTTCTTAATACTTCTGATGATACAATTTTCATAGACATTTTCATAGTCATACTTTAAGCAAACATGTTTCTCAGTAATTTTAACACATTTTGGAGAGTCATTTTTCAACAGGGACCTTAAACACACTTTTCTTAAGAGTCATTTAAACAGATTTCTAAACACATTTTTCAAGAGTCCAAAAGTCACTTTGAAACACAGTTTCCAGATATTTTACATTATAAGAAAGTTACCTTTGTAGTTCTCGTTCGTCGCTGGCCCTCATCTTGTTGCTGGCTGTGATCGCCGCGCGGCACCTGCTTTTGTGGACAAATTCTATCTTTAAGCAGAGGACAAAGACACTCGAAGTCGGATTTTCTGAGAGATTTCTTTTGTTCTTTTTATTTCATGCTTTCATTCGAGTGGAAGGGTTTCCATTATTGGTTCTTCATTCACATCTTCCTAAGTTCGTACTGTGTGGGACGTTAGACGCTGTTAGTTTTTCTTAGTAGCTTTGGCCCATATCTCTTCGATTCACACCCGAACTCTTGCGTTCGAGAGCTACCTCATGCGCTCGCCACAAGCTTCCATGGTGATATCTTTTAGATACAGCCCTTATCGCGAGCGATTACATTCTTGGGAAAACTTCGCTCGCTTTTCCGAAACGACGTTGTCGCTTCGAGCTCCCATGGCAGACTGATTCTAAAAAGGTAAGTTCTTGTTCTCCGTGGTGACGTAATCATCATTCCCACGCAAGAGATGGGGACAAAAACGACTCACTCTGATCTCTGACTCAAAGGTCACGTCAGGTGTCTAAATTTGTTATGACTATTCTTGAATCAAACTCTTCTCTGAACTCACTTCTGAGTCCAGAAACAAAACCTATTTTTCAATAACAAAATTAGCTATTTGATACTAGTTAACCTACTGTGCCTTGCATAATGGGGCCCTACAGTACTGTAACATTTATATATATATATATGTATATATATATATATATATATATATATATATCAAGATGTTTTTTATTTTCTTATTTCTATTTTTTTAAATTTTATTTTATTTTCATTTTTATATTTTTTTATTTATTTATTTTTTTAAATTCAAATTTTTATTTTTATATTTTATATTTCCTTATTTTTATTTTTTACTTTTTTATTTTTTATTTTTTAAAAGATGTTTTTTATTTTCTTATTTAATTTTTTAAAATTTAATTTTTTTTTAATTTTAATATTTTTTATTCATTATTTCTTTTTAATTTTAATTTTTATATTTTGTATTTCTTTATTTTTTTTATTTTTTTTATTTTTTTGTTATTTTAATTTATTTTGTTCTATTTGATTTCATTCTCAAATCTCTTATTAAAAAGGAAAGATCTTTGGAAAATGTTGTGCTATATTTTTTTTTAATATGTACCGGTGATTTGTTTATAAGTATCATAGTGTTCTTCCACTCCTATGCTTCCAACATATCAACGCTGTGATTCTTTCTGTCAGCGGATGTTTCTCTAGCACTACGTTTTTTTTTAATGTGCTGTATAACGTGTTGCTATAGGCGCTGATGATTGTACGTTTTGGACTAACTTTATAAAATTATTATATAAAATAAAATATTTCCAAACAGTTTTGGAAACGATTGTACGCCATAATGAAATTGATGTTGTAATTCTTGGAACAGTGAAAGTAATGCTTATTAATTAAATGCTATATATATATATATATATATATATATATATATATATAATGCCCATAGGTTTCAATTCATATATTCTGTAACCATCAGTTATTGCTTGATAATATAACTAATTTAATCGCCAATATTTCTGTAGTTTATTCTTAGATTTCCATTGACTACTTTCCTGTAACATGTTTTATTTATCTTATAAACATCCATTATCTTATCCGTCTACTGTTGTTACTCTACCATTATTTATTGGAAAGTATGTGCTAATTCAAGTATGTGTATATATTGGTATGTATATTATTCACTTCTAAAGAACGCATCAGGTCATTTTTAATTTTGTTTATACATAAGGACCGGATTTGTGAAAAACATTTTGTTAATTTCGCTTCATGTAAAGTGGTAAAGAGATTAGAATCACATATTGGAAATTAAGATAAGTAATTTGTTTTTGTATATATATAACACTAGTATTTAATATAAAATGAATTTATAAGTATTCGTCACCTTTCAGTTTCATTGGCGTTGTTCAAATGTTTTTTTGGGAGGATTGACAATATTTGCACAACCTGAAATGAGTTGGAAACGTTTACATTCTTTTACATGGGAATCGCTTCAGACAAGGCTCATGCCACTGTAAGCAGCTAAAAATATCCCTTGAAAGTCAAAAACTCGCCAACGATGACTAGATTCCGACCAAGAAACCATCAATGCTCCCCCCTTTGTCAGAAACATCGATCATGGTATGTGAGGTCTAAAGGACAAAATAAGGAAAGCGAGAGTTATGAGGCTGCCCAAAGTAAACTCAAGGCCTACTCAAATGTATATGACATTTTCAACAATGTTATAGCCACATACTAATTTGATCTTAATTAATACAATATCCAACATCGATATATATTAATTGATATATATATATATATATATATATAGATGTATGTGTGTATGTATATATATATATATATATATATATATATATATATATATATATATATATATATATATATATACAGTTACACATTTATAACAGGCTACATAGCACCACTTTATGACAGAACAATTAGATATCCTGAAGTTTCTGTCGTTACATATTCCTTTCAGATGATGCTCAGATAAACAAATCTGATAATAGGAAATAAAACAGTCCCCATTGTAGAGATCACCTGTAGTTATTTCAGGGGAAACGGTTTCCTGTGCAAATTGGAACTTGATTCTCTGGTTCAGTAATATAATCAATTCTTTAAAATCATACACGAGCGTATTCATACCCTTTTTCTACAAATACGTCTTTATGTAATGATCCAACGAAACTACTTAATACAATTTGCAAGGAAATAGGAAAACTATTCTGCTCACAAAAACCTAACAGTAAAGATGCTTCCTTCAATACAGACTATTTCCATTACATAGTCTTTCTTTGCTCTATCGTTATGTTCATGGTAATAGCTCTACCCAGTTTTACACTCTTGTTCCCTCCTTTAAAACATTCACAGAAAAACATCGTCTAGCTACAACCTCTTCAAATAATTGTCCTTCATTATTCTGTGTGCCTGGACCTAAACGAGACTTACATGAGCAGAGTTTATTTCCATAGAACTACCTGTCTGTTGAACACTATACTATAAACCCGCTTCTCAGTAGACTGTCACATGATCATTTTTAAGTCCAATCGGCACAAATTACTTTTGCGCCGTTCTTTTAAATGATAACATTTTACACAGTTTTATTTCCGTCTCCAAGCCTGAAGATGTTAGTCTCTTCGTCCACCTTACAAACCATTGAGATTTATCCTCGAGTTGCCTATGGGCCTTGATAATCAATGACTTATAAGTACAAAAAAGAATATATAGATTTTAGTACGTATCATATGTTTTCAATATCTGCTCACAATGTAAGACAAGCTTTATATATTTAAATAAGCCTTGACTTTAGCATATAGAGGCATTTTTATAACAGACCAATAGAGTAATATGTATTTTATTTTCGGCTTATACCGTTTCAATGCTATACTGGTATGTCTCGTCTTGTCCTTCGGGGCTTGATTCTGTGCAGTTTTAGGAGGTGCATCCTCCCAGGCTTTGTCTCCCCTCTTTTGGGAAGGAGTAAGTTTATTGCTTACTGCCTGAGGCGCGCCTACTGGGGAATGCCGACGGGGCTGCCCAGGGAATTTTGAATGGCCAGAGTGCTCACCTTCTCGTGCGCTGGCTTTTCAAATCCCACTTTCCCGACCCGACCTTGGGTCACATCTTACCTTGTGGGAGTAAGATAAAACTAGCCTTGTGCCTAACCTCTTGAAGAGAAGGTAAATAATGATGGTATGGATATAGATTATAGCTGCACAAAACCAAGTCAGTAGTTAATTCAATAGAATCATTAACACTTTACAAATATAAGATTTTTAATAATCGTCTGCATGAAATAGCGATCAATATATCTTCTTTTCCCGGTAAAAATAAACATCGATCAATAGCTGAAAAGAATGGTATCAGTCATGTTAACTTTTACCTACGTCCAAAAAAGGGGATTAAAATATGCAGATCTATCGGAAAGTTTAATCTCCAAACGTCGTATCGTACTCTTTGATCGTCAATGTGTCATTCTGTTTAAATTGTCTCCTGCGTGTTCTTGATTACGTCTTCTTTTTGCTTTCTAATATAGTAGTTTTGGCGTAAGCAGCCCGGAACAAGTAGCTCCTTTGAAACCATGTATACATTTTTCCCGAAATTCTTAAGTGATTTAATGATATAATCTTGAATTTAATACTTTTTCTGTCTTCTTTAATCTTTATATTTGATATTTAAAATGTTAAGTGTAAAATATTGAATTGATTTTTGATTTTTTAAATTTTATAGAAAATATTCATAAAAAACACATTAAAAATATTTTATTCTGCACAAACTATGTGAAATAATAGCCAATTGTTTCATTTAAACAAAGAGAACAGTAGAAAAAGTGAACACCTGCTATAAGTAATGTTTAACTAAAATCATAGTTTATTTCTTAACTGTGTTCCCCTAGAAAATCCTAGTCCGGAAAAAGTTTACAGATACTGATTTAAAGGCTAAATGCAAACACCATGAATTATTTTTTAATAACCTGGATAAAAAAAAAATGGCACTTCATTGTCTAAACACATGCGGTCCATAAGGGATAAAACAGATATACCTGTTATAAAATGCAGTGTCTTGAAGAAAGCTTTGACTTACACAACCCTACATGTTTTATTTGTCTAAATTAAACCTTTGCTATTATTACGCCCCCTAATACAGATACACTACTGAATCAAATTGGCGAATTATGTTCCGTGATCGAGATGAACCACTGAATCAAGTAGATAAAAAAGGTATTAGCTGTAGACACTTCTAACAGTTCACCCTGGATAAATATAGTAAAAACCTAGTGAATTCTCCATAACTTAAAATATACTTTCTGGTAGAATATAACAGTTAAAACATTCTCGGTTAAGTATAACACCTAATATTAGTTTAAATTCTTTAATAATTGTAATTAAATTTATAAACTACAGTGAAGGGTTGCGTTTACTGTGGAATGAAGTAAATCAAACGCACTAAACTATAGTTTGTAATTAAGATAATAACTACATTGATATTAATGAATAATATATTTAATAATACCTCCCAAAAATGTGAATAGGGATGATGTAATAAGTTTTATTACATTGTGCGTAAATTTGCCTACTTGTATAAACGTGATATCATTGTTTGATATACATGTAAATGATATATTACTTGTACATAATTTTGATTTGCTATGGGTTTAATATTATATTTTCTTAGAATATGAGTTTTGAAAACTATTTATCTAATTATTTATCGTTCTTAATATTGCAACAATAGGTTTTGTTAAAACCAATCAAATCTTCTAATTAACTGGTCTGAGTATTAATTTATATATTTAATGTCAGTTAAATATAATAAAAATTAAAATTATTTTTAGAAACTGTGTAATAATGTTTTTCCTTACACCTACATATATTTTTTCATTCAGAGGTATATTTGAATATGTAACTAGGTAAATGTGGGGGTGTACATTATTGCAAATTGTTTCCCTATAATTTGTTTATGTAAATTGTTAAAATATCAGGAAATGTATACGTGGGCGGTTGGTTGTCAATCAATGTCTAGCCGGCGATAAATTGTGTGTCTGAATTAAAGTTAAGCTTGCCTTTTTTTTGTTCGAGTGTGTATAGTCTCTGATCGTGCGAGGGCATGGAAAGAATAGTAAAGTGTTATGCTTACTGTGTGGCATGTCTGTATTTTATTCATGTATATGAGTGACACATATGGCCTTTGAATGTGTATGGGCTGCATGTAGGGGTTGATGTCAGTGTATCGAGGGTAAGAACGCGTTTAGAAGATAACGCTTGTAAGTGCACCATAGCTATTACCTTGTCCAAGGTTAATTTTTAAAATATTTAATCTTAAAACAATTGCTTATCAATTTAACTATGTTTAGTTTATTTGCGAACAATTTAAAATGTAATGTTTACTTGATCTTACAACCCCTATGAGATGTATTACATTCGATAAACTTGTTAACTAGCGTAAGCTGGCCTAATGTTTATATGAGTTTATTTTTATAAATCTCTAATTTAATTTATATTTATGCCATTACAGCGGTAAAATAAAGAAATGCTAGAGGACTCGACGACCTTACTAAGAGTATTGCTTGATAGCAAAGTAAATGTCTATTTTTATATAACTTAAATTCTCCGTACAACGTGGTAATTTGAAATGGCCGTGAGGGTGGGGTTAAAGCGTGCGGAGGAAAATGTGGCTCTGGTAATCGGGTTCGCGCCTCATAACTGTCTAGAATTAACACTGAAGAGAGTAATACACTCGAAAGACGTCGTATGTAGGTAAATATAATTTGATGTGTTTAGAAACATTATATATATATATATATATATATATATATATATATTTATATATATATATATATAATGTGTGTTGTTCATGGCTAACACATTTGTTGTGGATAGTTGTTTCATTTTGACATCCTTAGATAGTGTATATTTCATCAAACGAAATGAAACAATGCATAGCAAGTTTATATAACGCATATAACACATAAAATAGTGCAATACAAGTATTAAAACACTAATCCCAACGTTAGTATTAGCATATCTAACAACATACACGCCTATGTACACACGTTTCCTTTCATGATACTAAACACCCCGGAATGGTCACGGTCGTAAATTGTTAAATTTATCAACATTCGAAAGAACAAAATTATAGTGACGTCAACAAATCATATTTAGCAACTTTATAAATGTTGTCAACCAGATGTAGTTCGCCAGTAATCGGTCCTGCAATCTAATAATAAAACTTTACCTTGTCGGAATAAAAAATGGTTCGCCTCAGCCTTAAAATGTTCATCTTCTCAGAGAATATGTATGATTCATCATTGCCATTAAAAGGGCACGTTCTCAGAAACTAAAGGGTTCATTTAGTATCGATTGTCTGAGACGTCTTTACATGGGAATTAGACGTGTCTATTCTTAACCATTTTTCATCGTAAAAAAATCACCCCGTCGAGAAAATTATTTTCTTTCCTTCCTCATGCCACAGTTTGCTTCATTAAGAAATCTTATAATCCTGAATTCCATCAGTGTGGATTAGTTTTTAATGTAACTATATAATAATATATTTATTATGTATTTCGATAGAGAAATTACATGGAATTGTTTATTAAGATTACTTGACTACGATTTTCACAATGTATCAACAACGTAGATGTTCACCAGTTTAATTTTATCCTAATATTAATTAGATAAATGCACTGAAAAAGAAAACAATTCAAAATATTTGTCGAAATTACTGTCTTTTGTATTTTGTTTATTAAAAAGATTTGCTTTCTACAATGTGAGTAGAATCTGAAATAAAGCTGACAACCTCTTCATTAATATTTCCATCGATGCCATCCGGTTTAATAAATGTTAAAAACAACATTCAAGTGCATGTAATTATAAGAGAAAAAGTCAATTTGAATATTGTCAGTCAAAGAATCCATCTGCATGTCTTCCTGTATGACTTCCGTTCTTTCAACGACATCATCAACCTTCGATTACATATTTTTCAGATGATTTTATTAGCGGCAGTTTCTGAAATATGTTGTATATCTGCATATCTTTAATTTGTCTAAGCAGAAATTTAGTTTTCTTCAAAATTAAGCAATTATGTTTATTTGATGTCTAGAACGAATCGTTGTAACGAGATGCATGAGGAGACAATTATCGAAAGAAAAGTAATAAGTGATAGCAATTGCAAATGCGGAATATAGAACATTTTAAATATATATATATATATATATATATATATATATATATATATATAATATATATGTATAATTGAGAAGCAGTCCCTCCCTTATACATGTTTGATAAAACAGGTGTGCCAACTTCTGCTTATCCAGCTTTTGATCCGTTTTTTCGTACGACGGATTTGATGCTATAATCCAAGGAGTGTAAAAAATCTTCGTATTTTTTGTGAACGTTTTCGACCGACATCGATCGTCGTCAGGCGGTTAAAAAATGAAATAAATTGGATTATGACATCAAATCCGTCGTACGAAGACTAGAAAAAAGGGATCAAAAGATGAATAAGCAGAAGTTGGCACTCCTGTTTTATCAAACATTATATATATATATATATATATATATAATCAGTATAGGAGTAGACAATCCGAGCCGGTCACACGGTTCGAACCCTAATACGAAATCCATTTAACACTCAGTAATCGGAACGCGTATATATATATATATATATATATATATATATATATATATATATATATATATATATATATATATATATATATATATATATATATATATAATAATCTAGGAAAAACATCCACAGGGTAGTAATCCAAAGAATTTCAACCGGGTTTATAAACAGTGCTCAATATCAAATATAGCTTTATATATGATTAGTTTTATTTACACAGACATGTACATAATCTGCGACACTGGCATGTCGATGTTATCGATCAACAGTTATTAGGAACTGAGATCTCATCAGGCATAGTGAGAATTCGATCTTAACGTTAGGTCATATTTGGAAAGAATGAAGTGGAGAAAAAAAGGAGAAGAAGAAGAAGAAGAAGAAAATACATTTTAAATTTCAAAATTAGGAAGTGACGCGTGTTTGGGACCGTTAAGAATCCAAAAGTTAAAATCAAAATATAAAATATAAAAAGATATAAAATATAAAACATAAAATATAATAAAATAAAGTAAAAAGATAGAGATATAATAAAGAGGGTAGAATAAAGATAGATAAAAAGATACATAGAAAGATAGTGTCAAAAAATCGTTGAACATTTCCTTCAACTAAGGCGAACCACATATTCTTAAATCAGCTGTAATTTGTAGCAGGCTATATGTGTATGAGTGTTCAGACGTGTGTGTGTGTTCTCAAATCAGTTGTAATTGGTATATGCGTAAGAGCGTGTATGCGTGTGTGTGTGAGATAGGGGGAAGCAGGGGTTGTTTATCTATTGTGTCACTAATTCTATATTTACACTGTTTTATTTCCCGTTAAAGTTTATAAAATTATCATTAATTAATTAATAAATAAAACAAAATTACTAGCAGATTAATTAAATTTACATAATTAGTGGTAATAATAATAATGATAATAATGATAATAATAATATTAATAATAATAATAATAATAATAATAATAATAATAATAATGATAATAATATAAAATAATTATAATAATAATAATGATTATAATATCGGTAATAATTTAAAAGTACTAAATGCCACCATTGTTAAGTATTAATAATAATAATAATAATAATAATAATAATAATAATAATAGCAATCAATACTAATCAATAATAATTAATAAACAAGTAATAGTCAGGTAAAAAATAAAACAATCAGGAAATATTAGAAGGTAATAGTAAATGAGAAAATAAATAATATAGAAGTAGGTAGCAGTAGTATTAATAATAATCGTTGTAAATGTGGTAATATGAATAATTTTATTAATAATAGTAGAATTAGTAGTTGCAATAATACTGATCATATTAAAATGGTAATAATAATTATAATAATAATAATAGCCATGTTAATAATAATGATCACAATGGAAACCAAAATAAGCATAACAATAGTTATACTGATAAGAAAAATAACAATAGCAGTAAAAGCCAGATGACAGTAACTATGGTAATATTAATATTATTGACAATAATAATAAAAGTGGTTATATTGTCATTGTTACTGCTACAAACAATAATAATTATTATGATAATAATAGTAAAAAGAACATTGTTTTAACATTGATATTATTAATACTAATAATAGTAATAATCTCGATAATAGTGCGAAAATGGCAAATAATAATATTTTTAAATATTAACAATGATAATAATAATCAATAATAATGGGATAAAAAATATAAGGGACTATTAGAAGATAAAGAAAAATAACGAAAATGGCAATTAATATTAATTATAGTAGTTGTAAATATGATAATAACAATAAATTATTTGATAATAGAGAAATTTTCTCTTGTAATAATACTAATAATATTAATAATAGTAAAAATAATAGTGATAGCTCTAATAATGATAACAATGGACACCACAATAGATCCTAGTTTATAATACATCTCAGTTTATAATAACTGTTGATCGATAACATCGATATGCCAGTGTCGCAGATTTTGTACATGTCTGTGTAAATAAAAATAATCACACACATATATATATATATATATATATATATATATATATATATATATATATATATATATATATATATATATTACTGATTATTGCAGGTTTAGCATGAAACACAAGGCTTAATTTGAAATATATATATATATATATATATATATATATATATATATATTATATACATATATACATCTTTGTAAGGTTTGGTTTATACGTTTATATATGTGTATGTACTTATATACATACTTTTGAACATCCTAACGATAATTATGAACGTTAAAACAAACGTGCTCTGCGTAAGGGGTCAAAATACAGTTTATGCTTAGTTTTATTTATTTTTATGCATTTACGGTGTAAAAAAGTTAAAATTACAGTACGTCTAATTTTTGTCTTATTTTAAGAAAACCTATTTTACATCAAGTTTTTATATAGTCGCAAAATAAAAGTTTCTTTGTAGTATTTTAAAGGGACCTTGGGACATGATATTGCTACACCCTCCGATTTTAAAATTCAAATATTTCAAGTTTACATTAAATTCTATCCTAACAATTATATATATATATATATATACATATATATACATATATATATATATATATATATATATATATATATATATATATATATATATATATATATATACAGGGTGGGCCAAAATAAGTGTCCTATCTTTAAATTTGAATAACTTGAATTTGAATAACTTCCACAAAATGAAAGTTAAACTCACCAAACTGTATGTATGTGTAGACTGACCCTTCCGAGATTTTTTGAAATAAACAAAACAAATTTTAGCCGAAAAACACTTCTTAAAACTTACAAAAACTAAAGTATTGTTTTTTACACTGTTTTGAGTTTTTTAAGCAAAAATAATGTTTTCTAAATGAGGGTACGTTCCTTAGGGCTAATACGGCTCATGCTTGCTTCGGAAGGGGTCCTTTACTTATTCTAAAAAAAAAAAAAATCAATAAATAAAAAAGTTTTGAATTTTTAAAAATAGGACTCTTATTTTTGCCCATCCTGTGTATATATATTATTGAAATATAAGCCATTAGCAATACAAGATTAATTTTATATCATCATTTGTTTATTTTTTTTTATTTTTTACATTAGTCCTATTAATTTCGGAATAAAATTCCATCAGGGGTGACCAGTATTGAGTCATTTTTAAAAAAAAAATTTAATTTAATTTTTTTCATCAACAAACATGAATAAACAAACTTATTTCTTTGTTACTTGATAAACGTCTTTGGTGCGATGTCTCCGCAACGTAATTAAACCGATACTAACATTCGAGCGGTTTAATGTCTAATATTAAATGAACGAAGAACCACAAATTATTGCAGAATAAATATTATATATAAAATGCAATAGTACAATAATTATAAAGGTTTACTTATAATAATATAGCTCAGGATTGAAAATCAATATTTATAAATAAGATATCAAACAGGAATTAAAATATTAAAATGTGAGAATAATTTCAGCGAAAATTATTTCATAAAAAAGATGGCCGTAATTTTAATTTGAAATGTGAAAACGAAATTTTCTAACAATCAATTGCAATCTGCAGGTTGAAAAACTAATTTGTTTGCGAGTAATGAATGTATGGTCGAATGACATGACTGAAAGAAATAATAGCCGAAGGAAATTCTTTAAATGCGTCCATTAAATCTACTTGTAAAAGTTATTGGGAATGGAGGTGTGACAGACCAACGAAAATAACATTTTCTAAATTTAAACGCGACATACAAACGTAACTTATTTTTTTCTAAATGAACGTGAGACAGTCGAACGGAACTTTACTTTTTGTAAACATATGCCCGACAGACTAACTAATACAACATTTTCTAAACATAAGCCCGACACACCAACGGAAATTATATTTTCGAAATATAATTTCGACAGACAAACGGAAATTATATGTTCCAAACTAAAGTATGAGACACTAATGAGAATGATTTTTTTACACCTATACGTGACAGACTCTGAAAAATACTATTTTCTAAACACAAGCTCGGCGAACCCATGAAAATAATAGCTACACCTAAACGCTAGATACTATGCACATTTATATTTCCTAAACTTAATGGTGACAGACCCACAAACATGATATGTTCATTTTAGAAGCGTGACAGATTAGGAGAAATACTATTTTAATCTTATGTTTGTCAGATATCCAACGGACGTGTTATCTAAAAGATACGCTTTAGTTTAATATATATATATATATATATATATATATATAATATATATATATATACATATGCACAAATACATATCTTAATTTAATTTAAGATCTAATTTACGCGTTTAACGATGACGATATTTAAAACTGAAGCGTGACAGACGGAATGACGAACGACTGACAAAGTCTCTTACAAAGATGCGAGGACTAATCTGAAGAAAATGAAATTGGGATTTAATGACAGAAATATTAAAAATGAATTTGATTAATTAAAAGATGGCGGACTTAATAATGTCAGAATGAGGCAAGTAGGGGTTGCCCTTAAAATCTGGAATAGAAGTGAGAAATAATACAATGCCGGCAAAGGAAAAACAAAATTTTAAAAAAAATTGTGCTCTGGGCGTACGGATGGGAAACGGAAAACAACGGTAAAAACTCTCACTGAAAAGAAAAAAGGACTTGAATATCAGCGAAAATTGATTATTAATTTTAAGAGTAATGAAATAAAAGGGATGATTTTAAAAGAACACGTAAAATAAATATGGTGTTTTTAAGTAAAAGATAGAAATGGTACATGAAACAGTAAGAGTCTAATCACAAATAAGAAGAAGAATTTTTGGTCGTAGTTAGTGGGAAATACCCAAACATTTACTTATTCATAAAAATCAGAAATTTTGAGTCACGGATGACCTGAATTGCCTATAATTGGATAATATATTTTAAGGAATAATTTAATATAAATACAATTGATGAAGATGTCCACACCATACACATCTATAACTCATTGTATGTCCATGAAGTTTAAATACGTTTCATTAAAAAACTACGCAATATAATACGCCTATCATGCACGCCTACATGTATTTCGGTTTTTGTAGGCGAGACCCGCTGAAAACTTACCTGCCATCCAAGGACAGACACATATATATTACTTACAAGTGAGTATGTAATCCATTAATGTTTTGGAGTAGTTGCATAAAACACAGGTATTTTCCTTTATGTTTCTGCCTGTTCTTGAAGTCAAACCGACAGCTGTTAACCATTACACCATGCATGGCACATTTGAAATTATCTGCATTTTCTGCAGGGTAATCTTAATAGTAAATCTAAAACAATGCAACCTTAAACCTAACCCTAATCGAAAATGTTTTACCGACGATCTCGATTGAACCGGAGAGGGTCGCTTTCTCAATCAGGATCTTTGGACCTTGGACTTACCAGGAGAATTAGTAAATGTGCCAACGATGCAGCAATTCAAGGCGAAATTGGACAGGTGCATACATTTCTGTATTTTCTTTCTGTGTATGTTTCTATCATACTTTCCTTACATATGACAACTGAGGCATGCTTATTTTACTTTCTCCAAAATGTATTGAATTAAATTGGATTGAAACTTAAACCCAATTCAACGCTAAACATACACCTAACGCATCCCTTAACCTAGAATTGATCTTACACATAACCTTAACTCTAAGTTCAAACATAACTCAACGCATGCCTAGACAGGATTCATAAAAGTATTTCAAAGGCGTGTGCGCGCACTGCGTGTAAATAACGAGGCGATTTATTTTGCCAAGTCTATGCTTTCATTATAAAATATTCGAGAATTTATTTCTGAAACACAGATGTAAATTTCTATATCTTACAAATAAGTTATATTTATCCAGCTTTTCTGAAAGTTGGCCCATTCAAATATAACTAAACCAGCAGTGACAATATGGGTATAGGCTAGATGGATACATAACACACAGCGTGTCAGTGAAACAAAGCAAAAGACGAAATCAATAGATAAAGATGTGTACATTAAAAGAATGGGACAGATCGTTATATTAAATATTTTATACAGAACTTACATTCTATTGTCACTGATGATTTATATATTTGGTGCCCCTTTCTTTAAAAATTTAAAACAGGATCATTCATGAAATTCATTATTGTTTCTGTAATCCAACAATAGTTGAAACAAATAAACTTCAGTCTATGCTTGAGTCTGCCACTAAGTCCCAGTAATGAAATACCAGCACTTTATTTTATCGCCGTCCTATGACATGTGAATATATTTCATGACCGTGTAATTAGTAGAAAATGTGATCCTGAATTGGCTTCATATTCACTGCAGCTTAAACATCGCCATATCTTAATCTTCAGTGTTATCTTATAGATCAAGTGTATAAATAACTCCTCAGACAGTTAACGCTGTATCCAAGTGTGCTTGCAACACACATGTGTATATCTAAAGCTTATAATACGTAGGAAATGTGCATATTAGAGCAGGGAATTTAATGGATATGTCGGGCAAAAACTGAAGTTGATTTAGATAACAAATGGTTGAATGACAGAGGGTATTATTAATGTTCCAAATGATTTCATTGATGTGTTGTATTTTTATCGTATTACCGTGTATTAGACTTTAGGTGCAATTAACAAAACAGGAGAAAACAATACGAAGATGCGTCATTAATGTTTTCGATACGTGAAATAAATCTAATTGTTATAAATACATCGATGTTGCTATGGTATTTATTAATCGAATACCGTTCTTTTGAAATTCAAAGAAATATGAGAAAACATAACCAACTAAAAATGACGAAAACTATGAAAGGAATTATAAAAGTTCAATGAATTGCAAGAATATCGATAAGAAAATGATATGAACGAGTGTGAACTGTCTGGAGAAACTACTGATTGTTCATGTTCGAATTGATGTCAAAGAAGTTGAAAAAGACAATGTTCAGAGATGGAGGAAATTACAGTTGAGTGGTTTGTCAACTAGACAGGGGTGCATATTTTAAATTGTGTTTTTAACCATTGTAATGAGATTTGAAAATTTAGTGTGGAAGACAAACGAAATTCTATTTGTAATTAAATTGCAATAAACTGAATAGACATGATTGTTCTTAACTTACTCGTATGAAGCCGAGCGAAAGTTTTTTAAACTTACGTCTGACAGAGAGACACACACAGACAGAGTCTTTATAGAGATGTTGGGGTATTTTAAACAAAAAATATACTTACATTAATTGTTATATTGTCTGAGCTAACTTTTATATTTCTATAACGCTACAATTTTAACTTTTATATTTCTATAACGCTACAATTCTAACTTTTATATTTCTATAACGCTACAATTCTAACTTGTATATTTCTATAGCGCTACAATTCTAACTTTTATATTTCTATAACGCTACAATTCTAACTTTTATATTTCTATAACGCTACACTTCTAACTTTTATATTTCTATAACGCTACAATTCTCACTTTTATATTTCTATAACGCTACACTTCTAACTTTTATATTTCTATAACGCTACAATTCTAACTTTTTTATTTCTATAACCCTACAATTCTAACTTTTATATTTCTATAACGCTACAATTCTAACTTTTATATTTCTATAACGCTACAATTCTAACTTTTATATTTCTATAACGCTACAATTCTAACTTTTATATTTCTATAACGCTACAATTCTAACTTTTTTATTTCTATAACCCTACAATTCTCACTTTTATATTTCTATAACGCTACAATTCTAACTTTTTTATTTCTATAACGCTACAATTCTAACTTTTATATTTCTATAACCCTACAATTCTCATTTTTATATTTCTATAACGCTACAATTCTAACTTTTATATTTCTATAACGCTACAATTCTAACTTTTATATTTCTATAACGCTACAATTCGCCCATGCATTGAGTATTGTTGTCACATCTAGACTAGTGCACTAACCACTGTCTTGAACAGGGTGCAAATTAGAATGTCATACCTAACAAATTATACACACTCTGTCAGGTTCCAGTCTATCTCGGATCGTCGCAGTAATGCACTTATGTGCATTTTACATCTACTTTTATGGAATATGTTCCGATTAACATACTTATATCCCTTCAATATAAATGTGCCAGACTAACCCTACCATCAGTCAAATCACACACCTTTTTTATTAAGGTTACACAATTCCCGAGGTTTTACTTAATGTATGAGCTTTTTTACGCGTATAGTCTCCCTTTGGGATGTTCTACCTACTCCTTGTTTCCTCGACCGTATCAACATGCAGACATTTAAATGTAATATGAACAGAAACCCTTTGCTGCACAAGCACGGACCCAGGTTACTGTCTCGCTTCAGTGGCCATATGCCTTGATTGGAGTGACAAAGGTTTTTTTTAAATCTCTGTGGTAAACATGAACATACCATTTATAACTAAGGCGGGTCCTACGAACGAAAATGCTATAACCAACCTAGACTACTGATTATGCCATTTAAAAGTAAAGCATGACAGACCGATTGACGGACATCATTTCTAATAAAAGTCTGTAGATTAATCTAAATTAAACATGACAGACCGTCAAATATTCTTTGTAGCAGCCATCACGCAGGTCCAGAGGAGAAGAAAGTGAGGGTTGCATTATGCAAATTAGGTGCGGCAAAAAAGGCTAAATATAAACGGCGGTGTTTTTTGGGTTGACGGCAGTTGTAGAGAGAACGTCTCGAAGTTCACATGCGGTTGAATAATACGGTTAAAAGAAGGAAAAACGTGTTGCCCGGAAGAAAAAAAAACACAAGTCATTGTTTCAAGCTATTTCGGACCCACGTGATGGGTGCTACATTCTTTTATTTTACTATTGGCTCAGAACTCATCAAGGCCAAAAGACGTTTAAGAATGAAGTTTAAGGAGGTGTTAAGATTATCAGGCAAATTATAAGAAGCGGTTAATGATATGGACGGCGTTTGATGACCAAGGGGGTCGGTTAAATTATTTGTTCATATTGATTTGAAGACGGCCATGTTATAGTCCACAGGGAAGAAGTCCCACGGTTAGCTATGATACAGACGGGAAGCCTTTGTGACTGATATAGTGTGCCTCTTATAGATATTCTAAATTAAGATGCATACATTCAATGAAAACTTTTAACAATTGCAATGATGTATTTGCATAAAAATGCACGAAAGACGGACCGAGCGGTTGATACAAATTGAAGGACGCATTTGGAATTGATAGAGAGAAAACAACACAAAAAAATAGCTGACAAATATGGCCAACCGCGTGTGTGGCAGGAAGCTGCCCGTGGGTGAGCGGTATTTCTGTAGCAAATATTCCCTTTTATAGGAATTAATAAACGCCAATCTCATTCGGACGTGGAAGAATGCTAAACAACCTCGCACAATTTCAGGTCAGAAATTATTCATTAAATAATTAAAAAGCTGAATAGTTTATGACATGAAAAATAAAAACAAGGAGAATCGAAATAAAAGAAAAGCGAATGAGGAAAACTCAGAAGAGGAGTATTCAGCCATTTTTTTCTTATAAAATAGCTCACTTTCAGGGCAATTTAAATTCCTAAATAACAAAAACTAGCAAACTAGAAATAAATAAACAAATACACACGTACGTACATTTTTATAGATTAAATCCGCACCGTTACCGTTTAATGATAGATGCACTTTCTATTTACTAGCCTCTCCACGAGGGCAGAGTTGGACACACTATCTTTTTTTAATGTAGGGAAAATTAAGTTCCCCAAAAAAGGGACACTCTGAATTGGGAGAATAATGAAAGTTGCCTCAGGCTAGAAGGATTTCTGTTTCACTGACTGGAGACATAATAGATTAAATATACTATCCATACCTAAAAGCTCGAGTAACGCTCACATAGTTGTAGAGAGGCGATGTTTGAATCTAAAAGAAATACGCTGAAACAGACACATTGGCTTTCATACTATTCACGTTATTTTTATTTACGTAATGGTGGGGTACACATTAACAGAAAAAATAACATCAGAATGCATATATATATATATATATATATATATATATATATATATATATATATATATATATATAATGTATAGTCTCGGAAGTTTCTCAACCATTAAAACTATATAAAAAAAAATTATATAAAAAAAACAACAAAAAAAAACTTATAGTCTCAAGTCTTCCAGTGGAAAATCACTCATGTAAGTCAATTTATTTTTTACAGTTATTATATTAGTTAGTTTCTAACACTATTTTAAGGGATCATCAGTTGTTTACCATGAAAAACTGTTTCGGGAATTTATATATATATTACAACAGTAGCTTTTGCTCTATAGCATAAACATAGCATAGGACGACAAACAATGTAAAAAGACATGTGGGGGGCTATTTACATATGCATGCAGTTTGAATGTTCGTTGAAGACGTCTTTAAACCTAGATATCTGGATGTAGTTGTGATCGGCACGACATCTTCTGGTAGGTTGTTCGACGAAGCATAAACACAAAGAGAGAATACTGCTTTTTTCTTATTCAGTCGAAGACCACGGTGGTACATCTTTTGCGGTGCACGCAGTGACCACTACTTAGCGCTGAGGTAAAAAGCTCATTGAAAGGTGTCTGTTGTTAGGTTAATATATGATCTCCGAATCAGGTAAAGTACTCGTCTAGCTTTGTTCGCCATCTTAATATATTGTTGCGTATGGTTGAAGGAATTGTCTAAAACCGTTTCAAAGTCATTCGCATTTTCGACGATATTGAGTGGTTGGGGTGGAAAACTGATAGCCAGAGGGCGATAGATGGAGAGCCGATAGAAAGATGATTGCATTTTGTAGAGTTAAGCGATAAATTGCAGCTTGAATTCAAGGACCAGACTACGTTCAGATTATCCTGAAGTTGATCATAGTTATGTATAGATGATACCAGATTGACATCGTCCGCAAAGAGTAATTCATTTTCGGTCAATTAATGTTGGATATAATAAACATACAAATTGAACAGAACCGGACCGAGAACAGATACTTGACGAACTCTTTTTCACGCACTCGCTTCCGTTGAAAGACAACCGTTCGCATATACATTTTAACTGAGCGTGACTCGTTCAAATTTGAAAAGGAATACGAACAATATAGTTTGGATTATTTCACATATGAGACGTCTTTCGCTACTCTATGAATATGTCAACAGAAGTTATTCGACTGAGGTTCAATCAATGGTTCCTCTTTATAAGAAATCTACCACAAATGAACAGAAGTGTCTTTTCTTCCCCCCGCGTTCGTTGTCACAGTGGAATTTCCTTCGGCAGAGTTTCTCTCGGTTCGTTACTTTTTGCCTTTGGATCTGTTTACTTGAAAACAGGAAGAAATGCGTTTCCTTAATATGGCTAATTTTGTCTGATCCCCCCTCTAAGGACTAAGGACTTGGGTGGAATCTTCGCCGGTGGATTTTCATGCAGATTCTTCTGGATTTACCAATTACATTTGAACCCTATACAACTGGGATCTCCGTATTTGGTGACTTTCATTTACATTAAAACACACCCGTTTGAACTTTTAAAACCTTTTAAATAGACCTTTTTTTTAAAAACTTTTGCCAAATTTTGAATATTGACTGTTCTTATCTGTCAACATATCAATCTCTACTTCCTCTGATAGTAAGATTGTAATCTTTGAAAATCCGTGCTTAAGGAATGCAATAGACAGAGAAGAATAATAAATATTTTTTATTTACTAAATGCTCCTTGTTCTGAACAACTGAAGATATTGATATGTTTCCATTTACAGGTCTAACTATTTTTCATTGACTCACCTTATTTTTGCTCTATCCAGTATATTGAGCTTTCCTCATCTCACAATAGGTATAATTCTCTAAAAGTTATCTTTTAGTTATAAACCTTCATATATATATATATATATATATATATATATTCTATTTTTTTATTTACACAAACATTATTGGTTACGTATGTGCTCACATGTTTCAGCTGCAATCTCCTGAGAGAGCCAGCTATTTCAGATCTTTAGAAATAATAAACATCAGAAAACCCTTTTTTCTAAAAGGTTGAAGAAGCTGGCTCTCCCGGGAGATCGTATCTGAAACATGTATGCACATAAGACACCAATAACGTGTGTATGAATGCAAGTTTATACTAAAAACAGCTCTACTAGTTATTGAGCACTTTTTTTATAAACGTTGGAGTTTCATTGGATTAATATCTAAAAAAAATAATACATGTAGTATATATATATATATATATATATATATATATATATATATATATATATATATATATATATATATATAAATGAACAAATGCGAACTATTTTCTAATTCATCACTCCTATATTACAATCAACAGGTTACTCTAATTTAACTAATTAATACACTACATTCTTTTGAAATATTTTATTTATAGCCAAGAAACATTGCAAACCCAATCTTTTCTTTACGTAATTTGCATAATTATATGTTAAACAGTTCAAAATAAATAACTGTTTTTTGTTATTCATCATAATTTGATCATCCTATTTGCTTATATACAGATACTAATTTTATTTTATATTACCAATAATTAATTAAAGTGATAACAAAAACGACAAAAAATCGAAACAATGTTCATTAATTTTCAAATGAGGTGTGCTCACTCCCTCTTGCAAGGAGAATAATTTATTTTGACAAATTATTTCTTTCTAATTCTCCTCCGCCGTCGCCTCAACAACAATCGACAAGCAAAACACGTGTTTTTTAAACTTACTAATTACTCTTATATACCTCATTTTTAAAGCGTAGTTTTCACCTAAAAACACATCATTCATTATTCATGATATATAATTTTAAACATCATTTTTTAACTAAACGCTTCATAAAAGGTTTTGTTTATTTATTTCAGCATTTAATTTTCGTAATTTTTACATTTTACGTGTAAAATAAATAAATAAATAACCATAAACCTATTGTTTAATGTTTTGTTTATAAACGGGCGTTTTATTATCCTGTCCAAATTACGAAAAATAGATTCGTAGTATAATAGTAGATTAACATCCTCTGTTAAAACACGCCATCTTCCAGAGAACAAACAAAATAGATTCTTCTTTTTAGGCGATTACGTTTGAACACTCTTAAAAGCTAGGCGTAAAGAAGAACACGCTTTTCTTAGAATTTAGAGTAAAGATTAGTTTCGTACATACATTTAATTTAAAGTGGTCTCCTTATTTCCGGACCATTCTAGAGTTTTAGGACAGTTAACTAAATTCTTTTTGCTTTGCTATGGGATATAAATACGTAGCTTTTTTTTGGGGGGGGGTCTATTTACATGTAGGTTTTGTGATCGTGCCACTCAAATTTTGCGTTAGTGGTTTAACACATTTGAGTGATTTCCCTAACAAGTTAAAATCGTCCCGTAGATGGAAAATCAGTTTACTTTAAATATATATGATACTAGTCGGCCACTCGATATTCGAAAAAAGTTGAGATTTCTTTCATATTTCCGTTTACTGCAGTGTTAACTCTTCACAGGTTATCACCTAAAAAGCAGAATTTCATTTTAAAAGCAGTATTAAGCGGAAGTTGTCAATATACAAATTGACCAATACTGTATTTCTTTAATCTTATATATTTTTAAACTATACATCCTTATTTTAAATTTAAATTTAAAGCAATTGATTGTTTTAGTATTATTTAATTTTCCCGTGAAAATTAAATAAATAACTTCTTTAAACTTAGCTAATAATATATCCTTATTTTTAATAAGTAAACAAACATATTACAGTTTGGGTGTTATTGTAGATTGACATATCGCCCCCCCCCCAAAAAAAATAAGATTCTACGTTTTAGCCGATTACGTGTGAATACGCTAAAACACATGATGATGATGATGATGATGATGATGATGATGATGATGATGATGATGATGATGATGATGATGATGATGATGATGACGACGACGACGACGAAACAAAATCAAAGTCCTCGACGTGTAATATCTTAAAGACCATATCAATTAATCTTCTTTATTGCTTTTGTTTCTAATTAATAAAATTTGATTATGTTTATGCACCTTTTATTTCCCCAACATTGGAATATCTCGGGAATCATATTTGTGTTATTTACTTCGAAATTACCAAAATATCAAAGAGAAATTATTTATTTTTTCTGTAAAGAAAACCACTGTCTCAGTAATTTCAGAGGGTTAGTTATTTTTTCTATTATATATATATATATATATAAATATATATATATATATGTATATATATAAATATATATATATATATGTATATATATATACGTATATATACATATATATGTACATATATATATATATATATATATACATACATATATTATAGTTCACGACTTATCAGTATAGCTATATATAGTGAGCACCTCACCCCTGAGATTCTAAATCAGGACGTCATTTCGATACCAAACTGGTGGCTGATGTCTCACTATCTAAGATACTTTATCCATTAATAAAAGTGGAAGATATATAATTCACATAACTGTATACATTTGTCTTAAAATGTAAAACTACTATTAAGCTAGAAGATGCAAATCGTGTTCATGTAACACTACTGCGTTTACTATATGGTTAAACAAATATTCCCTTCATTTGAGTGCTACACTCACAAAAGAGTGTATAGAGAGAACGAGATTGCAAAAGGAATCTAAAAATGTAAAAAATATCGTTCTGCAACTCTGTGAATTGCATGACATATTTTTTTTATTTGCATACTGACATATTCTTGTGTGAACATTGTTGATATATTAACTTTTCCATAATAAATTTCGTAACTAGTTTTATACGCGAGTCACTATAATCTTCGTCGAATCCAACTATTTTCACCGTCAAGTTTCGAAGTGCTTCAAATCTGATGACAATTTCCCGTTAATACAACACTTGTCACATCAGCAAATGCGTTCTCATTTTGTGCACGCTCATTCGCAAAAAGGAAATTCAGATTTTTCTTTAATAAATCCGTGCGAATGCAATGTCCCCCGAGGTATAAGCACATGTATGTGTGAGAATAATATCCTGTTGGGAACAAGTATTTTCAAACTGATCGTACTGCTCTAGTCGGTAATCAGTGTTGTACAATATGTGCGTCTTTGTCAGATAGAGAAACGTTAAAAAAAGAACAATTACATGAAACAAAATCAAAATCATTGCATCATTTTTTTGTATTTTCGGTGTTTTGAGTATGACTTGAACATTTGCTCGGTGATAAAGTGTTGTTTTGGGTATGAATTAAATATTTGTTCGGGGGTAAAGCTACATATTTGGGAGTTTTGTGGAGTATGGAGGAACAGTTGAGTCACCATTACTTCCAGATCCACACTCACCTGGAGTAATAGTACCTGTTAGGGTTCGATTTATGACTTAAATCAAATTTTTCCTCTGCAAAACATTAAACATCCTCGGACTCTTATTTCATGTTTTACGACTCTACCGAATCCAACCACCCGCAAACCTATCAGTATCAAACCTATCAGTATCAAACCTATCAGTATCAAACCTATCACTATCAAACCTATCAGTATCAAACCTATCACTATCAAACCTATCAGTATCAAACCTATCACTATCAAATCTATCATTATCAAACCTATCAGTATCAAACCTATCAGTATCAAACCTATCACTATCAAATCTATCAGTATCAAACCTATCAGTATCAAACCTATCAGTATCAAACCTATCACTATCAAACCTATCAGTATCAAACCTATCACTATCAAATCTATCAGTATCAAACCTATCACTATCAAACCTATCAGTATCAAACCTATCAGTATCAAACCTATCACTATCAAACCTATCAGTATCAAATCTATCACTATCAAACCTATCAGTATCAAACCTATCACTATCAAATCTATCAGTATCAAACCTATCACTATCAAACCTATCAGTATCAAACCTATCAGTATCAAACCTTTCTACGTTTGTATATGTCTACTTTATCTACTAATACTATTTAATACTGAAGTTCTCTCAAACCGTTATGACTATGGAACACATTCATGAACCTTCGAAGCTCCAAATTGAGAGCTTTGTGGATGGTGGATTCGTTCGTTACTTTGCACAACTTCTATGTTCACTCTGACATGCAATGCTATACCTATAAAAAAAAACTAGGTATAATGAACACGATGCTTACACCCTGTCTATTTTATAATATGAGGCTACGATATGCATTATTCTACTCATCGATGATATGCTGTAAATCAAATAACGATCTAGCAATATTTAATCTCCGGATTGTAATTGCTAATATTACGCAAAATTGAATGAAAAAATATTCAGGCTAAATGTTAAGTACCTATCAGTTGACAACCCACTTGTGTATGATGTTAAATAATATAAACATGGGATTAAAAATGTTAATATTAATTAATGTAGAATCGTTCTTGGATGTCATACTTTGTTTTTACAACGATTAATATATATATATATATATATATATATATATATATATATATATATATATATATAGATAAATGTATATATATATACCTATATCTATTTTTAAAGTTTATATTAATTATTTTTATCTACAGACGTTGATGTTTCATGCTTACGCAATCTTCAGCGTAGGGATGTTAATTCACGTCGGTCGGAGGGCTTGAACCCGGTTTTTACAAATCGTTACTGGGTATCGTTTCCCTCGGCCGGCAAGAATCCACATGCTAATTAGGAGGGATATAATCTATCAATGCCAAATCAGCGAGTGCGTATAGCGTGCAGTTGAAAGTGATTCAACAATAACAACAAATGGGGTCGGAATCTTGCTTTTAGGCCATAATATTACTGCTCGTTTATAAATTCTCTAAGAGGGCAACACTCCAAGTAAAGGGGGCTATAATTATATTTTTAAAATAAATATTAATGATATATATCTACAGAAATCGATGTTTCTTGCTTATGCAATCGTCAGTGTAAGGATGTTTAATCACGTCGGTCGGAGGGGTTGAACCCGGTTTTAACAAATCGCCACTGATTTGAAGTTGGGTATCTTTCCCCTCGGCCGGCGAGCATCCACATAATAATTAGGAGGAATTTAAATCTATAAACACCAAATCAGTATTAGTATAACCTTTAACAAACAGAACTCTTGATATTTTAGTTGTATATAGATTTGTAATATCAAGTTCAATAAAGCTTCTGTTATAATATATAAAATAAAGTCAGTCTCTTTTTTTGGATGTTGGCGTCGATAGCTTCCTTTTTTAAAAATACTTTATTTATTATGATACGTCAGATAATGTTGTGGAGGATTGCAAGCATATTACATTTAATTGTTTAAATTAAATAGAATAAGCTTTGTTTTTTTCTGGGATTAATTTGATTGGTTATGAATTATGCTCATACGAACGCCAGCTTTAAAAAGAGAGACGCAACTTTGTATTCTTCAATACATAGTTAGTTCTATCTATTTGGAGCAAATAGAACATTTTAGAAAAAAATACTGAAGAGTTAAATTATATTAAAAGTAAAAAATAATACCGAGTTATGTCGATAAGTACAACCAGTTTTAAGCAACTATTAATCAATTCATCCTTGAATATATCCTACCAATTTACTTGCTAAAATAACTGCGAATTGATTTTGTAAAACTAATTTTACATCTGAAAACATGTCATTGATGGGTTATTTGTATAGCACTTTTACTTAGATACATTACTTTGAAAATTATTTATTTCTTGAATTACCTTTTAAGTTCTCAATGTTGCTATATATATATATATATATATATATATATATATATATATATATATATATATATAGTAACTGATGAAAATATATTAATGGAAATAAAGCTACACAGATGCTCCCACGTTTCATCCCGGTATGGAACATTCAGTCTCAAATTTATATATATATATATATATATATATATATATATATATATATATATATATATATATATATATATATATCGTGATAAATATTTGTTTTTGTACGTTTGATCCTTACGAGGATCGTCAGTGTAGAGAGGAATTATTCACAGCGGTCGCCGGACTCGAACTCTGTAACACGAGTCATATTTAAAATTCAAATTCCAACGTATTTGCCTGCACGCTAGTTTTCTCCAAATTAAATCAGCGAGAGAGTATCCTATTTAAAGACAGCTGTCGTGGAGAGTTCGACGTTAGGAAAAAAACATTGCATTTTAGCGACGATGACGGCTGTGTTTATACTACTCGCTACAGAACCCAGCGTAGTGTTGTGGGGCGACACATAATTAATTATAAATATTTGTTTGTTGTTTTACACACGTATGCGTATTATCATTACAGGAATCGTCAGTGTAGAGAAGAATTATTCACACATACACACAGACACACACACACACATATCTATATATATATATATATATATATATATATATATATATATATATATATATATATGTGAGAAAGGAAGGATGAAGGTAATCCGACATAAAGGGAAATGAAAAAGGAAAAACCAAAAAGATGTTTTTTTTTATATATTCATCACCGTTTCGTCTTTATTTGTAAGAGTTCCTCGGATGATAATTTAAAGAAAAAATGTCATACAAGTACATGAAAATATTGGGTTAATGAGAAGAAGTAGTAGTCACTACTGGGAGCACAGGACCGCGGCCCGGTTGAAGGTAGTCAGTGCTTCTCATTAACTCTGCTATAACGGGTGCAATCTGACTAAGTCCTATGTGACGTCTTTAGTTTGTATCGTACGCAGATATTAAAGCATATAGAAGATTAAACTTTAGGCTATAATTAACATGTGCGAATAAAAAGCATTGTTAGTGTAATCTAGTTCATATATCTGTTATTTTCGTAGATTATTCTGTTGTGTCAGCGTTTGCTTTCGCCAATGTTGATATTGTTATGTTTGCCAAATGGAAATGTTTATATCCTTGTTTATATTTTGGTGGTAGTACCAATGTTTTTTTATATTTACTGAATTGATTGTGCAGTTTTGAATTGATTAATTTTTATAATATATATATATATATATATATATATATATATATATATATATATATATATATATATATATATATATATATATGAATATAATCTTGTTTGATGGAAGGCTAATTTGATGTGAATAAATGTTTGTTTACGGCACCAAAATAATTCTTATTTTCACGACTCCGGTAACAGTATTCGTGTCTACGTAGTTGAAATATACTACCTCAAACTGGTATGATGTTTACCCACTTTAAAATAAATTCATTCTTATTGCAAAATTATTTTCTTGTTAAACGTCTAAAAGAGATAAATTGTTAACCAGAATTCTGTTTTCCTTCACTTTCTTTAAATCATACGTCTACATATTACACATATGACACACACAGATATAATATGACAATAGATGTAAGTACCCCAAGTCATATTACGTATGTAATGTAACTGAAGTTAGTAAAACATAATGAAAATTGAATATCAATAATGCTTTATCGATCATTTGTTTTCTGGTGTAGTTTTTAACTCGGTATTAAAGTAATTACGGTATTATTTCTTCATCGTTTCTAAAATAAAAACAATTGTTCGTGAATAATCTATCAAAATTAATGGGTGGACAAACTTGTTTTTTTTGTGATATTCGTTACTTCAGAAAAAAAACACCTGGTCGTTTTTGTTTATGAAGAGGACATCGAGCACCCCAAAAATGGTCATTCTAGATGATGGTAAAAATAAAAATTGCATCAGTCTTGAGAGATTTCTTATTCACTGAACAGGGATGAAAAATGTAAGTGATGTATTACTGCAAATCCTACACATTCCTCCTGATCCAAAATAGTAAGGAGGTGCTGGAAATGATAACTACCGCTTCAATAAATCCGTTGACGCATGCCATTCTGTGTTTGAATAGTCTTTTATATCTATAAATATCAGTCACTATTTTCTAAAACAGTAGTTAATATTAACATTAGAATATTACAAGCGTTAATAAAATAGTGATTTTATTGTTATTTTTTCTGTCTCTTCTGTTTTTTAAAACTTTTCTCATTGTTTACATTCTATATTTGACATACATTATTAAACGGTACAAGAAGGTTTCTTTACTTTGCCATCTTCGATTCTTCAACCTGCTTGTCCGAAGAGAGAAAAGCCTGTCGGATAGCAGGATTAATTACACATTCGAGTTTAGTCGGTTACAGCGGCGAAAGGAAACACAATAACACGCTATGACTACGAAATGGCCCACTTATTCAGATCACATTTCTCCTACGGTTGCAAAGTTGATTCGCATTTGCACAACACGGCGAGAAATAAAAAGAAGAAACTCTCAAACCTACAAACTCTAAAGTAATTCCACTTGTAAGCCAAAGTTCTAAGAATTGAGCGATTGGGATTTAAAGGTCATGAAGAATGAAAGATGAGATTTTACGTTTCAATCTTGATCGACGTTGGTTGCATAATTGGCTGAAAGCAAGATGAGTCTTACAAGAGGAAGTTCCCTGAACATACTTTATTCTCTTTAGGTCCATACACAATGTATTTCGACCGTATTATTTACCGTGTTTTTATCTACCCAGAAGCATTTGCTTGCAATTTTACATATCTATATATAAAGGTGTATTTCGAGTATGTTTGCTTTATGTGTTTGTTTCTAAGGTATTTTTAGATAGACACGATAACTGTGTACTTTGCGAATACTTACAAAAGTATATGTCATTATATAGAGAGAGTACACTATCTTTCTGGGGGTTGAATTTACGCTTTGCATCAATGACATGTGATTACGACATTTTACTTCATATTATTTTATCTATTATTCTAAAATTATAGACATTAAAGAATAGGAGTCAAACTGCTCAGAGAAGAAGTGCAGATGACTACTCATTGATTCATGGGCGCGCCTGCTATACCTCAAAGAAACCGAAATAATTGTTTTTCAATTACTTTGACTTTATTTTGAGCCCCTTCCTTATAATTAATGATGAGTACATTCCATCGGTCAAAATCGCTGAAATTGCATATGATAAAATGTAACAAATAGAAATTTAAAAAAAACAGTATATAGTGTTATGGGTTGGGTTATAAAAAGCATAGCTTTCTTCATTCACTCCCCTGTACCTAAAAATTATTAATAATTGTTGTTTTTTTTCGGATGGATGGTACGACCAGTTTTGCATGTAGGTAAAACATGTATTCCGTCCTTCATCTACGTTATGCTTTTTCCTTTGTTTATATTTTTTCCGTTTGGAATTATTTTATATTTAAAACTGTTATTAAATTTTTAGAGGCGCAGTAGTTGTTGAATATTTCCAAGTAGCACACCTAACATTCGTTTTCTAGCGCGACTTTTAATGCGCACCTAATTTTACACTACTCTTTTACCATGCATTTAAAATACTTTTCTTGTCAGGTTATTTTTGTCAATCAAATAACTCAGTTTGTATATTCTGGAATAAATACAAGGCTACGTAGTCGCTTGCATTTTCTCCTAGTCGCTGCAAGATAAATTCCAATGTAATTATATATTTTACATATCTTCGTATATAAGCAAAAAGCTCATATGGCATGTCTATTAACACGTGTTTCTTATTATGATGATAATTGCGCTCTCCTTTAGTGCTAAGTTTGTAGGTTCGCCGTACTTTCTTTTACGTATTACATGTTTCTTAATTTCAATTTCTCTCCGTCTACTGCCATTAAATTAAATTTATATGTTACTAACTGTTTCCCGTTTTATTTTTCTTCCGACTGTGTTATCAACGATACCTCCGACGAATAATAGTTACCACGGGTAAGATAATGATAATTTCTCAATACGTGGTCCGGAACATAGAACTACTAAAAAACTGATTATTCCAGAAATAATAATAAATCTCTGAGCAAAAGAAATAAGTATATACATATAAGTAAATTTCCAGATTGATACAACTATAACTTTTAACATTTATCAAGTTAAGCCAGTTTGTTATCTTTTAAAATCTCAAAATGCGATACGTTCGAAATATTATTTACTCACATATTTATAGTAGAAAATACAAGTTTATTATGTTATACTTAGTTTGTATTAGTTGAATTATTCCTACTCTTGTTCTCATCTTGAATGTTATTACAACGACGTTTCGGCCGATGTAGCATTGTGCCATTTTTAGATGCTTATTGTTAAACTGTGGGATCGTCATATCCAAATCAGAGAATCTGTAAGGAATTTAAAAGTATACCATTTTATTTAATCTACCTGGAGAATTTATTCTCGTTCAATCAGTCGTAATAAGGTAGACGTTTTAAGTAATTCTTAAATATATTCTTAGTATCGAATATACTAAGGATTGGACCTTCAACTTCTAGAGGACTGTCAATAAGACCTGATTATTACTTAACACTTTATCCGTTGTGCCACGACTTCATGAAAAATTCAGACAAATGATATAAGTGGGTAGGACAAAAGCTATATAATATAATTGTCAAACAACACATCGTCTGACTGGCAGTTGACAATAAATAGATAGGTACGTATATAGTATGCGCACCGGGGAAGATATAGGTACGTATATAGTATGCGCAATGGGGCGGCAATAGGTACGTATATAGTATACGCACCGGGGCAGAGATAAGTACGTATATTGTATGCACACCGGGCGGCCATAGGTACATATATAGTATGCGCAACGGGCAGAGATAAGTACGTATATTGTATGCCCATCGGGGCCGCGATAGGTACATATATACTATGCGCATCGGGGCGAGGATAGGTACTATATAGTATGCGCATCGAAGCGGATAAAAGTACGTATATAGAAGGTGCAGACAGACGTGGTACTTTTAATAGAAATATGTCATACTTTTGTCCTGGGCAACGGAAGAGGAGGGGTAGGGAAGAGACAGCTTTCGCCGAAGGCAACAGGGAGAAAGTGGCAACGTAAAAACAGGGCGGTGAAATGGGACGACCAGGAAGTTTGAATATAAAGATGTTACACACGCTATTTTTCTTTTATTTAGTGTTTTTATGACACCGAGCAACGCTGGGTAGCCCTGCTAGTATGATATAATTGTTAGACAACACATCGTCTGACGGGCAGTCTACGATGAATCCTAACTCAAAAATTAGGTATGTTTAATATGTTATAATTTAAACATTATATGTAATAAATGTAATTACTAAGCATATAAAAAAAATGCCAACATTACGTGTATACATTTCATGCTAGCTTTGCTAATTACTGTCTTCAAGTATGTCAATATAAAGGTGGAATTAATAGGCGTTTTGTTTCGTAGGCGAAATGTGCAAAAATATTTAGTTTATTTCAGGATTATTGATTATAGATCATCTACCTGTATTGGGTCAACGTTATAACTGAAATACTGTTCTAGGTATTGCTCGCACCATGTAACTCTATATCAACAACCGAATATGGGTTCGCTAGTCTAGGTTTGTCTAAATGTATCTAAACTGACATCAATTCATTTCATTGTGGATTACACTCAAGAGTGCAAAATACACCTTTCAAAATTTTACGTGCATATTTCATTATTTTCCGCAATAGTCCAAAACGTTTTAGAGAAATATTATTGTGCTAATTATTTTGAGAATGCTATGATAAGATAAATAACTTCATATATGGTATAAACTTTGTGAATTATATTTCTCGATCGTGCAATGTAGATATATCATTACATTTCGTAGATGAACGTATATTTTAACAGTAAGCCATGGTGTTTTATGTAAAAAATGTCAAAGCTACAAAGACATTATAGCAAAAACTAGTCATCTCACCAACAGCGGAAAGTGACTTTATTTTACCATCCATGTACCTTATCTCAGACGAAATTTCCATGGGCAAGGTTTCTTTGCAAGGGCTTCGCACCGGTGGAAAACACTACTGCGGAACTGCGTCCCTGTTAAATAGAACATAGTTGTTTTCAAATCTAATGTAAACAAATCCATGTCATAAACCGGAGGACCTATTATAAAATAGTGAGTTTTTGTTTACTTCAGTTAGCTCATACAAATCAAGGGACCCCCATGCTGCACTTTACACTTGATTTCGTTACAATTTTAATTTATATCCGAGGGCTTTTTTAATGATTGACGTTGCCCCTTTAATGGCTGATATGTGTATTTCGCTACATCTTTTTCTTCCAGGGATTGTTTCTAAATATTTTAAAATATTTTTTTTATATACCGACAGTTGCTTCTACTACAACTGGTATCATGTGTATTTATTTCAGAGACCATGTTGTTTTAAATCATTCTTCATGTTCTGCCATTTCGTTATATTTTTGCGTGCAGAGCTATTGAAGCCAAAGTCATTTGGAACGCTTGCGTCAATAATGATCGCAGCTCTTTCAGGTTTCTCCAAGATAACAATGTCTGCTTTGATGGGGTTGCCTTTAATGTATTTCCTCGCCTATATGTCTTCGTCATAGCACAGTGTCACCTTTCCGTTTGATGTTATCGTTAAAGGTTCATGCTCCCAGATGATGTGTGTATGTATGTGTGTTCAGCTAAAAGTGAAAACTACAAAGCCAACACACACACATTTAATACATTTGCCGTCGATGAATACTATCTAAAATTAAGAAAGAAATTATTCATTTTTTGACTCTTAATTGCAGCAGATCTCGTCACAGGGCTCGGTTTTTCAGTTAGTTTATTAACTTTTGTATCAATGAGTTACTTCCCTTATGCCGACTTATTCCAGGTATAATCTATATAAAGTAGAGTAGCCTGTGTATGTGTGTATGTGTAGAAATAAATAAAAGGCTTGGCGTAGAGGAGATATGGGTTGGGATAGGGAGGGAGGATAGGGGGGAGGGAAAAGAGAGAAAGATAGACAAACAGAGAGAGGTAAAAATATAGCGGTTTTAATAGAAATATGTTACACCTTTTCCTCTAAGAGACGCCGCGTAGACCTGCTACTCTATTATATAAAAGGCAGTTGGTTATATTCATGCGTGCCCAGCTAAAAGTAAAAAGAAAAAAAAAGACTGCAAAACAAACCGGCACAAAGTTGGTATATTCTTAATCAGCGTTGTCCCGTTAAATATTATCTAACATTTAGAAATAATATTCATTCTTTGACCCTAAACTGACGCAGATTGTTCCATCGTATTCGATATTTTCTAACTATTGTATGTACTAAAGGGAAGTAATTCTGATTTTCTTAATCAAAGAAATACTTCTCTCTTTACATTTGATATTTTTTTGTATTCACATAGTGTTCCTCATACACCCTCATTGCCCTTGAGAATAGTTATCTAATAATAAAAAAACTACCTTCTTCGGCTACGTATCCAAGATGAATGGAAACAATACCGTAACAGAAATATAATGGATTGTGTCCTACTTCTGTATACGAGTTGTGCTAAAAAGGCCTTAAAATGTAGTTTAGATAACATCTGATTATTCTTTTCACAGTTGAATACACGAGTCTTTTTATTTATTAGGAATATTAGTAAACATGATGAAGAACATGCACACAGCACTACGAGCCTACCAGACACGTCGTTAACCGTTATACCGCCTTTGCTTATATGACTTATTGACGTTATAAACGTTAATCTACATGACATATATCAGAAAGAGATTAACTGTTTAATGGATTTAGATGTTGATTTACACATTAATTAGACACGCCCAAAGTGAGGACCACATTGCCCTTCTAGAATTAAAGCAATGTTCTGTATACAATGAGACATGACGTTACTCTAAATAACAAGAGTCACATCTGTGCATCTTATTCACTGTCAAATGTATTATACTACAAAATACAAGACCAGGTTAAAAAAAACTAGTATCAGGATTTAGTTAAAATTTGCACACATATAGTTTCTAAAAAGATTTTCTACGGGTCGCGAACTATGAGGATAATTATCTAATTAAGGTAATACTCTTTAAAAAATCGAATGTAATCTATAGTATTGATTTACTCCTCTCCAGGAGTTAGGCACAAGGCCAGTTTTTATCTTACTCCCACAAGTAAGATATGACCCAAAATCGGGTCGGAAAAGTGGGTTTTAACAATTGCCTGGGCAGCCCCGTCGGCATTCCCCGGTAGGGGCGCCTCAGGCAGTAACCAATAAACTTACTCCCCAAAGAGGGGAGGCAAAGCCTGGGTAGGTGGACCTCCCATAACTGCACAGGACAGACCCATTGACCGACGTAAATCAAGACCCGAAGGCCAAGACAACACCAGTATAGGGTGCAGTATCCATCGGAACAGATACTACACTTTGATCTTAGCCAAAAGGCCAAGAAGAATACGAGTAAAAACATCGCTTAAAATGAATGTTCTAACTCAGTTATTATCCTTCCTTATGATCTGTTCCATTTGTACAAAATACTGAATGGAAGACTTCGTCTTTGTGCGACCTGAGAGTCGAATATTCAAACTGCTCGGCATAACATTCACAGGTAACACGACTTGAAACACATCCATAGAATATACTACCAAGGTTGACACTTAAATGTTGGGACCTCTCAAGCTGAATTAAAAACGTCTCTCACCTGCCAGTATTTAATATAATAAGAAACCCGACCATTCGCCCATACATTGAGTATTGTTGTCGAATCTGGGCTGGTGCAATAACCACTAGTTTTTACCTCGCGGAAAGTCCAAAGAAGTATCTAAGCAGTTAGGTCCCACACAAATCATGTTCAATCGCTGCAATGTTTGATCACCGTACTTGTTTTACAAGTACATCAATGGTATGTGATCCGACGAAATTACTGCATTGTTTCTAACATATGTTTACCGCAAATCTACATTTAATGGTTTCTATTGTCACTGGAACTCTTTTTGTCCCATACAAAGAAAATAAATCTGATTAAATGTCTTGTTCATTGTGCCTTAAAATATTTGCTCTGAATCCCTGATTGATTCGGAGATTGAATTTATCAAAGAGGTGCTCGTTGAAAATTGTTACCCTCTCGATATTGTTAATTATAATACCGTCACTAAGTTCGCTCACTTTAACAAGCCTAAACTTTTTGGTCCTCTAAAATGCCCGGCGTACCTCAGATTACCTTGGTTGGGTAATATTAGCATAACATTTTCTAATCAAATTTCTGTAGCTGTACGTCGGTGTTACCAGGCATCTAATCCTAGAATTGTTTTTTCTGCTCGACCTTTGCTCAAATCTATTCATAAGGATGTTCTCCCACCCCAACATATCAGTAACATTATTTATCAATTTAAATGTCGGTGCGATGCCGTATACGTGGAAGACCAGTGCAAAGGTTTGAATCCAGAATACAGCAACACATCCTCCTGCCATACGCCGGGGCCGACTAAATAATTTAAATAATTTAATCAACACATCCGGGTCTGCTATTGCTGACCATCTTATAAATAGCGCCGAATGTGCGTCGACGTACACTAGGGACTGGTTTTCTGTCATAAGTAGATCGCATTCTCTATTCCACCTCAAAGTTCACGAAGCCATATATATCAAATCAATCAAACCCTCCCTTTGTAAACAAAAGGAGTGGCTTTTAGGACTTAATGTGATCAACTTGTGACCCTCCTCCCCATATTTTTTCCCAAACTTGTCACAAGTTTTCATTATAAATTTCTTTTAAGTTTTTAGTCGTATTTAATTACTTCCACGTTAATACTCTGATGAGTGTGGACGAAAGCCGGCTTAGTACATTCATTACTTTTAGTTAATTTCCTCTCGTTTTTATACTTGTTCAATTTCATTCTACCCCCCCCCCCCCGAAAAAAAATGTCCCAAACGTCTGCATTCCTCGCCGTTATTAAATTTTGTACCACGAAAAATGTATGTAAATATATATATATATATATATATATATATATATATATATATATATATAGTAATCTTGTTCAAGTAAACATCCACGGATTAAAAATCAAAAGAATTTCAACTGGGCTTATAACAAACTTCTCAATATAAAATAGTACTATTTATATAATAATTTTATTGATACAGACATGCACAAAAAGACGCTACACTGGAATGTCGATCTTATCGATCAATAGTTATAAAAAACTAAGATCTCATCAGGTGGTAAAGATCTGATCTTTTCCTCGGATTTTTATATTTGGAAAGATGAAAAGAAAGAAAAAAAGCAAACTCTATTTAGATTTGCTTTTTCTTTTTCCGTTGTTTTCATTCTTTTTTCATGTGAAAATCTGAGAAAAAATCAGATTTTTCGCGCGTGACTATATTTTAGTCTGATAACTATTGATCGATAACATCGACATGCCAGTGTAGGTGATTGTGTACATGTTTGTATAAATGAAAATAAGTATATGTACATATATTGCTTTGTCTCATGTATATATTACGAAGGTATTTTACATAATATATATATATATATATATATATATATATATATATGTAGATACCTATATGTATACGTATGTCTATATGTACATTTATATGTGTATACACACCTTTGGATATGCTATGTACGTTCGGATCCCTTTTCCACGCCATATTGTAGTTATATGGGGGCTTATATTGTGAAGAAAGTAATCTTCCCTAAATATGCCCCTAGCTTTGTATAGATTAAAACATGTGTTCATTAATCATATATGCTAACAGTAAATACTAGATAGAGTCGCGCCGTTCTATTAACGAACAAGAAGTGATTTAGCGTAACAAATAAACACCAAATACTACAAATAGAAATGCCTCATAGTATAACAATGTCGATATTTCTACACGTTTTACCATATAAATTTGGGAGATATACATCGGGATATCAAAACGCTCTGTCTCAGCAAACATTCATACTTTTTTTCCGATAATAATACAAACATATTAGCAGCCAACCCAAATAGTAGAACTTGCTTTCCATTCTCACTTTTATTGTTATATTCACGTGTATAGACAAAAATTGCGGAATCAATGGAAACAGAAAGAAACACAGAGGCATTACAAAAAGAAAACCGTAAAGATTTCGCAAAAAAAATCTCCCCAAGAATTAATCGAAAGCAGTTCATGCCAGGACAGATTGACAGAGAAGTAATATCCGGTTTGGAAGACAACGTTACCGGAAACGGCGTCGCGTCGTTAGTCACAGCAATAATGGCGTCAACCCAATATCAACGTGCCGCCGTCCCGCGCGACATTTCCACGCGGAGAAAATATTTGACGACGACCTAAACACAAAAGAACGGACAGCAAGAAAGAAAACCTTAAAAAATGCTATAAAATACCCAGTATATTCTTTTAATAAGACATTTCTTTTCGTCAGACGAAAATACATTTTCATTCAATATTTTTACATTTCTAACAGTGTTTGTTTCCTTTTGAATTCTTTAATTGATTCGAAGGATCCGAATAAAAAGATAGTCTTTGCTAGTAACATTTTTGCAATTGTATGACAGTTTTTAAAATACATCGGAATCAATTTAGTACATGGATGGTATTGTAAAACGTAGGGCTTTAGAATATACTAGAACTATTAAGTCGGCGTTGCTCGTGTTAGAATATATATTGCTGGTCGAACGGTTCTTAAGGATACGTAATTTCGGTGATTGTTAACTGTAGATCAGAAAAAAGTTATCTTTACGTTGAGGAGAGTCAAATAAGGGGGAGAGAACTCTAGTTTCAAATTCCAACCACGATTTATCTGAAAATACTTTTTACTATTCTAATTATAAAAAAATGAAAAATAAAACAAAAAATAAAAAGATTTTGAAAAATATGATTTTTAAAAATAAAATGATTTATTAAAATAAATGATCGCCTAGGTGCTGAAGGATTCCATCGTTTGCATGTGAATCACAAATACAATTTTGTTGATCCGCTAACACGTGCCACAACTATCCACGTAGAACGAATGTGGAATGAGGCGAAGTAAAGAAACAAGGTTGGATGTTGCACCCACACGCAAATGGTGGAATCGTACCTAGCCGACTTTATGTGGAAACAAAAATTCCGAAAGAACCCTGCACTAGAAACTGTCTTCCAACAAATTGCCGAATTTTTCCCAGTATAAAACTGTCATTTCCCGTGTTTCGATGTTTTTTTCCTTCTTTTGATAATTTATTTTAATAAATCATTTTATTTTTCAAAATCATCATATTTTTCAAAATCATTATATCTTTCATTTTATTTTTCATTTTTTAATAATTAGAATAGTAAAATCAATTTTCAGATAAATCGTGGTTGAAATATGAAACTAGAGTTCTCTCCCCTTATTTGACTCTCTTCAACGTAAAGATAAAAAAAAGGTTTCGAACCTACAGTTCACAAGCACTGAAATTTCAAATATCGTCATGTTTACAATTTTTGCCTTGAAATAAATGTAAACAATAACATTTTAATGTAAGGTCAAGGAATAAACCTTTCAGTGTGGTGGTGTTCTGGAAAATATTTGCTGACGATGCGTTTTATAACATTTACATGAAATGGCAAATGTTTTGAACGCATTGATACGAACTCTTTTGTCTTTAATTATTTAAGATCTTAAAAATACAAACATGTATGTAAATGTTCTAAACGTTTTTTTAAAATATATTATTCATTAAGATATTTTCTGTGTAATTTTATTTTTGTTTTATTAAACGGATATTGAAAAAAAAGTTGTTCTTTACATTCTGCTAATTTATGGTAACTACCCCAAAATTTCTCTTAGTGACCCCAGATGGAATCGAATAAAAATGTCAATGGTGTCTTTAAATTATGAAAATTGTTTAAATGTCCTAACTCTAAATATATCTATTTATATACCATACAAACAAACACACATAAAGTTTAATACATATACACATATATATATATATATATATATATATATATATATATATATATATATATATATATATATATTAAACTAAAACTAAAAATACATTAAACTATTAATTCACATAAAAAGTAGTGTAATGGATTCGTCCGAACACTTTAAAATGCAGCAACATTTATGTAATTAACGGATACATTCTATTAGATACAGACGAACAACACAGGTAAGGAGGATATTTTTTAATAACTAATATACGTTAGTTAAACATTTATCTGGAACAAAACTTAGATTTAATATATGGAACGTTTATGTTTTTGTATTTTAAAAGAAGTGGGGTCTGATCAACTCTGCTGGAAGCCATGAAATAAAATACTGTTTCGTTTTTATATTCCCGAAACAGTTTTTCATCGTAAACAACTGATGATCCCTTAAATAATGTTAAGACTAGTGTAAATTCTTGGAAGCAAACTAATATAGTAACTACAAAAAATAAATTGACTTACATGAGTGATTTTATACTGAACGACTTGGGACTAACATGTTTTTCCTCATATAGTTTTAATGATTGAGAAACTTCCGAGACTATATATATATGAGAGAGAGAAAGAGAGAGAGAAGGGACTAGTATAAAAGAAATGAAAGAATGCAGTTAAATGGAAATTATATTGAATAGTGGATAAGTATACACAGAGTAGTTGGAATAATAACACGATATTACTCTTGGGTGTAAAAGGACTTTATTTCCAAGGTTTCTTTTCAATAAAGACATAGTGAAGAATAATAAGATCGTTTGGCACTCTCGAAATATCGGTTTTCTTTAGAGATGGGTTTATGTTATTATTTCTACGATTATTTGCCACGCTTATCCACTATTCCATTTAGCACACCTATATACTAATTAAATTAACCGTCTACGTGTTGACCGCCACATTGGCCGTTTCTGAACGAACACTAAACTAGAAAATATGTTTATCATGTAATATATAGATTTATTTATTTGTGGCTACCTTAGAGAAGGCGGTATGCCAGGAGATCCCGGATTACACAGAACACAATGATAGAATCAGAAAACAAAACATATGATTTCGTGGGTAAAATTGAGCTCCGCATCTACACATTAACAGAGTCAAATGGAAGTCCTCTGAAACACACGTACAAGAAAAAAGAAAACGAGTTAAAATACGTTCATGTTTTTATTTGATGTTATAAACATAATGCACAGGTATCACGAAATTGTCAGTTTATCCATCTATTAACTAAGAAATTATGAACTCATTCAAAGTTGAAGTCACCGTGTACGTATATAAATAACTCGTTTTGCTTGGCTCAGTTTAATTTTTCCAAGTAGAAGCTGAACATATAATCCGAATATCTTACACTATCACCACTTATATGTATATCTCTCCCCAGCAGCATCTTAAACAAAAACGTATATTAAACTGTTTTAATTGAGTGTATACTGTTGTGGGTCATTCCTATAATTAAGAAAAACAACAAACATAAATTGATGTATTATTTTTTAAGTTTTGTTTTAACTTAGTAAACCCCAAACAAGGCAAGTTGCTACTGTTAACGTAAGGGACAACTGACAATTAGCGTGAAAGTTTTGGGAGTCATCTTAAATTGGGACCTAAGCAGCGAGATGCGTATTCGCATTAGCTTTAAATTTATTCATGTCGGTAGAGTCAGTGAAAGAGGGGGCAAGGACTGAGTTCCAAAGGCCGACAGCTCGAGAAAAGAAGCTATTGGAGTAGAAGGCTGTCCGGCATCCGAGGACCTCCACAGTGAATGGATGCGATTTAGTTGAGTGTCGGGTTGGTCAAGTATATTTACATGAAGCGGCCACCAGAGCAGCAAGTCATCGTCTGTGATACTTCTACGCGTATCTGTTGTGTAAGTTTTTCATATCCATCACTATTATTTAATTCGTCATACTTTTAAAATGAAAATCGTTCTAGACAAGGCTTGAAGAAGCTTAACAAAATACAACTTCAAGGTAAAAATTGGACCAACAATAAGTGTTAGATAGGTAGATTCCGACCCAGAAAACATCATGTTTCCATCTCTTTGCCAGAAACATCGCTCATCGAATGTGAGGAGTAAAAGACAAAGTAATGGAAGCGAGATTACGAAGCTGCAACATATATCTAACAAAATAAATTTGTGAAAATATGTGTGTTCTAAAAATGACTTCTCATATTTGAAACACGTGGTCTAAAGTTTGTTCACGTGAAAGCAACGCATAGTCCTCATAAACTACAATGTTTATTGTCATATAGAGACTTCATAAGTTATCACACGTTATGTTTTAACATTTTTAAGATGACGATTTATAATTTATATTGAACTACTGTTCTTATTGTGAAAATAACATTCAAGATGAGCACAGCAATTCGAATAATCCAACTTATACAAATCATCGAATGTTATACATGCTGTTCATTATTTTCAATCCCTTCATAATATTCATCATCATAAAATTGAAAAGCTACGTATCTTATTAAACTTATATTCTAGTAACGTTTAGTCTTAATAAGTTAGGTCACATTAGTAAATAAACACGAGAAGAAGAAACAAACTGTCGGCAAAGGTAAGTATGATAATCGGATATACTTGAAGATATATAAACTTCACACAGAATTAGTTAAATTAAACACGGAGAAGTAGCTCTGCTTTCCAGAAATTACAGTAATAACACTATAAGCAGATAGATCCGCTATATTAAGAGTTGATATGCCGTAAAACGAACATAAGTAGACGTTAACTGAGGGATGAGACGAGATCTATTTTGGGTATTGTAAATTCGGTCAATGTAAATAACTGTTCACATTCAATAAAAGTTTTCGGGTACTAAAAAGTAAAGCTCATGTATTGCTCTCCACAGAATAATATTTATATATATTTCCAATCCCATGAAAAAAGATGAACAAAACCTGACGCATGTAGGTGATATCTCCTCAGGTTATCGTCAGTTCTAATGTCTCTACTCAACAATGCTTGTATTCAAGTCAAGCTTTTAAGTGATCAAGGTAGGCGCGAGACCGCTCTATCCCTTAATAGATCACGAATGGCCTATGCTGGAAATCTCATTTCTTTGATCAATCATAACTCAAACACCAATAAAACAAATTAGTTAAAACTTTGCACAACATTTTTATTTGATAGGTTCTATAAGTGTGTAGAATTTCAGCATCATTAGTCAAGGCAACTCAGAGATCAAGAAGGTTCAATCATGAAATCATGTTAATTGTGTGTACGTACGTACGTACGTATATCCCACCCTGTCTCTCATAAGCTATTTGTTGGATTCAGCTGATTTTTGGCAGAGATCATGGTTCTATGGTCTAGTTGATGGCATTTGAATTTCAGTTTACGATATATCTTAGTTTTCCAGAAAATTCCCAAAATCTTAAAAAATTGAGGCATAGCTTTTACAAAAGTAGTGACATTCTATGATAAATTCCAGTATACTGAAATCGTATGCCCTTAATAGGGTTAAGATGAAACTTCATGCACACTAAATGTATAAAAGCAAGGAAATTGCCAAATTTTTACACTTTTATTGTCATTAAGGGTATACAGTATACATCTCTATGCATGAGTGGATGAAGTGTGTGATGTGCGCTGAAGAAAAATTCCTACCAGTAAAATACATAGCCCTGTTGTGCTCGCATATCCTTTATGACAATAAAAGTGTAAACAATTGGGAATTTCCTTGCTTTGGTACATTTAGTGTATATGAATTTTCATCTTAACCCTAATAAGGGCATATGATTTCAGTATACTGGTATTTTTCATGGAATACTACTATACTCTCTTTCCATAGAAAAAGGGTCCATATATCCTCTTGGGTAATGTGAACGCCAGCTTTTGCCAGTGTTTATATGTTCGTCCAACTGTTCATTTTGTGTTTTGAAAACTGAATTAATATTGCAGTTTCATCGACTACCATTTGCCCGACAGTTTTGGACATTTTGATTGAATTAAAATTTACGTTAAAATGACTGTACAAAGCAGTTCGTTTGAACAAATTAAAAGTAGAAAGGAATAAGTGTATCAATTTTAAAAAGAATGAAAGGTAGTTGAACTGAAATAGAATAAGCGTTTAAATAGGAATTCAATATAGGATTCGAACCGGGAGAGTTATGGAGTGAGATTATTGGACGATCAAATGAATGCGTCATGTTCCTTAGACATTTACTTATATTTTTTTAGGATTTGTTTTCTTTTACACCGTTCAACATTCTGACATCAAGTCAATACAACAGCTGTTGCCTGAATGAAGCGCATTTTCGAATCCCCACTTCTCACAAGATATTGAGCCAATTGCACGCAAAAACTAAATAAACAAAATAAATAAACAAAAACTGAAAAGCAAACGCCCAAGTATTCTAAACTTCGTTTGGAACCGGTCAATATCAGTCGTTTGTCGTATTTTCCTTCTTTTATCCGTAGGGGAATTTCTTTCGTCAATAATTAGTCCAACACTTAAGATTTCATTAATATGTACATTCTAAGAGAAGTGGGGTCGTAGAAACCCTGCAGGTATGATACATACCTCTACCCCCCCCCCCTTTGCCTTCACTGTTCCATGATCACGACAAACAATTTCCTATTCAAGCCGATAGTGAGATCTATTTTCCCATGACCACCCTCAGCCTACTTTATCAAGGCCGCCATTTTCACGGGACCCCTTTTTTACGATTACATGCCTGACGCCGTTTCATTATCAACGACCCTATTGAATTCAACATTCGAAAATAAGAAGTAGGGCTTCTCTTTTCATATCAACGCCGTCCCGCCATTCTCTCGAAAGCATCGTCCCTTTATTTGCAATTGAATAGACGCAGAAGTCTTTCAGCAAGCCGCTGTGTCATCATTACGACGGTAAGGCGCGGCCAAGGCATACTTATTGCTTCCAATACAGACAATGAAGCTTGCCTTTCAGGCATTATACAAATATATACGTGTGTTAGACACGGATAAAAGGCCAGCGAGCTTCACAAAAATGTCAGTGACAAGGGTTCGAATGAACTGAACAGACATGTATTTGGTTACTCACGTTTAAATCCGGCGTTGCTGACAAGCAATGACTTAATACTAAAACTTTGGGGGCATATATCATATTCTTTTATATAGCTTAGTGTTTATGTTTTGCTTAAGTGTGTTGCATTAAACGTTCTGAAAAAAATATATATTGTCTATTGTCTATATATATATATATATATATATATATATATATATATATATATATATATATATGTATATATATATACGTATATGTATTTATACATTATTTTTACCTGCTTATAAATATAGTGTATATTAATATAGTATATCAATTCATTCATTTTTAAAATTTATTTATACAAATATTATTGGCTACATATTTGCATACATTTTTAAGATGCAGCTTTAACAAATAAATTAATAAAATAAATTAAAATAAATCGAGAAAAGAAAAATGTAAATACAAACTAAACATATACTATTATACAGCTCTACTTGTTATTGAGCACTATTTTCTAGACACTGCAGTTTTATTCGATCAACATCTAGAAAAAATAGCTATACACGTACTATATATTTGCATATAATTAGCCATGTGTATATGTTTATATATTTGTATGTACATGACTAATTTCCAAACTAATAAACCGCTCATGATGAATTTTAGGCCCTAACCCTAGGGGTTCGTAGTGTGGACTGAATTTAGTTTTATTTATTTTCAAGCAAACGCAGGTAAATCGGGGATAGAAGCCCTTCGTGAAAATTCAGTTCCCTCCGATAATTGTTAATTTTTAATAAATTACACTAAACATCATTTTATAAATATTCTCAAATTTCAGTTCATTTTGATTATTTTTATTAGTTTTAAGTAGCATGTCATACATAGCTCATGTATGTCTGTCACGTTTACATTGGAACTATAGCTCATGTATGTCCGTAACGTTTACATTTGAACTATAGCTCATGTATGTCTGTCATGTTTACATTTAGACTATAGCTCATGTATGTATGGCATGTTTACATTTGAACTATAGCTCATGTATGTCTGCCATGTTTACATTTGAACTATAGCTCATGTATATCTGTCAAGTTTAAATTTGAACTATAGCTCATGTAAGTCTTCAATGTTTACATTTGAACTATAGCTCATGTATGTCTGTCATATTTACATTTGAACTATAGCTCATGTATGTCTGTCACGTTAACATTTGAACTATAGCTCATGTATGTCTGTCACGTTTACATGTGAACTATAGCTCATGTATGTCTGTCACGTTTACATTTGCAAAATAACCTTTATTTGTCTATCACGTTCACATTTTAATTCTAATTTGAGTATGTCTGTCACATTTAAGTTTTAAATAACATATTCGTTTGTCTGTCTCGTTTACATTTTTGGTGTGTCTGTCACGATTACATATAAAGTATCATTTATTTATGTATCTCAGGTTTGCATTTGAAAAATGATGTTTGTTTGTCACGTTGACATTTGAAATATAAGTTTTGTTAGTCTCACACGTTAACTTTTGAAATATAATTTTCATTTGTCTGTCATGTATTCATTTGAAATATCAGTTTAGTTTGGCTGTAAAGTTTTTGTTTGGCTTTAAAGTTTTTATTTGAATTATCGTGTTGTCTTGTCTGCTAGGTTTACAGTTGAAGTATAATTTTTTTCTATCACGTTCTTATTTGAAATATCGTGTTTGCGTGTCTGTCGAGTTTACATTTGAAAATCATTATTGTGTTTATTGGAAATATCATTTTTGTCTTGTCTGTCACGTTTAAATTTGAAATCTAATTTTTGTTTATTTGTCACGTTCACATTTGAAATATCATATTTGTTTTTCTTACGCGTTTACATTTGAAATATTTTTTTTTCTGACACAAATAAATCATTAAAACGCATTTTCGTTTCTTGGTCACGCAAACGTTACAATATGTATTTCTTCTCATGCGTACTGTTTAAAATTCACAAATCTGTTTGTCTGTAACACGTAAGTCTGACATACATTTTTATGGAGTGCTCAGAAGTAAGTTTTAAAATGTGTTCGTCGGTCTGTCACACGTAATTTTAAAAAAAAGAAACATTATCGTATTTTCGTCCGTCTCTTACGTTTAAGTTTCAATTAACGTTTTTCTCTCATGGTCTCTTATACTTAAACTTTGAACAAGCAATGTTGTCTGTCTTTCACACGTATGTTTGAAACACACACATTTTAATGATTCGTTGGACGCACCTTAAGAAAATACGTCCATGGTAACTACTTTCTTTCGTGATATATTGGTTCTTTGTCTTCATCTTATCGATAATTAGAAAATAATTAATGCGTAATCGATGTATTGATAAGCGTTCTTATATTGTTCGTTGTCTTGTTCAGTTGAACTTTACCTGATCGCCTCTCATGACGAATGTCTTTTCTTCATTATTATCTGCGCAATCAATTGTACGACATATTAAATATAACTTTTTTTTTATTCTTTGCAATTTTCTCGAATGGGATGATTTGTTGGAATTATCCCGCGTTTTAGATCAGATAAGAACTTCGCAAAACTGCCTAACAACCGGGAAAACATCATTTAATGTCGCTTTTTGTAGCTTTTGGTATCTTCATTAAATTATTATAAATGTTCTGAAATATTACATTTTTCGAACAAATCAATAAACCATTCAAAACTATTCTATATCATAATAACATTGCATTGAGAGAATTAATTATGTGCATACTACCCATCAAAAATAAACTTCATTATATCATCTTTATGTTTTTTGTCGATACATATATAACTATTCCGGTGTCTCTCTAGTTTAAATTTATTAAATGACGGCTGAAAAGGCAAATAAAAATATACTGTCAAACTTTTAAAATAAGGATTTGTAATATGATATTTATGTATTATTCGGACTACTGTTCTAATTGTGAATGTCTTTATCACAAAATCTTGGTCGATGTAACTTCTGACCTATTTCAGGTTAATTTTGTCGAACTCATAAATCATTATGTCGAACTCGGGAATTTGTACGGAATTTCAGACCGAACCCTTTATTTTATCCGTTGTAAAATGATTGAACCTCATGGTACCGTGCCAAAACGGATACTTTTCCAAGTATTATTCAGTCCTGAGTGATAGCTTTATCGGGCTAAACGGTTCAATCCTAAAGAGTTG
>OY744535.1:36590344-36642844 GCA_963556195.1 Sepiola atlantica | reverse complement strand
AGGAGGTCCACCCTCCAAGGCTTCGCCTCCCCTTTTTGGGGAGGAGTACGTTTATTGCGTACTGCCGGAGGCGCCCCTACCGGGTCACATCTTACTTGTGGGAGTAAGATAACTGGCCTTGTGCCTAACTCCTGAAGAGGAGTAAATCAATACTCAAATTAATTCTTCTTGCTTGTCTTTAAATATACCTATTTTGTCTGTATTTATTAAGATCAATATTACGTTGTGTATGGCAACCACTTATAATTACATTCGAATGCCCATTTCAAATGTTGCGGAAATCCTGGTCACCGCACCAGATAATGTATGTGGCATTACCTACTTTCATAAGGAAAGTTTACTGAGGATACTTTATACAATGTTGTTGTGCGTCGGCCCATGATGGTCAACTATCCTTGGAGGTGTATACTTGCTCTAGAATACAAAAGACAGCACAACGTCACAAAGAAAATAAACATATCATGTATTTGAAGGAGGACAATTTTATTAGGCCGTTGACGCTGCGTTCCACTCTGTTATCAACGGAAAAGAGGAAGAACTTTACTGATTCCTGGGGCTTAGCCTATCTGCTTTTAATCGATAGTTAAGTTATTCCTTATCACGTGTCGTAGCGTCAATCCTCGATCTAAGTCCACACTCTTCACGCCTATCCTATCTAGTTTGACGTCATTTTATTAGCTCGTACTCTCATAGGTGACAACAACCCCCACATCCAGCTCGTTGACACTGGTCTGCCTATTCCCAATTTTTGTCTGCGAATTTAAGTAATCAAATAACTTCTAGCAAACAGACCTACTTTTTCTATTTACCAATTAATGGAGCTAGACAAAAAAAATCCTGAGATCAAAACACGAGATTTTTCACAACTAGCAGGCAAAATCAATTAACGCAATCAGCAGAAATTTACTACAACGAGTGAAATCTAGATAACTATATATTACGAATGTCATATCGCTAATGGAAACCGGTGATCCAATCTATCAAAATACTGTAATTTAGCCACTGTGGTAAGCGGCATTGCCAACTGCTATTAACAATAATGCATACATCTTTGTGAATGGATAGACTACTCTTCACTGAGTGGTATTATTTATATAAATATTAAGATTTCCTTATGTGGTCTCCTTCTGCTGGTTGCGCAGTAGATACAAACTTCGATTGACGAAAAGACAATTAGGTGACACTCTCATCTTGAAGAAATTGCCTGTCTAACTTCAATAGAAAACTGCAATAAGGCAAAACTATATACTTGTGGATGACTACTTATATCCTAGGTGCTTTGTGTAATGAGAACTGTTTTACGTAAAATCGACAACTGCCATTAGCAATATTACAAAGTCTTCTTAATCGAATAGAGATTAGTCGGCAGTATCTATTTATCTATTACTTGTATAAACATTAACATTTCCCTGCGACTTGTAAGCCTTGTGCTTATTGCGCAGTAGATACACGTTCTAACTGTAGAAGAAAACCGTCTGGTTTTAACCTAAACTTGAATATTTTGATGTTAAGAAATAATGAAGCGCTGTTATACACCGAAACAATGACGAATAACAACATATACTTATATTCAGTCATGCATTGAGCATTGTAGTAAGTTAAATCGCCAGTTAAATACTCAGAGAAAAGCATAAACTCTCCGTAAAGAAGATACATCTTTTCGGCATGTGATATTGTTTATGTTAACGGTAATATTCCCAGTCTTCGTTGCTTATTCTGATCGCGTAGTATATAGAAATACTGATTTTCGAAAAAAAGGGTCGGATTTCAAACTCAGCTTGCGTACTTGTCTATGTAGCTATACATGAGAGCAGTCATATAGCGGAAGAGAAACATCTGGTAATGAATCTTTATCTCTATCTAGCATATGATGCTGATTTATAAACAAATACTAGGAAGTTCTCCTAAACATTATGGAACAAAACAATATAAAGGAACATTGGGTATCTTTTATTATAATCCGTACGCTGAAAACGCTAAAAACAAAACAAATATACAACAAATAAAAGTAAGTGTCGTCGATAAAAGTTAATTTAAAACTTACCTGTGATATTTGTTTGTATTTTTAAACCGTTCCAACTGCTATTTATTAGAAATCAATAGTTTTGTCACACGAACATTGCAAAAAAAATGGCGCTTGCTCGTAAGGAAGTGAGCACAAGACGCCATTTTGTCTAAAAAATACGAGTAAAAAATGAACAAGAAATTTTTTTTTACATCTATTAAAAACCCATTTATATTAAGTAAAAATACAAACAAATATCATAGGTAAGTAGACAAATATCTCTTCTCGACGTAGGTTAAACTCACTTGTGGCACATGTATTTTTATAACCCCGTTCTCGTTCGTTTTTTGGACCCCGTGCGCGACTGTACTGATCATTATAAAAGATACCCGGAACATTTATAAAACAATTTCATCCAAATACCAGATTGTTTCTGAATTTCTTTTGTAATGCAGATTGATCATCTACTGTTTAAATATTGAGTATTGTTCTCACAACGTTTCGATCGATGTAACCTCCGACCTTCTTCAAGTGTATCTTGTCGAACTCGGGACTCGTTCTTTTCGATCTCGGTAATCCGTACGGAATTTCGAACGGAATCCCATATTTTATAAACATGGGCAGCCATTACTGAGTATTGATTTACTCCTCTCCAGGAGTTAGGCACAAGGCCAGTTTTTATCTTACTCCCACAAGTAAGATGTGACCCAAGGTCGGGTCGGGAAAGTGGGGTTTAAAAATTGTCTGGGCAGCCCCGTCAGCATTCCCCGGTAGGAAAGAGGGGAGGCAAAGCCTGGGAAGGTGGACCTCCAAGAACTGCACAGGACAGACCCATTGACCGGCGTAAATCAAGACCCGAAGGCCAAGACAACACCAGTATGGGGTGCAGTATCCATCAGAACAGATACTACACTTTGATCTGAACAATCTTCTAGATGTTTGACGGTTCTATTCTCAGTGCGGACGATACTAAGAATACTATAAAGAAAGAGGAAACGAGAAAATAACTGTTGAATAAGTTTTGAATTTTGAAGAAAGTTAAAAAAAAAAACACGGAACACACACGCACATTGATACACGTGAACAGATATTAACTATGGTTACACTCCCAACCTCGCATACGTTATAAAGACTTCTGTGTATGTAAAAAAAAGAAAGAAAACAAAGTGACGGATACACGTGAAAGAACAATAAGCGTATAATGATTGAACCACTGATACATAGGTAAATAATTTAAAATACGCCACATTGTAGGGCCCACCTTTTACCTCACGAATACGCGCCCGTCTCAATCCCTGTGTTGTTATGTGGAGAGAATACCTATATAACCAGTTTAAGAACTTGGTAGTAACGCTGTAACGTTTCGAATTTTCGCAAACATTGCATTAAAGGTGTTTAATTACTTATTTTAAAATTAAGTCGAGGTGTTACATATATTATTTAATTAATTTTAAAAGAAAAAAGCCGCATATATAGTTTAAGTAATGAAGTAAAAATATCCTTATTTTTACTTCGTCACTTTATTATTATTATTATTATTATTATTATTATTATTATTATTATTATTATTATTATTATTATTATTATTATTATTATAATGATAACTATTACTACTATTATTATTATCATTATAATGATAATTATCATTACTATTATTATTATTATTATTATTATTATTATTATTTCATTTTACTTTATATTATTTAAATGCATACATAAGAAAAAACAAATCCTAGTATGTTTCGTCTCTGCAAATATCGTCAATCGCATAGAAACATTAAAATAAAATAAATTAAAAGTCTAGATTTCATGATAAACCCCTCTACCCTTAATAAAAACAATTCCCCCTTCATTCTTTGATATATGCTACCATACAACTCCGTCACATCTCGATGAATTGCTACATTCGGCCCGTCCTACCTTGAACCCGTTTTAACATATATGCTGGCGACCTGAATAACATCTAAATCAAACGACACGAAGCTAATGCTAAAAGTAGTGTGTTTATTAACTCGTTAACTGAGGAAATAACAACGGTTTACTTAAATATATTTTTTTTAAATTTGATTTTGTAAACATTTCAGTTTTGAATCTTAGGTATATCTGTTTCTTTCTTATTTCCCTTTCAGTATGGATAACGTAATTAAATACATATTTTTCGCTTCAGGAGATCTCAGTTTTTTATAACTACAGATCGAGACATCGTCATGTAAGTGTCGCGCATCTACATGTTTATATGAATAATACATATATATATATATATATATATATATATATATGTGTGTGTGTGTGTGTGTGTGTGTGTTTGCGCGTGTGTTAGTCAGACCGGTAAATATAAAATTTTAATTCATACGTTTCTTTTTAAAATTAGTCGTCCAATGTAAGTGTTCCGCTTCTACATGTCTGTATGAATAATATATATATATATATATATATATATATATATATATATATATATATATATATATATATATATTTATATATATATATATATATATATATATGTGTGTATAGGTGTGTGTTTGTGTGTGTGTTTGTATGTGTGTGTTAGTCAGACCGGTAAATATATCATTTCAATTCATACATTTCTTTTTAAAATTAGTCATCTCACTTAAAATGTCCCGATTCTCGTTAACTATCGATTTTACGGTGTGAGTCAGAACCTTAATATTCCCTGATTTCTATCGAATGACATCAATTGTTTATTTGTTTCTTTTAATATTATGTTTTTGTTTGTATCATTTTTAATTATTTTCTCGCTGTCTTCTTGCCATTTACTCACACGTTTTAAGAGTTCTTAGCGGTCTTTCTACTTTGTCATCCCTTTAAATTCTCCGAGACATTCGTTTCGTTCAATTGTGACCGTCGAATACCACCTGTCGTTTATTTTTTTAAACCTTATATGCCTTTTTTTCGCTTCAGTCAAGCGTGTTTTATACATGTGTTTTTTTAGTCGATCTGTCAGTTTTAAAGCTGACATGTACATCGCCCCTTTCACGCTTAAATTTTAAATAATATTTCCAGATGCATCAACGCATAGAAGAGACTTTTAATGCTAACTATGCACTAGCCACGTGGGGTATCGAGCTCTCTCTCTCTATATACATTTGCTAGTACTCCCGACACGAGCATTCCTCGCCTTAAATGTAATGTTAAATTTTTTGGTTTATAATACGTTGCAATGTCGGAATCGGGCGTAGTACAACAACTCCTTTGTTGATCCAGCGAACGGCATCGCTTGCTAACGGGACGATATGTCGTTTCTCCATCCGGGCGACGTCGAGTGGTCTTGCCATTCGGTCCCGGCTTCAATCTCTTCCTTTTCGGCTGACACAGCAGTAAACCCAATTTGGGAAGTATATTTCCCTTTCTTTTTGCTGTCGCCGCCGCTACTCTCTGCAGACACTTTGTCGTTGTCACAATTTCGTGCCGGTGGTTTCTTTCTGTAACTGAAATCAATCTACACATAACAAAATATAACAAGCCTTCTCCTGTAGTTCCGAGCGATTTATGTCCATTTTCATTGAAACAGAGAGAGAGAAGCTTACACTAGTTAATTAACTAATTACTTAATCACTTGCAAGGGAAAGAGGAGGGGGACATCATCTGGCTCTCATTTTTAGGAATCTGAATTCCACTTTCTTATTTAATCGCTACTTGGCTAAGGCGACTGAAATCTCACTGCAGTTTTCTCACCGGGAAAACTGTGACGTCACGAAATCTCGTGATCAACGCACAGGTGCGACCCAATTCCTGACCCGAAGTCTCGTCGACTGTCACCGTGAATCGTGAGAAAAACATCGCACCAAAGTTGCACGAGATGAGTCCGTTACAAATCGCACATGTGAAGCGATCTCACTGTACGTCCATCATCACATGCGTCCCATTATATAACAGTAAGCCCTTGAAAACTATACGAAATAACATCATGTTTATTCACTAGCTCATACAAGAAATGGTGTAAATTCTCCTAGTGATAGTAACATTAATCTGAATAATAACTTAAACCAGATGAAGTCTGGTCCTGTAATCTGGTCAGACGAAACAAAGACCATGAGAAAAATAAACTATGGTATAGTTAACTGGTACTTTGGGGAGTAAACTTATTTTTATTACTGCTTTACTACATCAAACTTTGTCAATAAGGAAGATCTTCGGATAAGCATGTAACTCATGAATAAAGAAAGGATTACCCTTGAAAGGGGTCTTGTTCTTTGAATACTGACTACACTAAAATAAAAAAAAGTAGATGAATATATAGAAGGGAATCTACCCGTTTTCCTTGGCTTTTAGTTTATCATTATGAAGTGTGTAATAGAGTCCACACATTATAAGACTAACTATCCGTCCGTCGCTTGTCTGTCGACTCGTCACGCTTAAGTAAAAATAATCTCAGTACATGAATTTGCGCATCTTCATGTGCTTTCTCTGCCTTTTGTGCTAGGAAGAAAGTGTAGTATCTGTTTCGATAGATACTGCAACCTATAGACTGATGTCGTCTTGTCCTTCGAGGCTTGATTCCGCCGGTTTGTGGGTTTTTCCTGTGCAGTTCTTGGAGGTCCACGCTCTCAGGCTTTACCTCCCCTCTTTGGCGAGGAGTAAGATTATTGTTTACTGCCTGAGGCGCCCCTACCGGGGAATGCCGACGGGGCTGCCCAGGCAATTTTTAATAGACAGAGTGATCACCTTCTCGGGCGCTGGCTTTTCAAGTCCCACTTTCCCGACCCGACCCTGGGTAGCATCTTACCTTGTGGGAATAAGATAACACTGGCCTTGTGCCTAACGTCTTGGGGAGGTAAATAAATAAATTGCGTATCTTCATGAGAAATGTTCTTTGTTTGTAAGTTTGTACGTCATTTTTTAACGCTTAAATTTGAAATAGCATTTTTAAGTGAGAAGACGTACCATTAAATGAGTAACGTTCGTGCGTTGTTTGTTCCGTCGATTGAATGGACGCACCTCTGTTTTTTAAACAACAATCATTGATGTATTATTAAATACATACATATAGTTGTTCTGATTTTAGTGTCATGCTCACTAAATTGCAGCTGTTGTAAGTTCTAACCTTATTCCTGTGCGTCTTGTCGAACACGTAAATATATACGGAATTTGAAACGGTACCCTTTATTTGATACAAAAGAAGTCAACCCGTGGCGTATCGGATGAAGTGCTGAGATAATTGCGTTCTAAGGCGCAGTTTTCTACAGGTTGAAGGTTCAATACTTAGTATAGGCGATTCTAATTATATAATTAAGAATTCTAAATGGCTGACGAAACGAGAGTTGTATAACCCCATGAATTAAATAAAAGGTGCCGTTCGAAATTCCGTAAAGATGCCAGAATTTAACAAGACGTACCTGAGGTAACATCGGAGGTTATGTAGGTCGAAACGTTGCATGAATAATATCAAAAATGAGAACAGTAGTCCGAATGATCCAAATAATTTAAATTGTCAGTCCTCATCTAAAAAAAGCTAAAACTTAAAAATAATTCATCATCTTTGATTTGATTTTGTATTAAGTTTAATATTAATACGATGTCCAGCCTATTCATTATCTTCGAATACAATCGTGGTCGTCTTTAAGATTTCAAACGTCAAACAATTTTAAAATTTTAATGGAGTTTTATAAAATGTATATATCTAATAATATGCATTTTTTATAGAATCAATTATTTTTCATGCTGATTTTAATTGAACACAAATAGAAAATTGACAACCTATGAAGAAACAAAATGAAATAATGATTTATAAAATGGAGTTTCTTTTTATAAATCATGATGGGCAAGTTTCTGAAATGAACACCTTCGTCCTATTAGTCCGAATTATCCGTGACCCTAATAAAAAGTGAGATTCATTTGTTATCATAAAAAGTAGAAAATAATAAATGTGACAATCTATTTTACTCCTTTTTTTACAAAACTCAAATTATGTCTGTATTTAGACAAATATTTACACGCCTGTTCAAATCTGTAAAGAAATACACGTACACACGTGTGCCAGTTGACACGGTTAAGATTCGGATAAAAATTGTTGTTTGGGATAAATACAATTTAGGCGCGCAGTGTGAATATAATTGTATTGGCGCGTGAAAAATAATAAATAACGACCACGCAAATTCCGGCGTGGCCTTATATATTAAATCTACTCAAAACGAGCGGACGTAGTAGGGAGCACACCACGTGAAATTTCTGTCCAATGGGATTTCTCCAAAGACATTTTTCTAAACTTTTCGCCTTAAGCTCGCTGGAGCCTATCCAAATAGTATGTAAGCACACACAAACATCAAACCCTCTCTCTCAACTGACTCTTCATTCGGAGGTTACAAGCGTCTTACTATCACTCTTCCATTTCACCTTTCGCGCGCTTCATACAATTACACAGGCGAACATTATCTATTGCCTCTCTTAACATTTTATAACATATGAGCATTTCAACAAAACAAAGACATTCTCCTTTTTACTTTTCCTGAAACTAAAGAAAGGACTTCTGAACTCATTACAAAAGGAAATATGTTATATTTGTTAATGGTTTATTTCAGTGAATAAACTTCCGTTGGTTTTGCATGTAAGTCTTCTTATTATTATTTTTATTTGTGGAGGAAGTTATCACCAAAAAAAGGCATGACAACCACCACACACGCGAATTATTTGTTTCGCTATGGTGATCCGAACAATTTGTTTCGCTATGGTCATCTTCCTATTCCATAACCTTTTACTGGAGTAAAGTGCAATATCTGTTGTACTACTACACTTTATATTTTCTGTTCTATGTTAGTGCAAGAGAAATCCTTTTAAAATGAGACAGTTTTTATTTTGTTACTCAATCCAGAGTGCACCGTTTTTAAGAGCGGGATCTTTCCCCTTAAAAAATGACTTTGTGATTTACTCTACCTGTCTTGAGAGAGAAGCAAATAGGTCATTTAGCAAGACTCCACTGCTGATCACGTGTCTTTCTGATAATAGATTACATCTAGCTTGCATTTGGCTCGGGATCATCAAAAGTGCAGTAACATGCGAGATTTGCTAAAATGTCAAATTTGTTATCCTACGAAAACCTTATCCCGGCAGAACTGTCACCGGTAGATAGACCTACAACTTTGTCATTAACAGTTTCTTCGTCCGTAATGCCGTGAGACCTCATTTTTTTCTGCAGCCGAGCACTTTTCGAAATTAAATAACTACTTTACTCAATGAACACATTACCCGTGATATCCCATACACAATGCCAGCTCAGCTTCATCTGGCAGTCGAACTATCTAACACGTAGGAAATCATGAATAAAATAAGGAGAATTCTAGTTCGTAAATGTATTCTGTGTGTATGGATACGTTAGCTTTTGCAAGTTGCATTGATAATGCGCTGTTTTTCTCATCATAAATTGAACATTAATGCATTCAATTAGTCTAGTAATAATCTTGTAGCACCAATCATATACCTCGGCGTATCATGAGGCTCTACAATAATTAACGCCTAATTTAGATAATTACAGTGAGGCATATATCAATTAGAAATTATAACATCCAAAGTTATAATTAGAGAGTTTGAAGTGAACTTGATTTAAAAATGAAGCATATAATTAAATTGGATGTGAATTCAAATTTACGAAGTAAAAAAATATTATGTTAGTTACAAGGTTGCAATATATATTTTGGAATACGTTGTTAATCTATTTATATATATATATATATATATATATATATATATATATATATATATATATATATATATATATAAGTATACATTTTTATTCATACAAACATTATTGGTTACATATACATATATCTTTTTGGGGTTTAGTCATTTAGAAAATGACTAAAGCCCAACAAGATTCATTTAGGAGAGAAAATTCTTCAAATCCATCCATTTCTCGAAAATTCTTGGTCTGATGAGGTTGACTTTCTGGGAAAAGTGCAACCGAAATATGTATGCACATATGTAACCAATAATGTTTGTATAAATAAAATTTATACTTATAAACAGCTCTGCTTGTTATTGAGCACTTTTTATAAACACTTGAGTTTCTACGGATTTACATTTACAGAAACTAATACAATACATGTACGATATATATATATATATATATATATATATATATATATATATATATATATATAAAGTACCATACAGTCATATGTTTACCCTGATAACGTATACGTTAAGAATCCTACTGTCTGTTTTGCCCAGAGCGTATAAAAGAGTTTTAATTCGATAGTAAATTAAATTTAATATTAACTACTTGATCTTTGTAGTGGGGGCTAAAGAGTCGCCTCGTGTTACTTCCTTGCGGCATATTTACACAGAATTCATTATGGCTTCGCCTTTTTAATCAACCTCTTGGAATTTTCATTCCAGTGCGCAAGGAATTCATCAGTACTTAAAATCTGCCGCTAGTAAGACATCGCAGCGATTTAATATGAACTCAAATGATGACGCTTCGTTTCTCTGCGATTAATTAAATACATTTTTGCTTTACATTTTACGGATATAAATTGTTGGTCGCTTCGCCCAGGTTGAATCACCTGACAAAATTAATGAGACACTTTATTCTGATAACATTGGTTTTTACGACATTTTATATATAATGTAAACTAATTCCCCTTATACCATTGACGAGTATAGATTTTCATAGAATAGGTGCATATGTGAATCTGCTTGGGCTTCGATTTACGCCTATTCTGGATGTATGTTTTCGGAATGTATAGGCTTGTTTCCTTTGCTTTCAATAATATTTACATTTTATCCGACTCGAGATTTATCGTAAGATAGCAGTTTACACAGCACAGATCTACTACCATTTTTACCACCGTTCATCGGGAAGCTTTATTTATAGGTAATATGTCCTTGTATCACCGTAATTATTTTGTTCCTTCCATCTTTGCTCTTGTCTGCAAGCTACTTGACATTTTCGACGGAACGATTTATTCATATTCACTTTCTATTTCGGAGCTATTTTGATTGACTCTACTGTATTCGACCATGTGAGGAATACGGATTAGCAGTTTGCCATCCAATAAACACAGATCTGTCGTCAGAATCAATAAACAACATAGTACGTGTTACTCTTTAGTTTTTCGTCTTGCACTTGTAAACAGGCACTGTTGAAGTTTCAACATATGTAGGTGGTGTTTTCTTGAGAGAGCTCTGTTGCAGCATTCTGCCGTCGTGCTCTCTTTTCTCCCTCTACTGGTTTGCTCTCTTCTCCTCACTTCAATGCAGCATCCTTTTACAGCTCTTCTCCAGCAGCTGCGATGTTCAGCAGCATACTCCCAGCTAGCAGGCGTCTTTAATGCGTAGGACAGGTATTTCGTCTCGTCTGGAGCCGGTTCCTAACACAGTATAAACAATATCGGTTGGGATCATCCAATCGTCTATTCGTTTGGCATGGCCAAGCTCCCAGAGTCGTCGTGGGGTGAACAGAGAAAACATGCTTGGGATCTCCGCCAGATCAAGTACGGTCTTGTTTGAGATGACGTCTTGCCAGGTAATACCAAGGCCTCTTCTGAGATTGCGAATATGATGATCGTATTTTATTGGCGGTAGCAGAGGACTCAAGATACATCACCGTAGAAAAGCGTACTGAGCACGCATATCCAGTACACATTCATTATGTGATTCGTTGTAAGCAGCTTTTAACTCCAGAGTCTCTTCGTCAAGCGAGACATGGTTCTTGACGCCGTGATTGTATACAATAATCCGGTACCCCATTACGATGACTGTAAAGTGAACCACGCACTTTCGACATAATGACAATATAGGTTCGGTAGGTTCGTGAAAATAAAAGTACCTGGTATAATGAACAAAAGTTAAAAGAATGCGAGTGAACAAGACAGAAATGATTGACTTACTTATATTACCGCCAGATGCGAAGTTATAAAGAAGACTTAATTAATGACACTATAAATGGTAATATAAGTGAGCAGGAACACATGGCGGAATATGATCAAGGTTGTTATGAATAGTCAAATTATGAAGTATTAGACTCCAAATATATAAATTGCAAGAACAAAGACCACCATAATAGAGAATGCATATAACACAATAGATAAAGACAGATCATATAGAAAAGAATACATAAACCAAGGTTGTAGAACCGATCAGATTACGGAATATGTAATAGCTAATACAGTAATATGCATAGCCGGGATTTATCGCGTATAAGTAGCCGGTATACAATAATCGGGTACACCATTAGCGTGTCTGCTAAATTCAACACGTACTCTGCACATCCTAACAATTAGCATCAAACGAAATCGCTGAAACTAGTTTGGTTGATAATAAAATTGAAAACCTTTTTCCGGAATTGTTATGCGTTTAATTTTTTAACAGTATACAATTTTCTTTCTTAGTTGTTTTTAAGAAACACACTCATTTGCACGCGTAAACGGAAAAAGGTCGTAAACGTCTAACATCAGATTGTGATTCATTTATAGCCTATCAGAATCAGCAATCTAAGAACCCATACTCAGAAGTGCTGGTAAGACCACACAGGCAACGATCATCAATGTATCTTCCGTTTCGTCTTATGTTTTTATTACTGTCTTTTCATAAAAAGAAAGAAAAAAACAACAGCAGTTGAAAATAAAATGCTGCCTTTTCTGACAGGATGAGCCTCTTTTTAAATGACAGCCAAATAAGCTCTACAAAATCCCTACTAAGTGTATCGTTTCATCGTTATAATAATGTGCGATTTTATGGCGTTTTTTTATTGTCGCAAAGTGTCACCGTCGTTGCTGATTTCTTCCAAATGAAACAAAAGATAAATACATGAATTTAGATGATGAAAAAATGCTAAACAAATACAACTATAAAAATGTATAAAAATGTACAGGAGAGTTTCGAGTGGATGCAGTAAATCTGTCATTGGGCTCAATTCTTATTTACTCTGATTTGTCTATATTTTTTATTTATTTTGGTGGTTATTTTTCACAACGTGAGTCCAACTGACACCGTAAGAGTGAAAGTTATAAATATATACAATTACTTTCCTTTCTATTTTTTATCTAATAATCTAGATTTTCTAGAAGTTTTTAAAGACTTTCATGTAACAGAAGACTTAAATTACTCTTATAAGAGTCATTTAAGTTTCTGTTACATTTATATTAGGTCAACATTGTGTTCTTTTTTTTCTAACTAAAAATGTTATTATTCATGGGGAAGGGTAAACAACATTTTTTTTTGGGGGGGGGGGGGTAACACATTTTTTTCTTTTTTAAACTGAAAATATTTGTATTGATAGTGAAGGGTAAAAAAATTGGGGGAGGGGTACAACTTTTTTTTGTAAATTTACTGAAGGCCACATTAACCTGGAGTCTAATACGTGAATCTAGATTAACAAAACACTAACACCGTCTACTAATTATCAACCAATAAGAAATATTGTGTGTCTATATAATCCCAATGTTCTCGCGTTCAATGTCTCATTCTGTTTACGTGCACTTGTTTCGTTCTCGCGTATCTTTAGACTACACGCACTCTTTTCGTCGGTATTTCTAGTTTATGTTATTAATTATACCCCTATATACATATAATGAGTGTGGAATGTATCATATATAGTGAAATTAATAATCACGACGCATTACGTCGACCTTCACTACCAGGTCTGCATGTCTAACAATCGACAGGACGTAATCTGTTAGCAACATACCGAACGCAGCTTGTTGATTCGTGTGAAATCGACATTAATTCGGTCATTTTTTCTATGTTTCGGAAAGGTTTTAGATTTTTCAAATATGCCCTGAAAAACAATCTCAAAGATCTCTGTGAAAAGGCAAGTTGTTCAACATCAATGGCAGTCTTTTATGTGGTAGGATCAGCTCCAATATCGTAATACCTTATGTGATTGTATGTTGCATTTGCTTACATGACCTATTTCTGCATTACCTGCCTCTTACCCCCAAACAATATAGTTAGTCATCTAGTGCAGAGGTCTTCAAAGTGGGGGTCGCGACCCCCAGGGGAGTCGCGTAACCATAGAAAAGGGGTCGCCAAAATTATAACTATGGAATTTTTAAAATAATATTCAACTTATTTTTTATTTATACAAAATTTTGGTGGGTCACGAAAAAAAAACTTTTCCAAAAAGGGGTCGCGACAAAAAAAGTTTGAAGAGCACTGACTTAGATTCTAGTGTAACTCTGAAAATTTTAAGGATCCTGTTTGTTCACTTTAAAAAAAAATCTCGTGTCTGTCGTGACCATATTTTACAATGTAGAATAGCAAACTAACCCTAACAAGACTGATAATTATATTTCCCGTGCATATGAACTGGCTCTTAAATGTTGACCAACATTCTATTGATAGAGACTTAGCAAATATAATTGATCTTTTACCTGCGACTTGTGCTAGACAACACGCATTAAATATTCTACGCTCTCGAATATCCTCGTATCACTCAATTGTATCAATTAAAAACAAAAACAAGTTCAGCTTAACATTAAATGCCTTTTTTCATCGCAGAGTGTATCGATACACAAGGGCTGATCTCCCTCTGCTCCGTGTGTCGCCCTCGACATATTTATTGAGTTATCAGCAGAGACAAAAAAGCCATCCATCGAAAGCTATCGGAGTTCTACCACCATTGCTGACATTAACATCTATTTCAATTCCAATCGAATAAAATGGATACCATAAAACTTAAGCTGTATTAAAAACTGCTGATAATGGTTCTTATATATGAATCGTAAAATCAAACTTTGCCGAGGAAATGTAGATTCCAATAAGTTTAGTAAAACATAGTACAGAACTGATATGAGACTTCAATTTTACCAGACCAGACGTGGTTTCCCTAGCATCTAATCAAGCCAAAGTTGTAAAAATAATTTTACATCATGTTCGATTCTTTTAGACCAGAGTAAACTACTCTTACCATCCCCAACTATGATATAGAATTATACAAGTAACATCTATATCGCAATCCAACATATTTCCACACTTATCATGAACTTTGATGTCAGTAAGGAAACTGTTCTTGACATTCCAGTTATTGTGCATGATAATCTGATGCTGGAATTTTATCATACTCGTACACATATATTAAAATTGAAAGAACAATGATAAATGCTTATTTTCCTCCTAATAAAACTACGTCAGTCTGATTAGTATTTACATATACTGAAAATTAGCCGTCTGCATTTCAGTAAAGATCCTTTTATATTTTATGCATTATTAGTAATTTGTTTGAATTCGTGATAAATCAATAATCGTTTAATCACGTCATCACATCTGACCTATTAAATGACAATCAAAATTGATTGCATCACGCAAGATCAACTGTAATATCGAATAGGATCAGTTGCTCTTCCGATATGGAATTCGCTTCAAGGACTTATTTTTTTATATAGTAATGTCCTTGGATACAGTCTAGCAAAACAGGTTTCTTCAAAAGCTTTCTATATGTATAAAATTTGAAAATGTTATCGTAACTGTTAATTCCTTTCTCTTCGATAGATTTTATAAGATGGGCAAAAGAATCATTGGTGGTACAATACACTTCCTGATCAATGAGCATTCACACACTACATATAAAAAAGAACCATGTGCAAAATGAAACATATTAAAATAAACAGGTTAAAAGTAAAGCAGTTAAAAAAGAAAAATAAACAAACAAGAAACAGGTTAAACACTAAACAGGTAAAAACAGGAATAGATACAAAAGAAACATGAAAAATAAACAGTTTTTTTCTTTTCTTACTAGGAAGGTTAACTATCGAATTTGCACTGTTTACATCCTTACCAGAAATACCTTTTGCATCCCCTAGTTTAAAACAATGTTGACTCTTTTATAATGACATTTCCTTGGTGAAACTTTTTCTGTTACATTCTTACTTTTGACTTTAATGCAGATCACACGTTTGATAGTAATAACATATAGACAATATAATAATATAAAATAATATAAAATAATATGATAAAAAAATAATAATGAAAAGAATAAAATAAACTGAAAAATAAAATAAAATAAAATAATATAAAATAATATAATAATATAAAACTAGCGGGACCCGTGTAAATTACACGAAATGCTGTTTTCAATACTAATAATCTTGTTCCTAACCTATACAGATATGAATAAAATATGATAAGATTTGACTTGTATGTATTAAAAAAATGAACAATACATGAAACAATTTAAACAACTTCTTTATATACAATATTTCTAGTGAATGTAATAATTTGACGATTAAACCTTACTTTGTAAATGTTTTAGATTAAAGTAAATTTGGGTCCAATTCATGAGTAGCATACACAGACTCGGATAGTCCCTGCTTTTGATGTAATCGTGACACACAAAATAACACACACGCTATCGTATTAATGTGTTCTCGGTCGTCCTCCCCCTACCATTTCCCCATTTCGATATAGAAGAACAATCTTAGAGGTTTGTTGTGGTCGAACTATAAACCAGTCGGCCCGACGTGAAAACCCTACGTCGCTAACCGTTGTACCAAACGGAAATATTTTAAATATCACGAAAATTAGGTGACTTTAATCGTTTTCCAAATCTAGATGCGGCACATATGCGAAGAGCTTCTGATGTAAGCGTGACACACGAACACACACGCTATCGTATTAATATATTGATAATATAATATAAAATTTTGATGGTGATAGAGAAGATTAATTGCTGTTCTACGAAAGAATATTTATACGCAGAAGATTCAAACTCTTAGATTGATTAGCATTTTACCATGATCCGTGTTACATTGGATGAAAGTGCTACGAAAAAACTAGTTATAAATAACAGTTTTCGGGGGCGGGGGTAAAGTTAATTTTCAGTACGAGCGATACTAGGAAAACAATTATGAATTACTTAACCTTTCTGCCGGGTCATTGCTGACATAAAAGATGCAATATACCCCCGTGGATTAGACAAAGGGTTCTGTTTGAAATACCGACACATATCCTATTTCAACGTGAAAGTTCCTGAGTTCGGCACATGTAAAGAAGGTCGACAGTTTTATCAAAAGTAACGTTTTAGAAAATTAAATTTTAAATGAGAACAACAAAACCTGGTGTGGTATTAGCCCTGGGCGGGCTATGTCGGCTTTCTCCGAAAAAGGAAGTTCACAGGAAATATAAAATGTACAAGCGGTCACCAGCCGCATGTATGTCCTGCTGACGAAAAGATGACATACACCGTCTGGCATGCCTAAATGGTCATTCATGTGATACTGACCAGGCCCCACGTTACTTAATTTCGTTCATGTGACGGGAACCAGTCTGTCAACGCGATACTACCGTATAAAAATCTTGATTTGATGAGAACAGTAAGCCGAATAATTTAGATAATACCGGCTAATATTGAGCACTCGTCATAATGTATAAATCAAATATTCGTGTAATTAATTAAGTGGAACGGATCGAATTCTAGATTTTGGCAGAAGAAGTTCAATGATGACGTAAATATATTTAGAGGAAAATCCGTCTACCGTTTTATATTTTAAATTTTAATCAAGTAAATACTTGTTTGGTTAATCGATAATTAAATGATTAAAATACTATCCTATTACCTTACCTTTTTAATTGAGCTTTTTTAGTTGTTTTAAAATTACTCTAATTATGAATTATCCTCCCTTTAGATGAGATAGAATTCTTATTTATTAAACAAAAATACTAGTATATTAAAAATGGGTGTATATCATTTTTCGATTCGATATAAAACAGATATTAAAAATAAATTATATGGGAGCTATGCACATATATATTAGTTATAACTGTTTATGTAAATCACTGGTTTAAAATTAAATGATTACATTTATAATAAGACAACCGACAGTTACTCCTAAACATACTAACAAATAAACGAAATAAGCGAAACCAAATATTTCAACATAAAAACTATATTCTAATTGCCGCAATATTATATCAAATAAATTAGTCGTGGAGTTATGTTGAAAGCACCAAATTGTACATTTCAAATCTAAACAAAACTTAAAGATTTTTTGATCAATATAAAATATACAATGAATGATATAAATCAATTTTATTTTATTTGCACGTCAAATTCTTTATTAATAATTGTAAGAAAGAATAAAGTAAAAATGTATTTACACATTTTAATTCGCTATATTACAAAGGGTAATGTTTCTAACTCATCTGGTTTTGTTTTGTTTGTAGGGTCATACTCCTCAGTGGGTGGAATGCAATTGTGTCTCTGAAAGTGGAATAATTAATTCTCTCACTCGAAAATAATGGTTAACGGTAATAACTTAGATCTAATCAAAGATAGATAATTCTTAATTAGCATGAGACCACAGTCGTTTTGATAAAATAAAATCTAACGTTAAGATTAAAATGAACAACTACTCTCCATCGTTCCTAAATGTGATTGTATTCGTTTTAATCCATCACTTCTTTCTTTTCTATTGTGGGCAATTTAACCATCACTTAGAAAACTTTATATCATAGATAAAATTATATATTATTGCTGGAGTTTACTTTATTGAAGTTTTAAAATAGTTCAATACGTCTAACATATCTATTAGTGTTTGATCATAGTCGTCTGCTATATAATCTTCATTTCGAGAAAGTACGTATTTTGTATCACTTTCAGTTACAGAACTTTATAATAATGGAACATGTATAAGCGAAGCGTCTGTATGTATAACTTTAGAGACAGTGATTTATATGTAAGTATTCAATAAGATCCGTGGTAAATAAATGCTTGAAGTAAACAGGAAGATAACACTGTATCATTTCGTAATTTTAAAAAAATGGCCGACTTTAGTAAATAAACATAGACATCAGGAGACTTGACCCGATTCAAAATCTCGAATATTACAGGTATTATGTGAGAGAAGATTTACTTAACGAGGTAGCGTTTTCTGTGTATGAAAATTGGAGATAAAATGTATGTTTTGAAACTTGACAATAGGTACAGACACAGGAAAACAAGCAAATAACATATATATGAAGTTGTCGAACTCAAAAAATGTTTTATTAAAGTTATCAGAGTTAAGTTTCATAGGTTAAAAGTTGACATTATATTCCCAACAACCTACTAATTAAATATAAATTAATACAAAAAGTTACGCAGATGTTTGTTCGTTTATTGTATACCGTTTTACTGGATGTATAATAAAAAACGACATGCACCCAATTGCACTTTTTAGATAAGCTATTGTGTCACTTTAATGACGCAGTTCATATACAGTACTTGAATATTTAAACTTGTCAGAAGCTTCAAAATGCATACATTTGCTAGTGAATCATTCAGGGAGAATCGGTTTATTCGGATTAATAAAGTTCGCCGTCTCAATTTTGAGGATACAAAGTTAATTTCAATATCCATTGAATAAAGCATTGGGATTTCTTTCAATAAATCTACCCTCGAAGAATATTTGCGTTCGAGCTCTGATAGAGTGACACATTATTGCTTACTTATAGTTGTATATTGATTATTGGATGAGGAACGCCTTCAGCGATAAACCTTTCCCTCCATGTCAGTAACTTTATTACTTCGTCTCCCGTGATATCTAATCTCAATATCACTCGTGGCTGAACCTCTGCCAACAGAAGGAATCTTTAAACTTAGATTACTATTCCTAAAAGGTGATCGTTGTTGAAATTCTAATGACCCATCGAAGCCTGAGGCTGATGGGCACATGTCACTGTTACCTCTGTGTTTGCCACACCTTATTTACAGAGGTATAGCATTGCTTGTGTATTTCGATCATCAGCTGGCTGTTTTCCATGGAATCCTTCTTCTTGTCGATAAGCACAAGAAGACTGATCTGTTTAAGTATCTAAGATAGAAATAAGATTGAAATAAACTTCGTGCAGATGAGTTACATAAGTTTGTGCCGTTAAAGAAATGAATGCTGCCATTGAATATAATTTAAGACATATTATAAAACTTTAGAATAGTATATACTGATATAGACTATTTATAAAAATAACAACAATGAAATAATTGGATAAGGCATTTATGGGATTAATGAGATTATGATCTAATAACATATAACACATATTTAGTTTTTTTATGATAGTTTCATTTTTTTACATATTTTTATTATTTCTTTGTTTTTTAAAAATCTAACTTGTTACCAGCTTTTACTTCGTATACTAAGAGTGTATGTGTACGACAGTATACAACGGTATTTCGTGTAAAATACACCCTTCGCAAGTGCTTTTCTTCTATTGTGACCTATTTTGATATACCAGCTTTACATATACATATCTACTGACCAAAGTGAAACTGTAGATAAGTTAGATAATAAAAATAAAAAATAACATAAATACAAACACCTACAACTTTATTTCACCTTATTTCAGTTTAATTTCTACCAGCCGAGAATATTACTGCAGTGCTGTTACTGTTCCATAAATTGGATCCTTCTGTCTATCTCTCTCTATATATAGCTATAATATATATATATATATATATATATATATATATATGTATATATATAATGCTTTAAGTAAACTACATTAGCCTTATATATTTATATAATAAAAGGGGTAATTATATAAGATCGAGAGAGAATTATTTCGTCTTTTATTCTCACGAGTCCTAATTGTTTCTTACAGATAACAAATAAACTTTGGTACACGGAGTTGTTATCTATACCAACCTAAGAATTATAAATATTAGAGCACAAGAACAGATGTGTAAACAAAAGAAAAAACGAACTAAAATGCGTATACTAGAAATAATGCAAAGTTACCATTTTCAATCAGAAGAAAGTGGGTGTGAATATCATTGAAATTAAAATTAAATACGGAATTCAAAAATATGTTTTTCTGGCTCCTATATTTCCCTAACCCGTTATCTCTCTATTTCCATATCTTTAATGATCTATATATAACCTGTAAGGTAAATAGAAGTAATAATTGTTAATAAGTTATGTACTTTTTATATATGTTTGTAAGTGCCTAAACCAGTCTTCAGATTGTGTTTAATTCATAAAGTTTATATATGTTTTTGTTTATAGATGTTTACAATACACTATTCGAATTTTCAGTTTTGATTTAGTTCATAATATTTATATTTATTGTTTATGCATGTAAATAATAGACTATTGTTATCTTCGGTTTTCATTTAGTTTAAAATGTGTATATATGTTTTTGTCTATGCATGTTTATAATGGACTATTCGAATCTTCATATTTAATTTAGTTTAAAATGTGTATATATGTTTTTGTCTATGCATGTTTATAATGGACTATTCGAATCTTCATATTTCATTTAGTTTAAAATGTGTATATATGTTTTTGTTTATGCAAGTTTATAATGGACTATTCGAATCTTCATATTTCATTTAGTTTAAAATGTGTATATATGTTTTTGTTAATGCAAGTTTATAATAGACTATTCGAATCTTCATATTTTATTTAGTTTATAATGTGTATATATGTTTTTGTCTATGCATGTTTATAATGGACTATTTGAATCTTCATATTTTATTTAGTTTAAAATGTGTATATATGTTTTTGTCTATGCATGTTTATAATGGACTATTTGAATCTTCATATTTTATTTAGTTTATAATGTGTATATATGTTTTGTCTATTCATGTTTATAATGAAATATTTGAATCTTCATATTTTATTTAGTTTATAATGTGTATATATGTTTCTTTCTATGCATGTTTATAATGGACTATTTGAATCTTCATATTTTATTTAGTTTATAATGTGTATATATGTTTCTGTCTATGCATGTTTATAATGGACTATTTGAATCTTCATATTTTATTTAGTTTATAATGTGTATATATGTTTTTGTCTATGCATGTTTATAATGGACTATTTGAATCTTCATATTTTATTTAGTTTATAATGTGTATATATGTTTTTGTCTATGCATGTTTATAATGGACTATTTGAATCTTCATATTTTATTTAGTTTATAATGTGTATATATGTTTTTGTCTATGCAAGTTTATAATAGACTATTTGAATCTTCATATTTTATTTAGTTTATAATGTGTATATATGTTTTTGTTTATGCAAGTTTATAATAGACTATTTGAATCATCATATTTTATTTAGTTTATAATGTGTATATATGTTTTTGTTTATGCAAGTTTATAATAGACTATTCGAATCTTCATATTTTATTTAGTTTATAATGTGTATAGATGTTTTGTCTATGCATGTTTATAATGGACTATTTGAATATTCATATTTTATTTAGTTTATAATGTATATATATGTTTTTGTCTATGCATGTTTATAATGGACTATTTGATTCTTCATATTTTATTTAGTTTATAATGTGTATATATGTTTTTGTCTATGCATGTTTATAATGGACTATTTGAATCTTCATATTTTATTTAGTTTATAATGTGTATATATGTTTTTGTCTATGCATGTTTATAATGGACTATTTGAATCTTCATATTTTATTTAGTTTATAATGTGTATATATGTTTTTGTCTATGCAAGTTTATAATAGACTATTTGAATCTTCATATTTTATTTAGTTTATAATGTGTATATATGTTTTTGTTTATGCAAGTTTATAATAGACTATTTGAATCATCATATTTTATTTAGTTTATAATGTGTATATATGTTTTTGTTTATGCAAGTTTATAATAGACTATTCGAATCTTCATATTTTATTTAGTTTATAATGTGTATAGATGTTTTGTCTATGCATGTTTATAATGGACTATTTGAATCTTCATATTTTATTTAGTTTATAATGTGTATATATGTTTTTGTCTATGCATGTTTATAATGGACTATTTGATTCTTCATATTTTATTTAGTTTATAATGTGTATATATGTTTTTGTCTATGCATGTTTATAATGGACTATTTGAATCTTCATATTTTATTTAGTTTATAATGTGTATATATGTTTTTGTCTATGCATGTTTATAATGGACTATTTGATTCTTCATATTTTATTTAGTTTATAATGTGTATATATGTTTTTGTCTATGCAAGTTTATAATAGACTATTTGAATCTTCATATTTTATTTAGTTTATAATGTGTATATATGTTTTTGTTTATGCAAGTTTATAATAGACTATTTGAATCATCATATTTTATTTAGTTTATAATGTGTATATATGTTTTTGTTTATGCAAGTTTATAATAGACTATTCGAATCTTCATATTTTATTTAGTTTATAATGTGTATAGATGTTTTGTCTATGCATGTTTATAATGGACTATTTGAATCTTCATATTTTATTTAGTTTATAATGTGTATATATGTTTTTGTCTATGCATGTTTATAATGGACTATTTGAATATTCATATTTTATTTAGTTTATAATGGTTATATATGTTTTTGTCTATGCATGTTTATAATGGACTATTTGAATCTTCATATGTTATTTAGTTTATAATGTGTATATATGTTTTTGTCTATGCATGTTTATAATGGACTATTTGAATCTTAATATTTTATTTAGTTTATAATGTGTATATATGTTTTTGTCTATGCATGTTTATAATGGACTATTTGAATCTTCATATTTTATTTAGTTTATAATGTGTATATATGTTTTTGTCTATGCATGTTTATAATGGACTATGCGAATCTTCATATTTTATTTAGTTTATAATGTGTATATATGTTTTAGTCTATGCATGTTTATAATGGACTATTTGGATCTTCATATGTTATTTAGTTTATAATGTGTATAGATGTTTTTGTCTATGCATGTTTATAATGGACTATTTGAATCTTTATATTTTATTTAGTTTATAATGTGTATATATGTGTTTGTCTATGCATGTTTATAATGGACTATTTGAATCTTTATATTTTATTTAGTTTATAATGTGTATATATGTTTTTGTTTATGCATGTTTATAATGAACTATTTGAATCTTCATATTTTATTTAGTTTATAATGTGTATATATGTTTTTGTTTATGCATGTTTATAATGGACTATTCGAATCTTTATATTTTATTTTGTTTATAATGTGTATATATGTGTTTGTCTATGCATGTTTATAATGGACTATTTGAATCTTTATATTTTATTTAGTTTATAATGTGTATATATGTTTTTGTTTATGTATGTTTATAATGATCTATTTGAATCTTCATATTTTATTTAGTTTATAATGTGTATATATGTTTTTGTTTATGCATGTTTATAATGGACTATTCGAATCTTCATATTTTATTTAGTTTATAATGTGTATATATGTTTTTGTCTATGCATGTTTATAATGGACTATTTGGATTTTCATATTTTATTTAGTTTATAATGTGTATATATGTTTTTGTCTATGCATGTTTATAATGGACTATTTGAATTTTCATATTTTATTTAGTTTATAATGTGTATATATGTTTTTGTTTATGCATGTTTATAATGGACTATTTGAATTTTCATATTTTATTTAGTTTATTATGTGTATATATGTTTTTGTCTATGCATGTTTATAATGGACTATTCTAACATTTTGATGTTTGTTAGTTTACAATGTTTATATATTTAACTGTTTATGCATGTTTATAATTGACTATTCTTATGTTTGAAGTTTGGTTTGTTTATAATGTTTATGTATGTTATTTGTTCATGCATATTTATAATGGACCCTTCCAATTCTAAATTTCTATTTAGTTTATAATGTGTATATATGTTTTGTTTATTTTTGTTTCTAATCGATTATCTCAATCCTCGATTTTTAGTTAGTTTATTATGTTTATATATGTATTTCTGTATCCATAGTTTTAATGGAGTCTTTAAATCTTTAGTTTTGTGTCAGTCTATATAGTTTATATATGTTTTTTTTTTATTCATACTTTTAATGGGCTCTTCAAATCTTTAGTTTTTTGTTAGTCTATAATCGTTATATATGTTTTTGTTTATTCATAGTTGCAATGGACTCTGTAAATCTTTAGTTTTTGGTTAGTCTATGATGTTTATCTCAACAATAAAGACAAGGGCCTTCTTGAAAAACTCTGTTTCTTTATTCTTCACAACCAGCTGGTGTAAGTTAAGTATACACATATATATATATAATCAACTATTGCTTTGTTTGGAAAAGTCAGTTGGCATCATTGTTATTTCCCTTGTCTTACGAAGAAACTTAGTTCTTTATCTTGTCGGTAGTTGATTTTCGACTCTATCAAACTTAGGTTATGTTCACGAAAATAAAGCAGAGTTTTTTACCTTGCAACCTAGAGGGAACCACGACAATACGTTCTATAGTAGTCTGATCCCGGAATCTAGGAGATCCTTGTGATCCCCACATCAGTTTTTTACGGCTGTTCGGCCGTGGTGGGGATACCTCTCTTCGAGTCTGCCCCCCGACACGTTTTTCTTCATATCCTCCCAACTCGATCTCTGCTACGTAAGCGCTCCTTCTTCCTTCGTTTAAAACCGCCGTTTTAATTTCTAACTTTGCACTCCGGGTGCCTTCCTCTTCTCGCCTCGTGCACCTGACTATTTTAAATGTTGCTGAGTCGTTTGCTTTTACGACGTCATATTCCAAAATTAACTCGTCGACCTCACACACGTGGACTCTTTCAAAGCTCACCGATTAATTTCTGTTGTTCTTTTAGCCTACTTGACAATCTATCTAGTCTTCGTTTTTTTCTTCATTATTGCGGGGCAATGCCCTTAGCTACCCCGTGACGTCTGATGCGTGATTACTCAACATGTCTGCATCCTTATTTTACAGTGTTTAAGTAAGTTTATTATGTTTGTTTATGTTTTTGTTTATGCATCTTTATAATGGACTATTCTAATTTACGATTTTAAATTAGTTTATAATGTTTATATATGTTTCGGTTTATGCATGTTTGTAGGGGACTATTCCAATCTTCAGTTTGTAGTAAGTTTATAATGTTTAACCATGTTACTGTTGATGCATGTTTATAATGGACTATTCCAATTCCTGTTGATGTATGCTCATAATATTTAGATATCTTTCGGTGTATGAATGTTTATATTGCATTATACTATTCTCAGTTTGTTATTTAGTTTCATTGCCGTCGATAAAGTGAGAGCGACGAGCCCGAGAGTGATACATTATCAATAATATAAGAGAGAGAGGGTAAGAGAGAGAGAGAGAGAGAGAGGGAGAGAGAGAGAGAGAGCGGTATAAGGAGATATAGTTATACAGGGTAGTTGTAATATACACAGACTTTGTACGAAATTAGTGACTTTGTGATTGAATTGCAAATTACGACAAAGTAATACTATTAAAATGGATTAAAAATCATAACTAAATCCCACAGGTGGAGATGATGTTAACATGCATTCGTGTGAGATGTAAGATATAAAAGAAACACTTGTTGATAAACTCATCTTTAATATCGTAATAGATAGCTAAGAGGCAATAATTTAATCGAAATGAGGTTCATATTACCTTACCTACGAAGTGAAGTAGTGTAATACTCTAACCCTTAACTAGCAAATCATTTACATGTTAATATGGATTAATAGTTTACTACACAAACTAAATATCAGTTATACTGGCAGTTTAATAACATTAACTACTTATTAATATTTAATTATTAATGAATCAATTATTACATTTAATAAACTGAGCAATTAGCTTCGAAACGTATCGATGTTTAATAACGAGATTGAATATAACATATGTTAGCTTGGCTTTATTTGGAGACATAAAGAACATGTAAACAAAATTGAGCATAATAATATTTATTACACAACATTGCTTACATATTGTGGAAAATCATACAAGTTGTACTCTATTAGATAGTACACTACGATCAACTAATGACACCTAATTATTTCCCTCTTCCGGCGACGTCAAAACTAAGAAATGATGCCATATTCAATGGTACTTCATGTGTGGAATTGTTAGATTGTTAGGTATTACAACCGTATATCTAGATAATCTATTTCAGCATTTATCTTTTCACGACATATATAAATGTTTTTAAAAACTTAACCTCTGACGACGTTTTTATTTTGCTTGTTTCTTGGCTTTTTGGCCAAGATCAAAGTGTAGTATCTGTTCCGATGAATACTGCACTTCATAGATCGGTATTGTCTTGGCCTTCGGTGCTTGATTTCCGCCGGTCTATGGGTCTGATCTGTCCTGTGCAGTTCTAGGAGGTCCACCCTCCCAGGCTTTACCTCCCCTCTTTGGGGAGGAGTAAGTTTATTGCTTACTGTCTGAGGCGCCCCTACCGGGGAATGCCGACGGGGCTGCCCAGGCAATTTTTAATGGCCAGAGTGCTCACCTTCTCGAGCGCTGGCTTTTCAAATCCCACTTTCCGACCTTGTGTCACATATTCCTATTGTGGGTAGGGGTTAAATAACGCCTTTTGCCCAAGATCAAAGTATAGTATCTGTTCCGATGGATACTGCACCCAATAGACTGGTATTGTATTGGCTTTCGGTGCTTGATTTACACCGGTCTATGGGTATGTCCTGTGCATTTCTAGGAAGCCCACCCTCCCAGGCTTTGCCTTCTCACTCTTTGAGAAGGGGTTCGTTTATTGCTAATTGCCTGAGGCGCCCCTACCGGGAATGCCGGCGGGACTGCCCAGGCATTTTTTGACGGTCATAAGTGCGCTTCCTCTAGAGTGCTTACTTATCAAATTCCACTTTCCGACCTTGTGTCACGTTTTACCTTGTGTGAGGTAGATAAAAACCGACAAAAAGCGTGGGAGAAAAAATATGGATTTATTATAGAGTATTCCAATGACCGAAAGAACACTTAGTCTATCACCATAGCTTTCATCTGTTCTTTCAATTCCATAGTCTTTATGTATCGTGGAAAAACCGCATCCAAACTTTTCGTCAATTCTTTTAATCTGTTTACTTTCATATATAAGCGAATAACTGTAATCCATGTTTGTCTCACAGACAAACAAAATGTATTTTATATGTTTATATTGTATTATTTTATTTATTGATGTTTATTCTTCCCAAATTAAATGATCTTTCTACATCTACGAACGTTTCGCAGTAGAATTAAGATGAATACACAGTTATCATCGAAACGTTGTTTATCATCAGAGAAATAGTTCATTCAGTAGGAATAAAATAGGCATGGGAAACGAGGATAACAAAGTTCAAAATGCGCTATTGATAAAGGTAACGGAAAGTCAAAGTACATGAAACAAATGCATGAAAACACTCACATGAGAAATGGCGGCTATAGGGAACGTTTCAAGTTTTGGAATTAAGTGTTTTTGTTTGGGGGGAATTTTGTCATAGTAACGTTACACACTTTCGTTGAGCTTGCAATCTGTAACATTTTCGAATATTTAAAAGAGTATATATATACTAAAATATATATACTAAAAATATATATATTTTGTAAGAATGCATGTATATATATATATATATATATATATATATATATATATATATTTATATCTCATAGACAATAGTAGTTTGCTTGAAGCATTGCTGGGAATAGTTGTAGTGTGTTTTTTTAAAAAGTCCCGGGTAGGATGTAAGCTGGAAAGAACACGAATGATGAATCGAAATCAAAATGAGACTTACTATTTATTTTTTTCTTAAAATCTTACATAACAGCAAGTGTGATGTTAGCTGATTCTGTGTTGTCCAGATGATTATTAAAAATCATTTATTTAATATTTCGGGAAAAAAGAAACTTCCCTTTGTTAAAAATAATAAACACCGGAGGAAAACTCCGTCTGTGCAGAGAATCTATCAAAATGGATGCCATATATATATATATATATATATATATATATATATATATATATATATATATATATATATATATATATGAAATAAAAATGGAATAAGTGGAAGACCTAAAAAGCTCAACGTTTCGCCCAAATGTGATATGGGCCTTTTTTTGCTATGTATTTATCTTTGACTCTATACATATTTACATATTTTCCCTCTCTACATGAACCCTACCACTATATATATTTCTCATGATTTATAGACTTTCTCGTCTTTTGTCATGTTTTGCATTTTTTCGTTCTCTCTTCACAAAGCCCATATAACATTTGGGCGAAACGTTGAGCTTTTTAGGTCTTTCGCTTATTCCATTTTAATTTCATACCGTCGGATTATTTTATCCTTTCATCTATTCATATATATATATATATGTATATATATATATATATATATATATATATATATATATATATATATATATATATATATATATATATATATATATATATATATATATATATATACAACAAAAATGAGTTAAACACAGAAAAAAGTGCTCATAAAATGCAACTAAATCCAAACACAAGAAAACAATACTATTTTCAGCACTGTGTTATAGTTAAAGTATAAAATCTGAAATAGAGTTTGAAGTTAATACATATTTTATCTTGTCTGGTTTTGATCTGTTTTGTTTGACATTTTCACTGACTCTGTAATATCTATCGATCTGACGTGATCGGATTGTCAATGTGAATTTTTCCTTGCTATAAGTTTGTGTTAGAATCTTATTCTTCCAGTTGCATTACACATTTTTATAGAATTTTAAAAATCAAATCGCTCCAGACAAGGAGTGAAGCTACTTGATGGCAAGAGCTAAGAAAAAAAATACCACTTCAAGGTCAGAAACGAGCCAACGACAAGTGTTAGATAGATATATTCCGACTCTGAAAACAAGAATTCTTGATCCTGTGTTAGAAGCATCGCTCCGGGAATGTGAAGACTAATGGACAGAATTAGACGAGCGAGAGTTACGTGGCTGACGAAAGTTAACCCTTTAGACAAGGAGGTGATGCAGTCTATTCCTCTTTATGCTAGAGCTGGAACCGATTACCGTTTCTCCTTGTTTTAAAGCGATGCTCAAACCATTCTCTTTCATTCTAGCCGCACCTGCTTACACTTCTTGCTTGTGTCAATATAGATGATTTGTTACGTTGTTCGTAATCCCAAGTAAACTTTCTCTTTCGTGATTTATAATAAGGATTTTAAACCGTATGTCTAGAGTCACGAGTTGTCTCAGATGCACACTCGATATTTGCGCCAAGTATATATCCTCATCTGATAAAAGTATAGTTTCCATCTATTCCTCTGAAAATGGCTCTCGCCTCCCATGATACACATATGACCGTAACCTCACGGCTACAAATCTTTGAATACTGACTATCATGGCCGATTGACTCCGGACCGGAGATGGAGGCGACACGTAAAATGAGTGACATACGATGTACTGACCCTATCAAAATCAGATCGGACGCATCCGACCCCGTTCACCGTTCGTTCAGCGCAGATTTTGCCTCGTCTCATCGATATTTCTGGATAAATAAGGCTGCCCACAGAGAAATGGCGCCAGGATCGTCGCGTCGCACAAGGAAATATGCTTGGTCAGGTTTAATTGTCGATATCGCGTACTAAAATAGTTAATTTATGAAGCCATTAAGGAAAGGGCATGTTAGGGGAAGAGACAGAGCGAACGAGACAGAAAGAAAGATAGAAAGTTAGGTAGAAATCCTGAACGTTGGAACGATACATATAGAGTGCGTGTGCGTGTGTGTGTGTGTGTGTGTTAATAAATGGACATGTATTAAAGAATGGATAAATGTCAATGGTGTCCGCTGAGTTAGAACTTCGAGATCTCTGATCATTTGACCCCTATTTAGCGGTCTTGATATTTTAGAATACTTAAATAATTAAGTAAATGTGTATACACATTTACAGATTTTACTTATTTTTACAGGCATGCATGCCTCTTATGGCGATTGAACTCGCTGGTTTAAGTACATATGGTAGGCAAGCTACAATGAGGATTAATCTAAATAACAATGACAACATAACACTCCTAAGAGTTGATGAAAAATTATCCACATTTCATTTTAAATCTATTCACTTTCATTCGTTCAACAATGACTACATCGTTGAACTTTATTCATGAAATGTAATGACGTGAATACACCAATTCAAATAGAAATATAGGGTAAATTTGAGCTAAAATGGTATTTTCTTTTTTGAAATCTGATAACTTCTCCAAAACAGAATGCACTCTTGTATACAAGTGTGGTCTCAGCATTAAGTCAAATAAATATAATGCATGGTAATGTTCCATAAAGTACTAGAATACACCAAGTGTTATGAGGTACTTTACATATCTTGAAAAAACAAATACAGGAGTGTATAGCGCCACCTATATTAAGAGTTTAAAATCACACTTCATAAAAGCATTAAGCATTTTTTAATAAACACGTGTATATTAGATGAATTTACTGTATTCTTGCATTTATTGTTTTACAATAGAATTCTTGTTAAATATAAGTAAAGAAAACAACCAAAACTACGCATTGACGGAGTTTGGGATTGGGAGCCGATTACCATGACAAAGAACACCCTAACTGTGAGGCTAACGTTGACACTACTCGCTCTAACATTCACAGGTAACTAGCATAAGAACAAATACATAGAAGACATAGCCAAGACTGCTGCAAAGAAAGTATACCCCTTTTACAGTGTTAGGAAACTTCTCACACCTGGCAGTATCATTATCCCTACAGAGCCAGCATCCGCATAGAGTATTATTGTCACATCTATGATGGTACACCATAAACCAGTCTCTCCCCGTTAGACAAGGTTTTAAAAAAGAGTATATACTCTTATAGGTCTTTCACAATTTCCCTAGCTCAAGCTCTCATTCTACTGCCACAATGTTGCATCTTTGTGCTTGTTTTACAGCTCCTTCAATGGAATGTGGTCCGGTGAACTTGCCGCTCTGGTACTCCCTTAACGTAAATCAACTCGACTAACCCACCAATAAGCTAAATCCAATCTATTCACTGTGGGGGTCCCTAGATGTCGGAAAACCTTCTACTCAACTTGCTTCTTTACTTTGAAACTACATTCCTGCTTCCTGTTTCCCCGACTGTACCGACGTGTAGAATTTAAAAACACTAATGTGAACAAGTATCCCGCTGCACAGCTCTCAATTCAGGGTGACTCTCTAACGTTCAGCCGCCCTTACGTCTACAGTGGCAACTTGTCTTGTTTGGGTGAACTAAGTGTAAAAAAATACACATACTTTGAAGTTGTATATACTCTCATGCTTGCTTCTATAAATATGTAAAAATACAGGGTGGCCCACTTCACACCGATCACTTAATTCAAAGAAAACTTTGCTTACGATAATACAAATTAAAAGGCCTTGTCAATTATACTTAAATGGCCTTCTGACTTCAAAAATATCACACACTAGATTTCTCAAGTGACATGAATAGAAATCGCAAAAATATTTACTAGATAGTGAAAAAGTGTTACTCTGGCATTCACACTTCCTTCTTCATCAGATTGGTAAAGTTTTAATGGCTAACTCACGAATACAATGTTTGGTACAAGTATCAAGCTCTAAGAAAGTAAAAGTTAGAGAAAATATGGATAATCATTCGTAACCTATTTAAATTTGATCGTATGATAGGACGGTGTAGGTAGGAGGTAGGGAGGGGGCGACGAAGAGGGAGAGTGCGAGAACACAGTGTAGCATGGGGAAGGTGATGTGTCCACATTTGATATCTACATATATATATATATATATATATATATATATTTAAGCACACATACATATACACAATACACATATACACTCTCATCCTCCCTCAGCGTTCCTTCCTACATCGTCCTATCATGCGACACTGACTTTTTAACCCTTCAGCGCTCTCACCTCAAGGCTAATTTTAAAAAAGATTAAATACACATATATAATGCCTCCTACTCTTTAATAGTTGTAATTAATTCCAACCGCTAGTAGTGTTCACCCCACGTTTTCCACAGTTATTGTTATGTCTTACACCATCTCGATGAGCCCATAGCCAATCTTATTATACGCGACCTTTTTGGCTGACATAACACTAGCTCCCTCCCACTCTCTAATGATCTTAACTCTCCAAGCGCCACCATTTTCTGATACACTCTCAACAGTCAACTCAATTTACCACTGCCACCATCAATTTGAATGTCATAATTTTTTATTTCATAAGCGGCCCTTTAATCCTACTACTGTTGCCACCTTTGTTTCAGACATGTTGTACTTGCGTGTTATTTTCTTCAAACAATCATCCCGAGGAAGTATTGAAATGTTGATGAATACATAAATACTATATTTTGTTTTATATATATATATATATATATATATATATATATATATATATATATATATATATATATATATATATATATATATATATATATATATTCAAAGCTCTTACTAACTTGAGCACAGACCGTTATTTATAGCGGAGGTCGATACTCAGGTGCCTGCTTATTGAGTTAATTTACGACTAGGTAGATGGTCGCTGAATTTTCTATTTAGAAATGTTATGTTAATTCACTCTCCATTTCCAGACAATGCGTGACGGGAACATCGGTACGCGCTCCGAATACTAAGTTTAATATGACTTTTGTATCGGTGTTCGAACCGTGTGATTGTCTCCTCCTATACTGACAGTTGCAGGTTTTGCATGAAACACATGTGTATATGTGTTTATTACAAAATTTTGATTATAAATGATTATATATATGTATATATATATATTGAGTTGATGCAAAAATAATGGCGTTTTTTGACGTTGAACTTCACAAGGCTATAACTTTTATGATACCAAACTTTATAAATCAAAATAAAAACCATTAGAATCAACACAGTTTTGCCAACGGGAAACAAGTTTACTTATTCCATTATCATAATAATCCGGAGTTTTGGAAGCGATGAAGTCATTGAAGGCTGATTCGGCATCATCTCGGCTTTTGAAGCATTTCTCACGCAGGAAGTTGTCGATATGCTTGAAAAAGTGATAATCAGTTGGCGAGAGGTCCAGTGAATATGGCGGATGAGGCAGAATCATGTAGCCCAATTCGTTCAGCGTCTGCGGGGTCAGTTGTGCAACATACGGACGAGCGTTGTCATGGAAGAGAATTCGTCGCTGCATATTGACCAATCTCGGGCGCATTCGTTAGAGCTTCTGGTGCATTTCGTCAATTTGTTGGCAGTACTTCTCCGCCGTAATCGTTTCGCTCGGATTCAAGAAGCTGTAATGGATGACACCGGTCGCAGACCACCAGACAGTCTTTTCATAGTGCAAATTCGGATTCGGGAAGTGTTTTGGAGCTCCGGCGGCATCCAACCACTGTGCCGAACGTCGGCGATAGTCATAGAAGTTCTACTTCTCATCACACGTCACAATTCGCTTGAGAAATGGGCAGTTTCTGTTGCGCAGTAAGAGCGTAGAAGAACGTTTTTTATCATCGTTTAATTCATGCGGCACTCATTTATCAAGCTTGTTTGCCTTCTCTATTTGTTTCAAATGGCGAACGACTGTTGAGTGGTCGACCTCGAGTTCATCAGCAACTTCTTGTGTTGTTTTGCGAGGATCAACTACAATTAAGGCTTTCAGATCTTAGTTATCAACCGCAGTCGGCCGGCTTTGACCGTCTTCATCTTCGAGGCTCTCGTCACCATTGCGAAATTTCTTGAACCCCCTTTGTGTCGTACGTTCGTTAGTGGTTCCTAGGCGAAAACGCAATATGGATGTCACGAGCTGCCTCGGTAACTTTTCGGCCTAGTTTAAACTGGAACAATAATATCGTGCGGATTTCAATTTTCCCATGCTGTCGAAAAGCATGCAAAAACAATAAATGAAGAGATTAAAAATGGTAACGAATAACAGGATTCGATAGTGCGAACAACGCGCTTTAAAATGACCTATAACAACGCTATATTTATCAACAAATTAATTCAGAAAACATATATGAATATAACATATTTGAGAAAACGCCATTGTTTTTGTACCAACCCAATATATATATATATATTGATTATTGGGGAAATGGTCGTATAATCAGTAGCATTGGAGAGCCATGAATATTATAACTGTCCTGTTTTTAAATCTCCGAAACAGTTACATGGTAAACAGCTGATGATCCCCGTGTTAATATTAGACGCTGAAGGTCTCCTGTATTTGTTTTACTCTTAGATAATTAACCCCCCTTATTATTATTATTATTATTTAAAAAAACTTTTTTTTTTTTACTTATATTTTTTTCATTTATTAATTTTCCAACGAATGTTAAGTCTGCAATATCTTGGATTTAGTTAGTTTGTCTGGGAATTTAAACTGCATTTTACATATTTAATTTTTTTTTTAATGACTCAAAGCTTCTTTAGACTATATATATATATATATACAGGGTGGGCCAAAATAAGGGTCCTATCTTTAAATTTGAATAACTTGAATTTGAATAACTTCCACAAAATAAAAGTTAAACTCACCAAACTTTATGTGTGTGTAGACTGACCCTTCCGAGATTTTTTGAAATAAACAAAACAAATTTTAGCCGAAAAAACTTCTTAACACTTACAAAAACTAAAGTATTGTTTTTTACACTGTTTTGAGTTTTTTAAGCAAAAATAATGTTTTCTAAATGAGGGTACGTTCCTTAGGGCTAATACGGCTCATGCTTGCTTCGGAAGGGGTCCTTTACTTATTCTAAAAAAAAAATTTAAAAAATCAATAAATAAAAAAGTTATGAATTTTTAAAAATAGGACCCTTATTTTTGCCCACCCTGTATATATATATATATATATATATATATTTCAAAAGAGTAGTTAAGCCACTAACGTATTTTACTTAATAAATGTATCTGCCCAAATATTCCTTATTTAATTGCGTTTCCAAGAATTCATTTTTTATTGTTCTAATGAGTTTAAATTTTTAAATGATCGATCTCCTTCTAAGCTCTGTCAATCACGTAATATTCTCCTACTCTTTCTTGTTTGTACATCGCGTTGATTCTTACACCTTTATGACGTTCCTCTTCGTTAGTCTATCGACCCTATCTTTCTATTCATCTCTGTACCTACTAATAGTCGGAGGTAGTAAATAAATACAAATACAAAAAAACAACTCATATTCATCTTTCTTACTAGTTGTCACGTGATCGCTCATTACAGAGAAATTGTTTCAACGGCAAGTTTGTTAGGAAAGAGTCGTCGTTTTTAAACAGAAAAAAGGAAAACAATTAATTTTTATTTTTCTTACCATTTGTCACGTGATCGCTCATTACAGAGACATTGTTTCAACGGCAAGTTTGTACGGAAAGAGTCGTCGTTTTAAAACACAAAAAAAGGGAAAACAATTAATTTTCATTTTTTTTTACCAGTTGTCACGTGATTGCTCATCGCAGAGAAATTGTTTCAACGGCAAGTTTGTAAGGAAAAAGTCGTCGTTTTTAAAAACAAAAAAGGGAAAACAATTCATATTTATTTTTCTTACCAGTTGTGACGTGATCGCCCATTACAGATAAATTGCTCCTTGTTTCCCCGACGGTACCAATATACAGAAATTAAAATTTAACATGAACAAACGTCTGACTGCCTAACACCCAGTCTAGGTTTTCCCATAATTATCTTTCCCTGGTAGAGTAGCCCTTTTTTCCATGGCGATACAATTTGTTTGTGGTAAATGAAAGGTTATATATATATATATATATATATATATATATATATATATATATATATATATATATATGTGTGTTTTAGTATTTATTATATATGTACGTGACGTTTCGTCCTTTTTAATCGGGACTCAACAGCATAGAGATATAACTATTGACTACTGGTTAGTACTATATATATATATATATATATATATATATATATATATATATATATATATATATATATATATATATATGGGAAATGAAAAAGAAAAAAAACAAAATATGTGTTTTTTATGCATTCATCAACGTTTCGTCTTTATTTGTAAGACTTCCTCAGGATGATAATTTTAAGAAAAATGTAACGCAAGAACATAGAAATATTGGGTTGACCTGATGGGTTAATGAAAAGAAGTAGTTGCCACTACTGGGAGCGCAGGACCAAGATCCGGGCTGAGAGAAGTCGGTGGCAGAGAGTAAAATGAATGCGGATGACCGTGAGTGAAAAAGAAGGAGGGGTGGAAGTGTTAGTGAATTTGTCTTAGTGTGGGAGAGAGGGGAGGGGGTGCTGAGGTTTTTGTTGTGGTGAGGTGTCGCATAGATTTTGAGGGTCGACAAAGCAAAATTGTTGTATATGTCGAAACATACCAAATCACATATGCAATCAGATTACACGAATATTAGGTTACAGAGGTGTGCGTGATTGGGGTTATGAATAGATCTCAGTGTAAGAACTTACTGTGTTAAGCTCTGTATTAAATACTACTGGCAAAAGGCATGAACACACACTTTTTTTTCCAAAAAAGCAAGTGATAAAATAATACCTACTAATGTTGTACAAACAACACGTGTGCATATCTACAAAATACATTGATGGTGATGCCGTTGTTATTTGTCGGCTGAGTAATTGACCTTCCGTATGAGCCGACACGAAGTCATGCAGGCAAAAGTAAATTAGCAATAAAGAAAAGTATGAATCTAGGTAAATCGTTAAAATAAAACAACAATACAAATCACAATCCTGACAAGTTGTCGTCTCATGTGATTTTACTTGATCTCTGTTAATCGTTTCCATTTTTAAGCAGTTTTACTTACATTATCGCCAAGAGAATTGTATAGGTTTATCATTTACTCTATAGTCACTGTTTTCTTTTGAATTCTTTTACGCTCAAACATTTACGTATTACTTATTGTCCATTATTAAAATTGAATATCTATATTTATTCTATATCTATCTGTGTTGGGGTTGTGTTGTCTACGTCTTAATGTATATATATATATATATATATATATATATATATATATATATATATATATATATATATATATATATATATATATATATATATATATATATATTACATGAAGACGTAAAAAGGAAATGCCGGGAAAGACTAGATGTATAAAAAGGACGAATTGAAAAAACAAATTCAAATGCTAGAAAATAATAATAAAGAAACGAGAGATTTTACCGGTTTCGTTCGAATTAAAGAACGTCTTCAGAAAAAGTGAAGTTTAAAACTTTTACGATAACGGGAAAAACATAGGAAAAAGAAAATGTTTTACCGTTATCGAATAATTTAAAATCTTCACTTTTTCTGAGGACGTTCGTTCGTTGATCCGAACGAAACCGGGAATATATATATATATATATATATATATATATATATATATATATATATATATATATATATATATATATATATATATATATATTTATATATATATATATAGATATTTATATATATATATATATTTATATATATATATGTATATATATATATATATATATATATATATATATATATATATATATATATATATATATATGAACGAAACCGGTAATATATATATATATATATATATATATATATATATATATATATATATATATATATATATATATGTGAAGATTAAAACTTTTTCGATAACGGGAAAAACATAGGAAAAAAGAAAATGTTTTACCGTTATCGAATAAATTTAAAATCTTCACTTTTTCGTTGATCCGAACGAAACCGGTAATATATACGTATATATATATATATATATATATATATATATATATATATAAACATTTAACCATGTTGTTACATTTAAACACGTCCCTTCTTTTTAAGAAGTTTCGTGTGCACGTATTTATTGTATACACACATCCATCACTCAGGTTCATAATATATTCCAATAACAATGTTTTTTTTTGTTATTTTAAAATAATTGTTTTATTTATTTGTTAATTTTAATTTTAATTGTTACACATTTCCAAAGCACATAGCATTTCTGCGATATATATATATATATATATATATATATATGATTATTTTTATTTACCCAGACATGTACAAAATTTGCGACACTGGCATGTCGATGTTATCGATCAACGGCCATTATAAACTGAGATCTCATCTGGCATAGTTAGAATGTCTGTGTAAATAAAACAATCATATATAAAAGCTCTATTTGAAATTAAGCACTTTTTATAAACCCGGTTGAAATTCTTTGGATTACTACCCTGTGGATGTTTTACCTGGATTATTATATATTATATATGTTACCAGGCATCTAATCCTAGAATTGTTTTTTCTACTCGACCGTTGCTCAAATCTATACATAAGGATGTTCTCCCACCCCAACATATCAGGAATATTATGTATCAATTTAAATGTCGGTGCGATACGTGGGAAGATCAGTGCAAAGGTTTGAATCCAGAATAAAACAACACATCCCCTCTGCCATACGCTGGGGCCGACTAAATAATTAAAATAATTTAGTCAACACATACGGGTCTGCTATTGCTGACCATCTTATAAATAGCGCCGAATGTGCGTCGACGTACACTAGTGACTGTTTTTCTGTCATAGAGTAGATCGCATTCTATATTCCACCCCAAAGCCCTGGAAGCCATATATATCAAGTCAATCAAACCCTCCCTTTGTAAACAAAAGCAGTGGCTTTTAGGACTTAATGTGATCAACTTGTGACCCTCCTGCCCATATATATTTTTTCTCCCAAACTTAACACTAGTTTTCATTATAAATTTCTTTTAAGTTTTTAGTAAAGCTTTACTCATTAAAACTAAAAAAACTGCTATTAACAAGATTAATTTTAACACTAGCACTAATATACTTAAATGCTTATAATACCTAATAAACATAGTTAAATTTTCCCGCCATATATAATTATAAATCTCACTCCAGATCTTTACCTGTTTGTCATTACTCCACTGACGATGGACCCAGACGGGTCAGAAAGTACTCTGGACCAACATGTACACTATGGCAGTTTCATCAGCCAATTTCCTTCCGAGATTAAGATTTTAATCCGGAAAATTGAAGGGATCAAAACTAAAATAGCCAGACAAAAATTGTCGGTTATTTTTAATAATATATATATATATATATATATATATATATATATATATATATATATATATATATATATGATACATTTGGGAACGGTCTGCTGTAATCGACTGCTAATAAGAACAATTACTTAAAATAGAAAGATCAAACATCGTTCATATTACTTTCTGCAAAATATTCATTTTACGAAAAATTCAATTTAAAATGATATATGTTTAATATTAGCTTGAAACTCAAAAGCACAACATGCTTATTTAATTAAATTCTACACTATTGCGGAAAGTGCCATGATTACAGTTGAGATATAGAATATCACTTATACGTATGCTTAGAAAGGTTAAAATATACAATAGAAAACCAATTTCCATTTTAGCGGAATTGTCAAACAATGGTTTTCATAATAAATATTGGTTGTTATAACGAAAGATAATTTTTTTTGGAACCGTGTCATTGCTAAGGAATCATATACCGAAAAATTAATTTTAGATTGGCAAATTAAAAAGTCACGAATCACATGTACCATAAATAGAAAAATATAAATATCTGTCAACAAAGTGTATAATGTGCCAATTTTTTTAATAAGAACCAGTCCCATAGTAGATCTCATAATTTTATGTCCACACTTTTAAGGTAAAACAAATGTTTTTCACTATTTGACCAATAATTATGCATCAGAAAATGCGATACGAATTGTAAATATGTAGCGCATGATATCATTCGTCAATATTAAACGTTCTTAATGAACAAACTGGCACTATTTTCCCGAGAGCAGGTTGATAAGATCAACAGACAAAATGAGAAAAGAAGCGCCGAGTCAGACACGTATTAAACAGCTATATATATATATATATATATATATATATATATATATATATATATATATATATAAATATATTATTATTTCATGTATCCACATAACATTTTATGAGGAGATATATTTTTTTATGTACCAATTGTCACTATTTACTTCAACTGTGCTCGATACGTAAGTAGAGCTAGGTAGTAAGCTATGAACATGTATTTATGGCGATTAAGCTACATAGAGGCTCCCGCGTTTCATCCCCGGGGGGAATCTTCAGATATCAATTGATAAATAGATACATATATATATATATATATATATGTGTGTGTGTGTGGGTGTACATCGCATAGAGTTACATAATAAATGACGATTAAATGTATTAGGTCTAACGGTTTGCTTTAGCTTTATGGCGACACGGATTATCAGAAGTGAAGTAGACTGGTATCAATCGAAACATTTCTGATGTATTGAAACTGGAATAAGGTACGCTGCGATGTACATTTTACTTTCATTTATAAGGTTGCAACGATATCTGATAGTTTACTGAGATGTAATTCTATCCAAAATCTGCTGTCTTAATCTCTGATTTTTTGTTGTATACATTTATATATATATATATACATATATATATATATATATATATATATATATATATATATATATATATATATATATATATATATATGGGAAAATGAAAAAGGAAAAATAGAATGAAATAGTGGCCACTGCTGGGTGGACGTCCGTATTTGTTGGAGAAATAGAAATGAATGTTGAAAAGAGTGAGTGGGGAAAATATGGAGGGATGGGGTGAGCAAGGACTACTACTATTCTATTTTTCCTCCCAATATGTCTACCCTACATGTATCTGCACTTGCATGACATTTTTTCTCTATTTTATCATCCTGATGAAGTCTTATAAATAAAGACGAAACGTTGATGTACACATAAAAAACATCCATTTTTTGGTCTTCCTTTTTCATTTTCCCATCACGTCGGATTACTTTCATCCTTCTCTTCCCATATATATATATATATATATATATATATATATATATATATATATATATATATATACCTGGTATAGCGATTATTGAATGATTGACAGAGCCGAGTTTGAAGATATGAACTCCCTGTGATTGACACATTGACATATTGATGTTACATTGCCCGATTAGATAATCGATGTGTTTTTTTTTCACGAATGTAAATAAACACCCTGCAGTCCATCATAATAAAATCAATAGCGATCAAATCGCAAATTCATCTAACGAGCATGAATGCTATACAAACCTTTCCGGCTATTCTATAAAGCGTTTGTGTTTACATTTTTTAACATTCTTAAAACCAAGAATTATCTTGCCCATGTCTATGTTGTCTATGCACATGTCTATGTCTCTTTCAATTATTTTGTATGGCTATTATTTTATTTCAACCTAGTTACAGATGAATAACTAGTCAACCTCAAACACATTCTTAGGTGCTAACTCCTTTTGGATGGGAAGGTTGAATAGCTCGTCGCACTAGGCGCCTAAACCCATGAGAAATCAGTAGACAGGTGTGTGTTTTTGATGTATCTTTACTGACCATGCACAGAGTTCACTTCATATAAAACCCAACCCTGTGTCACGTGCAGCCTGCCTGTGAGGGGGAGGGCAGGGATATCATTAGTTTGTTCTCTTCTTTTTCTCTAAGAGATAAGTTTATAAGTATTCGGTTGCTGATTTATCACTTCCGTTTTAGTATGATTCGACGTTTAAAAAACAGCTGATGTCACAGATTCCTTGTAGGTTCTCACTTTATTTCTATTTTATAAAACCAGTTCCGACACATACACAATGTATACACAAAAAACACATTTATACACTATTAGCATATTATTGGCGTAGTCCGGGATTGACTCGAAACGATGTTCATAAAACTTTCTGATTGCATATTTCTTATTGATCGTCAATTGATGTTTCGATTCTCTTGTTACAAATAGAATATCAGATAAACAAAACGGTTATAATTTATTCCGCCATTGTATTGTGAATATTATATAACTTGGAAACATTTTTGTTTTATATTGTTACTTTTTCAATTTTATCCTAGAACAGAGATACATAGAGGTAGATGTCAATTAACGTTATATATATATATATATATATATATATATATATATTTATATATATATATATATACATATATATTTATATATATATATATATATATATATATATATATATATAGATTTAGATTTTTCACTTATAAAATAGATCATTTTGTGAAGACCGGGGTTGTTCCAATAAAAACAAGCTCGATGATACTCGATTACAGAGTACAGAGCATTTATATGTGATTTTATGAAGGCTTACCAAAGCATTTCTTTCAGGACACCAATGATCACCATTAAAGATATTTTTTCTTACAAATATTATTTATTCAAATTAAATGTTTTTTTCCTACACGTGTTTCACTACCAAGCAGTTACTTGCTTGGCAGATCATCAGGGAAATTAAATGTCTGGAATACTGGTTTCAACTACCGACAATACACAATGTGGCGTTGCAATAGTTGAGGTCACTTAAGAAGAGAAGAGGAAAAAAAATAAAAATAAAAGTTAAAATTAAAAAACAAAGAAGGACAACGATAAAAAAGGAAAGTCCTAGAAAAGACTTAGAAAAGTAGCTCGTGCATTATTTCTTCCACCAAGCCAACAAGCAAATAATCGGTCCCAAATACATTCCAAAAAAACAAATATATATATATATATATATATATATATATTAATTGCTGGTGCTTTGTTTCTTTAGCTAACTTTGACCCCGTCGTTATGGTTAGGGTTAGGATCAAAGTGGGGGTTAAGATTAGGGTTGGCGTTAGAGTAAAGGTTACGGGTAAGGTTAAGGGTTAGTGTTAGGGTTAGGGTCAAAATCAGCGTGGGTCATAATGTAATAAATACGTAATTTCTAATATATAGAGTATAATAGCAATAAAAGTACATTGCCAGTTGTTGCATTACTATCATAATCGAAGGATTGCGATTAAGAAGATTTAAAATAACTTTCATTGCGTGCATGCCCAATAACCTCTGACTATTAAGCCCAGCTCATTGACTGTGTATGTCACTTTCATATACACCTATCAGAACTACTACTTCATATATAAGATTCAGAAAGCGTGCACTTGCACATGAAGATATGCATTGGGTGGATTGTATTCATCAATCTTCGATTGTAACCTATTTAAAAGAAGAAAAAATGTCATCTTGTAGCTACGCTCTTTTATGATTACATATTAATATGAAAATGTGTTCGCCTAAACGCTTAGTGTACCTCAAGGGTCGGAGCGCTAAAATCATCCCGAGGCTGCATACAACAACGTCCTGATATTCTTGGCGTCTGCACGTGAACCATGTTCATAGCGTATTGTTTGATGGAGTACCCAAGCCAGTGACATGGAGCAGGTGGACTGCTGCATAGGTGACATGTTTGTCTCCTTATACTTTCTTACCAAGGTTTTAGGGTTAGTGTTAGGGTGTTGCTAGACTGATAGATGACAGTTCAAAGTGTGTTTGGAGAATTAAACAAAAGCGTCCATTAAAAAGAATTCTGTATATAATACATTATCTCTCAATTAATAAAATTGCTTTTGTACATATTTCTAAAACGGAGGAGAGTCAAAAAGATTGCATCAGAAAAACTAAGTTTTCGTTAGCTGTACGAAATTGCTATAGTACATGCAACATGCAATTAGACATTTCTAAACATTCATTTCGCAAATGTAACAAGATGGATTTATTGAAATAAATTGAAAATATTTTTAATTTAGAATACTTTTTATTACCAACAATAATATGCTCTTTCCGGTCGCATATGTTTGCTAGTATATATAATGTAATTGTTGAGTTTGTTAACGGGTCGCTATTGTGACAATTCCTAATTGGCGAATACACCACTCTATAAGAGGAAATGCTACCTGGGGGCATTACCTCATGACAAAAAAATAGAAAGTACACGACCTCAAAAATAGGAAAAGTAATCACTGAGAAGAATGTATCATGATCATAGTACATATACTATACCCTCATAAATAAAGTAGGTAAAGCCTGGGAGGGTTGCATAATCACTAACCAACTTATATTACATTACCCTCCCCCAAAATTAGGCAATGCCGTTGAGGATGGTCTCATGACAGACGAACAGCTACTACACTACTCCTTCGACATGATGAGGTAATGCCTAGAATGGCGTAATACCTAGGAGGATGATCACATGAAGACAGAACATAACCTACATTACTCATTTTTAATTAATCATTTGAATATTGTACATTCGTCTAAAATAGTACCGTAAACTGAATTAAGCATTACAAGATAATACGTAAGTACAATTGATATAATTCATTTCATAGTTTCGGTTTCAAGCACACACATACACCACTTTCATTAGTAATAGAAGTTCAATAATAATAATAATACAGTTATATTACAATTAATATCAATTATAGTATAGTTCCGGCGTCAAACATACACATACCAAATCCCCCTAAGTGTTTACTACGTTAACTATATTCTATTATCAGTTAGGCATTTTTATTTTGCTCTAGTAAAGCAAATTGATATGGTACGTTAATAAAATGTTCAATGTTATTAACTTTTATTGTGTTCTAATCTCATCTAATATTTAGAAACGTTTAGAACAATTTATTTGCCTTTCAGCTATGTCAACAGATTATTTAATACTTAATGTATTCTGTCGTTTAAATGATTCATGATTTCACACAACATATGTATTGCGAATTGCGACTTCCTGCCAATACATAAGATCATTCACATTTCTTTTTTGTTTTTATTTTAAATTTACATTCACTCCAAACAAGGCACTGAACCGTATTGGATTGCGTGACTTAAGGTCATATTAATAAGGAGTATCCCTGTGCAGCGAGATGTATGTTCACATTCCATTTAAATTTTTATTTTTTAGTCAGGGAAACAAAGAGCAAGGAGTTACTTAAAAAAAACCAGTTCAAAGAAAGAAACCAATCGAGTAGAAAACCGTCTGGAATCTGAGGACCCCCACAATAAATGGATGGGATTTAGATCATAGCTGGGATAGTCGGGTGTATTTTCGTCGAGGGGGCACCAGAACAACAAGTTCGTCGGAGCACGTTCTATTCAAGTGCTTGTAACATTATGACAGAGATGCAACACTGCGGCGATAACACATGTGGAGCCTATTAGATTAGATATATTTTGTTATTCTGTCTAAGAGGGGGAGATAAGTGGTTGGTGTACCAGCAAAGATATGACAACAATACTCCATGCAGAGGCCAATTGTGTTTTTGTACATACATTGGATATCGGCAGATGTGAAAAGTGTTATAACATTGTAGATGGAGCTAACTTTCTTTGGAGTAGCGTTTACAGTAACTTGTATTTATTTGCTCAAATTCAGTAACCTCTAATTGTAAGGCCGATAGTTTTAACATTATACATTTTATTTTGTTTTAACATAGTTCACCCCAGACAAGGCAGGCCGACACTGTAGACGTAAGGGGTTACTGAGAAGAAAGAAAATGGAGAAGGTTGGGGGGGTCAACCTAAATTGGGATTTGCGCAGCGAGATGTCTGTTTACATTAGTTTTAAATTTCTGCATGTCAGTACCGTCGGGGAAACAGGTGGCAGGGAGGGAGTTCCAGAGGCCAACAGCACAAGGAAAGAAGCTATTTGAGTAGAAGTTTAGTCGGCATTTAATCGATTGTCGAGTTGGTCTATTGAACTTACGATGAGGGGGCAGCAGAGCAGCCAATTCATCGGAGTACAATCCATTGAAGTATTTGTAAAACAAGCACAAAGATGCTACATTGCGGCGATGGGACAGGGACTGGAGCTTGGTTGACAGTGAGGGACCTATTAGGTTGGCGACTCTTTTTTTGACCTTTTGTGTAAGGTGATATTAGCAATGACAATCAGTGGTAGAAAATGTTTCTTATAATTGTTAAACTAAATAACTTTAAATGGTTTACTATAGTAGGCAGGCTACAATGTAATATTTGATCCATACTAAATAATGTGAGGGAGACTGACTCGTTATTTGTTTAAATGGACGGTTTATTTCATTATTGTGTTTTGTTTTCAACAAGCTTATTTAGTTGCTCAAATGAGTTGTTTACCTATGAAAAAGTAAAATTCTTAAAGTAAACGTATGTTAGATAATGGCTCTGTGAGTGTGTTCTTGTGTGTGAAACTGAGTTTTGCCAGTCTGGTTTTTGGAAGCAAGCTGAACAGAGTATTTTCTCCATGTAGTCTGCAAATAATTAGGGGAATTTATTTCCCTAAAAGAATACAGGCGTAATGAAATTCCTTCTTCCCCCTCCTCGAATAGCTAAGGACTTAATGGACCATAGATAGTTAGGAATTAACTACGATAAAGTAGTAAATTAATCTCTCTCAAAGTTAGTAAAACATCTCCAAGAACGACAGAAAACTGACGCCTGAATAAAAATAATCAAAATGTAAAAGATGGTTCGCCTCCTGAATCGTGTTGTGAAGGTTTTTGTTGTAGACACAGTAGACGGCGATGTTCACGGCAGTACAGAAGCAAAGAAAGAACTCAACCACTAGACGACATCGAGATGACACCCTTCCACGACGAAGAAGAAAAGGTACGAGTAATTAAAGGGTATGTAACATGTAGGTATAATTGTTACTTGTTTATTAACAACACTAAATTGCATATAAAATAGTAATTTCATTTTAATTCAAGAACAGGATTGTAAAAATAAACTATACATAACTAAAACCCCTATTCCAAATATCTAACCTCAATCAACAAGTTTATATTAAACACTTACTCGCACACTCACAAAAATCGCAAAAGTTAATAGACGCAGGTGCATAGTTTACTAAAATATAAATACGCATACCTATACTTATTAAAGGACACGGCATTAAAATGTAAAAATAAAAACCCATCTGACAACATCAGTTTTTTTAGAATCGTATTTTACTAAATAACTTTAAATTATTTATGAAAAAAATGATTTCATAAATAAAAATTTATTCGCTAATAATTTTATTTCCTTCTCTTTGCAACTTGATTTTTCAATACAAAGGAGGTGTGTCGAGACTAAAAAAATATATAATAAATAGAATGAATCGATGAAAGAGACAAGTCAGTGTTTTTTTACAAAGAGTTACTTTGTCACGTTTCTGCATACGTCACGTATTTCGAGTAACTTTGAAAAATACAATTCTATAAAAAAAACTCGAAGAAAAATGTTCCGTTCGTCGTGGTATAAATCACACAATGTTCGAAATGATCTTAGGTATTATAGACGATATCTCTCTCTAACGTAGTTTTAGTGTTAGTTTTATTTATATTAATGTTATATTCGAGTTTCTATCAGCATAAGAATCGTTAATGTTCTCTCTTGGTTAATTTTCAGTTTTCAGTTGTTCATGTGATTTTAAAAAAAATAATTTTATCATGCTTATTTTTAAAAAAATGTTACTTTCATGTTCGTTTAACTCGTACTTTCACTTTCACTTTTAATTTTCTTTCATATTTCATTTTTCCGTCTTTTTCAAAAAATGATATTTCACCCCAAACAAAGCAGGACGCCACTGTAGACGTATGGGGCTACCGAGAATAAAGGTATAGGTTTAGGATGTCATTCTAAGTTCGAAGCTGTGCAACGAGATATCTGTTTACATTAGTTTTAAACCTCTGCATGTCGGTACTGTCTGGGAAACAGGGACAGGGAGGGAGTTCCATGGATCAGCGGCACGAGAGAAGAAGCTATTGAGTAAAGGCTCTCCGGCATCTGGGGACCTCCACGGTGGGGGGATGGGAGTTAGCTGATTGTCGAGTTGGTCTAGTGAATTTACGTCGAGGGGGCACCAGAGTAGCCAGTTCATCCATGGATTAAGGATATGAGGCTCCTTGCTCTGAACTTTTGATGATTTAATAAATATAGTATCTTTACAATTCTTTATTTTCATCTTTCACCTCTAAAATTAATTGCTTTATTAAATGTATTGAGCTTTACACTATCAGGATAGACTATTATTATTATTAAACGATAATTCAATTATCGTTATTTAATTCAACATTTAAATATATATATATATATATATATAAAGACATCTGATACACGTAGTCACGGTTGGCGTCCGCGTTTCCAATATCCTGGTTCATGCGACCGCTACATGCAATCAAAGTGTGGTATCTGTTCCGATGGATACTGCACCCCATAGACTGGTATTGTCTTTGTCTTCGGGGCTTGATTTACGCCGGTCTATGGGTCTGTCCTGTGCAGTTCTAGGAGGTCCACCCTCCCAGGCTTCGCCTCCCCTCTTTGGGGAGGAGTAAGTTTATTACTTACTGCCTGAGGCGCCCCTACCGGGGAATGCCGACGGGGCTGCCCAGGCAATGTTTGATGGTCAGAGTGCTCACCTCTCGGGCGCTGGCTTTTCAACCCCCACTTTCCGACCCGACCTTGGGTCACATCTTACTTGTGGGAGTAGGATAAAACTGGCCTTGTGCCTAACTCCTGTAGAGGAGTAAATAATACATGCAATCAAAGAGATAGATCTTGGCCTTTCGGCTAAGATCAAAGTGTAGTATCTGTTCCAATGGATACTGCACCCCATACTGGTGTTGTCTTGGCCTTCCGGTCTTGATTTACGCCGGTCTATGGGTTTGTCCTGTGCAGTTCTAGGAGGTCCACCCTCCAAGGCTTCGCCTCCCCTCTTTGGGGAGGAGTAAGTTAATTGCTTACTGCCTGAGGCGCCCCTACCGAGAAATGCCGACGGGACTGCCCAGGCAATTTTTAAACCCCACTTTCCCGACCCGACCTTGGGTCACATCTTACTTGTGGGAGTAAGATAAAAACTGGCCTTGTGCCTAACTCCTGGAGAGGAGTAAATCAATACATGCAATCATATTCATGAATCGAGAAACGACGAAACAGTCGTATATATAACGGCATATCTATATATATATATGTTTATATATATATATATATATATATATATATTCATTATACCTTGTTGGTATGTAGATAAAGAACATTAGGTTAGTGCATTAACCAAAATGGCGTCAATGCATCCTTCTCTTATCTCTTTGAATACCATACACGTCGCCAATCTGACTTCGGCCACGCCACACGCTTTTTCACGACTCGGCAGCAAATCTTTTCACAACAACTTTTGACAACTTTCCAAAGACGTTTTTTTTGTTTACTTTGACTCTTGTTCTTTTATCTTACTTTTCTTTTTTTTCTTTTCTTCTTTTTTTACTTTGACTCTTGTCCTTTTATCTTTTCTTTTTTTTTTTTTCTTTTCTTCTTTTTTTTTTTCTCTTTTGTTTAGTTTACTTTTTCTCCAGTCTTTGTTAGCGTTCTACGATTGATCTAAATATACTTGCAGGGAGTTTATGGCAAGAATTATCTCTGTACTTCTGTGCATGTTGAATCAGTGTCGGAGAACGTGGGGTGGCGGCGTAGAAGGATGGTGGATAATCACTACATCACGAATCCGCGGTTCAAGGGTCGATACTAATAAGACTTTACACTGGCTGCCAATGTTTGGTAGACAATCACATGGTCGGACAACAAGTTTCCTTACTTCTTCCTATAAAACCTATATCGATTGAACTGATACTGATATAAATAACATTTATCTCATAACCCAGCAATACTATGTGTGGCCTGTGCTTAATCAAAAGTGGATGATATAACAAAGCTGAGTCTTAATAGAGTCAGGATCAGATTTCTTGGAAACATGATTCCTACGAATGGTATTAGCACGGCAGTTAGAGTTAGAATACTAAAATAATCAGACAGACTATTATTTTTATAAAGTGGGTTTTTGCAACAATGCTAGAAAATTGTTCGCACGTGGCTGTATATTATATGTGTACAAAGTCATCATATATCCATGCATGGAGTATTAATATAACATAACATAACATATATTTGGCAAAAAGGCTTGTGCTTGTAAATCCCGTTCCTTTCCCTCTTGTTCGTGCACAGGTCTGACTGAATATTTTCTGTGAAGCCAATGTTTGTCGAACTTGCACTTACAGTCGTGTGTGTCTGTTGCGTCGATGACCTAGTCTGGCAGAGAATTTTAATTGTTCAACACCCGTATCCCAAAGGAATATATTCTGATGTTTAGCCTACTATGCTTCTTTTCTAGTTTCAGGTTGTGACTTCTTGTTCCGGTGATCTTGCTGAGGGGTAACAGTCTCTCCTGGTCGGTGTTGTATTTGCCTGTAAGGATCTTGAACGTATGAATCATATCTCCACGTTCCCTTCTATAGTACATGGGCGGGAGCTTCATGTGTGTCAACTTATCTTCGTATGACAGGTCCATAAGTGTAGGGCACAATTTGGTGGCTCGACGCTGGACTTTATCAAGATCACCGACAAACTGATCGACTCGTGGTGTATTTCCGTACTCAAGGATGGGCCTCACCATTGAAGTGTAGAGCTTCTTGATCACGGTCTTGTCTCTGTTAACAAACGTTCGTTTTATTGTCCAAAGTGTACGGTTTGCTTTCTTTACACGTTTCTCGCAATAGTATAGGGTCAAAACAGAGACCTTATATAATGTGTCCAACACTGGCTGGCAGACATGAACCCCTGTCCCATCACCGCAATGTTGCATCTCTGGGCTTGTTTTGCATGTGCTTCTATGGAATGTGCTCCGGTGAATTTGTTACACTAGTTCCTCCTCTACATAAACCCCCCTTACTAACCCATCAATCAGCACTTCTGCAGATGCCAGAAAGCTATTACTCTAATATATTATTTTCTCGAATTGCTAGCCTTTAGAAATGCCATCTATACCCCTGATTAATAGACTGAATCACATGCAGGAATTAAAATGTATTGTTAATAAACATCTATCTGGGCAACTATTTATTCATGATGCCCCTATAAAGGATGCCATAAATCACAGTACTCACTTACGTATCAATGGCATTGTGCTTTGTTTAGGGTGATTAACATTTTTTAAAATGTTTATAATATGAAGACTGAACATTTTTCAATGGTTGTTTTATTTACGTAATATTAAAAAGCACTGGCTAGATATGTTGCATTCTCGCTGACCTACGCGGGTGTGTACCCAGGTTTAGTCTCCGCCAACTGGTATATTTTGTTTTTCTCTTGATTGTCTGATTCTTTCTGCAACCTGATTGGTTAATAGTTATGTCAACTCTCGGGCGCTTCCGAAATCTGTCCGAACGTTGACGACGCGAAGTCACGGAAACGCGGTGCGTTCTCCAAAAGAGTACCAAAAAAGTATGATGCATATCGAACGTGATTTATGTGGGGTCGTCACATACCTATATCTTTCGGCAAAGATTTAAAATGACTAAACAATTAAGTCTAAGATGTATTCTTGAAATATTTCAAGCGGCGCCTTTAAATGTACAATTATATTAAAAGGGGTAAATATATTCCAGACGTAATAGTCTATCATCTTTCCTCTTACCTTTTATTTCGAAATAAAATGATATGTTCCTATATTTATATTTACCATATACGGCGCGTTAAAAGCGTCTTTAATATGACGTCATTTAATGAAAGAAATATATTTTGTGCTAAGTTAGTCAATTATGAGTAAGGCAATATATAGGAATGGACGTATTATATGTATCATGTAACAATTTGTATTTCTACCTATGTGTTTGGAAATGTATACTTTGCTCTAGAACTTGACATGTTTAGTAATTATATAGTTGATATAACTAAAAAAGAATGATGAATCGTAAGAGCGAAAATGATAATAAAACATGAGAAGTGACGTTATAGATTAAAACGAATCTGATAAGCGACAAATAGGAACAGACACATTAAAGAAAGAATTAGAGTCATCCGTTTTTTCTCGTCAATTACGAGAAAATTATGAATTCTTGGAACGAAAATGATAATAAAACATGAGAAGTGACGTCATAGATTTAAATGAATCTGAGAAGCGAAATATAGGAACAGCCACGTTAAAGAAAGAATTAGGGTCATCCGTTTAGAC
>OY744535.1:36550344-36585344 GCA_963556195.1 Sepiola atlantica | reverse complement strand
CAAAATTTAGATAGTCAGAAAAATATATTTTGCTATGAGGTGATTATTCTTATTCCGGTGTATTGTTAAACTACGGCAATGCTTGCACCATGTCCAAACTGGGCAGTTCTTGATTATTTCTTTTTTTCCATCGGTTTAAATATTTAGAAAAAGTTCTAAATATAGAACTATTAATATTCGTCATATTCGAATATGGCAAACCGTCAAAAAATACAAAATTGTGTCCGTAATCATTTGGTGAGATAAACTATTCCGTTGTACATAGCACCTTTTAAAAAAAAAAAAGAAACGTTGCTAGTATTTCTCTTGTCTATCGTAATCGCAATAGAAAATGCTCGCGTAAACTTAGATTTTCTGCTAATCCTTGTAAAACTTCCACAGCAAAAAGTTTCCTTCTACGCAACTGCAAATAATGTCCACCTCCTTCCTCCGTGCGTCCAATATCAAACGGAACTTTCAAAAACTATCTCATTGCTACTAGCTTGCTTCTATGATAAGTACAACAGTGTAAACACATTAAACGTTATACATTGGTTCTTTCATCATTTTATATCCTCTAATAATAGTCATTATCATTCAACTGCAAAACAATCCATCCGATCTTCGAATGAATTTTAGCTTTAATAAAGGGTTACTGTTTTATGGGAATCGCTCCAGACAAGGCATAACTCTACTTGGTGTAAGGAGCTAATCACAAATACTACTATGTCAAAAAAGTAAGCCAATGCCAAGCGTTATAAAGATAGAATACACCTTCGAAAACAGCAATTATTCCCCTTTTGTCAAAAACATCGCTTATGATATGTGAGGACTAAAGGATAAAATACGGTAAACAAGGGTAACGAAGCTGCTGAAAATAAACACATGGTTTTATTTATACTCGCCTTATTGGTCCCCCGATTTATAAAATCGGGGTACTTATGTTTTAAGGCATGTCCGTCCGTCCGTCCGTCCGGATTTTTCTCCGCAACCATCCATTGAATTTCTCTCAAATTTTGCATGAAGTTGTAACTTTGAAAAATTCGGAGAATGTCACTTTCTAACCTAGAGGTGACAGTATCCGATTTTTGAAAAAAACATCTGGTTAGCCCTCAGGGGGTGAAAATGCCCCGAAATGGCACACAATGACATTTTTTACCCCATCACTTTTCATCCATCCATTCAATTTCTCTGAAACTTGGCCAAAATGTGGAGACAATTGTTCCTAATAGAAAATAAGTATCACTGACCTTGGAAAAAATCTGGTTCGCGCCCCCAGGGGTTCAAACCCCCCCAAAATGGCAAAAATGACCGTTTTCTCCCATAACGTTTGATCCATTCATTCAATTATTCTGAAACTTTGCCAAAATGTAGAGGCAATTGTTCTGGATATAGAATGAGTATCCTTGACCTCAGAAAAAATCTGGTTAGCGCCCCCAAGGGGTCAAAGGGGGTCATTAATACCCCAAATTGCCCAAATTTATTGCATTTTACACTCGCCACATCGAGTCACATACAGAGGGGGATCACGCACGCGCGGCTTGTTCTTACTAAGTACTTATTAGTAAACCAACAACCTTACCGCAGATGAAAAATACAGACAAAACAGGGCGTAAATCACGTCGGCCAATAACGTAGTCAAAAAATTAGTAGCAAGAACAATGGTAATAATCTGAAAACACCACACCATGTTAATTACTCACCATATAAACCATGTTTAAAATAAACGCCTGAATGCTTTCTCCTAAACCCACTTTAGCAATTGATATAAGAAAATCAATATTTACATTTGCGTGTTCATACAAATATTTTGTGTTAACTAAAATCTACATTTAGTGTGAATCTTTCGATCGATTCGACGTCTTTGTTGATCGAAGAAAATCAGCCGCAACTGAAGGTTTCCGGTCGTTTTCACCGGAAGCCAATAAAATATTCGATAACACCGCATTCCCAGCCGTTTCCAAACTGATTCGAGCCGATGTTCTTATCTCCAAGTTAACAAGAAAAATCCTCCGTTTTGTAGTAAAAGCTGATAAAGAACGTTGAATTTTATTGAACTACTAATCTTCTTTTGTGTTAGGGGTATCTGGAATATGGCAAGACGCAACTTGGACATGAAAAGTTTTCTTTTCTGAAAATATAGAATTTGTGAAAATATCTTCAACTCCGTCTACGTTTCCGTTTTTACAATAATACTAAATACGTATTTGCTAAATAAAAAATGCATAGTGTTATTTATGTACAGTTTAACAGAGAGCATATCTCTGTAAAACTAGATTTCGATTCATAGTAATTCCATGTTCTTAGACTGAAACTAATTCAATGCCTTGAATGATGAAGATGCATCAAGTATTTATTGTTATATAAGCTATAAATGATATGGCAACTTATAAAACATATATACTGGATCTGTAAATTGTAAAAATGTCAGAACTAATCATACCACTTATAAACCACACAACAAGAATGTAATACATATTATTAATTAATATATCGTCTATCATAATTAAAAATGGAGCTGATTTGCATGCATATACTAGATAATATACACGCATATCATTTTCGAATTAATATCAATGTTAATTATTACGAAATTAGAGAACTTGAACAAAAAAAATTATTCCTATGAATGAAAAAAAGCAGGACTAAATAGTCCCTGTAGATGAAAAAAAACCTTCTTACCACTTGACCATTTTTACGTTGCATACTCTTAACCAATGACACTATTTTCAATACTAAACTCGGAATCAAGATGGTCGCAATCGGAACTTCGTCAAGCAGTTGACTTTTCTTCAATTACACCGTTTTCAATAATAGTATGTATCACGCAATAATCATAGTTTGCCAAGTGCTACAATTCGACTTATTGCATCTATTAGATTAATATTATATAAATGGAAAATCACGCCGGCCACACGTGGTCGATACGAATAAATACTCTCGTTACAACGTGAACTTTGTTCTTCTCAGATCTAGATTATGTGTACCAGGCAGAGACGAGCTTGGGATGGCGACGATAATGTAAGTCAATATTATTTTTACAACTTCATTCATTTTCTAAGTTATCACTCTCGCTACGATACCCTCTCATTTTATCTTTTTCATAAAAGAATATCTTTGAAACATTTTAGCTGGAAGCATATTTGTTAATATTACTTGTTAATTATTGTAAGTCAGATGTAATCCCACAAATTGCTAAAATTAAATCGGTTTGCTGCTAATAAGATAGTACTATGGTAACATACTTTGATTACAGTTCAGTATAAATACTAAAATATAAGTCTTATACAACTACCTACTGCAAGAACCAACGACCTATTTCATACTTCAATTGTCTGTTTTAGATGTATAAACTTAAACTCACTGTATTCCAGTAATAACATTTTCTTAAAATCGTTTGTCTCTACATATTAAAATGTATGTTACTTATAATAAATCAGTAACTACGAATACAGTTTTTCTTTTCACTGAATAGAACTAGTGTCCGACATGCGAAACAACCTACGCGCTTCAAAGTTTCTAATCCATTATTTTCGGTTCTTTTGTTGCAGTAACGACATTTTTTATTTTAATTCTCTAACTGCATTTATATTGATCAGTTACAGATTACATACCGTTTTCAATCCATCACTTTACTAATGATGTTTTCCTTTTTTTAATTGAGACACAATTTTGCATCCATCCTCAATACAGATCGTCTATGTTTAAACGGACAATTTATTGAACATTAGAAACATTTCCGCAATCTTGATGTCTGCTTCCATGGCCTAACTGGTCACATAACCTATGATCATGTAAGGAAGGACTACATCGTGGAAACGCCATGAGAATAATGTCTACAATTTTAGTTGTTATTCTCGGAGCACAGGTCCAATTGGTCAAATTGACTACATGTTTCTAAGGAAAGTGTACCGTTTCGAAACAATATCAATAACTTTATTAGTTGTTTTTTTTTCAACCAGCAGTTTGCATACTTTGCCAAACATCCTAGTAGTATGAAAGGAAAGGACTACCTTTTAGACATATCATCAAGACAATGCCCACAACTTTGATGTGCGCTTAATGCTTTGTCCTGTCACCTAAGGCATTTACTAGTAGATAAGGAAGTTGCGAGGTTTGTAAAAAAATAGAGATGACAGTGTCAGGAATTTTAACGTTTCTTTATATTCTATTACCAGTAACTAGTTCGTCAAATCTCATCGTGTTATGGGAGAAACCCACTACTATTTGGAAATGACAATCAATATGTTTATGTATTTACATACTTTGACTATTGGCCCAATTTGTCAAATCTGCTAGAAAGATGTTTGTCTGGATCAACTTTTGGAAACGTTATAAGGGTAATTTCTACAACAATGATTATGGTTGTTATACTCTGGCCGGCGACCTAATTAATGAAATCTCTTAATATAATGCAAGGAAGGATATCTTTTTCAGAAACGCAATAAAAACAAAAGTTGCAACTTTGGTGTTTGTTTTTATAATCAGTAACGCGTTCGGTCACATTACCTTCTTGTATTAGTAACACACTTTTTAATAATCGCCAGCCAGGAGGATGCCAACAAATCTTGTGTTTTTTTTTATCATGCTCTAGCCAGTAGTAAATGTTTTCAGCTGATCTAATAGTATGTGGGCAATTGCCCAGGTTTTGGAGACATGAGAAAAATGCCCATTGCTTAGAATTGTTTATACTGTGATCAGTCACCTCAATAGATCATTTTCCCACTAGTTTGTGAGAAAGTGAAAACAAGACAATGAACACAACTTTGATGTGTGCTCTGACGAGCGACATAACAATATAAACTTGCAATATAAGTAACGGTCAAATAATAAAGGGTAAATATACAGCAATAGCTAGCATTACTACACATCGAGTAAAGAGTGTGTTTAACACTTCCAAATAGAATTTAACACGTGGATGCATAGCTTGATGGTTAAAAGTTATCGTCTAGTGGGAGTTGACGGTTCAACATTTACTATAAGAGGTAATAACGAATAATAGCTTAACTCAGACAATCTACACGATTATGGCTGACGAAATAAGAATAATATACACTGAAAATTAAATAAAGTCTTACGTTCTGAATTCGGTCTAGATTGCTCAGTTCTACATAAATATCTCCTAATTCAGCTAAACGGTCACCACTTTCGAACCTATACACCTGATAACGCAGTAATAACGAACTTTACTATAGAGACCTTTTATTAACCGAAAACGTATCTATAGTAAAGTTCGTTATTACTGTCTTATAATACGCTTCCATCTCTTGTTTTCTTTGTATTGAAATACGTGCACATATTTGTTGTGTTTTTTTTTATTATGTGAAGGTGGCATGCACGTAGAAATAATTAATACACTCTGTGTAGATTTATAATAATAATTTATAATAAATAAAGAGCCATGAAAGTTGTTTCAAAATTAGCGAACCTTAAACCTAACCCTAACCCGAACCCTAACCTTAACCCCTGCATTCGATACACATGTTGATGTCTGCAAAGTGTCTACGGGCGATATACAATTGATTGGGCTGTGGTCTTAATTACCTATTTAAAATTACCTATAAAACATATATTTTTGGAAAACTATTGTTACAGGATTACGATGTTTATAGATAAGGAATAGAACTTAACTGGGCTTGTACCACACGTAAACATATTGGTTTTAAGTTTGCAACCCTCTATTTCAGTCCTTAGTTTTAAGAAAATATTAAAGTCATTAAACGATTACACCTCTCAACTGAAGTTGGAATTAATTCCTGTAAATTGACAATACACGATTTCGCTGTTAAAACGATACTTATTTTGAAGACGATTGACTTTGCTTCAGAGTTAGCTCCCCTTTGCATTCGATACACGTGCTGATTTCTGCAAAGTGTTTCCGGAAGAAATCCAATTGGTTGAGTTGCGGTATAAAGTACCTTTCCAGAATAACGAATTAAACATATCTCTCTGGGAAAAAAGGTTAGGATTGTGAAAAATAATATATATAACATATTTCAGCTTTTAGGCTGGCAACCATTCTATTTGAAAACATATAAAAGTTATTTCAACATTACACCTTTGCAAGTGAAGTTAGAAGTCATTTCTGTAAACTTACAAGACACCTGTCGTTGTTTAAATGATACTAATTTTAAAGACGATTGTAATTCAAAATATGTGTTTAAAATAAATTTACATTTATTGGATCTGATACAAGCTGTTTTCTAATCTGTACTATCTATTTAAAGGACAGCTCCTCTATTTATAGGACCATACATGATATAAAAGAAACATTATGAATATGACATTTGTTTTTCGATTTAATGTCGCCTTATCAAAGGTTTTTAATCACGTGTTTATTAATAGTAGCTATATACTATAATTATCGGAGGGCCATGCAATAGTAAAGTGTATTATGCAATAAAATCACATACATTTCACTAAAACTACTGTGTTAACACGAAGAACAAGCGCTTCTATTCCATAAGCTTATATACATATTTTCACCGAGATTCAAGTCAATTTATTACGTTGCACCTCATTTATTTTTAGAAACTCACAGAACATCCCCAGGTTTTCAGAAATAGTATGTATGTTTACTCAGCCAAGTTGAACAATTCTACTCAAACCTGTATTATAGCTATGCTCGCAATTTAAATATTCTAATGCAGGACTATATCGACATAATTTAAACTATTTATTCCATTAGTAGTCGTTCAATTGTCTAAGCAATGTTTATCCTATATACATCCTGTCTTTTTATCTTAAATATCATATAGTTTTTTTTCTTAGCCGCCAAGCATTTTCATGATAAACTTTCGATCAGTCTAGTAAACGCAATTCGATCCGTCGCCATTTTGAATGAACCTGAACAAAAAATTTCTGCGATAGAAACATTTTTTTCCTATAAATTAATTCTAAACAATGCACGTTTATATTCATGGAAGAAAATTTGTATTTTTTAATCTTGTAGTTGTCAAAATAAAAGTCTCATTAATTGAATAACCTAAGCAAATATAGAAACATCGTTGTGTTGGGTACCAAACAAGTCCTGACAACAACAAAAAAACTCTCTTAAAATTACGTCACTATCATAATATAGAATCATGATGTGGCAAGCCTAGTTGATACATGTAAGATTGAATGTCTTTATTCTTTCAGAAATTAGAATGTAGTGTTTGGCCCAAATATTTATAACCAATACATACTATTTTAAAAAGAGTTTACATTTATTTTAACTACACTACAGCATAAATATAAAAGACGGTGTTTGAGTATCTTGAGGTAGTATTCAAAGGTTTTGTTACAAATATATTCACACAACTTATGCAAGTAAGATTATGCAAGTAAGCCAGATTAGTTTAATACTAATCTGGCTTACTTGCATAATGCAGTCTTCAGTCAGTCTTTTCTACTGTCAAGAGCGGAAACACAATCTCAACTTTATCTGGTCAACCTATATCTTTAGCGATCACCCTCCAGATCTTGCATGGATGGACTCTTCTTAAGTTATTCATATAGCTGGAGTCTGACTGATGGAAATATACTCTAACCACGTTAATCTATTTTTTTGGAATGTAGTTGTTGATGGATTTATTATTATTAATCTTTTTTTCTATATTTGTATTCTATCTCGCAATGTTACTCCAAGATTATTTCTTTAAAAAATAATTTTGAAAAAAAAAGAAGGTTTTTCTAATATTCTGCAAATATAATCAGACATTATTATTCCCATGTTAAGCATCTACTCATTTAAGCCAAAGGTTTGCTTCAAAAGTATTTGCATGGAAATGTTGATACCCTTTCTCCTTTAGAATCAGTATTAGTATTTTATTTATCTTCCTCCCACAAGGTAAGATGTGGCACAAGGTCGAGGAAGTGGGATTTGAAAAGCACGCGCTCGAGAAGGTGAGCACTCTGGCCTACAAAAAATGCCTGGGCAACCCCGTCGGCATTCCCCGGTAAGGGCACATCAGGCAGTGAGCAATACACTTACTCTTCCCCAAAGAGGGGAGGCAATGCCTGGGAGGGTGGACCTCCTAGAACTGCACAGGACAACCCCACAAACCGGCGGAATAAAGACTCGAAGGCCAAGACGACACCGGTTTATAGGGTGTAGTATCCATCGGAACATATACTACACTTTGGTCTTGGCCAAAAGGCAAAGAATCAGTATTAGTATATTTGTTATCTCTTTAAACAAAATAAAACTTGTATACGATTAATTAAACACACATTGCTATACAGAGTGCTACCTATAATTAATTGCATCTGATATATTACATAAATATAAAACTTATAAATAATTAATATAGTCTACAAATACATAACATATCATTTTAGTTAGAATTCACAAGCAGCTTATAAGGCTGCTGGTAACCGCATCACGTGATTTCACGGGAAACTAGATTCAGTTTTACTAATGATGAATTAAGTAAAATGACTAAAAATCTTTACATCTACATCTGAAACAAAAAGAAAACAGAAGAGAAACGAAAAGAAAATAGAAAGTCATCACATTCATGTTTTTGACAAAGGAGGAATAATTTATTTTAATTATAAATGCAGTCATCATATGGACACTCGAGTCATTTTCTTTTAAATTATGGAAATCGGTCCAGAAAAGACATGATGCAACTTGATGTAAGGAGCGAAAAAACAACTACTTAAAGATAAAATAACTAGTCAACGATAAGTGTTAGATAGGTTCTGACTCAGAACACAGCAATTATTCCCCCTTTGTCAGAAACATCGCTAATAGAATGTGAGGACTAAAGGACAAAATAAGGGAAACGAGAGTTACGAGGCTACCGAAAGTAAACTCAGGTTCCACTTTATTCTCTCCTGTGAAAACTAGTGATTAATAAGTACAGAATGACTTATTTTTAAATCAGCTGATGCTGTTTCTAACCGTGTTAGAACGCTGGAAAAATAAATGCCGGCGCCATTATTGAATTCTATATATAGCCTTATATTATAACGTATTGCATTATTTTAAGAAGTAAAATACCACCTTCCGCAAGACAGGGAAACACTTTTCCTCAAACAGAAAAGCGTTGTTCCTTTTCATGTCTTCTTTCTAAGATTAGAATCAAAGTATAATTATACTAAATCTTACGTATACGATATTTATTCAGATTTTGATGAAAGTCCATTACATGATTTTGATGCTAGAGAATTGAAGTGACCATGCTTAATAGATAACGGAACAGTGACCACCTGGGTGTCCCAAGTTTCTATTCCAGTCGGTTCATTAGTACCGTTTTCACTTAAGGATGTGGATAAAAATGATGTACTCTCTCTCGCAATAATTTCAACAAACAATATCAATCCGATCAACAAAGTAGTACTTTGCCGTTTTCTGACGAATACACTTTTTCCCCCCCTAGAAAATGTCTAAAATTTAAAGCATCAGCGTAGCTGCCGGAAAACCTTTTTATATTCGCATTTTTCCTCGAACCCCTTGTTTTTGGAACCAATTCTCTGCTGTCTGTTTACCTTAATGTAGAAATATTTAAAAAAAGTAAGAGGAACGTAGACAAGCATATTGCTGACAAACTATTCACCTAAAAATCTGTCCTGTATCATAGTAGCCACTTACGCTTCAATGGAAATCTGCCTTGATTGGAGTCAACCACCATTTAACAAAATCAGATCCGTCCAAAGTCGTACCACGTCAATTAACACGAATGTAATTTTTAAATAAAACAAAGAATCCACAAAAACCTTGATTTATTTGAAAATTGATTTAAAAATCAAATCACTCGAGATTGTTTATCCACATATAAACTATCAGTTACTCTTCGTTAACTTTTTTTTTCTTTTCATGCTTATCTGTGTTTACTGTTTTCTACTATAATTCATGCTAGGAGCAGTTGGTTTCTCTTTCACTTTCGCTCGTTCTTCCGTAAACAAAACCAACACATCTCTCCCCCCCCTCTATTTCCCCTCTCCCCCTCTCTCTCTCACTTTGTTTGGGTTCTCGTAAAATGCAAAATAAAAAACTCTGTTAGATCGAAAACAACACACAAAATGCCTATAATTTAAGAAACACGATGCTTACCACGTAGTGGATTCAGGCTGTTTATTTTCTTACTTTGTAAGAGGAACCTGATTTCGTGACGAAAGTGAGTCTATATTGGAATCCAACACTGCAAAGTAACGGCCGGCAGCGAATTGACATTCCATGTTGCTTTCCATCCAATGGATTCATTCGCCTGTAATATATGCGATTCATTCAGCTTTCCCTCCTCTGATTTAAGTTTAGATGTTCATTTACTTATAACAACACATGAATTTGTTCTTTTACGAAAGAAAAGCATTCTTTCCAACACGTAGTCATTAATTTTAACATCGTTATCCCTTTCATTCCCGCATCCTTTATTTTATTTTGTCCACGTATAATATAACGAAAGGCTTCTCTGTATGTCGGTCTGTCTGTCAGTCTTTCTGTCTGTCCGTTCTGGAGAATTTTTTTTTAAACGAAAGAGGGGGGGCAGGTAAATACTATTAACTTATTTTTGTAAGTCAGCGAGTATTATTGTAAACGTAAGAAATAAAGTGGGGCACATCTTAACAACTAAATAAACAATAAATAAATTTAGAGCCGATCGCGCGCGAGTGAAAAGTTTAAAAAGGAAAGAGGTCACACGTCGTTACAAGTGTTCTATTTTGTAGTGCATACTCCCCGGACAATAATGTTTCATTATGTTTGTTTTCTTTATTTTTTCTTATACACTAATTACTTCTTTTTATCTTATTAATAGAAATATTATTATTTTATGACAATTGTTTTTTGTTTCTATTTATCTTCCTCCCACAAGGTAAGATGTGACACAAGGTCGGGGAAGTGGGTATTGAAAAACCAGCGTTCGAGAATTTGAGCACTCCGGGCATTCAAATTTACTTGGGCAGCCACGTCGGCATTCCCCGGTAGGGACGCCTCAGGCGATTAGCAATAAACTAACCCCTTCTCAAAGGGTGAGAGGGCAAAGCCTGGGAGGGTGCACCTCCTAGAACTGCACAGGATAGATAACCAATAGACCGGTGTAAATCCAGACCCGAAGGCCCGGACAATACCGGTTTATTAGGCGGGTTAAACACCCCTGGTTGACAATTGCTTTTTGTTATCCCCTGTGATTGTGAGACGTTTCTAAATGACAATGAGGAGCGATGTTCTCTAGTGTTTAGGAGACAACTAGTCTCCGCAAATATCTGACACTTTCCACCCATTTCCATAACCATTTCAAATGTATTAGCATTAATGTAACAGTCGATCACAATTTACTTCTTTCTGATAACGGACGTTGACTTTCTGAATAACACGAAAAGCATTAAGCCTCTTAAGCGTCTCATACGATGAATATCTTTCCAGTAGGAGGTCTAGATGGTGCTCTATATGTTCGATCTCTTCATATTTTCTGACACCTGATGACTACTTTTCTATAACTAAATTTGGGCACAATCATATATATATATATATATATATATATATATATATATATATATATATATATATATATACACATATTTATATTTATATGTATATATATACACATATTTATATATATATATATATAAATATAAATATAGGTATATATATATAAATATAAATATGTGTATATATATATATATGTATAAATATATATATATATATATATATACACATATTTATATTTATATGTCTATATATACACATATTTATATTTATATGTATATATATATATACACATATTTATATTTATATATATATATATATATATATATATATATATATATATATAGATATATGGGTGTTATTATTTCTTTATCCACATATAATATGAAGAAATATAATATATTCTGTATCGAGTTCAGTATTAACTTTAACAGTGCCAAATACGTGTGTAGAAAAGATAGTAAGTTAATAATATATATTATTGGCAATTACGCAATACATAGGCGGCCGCGTTTCATCCCTCTAGACTAGCGATTCCACACAGTGATGAAACGCAGATGCTTCTGTTTTGCTTAATTTTCATAAATATATTGTCCTAACTTGCTATATATATATATATATATATATATATATATATATATATATATATATATATATATATATATGATTATTTTTATTTACACAGACATGCAGAAAATCTGCGATCTTAACCTTAGATCATATTTGAACAGAATGAAATGGAGAAACAAGAAAATACATTTAAAATTTCAAAATTCGGAAAGTCACGTGGTTGCTACCCTTAAGAATCAAAATGTAAAAATCAAAATTCTTTCCAAATATGATGTAAGGTTAACATCGGATTCTAACTCTCCCTGATGAGATCTCAGTTTATAATAGTTCTTGATCGATAACATCGAGATGCCAGTGTAGCATATTTCTTGCATGACTGTAAATAAAAATAATCATATATATATATATATATATATATATATATACTTAAGTATGCGTGTATCTTTATATATTAGTATGTACAAAGACTTGTTTACCGATCGTTATACATTTTAGACCAAAGTTGCTAGGCGTGCTAGGTTGTAATGTAATCTAACTTAAACCTTTTTAGTTACCTGTAGATGGAGTGAATAGGAAATTGAAACCCTTTTGTAAAACCAATAACAAATATGGCACAATTTAAAAAAGTTGAATCACAAACAGAGGATCGTGATAATGCTATGCTCCTTAAGAAGTAAATACTCTGAAAGAAACGTAAATGTAAGAAATATTTATTAATTGATGTATCATTTCTATAGTTAAAATGTCATAATATCGGAGGTGGATTTATTTCACATACATGCTCTACCTCCTTTTTTCCTCTTAGTATAAACATACATTAAACTAAATATATCCCACATAACCCCCTTACCCCTAGCAGCTGGGTATTCAAATTCATAACAATGTGTTAAAATGTTTATTAGTGAATTTGATACACAGAAATATATAACTATATAAAAATATAACTATATACAAACTATATAAATAACTATAACGATATAAATATATATATATATATATATATATATATAAATATATAACTATATACAAACTATATATATATATATATATATATATATATATATATATATATATATATATATATATACTTCTTTGTAATATGGTCGGAAAAATCCCAGCAGAGTGCTCGATTAATTAAGAATTACAGTTAAAAATTAAGAGCATAATATTTTTTTATTCTGGTACAGAAAAATTAGTACAACATTCGTACCGTCGGTTTCAAGCACGGAAGGTCTTACCCAAACGGCTCTATTCAGCTTCTGTTGTCATCTGTTTTGGAAATGTGAGGTCGCATGACACCTTCGTTGGGACGCGTTATTTGCTCAGTGTGTTGTGTGTTTGTTTAAATTTAAATTTAAATTTAAATTTAAATTTAAATTTAAACAAACACACAACACACTGAGCAAATAACGCGTCCCAACGAGAGTGTCATGTGACCTCACATTTCCAAAACAGATGACAACAGAAGCTGAAGAGAGCCGGATGGGTAAGACCTTCCGTGTTTGAAACCGACGGTACGAATGTTTTTCTAATTTTTCTGTACCAGAATATATATATATATATATATATATATATATATATATATATATATATATATATATAATCTGTTTAAGACAGATGGCGATACGTGCCGTTTAAACATTATCTTTGATGAGTTATTGTGTTTGATGCAAACATAAATCTGACTTTATTATCATAAAATAAATGGCATCATAAATTTTCTTGCAATAAAATTTACTGATGTATTTTCTTTTGTTCTCTGTTTAAATTGACATAGATAACAAACAAACGATCTATATTAATGTGACCATACTGTCGGTAGGAGGTCACGTTTCTTTCCACCAACAACGCAACCTGTTTGCAATGTTTCTACAAACATTCATTATTTGTTGACAACAAAAGCAGCAGTTATAAACAATGATTTAAAGTAATATCAAACGAAGGAGAACCAGAATAATAATTTCTCTTTTTAATACTGGCATTATGTACAGACACTCGTGAGACAACTTGAGTGTTATAATATTCTTGAATTACATTCATGCGAATATACATCTTAAGATATATCAAAAATAGATAGAGTTCATTTAACATATCGACTTGTGTGACTATTTTCAAAGAAGTAAGGTGCGAATAATTTCACCCGGAATAACAATGGATTGTTCAAGTGACCTAACTCACTGCATCACGAAAATAAATTGTATATCAATAACATAGAATAAAACCAACACTTACCGGCATAAAGGCCTCAACTCGGATCCATCTCATAGAAGAATACTTATTCGAATGAATGAACATTCATACACTAGAATGGCCACTTATGAATCTAAGCCAATCAGAACACAGAGTCTGGACTTTCCCTTCTGAGCATAATTGTACATTCTTACCTTATTATACACCGGTATTTTGATGTGCTTGGCACTCTGACTTATCTTGCTGCTCAACTGGTCGTACAGTTGAGCCCTAAGCATCGACTCTATAAATAACATCATATTTTATTTTATTTATTTGAACTTTCCTCCGAAAACACTTGGGCAAACGGAAAATCAGTGATATATATGACTGTACGTTTATATAGAAATTAATTTGAGTAAATCTACATCAAATCTAAAAGTGTATTTTTATGTAAAATTCCCCTATTGTTGTCCAAACAATGCACATTTAACAACAAAGGATATTGGTTCGAATATCGTCTTTAATAAAAGATAAATCATTACTGAGATATTTCAATGAACGGGAGTGATAAGAATTGGTCTGAGAGAAAAGGGGGTTAAACAATGTCTTAGCAAGAGATAGTTAAGTTTAAAAGTTCTTCATGTTAGCATGTACAACTGATCGCAAACCGGTTTGTTAAGCAAAATAGAAAACATTACAAAAATAAGGTGCATACATAATGTGTTTATTACAACCGTTTTTAATGGTCATCAATGAAGGATTTGTAGATTTCCTAATTAAATTCCATGAAAAATGCCAGTATAAAGAAATCATATGCCCTTAATAGGGTTCAGATTAAAATGCATATACACTAAATGTACCAAAGCAAGGAAATTTCCAATGGTTTACACTTTTATTGTCATTAAGGGTATGCGAGCACAACAGGGCTATGTATTTTACTGGTCGGCATTTTTCTTCAGCGCACCTCACACACTTCATTTACTGATGCATAGAGATTTATTGTACTGTAGTTATGTGATAATGAAATGGTTTGATTGATATGAAGTCGTACCTTTAACGACAATAAAAGTGTAAAAATTTGGGAATTTCCTTGCTTTTGTACATTTAGTTAATATGAATGTTCATCTTAACCCTATTTAGGGCATCGGATTTCAGATTACTGGCATTTTTCATGGAATGTCACTACTTTTGTAAAGGCTATGCCTCAATACAATGCCTTCTCATAAGGTGTTTTGGAATATTCTGGAAAACAAAGGTATATGGTAAAGTGAAGTTAGAATGCCATCAATTAGACCCTAGAACCTCTATCTTTGCCAAGTATCAGCTGAATCCATCAAATATTTGATGAGATTCAGGGTGGCACATACGTACGTACGTACGTACACACAGATAACATTATTTAATGATTGAACTTTCTGGATCTCTGGGTTGCTTTGATTAATGATGCTGAAATTCTACACACTTATAGAATTTATCAAATAAAAATGTTGTGCAAATTTGAACTAATTTGGTTTATTTGTTGTTGAGTTATGACTGATCAAATAAATAAGATTTCCAGCATAGGCCATTCGTGGGTCTATTAAGGGGTAGAGCGCTGTCACGCCTCCCTTGATTCATACCGTTAACTACACACGAAATGCATTGCAGTTATTCTGTTACTTTGTAATACAGAAAGTTTTTGCATTCGCTTCTTCCTTAATCTTACAAACTGAAGAGCATATACCACTACTGGTACTATACACATACTGATAATCCCAGTTGTCTCTCGATATGTCATACGGGAAATACTGAGAACTAGTCTGTTTTTGCTGAAGGTTGTTCACCTGAAATGCTTCATTAGCGTGATTTGTAACAGAAATAACAGATACTATCCATCATTGGTTTTGTGTTCTATAAGAATTTTCGTAAGTCATGCATTTGATCTTCGGGCGGTTTATTTTACAAACCAATTATGACCGCATTTAGACTCGGGCGATCAAGAAAATATCTGGAGCAGGCTTATGACCGCAAAGTCATTAAAATTACAAAGCCTACCAATTGAAAATCCTGATTTACATTAATTTTTTTACTTCAATACTAATGGCAACAGTGTGAATGCAGACATAATATTTACGGGTAAATGTTGTTGTACTATTCAATATTTGCGAAGTGTGTATCTGCAATCATAAGCAGATGTTGATATATTCATATACTATCGTTAGGCTTCCGGCATTGCTCGCGTGAAGATATATTTCTCGTCAGAAAGATTTGAGGAAAACATTATTTTTAATGTGTACAGTTTTTACCTTCAAAGAAAAGTTAAAAGTAGAATGGGTAATATGAAGTCGAGTAATAAGAAAACGCGACATTGTTACTAACAAAAAAGACAGCTGTAAAACACAAGAGAAAGTTTACAAATCAAAACAAATTCGAATTACTTTACCAAAAGAATTATTCCAAATTTTGGGAATACAAATAAGAATAATTATTTAAATTGTTCAAACTTTTAAAATATATTCTTCACTGAGATAACCTTTGTTTAATGTTATTTTTTACGAAACGAATAGACCTATTTGAAAAATAAGTTATGATATATTTTACATTTTTCATTGGCCTAAGAGGGTATTGCTTTAGAGACCACGGATAAAATCAAATGAATATTTCATTGCTGCCGTTATATACTTTGAAATATGTAAACCTTATTGTAACTGTTACACCGGCCGTTCTTACACAGGAGAAACTACACCGGTTGTCACTATAAATAGTGCAAGTCACCAGAGACACAGAGAAGACAAAGCACAGTCTTGTAACTGTCTAGCCAAGTGCTAGTCAATTTCTTACTTTGTTAATACACTTGCTAAACCAACCCTCGACTTTACTTCCTTAATTTATTATTTACTGTTGGACAACTTCACAACAGTAACTTATTTGAATGTTTGAACTGTTTACGTATCAGTTTCTGTGACACAAACACACACACATGGTATTTCATATATAGAAATAGATTCATACACTTATTTTCTATAATAATGAGTAATCACGTTAAAAAGCCAAAATCCACTCGAAGATAAAGTTAATGAATGTTCAGTTCATTAATGATGATTGCCCTAATCAACCTAAATCGAATCAAAGGAAGGTTTCTTTAATGTCTTTAGATTCTTTGAAAGATTCAAACTTAATTTCAACGTATTTAAATGGTTGTACTGTTAATATATCGATGTTTATAAAACACAGAAAAAACAAACATTGACTTATATATAGAGAGAGAAATATTCATAAACATATTTTTCTATAATAAAGAGTCCCCACTTAAAAAAGCCAAAACAAAATACTCGAGGATAATGGTTAATGGATTGTCAGTCTATTGATGAACAGTATTATAGAGGTTTGGAAACGATGGGTGGCATGGGAAGTTTATTACTTAACAAATATTTGCTCACATATGACTCTAAGACGACAATATTGTAGTTAGTGTTGATATAGACTTGTGTTATTGTGTTTTACAGATGGCAAGTTTTTGGAAAAAAAACTCTGTGCATGGTAGTTCATTATGTTTTATGTACACAGGAAAATAAAAGAAGCTATCATTGCAGTGGTTGTAGTAATACGAGGATTATGATCTGAATATTTTATAGGGAAGAACTAGAGATTAGAGCTCAGTCGAGTACCTACCATGAAAATTAATATAGATTCTGTAGGATAGAGAAGGGATAATCTCACACTAGATATTTAAGCCGATTTTGTACAGTGTAGAAAAAGGAAAAAGATTTACAAGATATGGCAGCATTACTTCGTATCTGACTCTTCTAAACTAGGAACAGAGTGTAGTACCTGTTCTTATAGTAAACTTTTATTTTGTTTGTATTCGGTTTGTTAATGAGAACTCTTTTGAGCCTGACAAAATTTTCATTTTTGTCCGAATACAGAGCATCCCAGTTTAGGGAGCTGGATCCCCCCTCTAGACAATAGAGCTGGTGTCTATCACTGTCCTCGTCCAAATAAGGACGTATATACACGTAGAGGGTTGCATCAAGAGGAAGGTCATATCTTAGACGGTAGAATGATCCAACCATATTCCACTCGGATTACATGTAATGTTCTGTTTAAGGTGTGCAGCCGTAGTCAGTCCTACTATATTATTTGGTGCATAGATGATAAATTTATATGAATGCCAAATAAAAGAGCAATCTAGGTATATTTTTAACATTTATCTGCTATTCATGTATTCAACAACACTATAATGTAAAAGAAAAGGGGGGCAGTCATTATTGTGATCAAAAATGTATACTATGTAACAAATAAATAAAATATTGTGAGAAATTAAACATAAAATATGTTTATAGAATAATTATGCCATCAACAGTTTGTTTCTGTGATACTGGGGGCGGTAAGTGTAGATATAATGATGCTAGCTAAAATGGCTGCAACCTTCTCTTTGAAAGTAGTAGTAAGAAAGAAACAGTTTACTCGGAGGAAATATAATACATTTAAAAAAAAAACACGAAATGAATGCTTATTTCCTGGCAAAACGCACCTGACCTGAGTAGCTGACGTAACATATTACCATATAACGTTTTTCGTTCTAAACCTATAAAAGCCAATGAAATAGGAGATAATAACGACTTTACTTTACTATATAGATTTATAAATACAAAAACTGTCTGATGAAGTATGGACATAAATAATCAATGTTACAATGTCGTAACACTTAAGATTGTTCCAATGACAATACATGCTTTTATTTAAAGAAATACACTACTTTTTTTTGGCTGTGTTCATGTATAAGGTTCCTGATGGTACCATCAAAGATGCTGTCATAATTTTCTTGGCAATAGTGAATCAAAAATATTCGCGACGCTTACGGCAATGATTCGCAACGACATTAATAGATAGAAAGTCTTACATGGCACAGGAAATAGAAGGATTGTCTATTTGTAATACTTTTACGTCAAGCGCTTTTGAACGCGTTCAAAATCGATTCATTTTGTCATCTGCTTAAGGCTGATTTTTCCAGATATAGAGAAGACAACTTTTAGAGAAATATATAAATTTTGATTAGATTACATCTGTTCTGATGAAAAGATTTCGAAATATAGGAACGTTTTACTCTTTTTTGTTATCCTGATTTGTGATCGTTTAGTAACATTCATTCTCTATACGTATCTATATATAAAACAGTGAAGTATAGTTTGTGCGTTATACAGATTGATATTTTAACAGGTGTTCTGTTGAAACAAATTTCAAAAAGGTTTAAATGTTTCACAGAATCTTAAGTCGCTTTTGAATTGTTTTTCGAATCAATCTAGGGTCACTAGAGAGACAGGTTGAAAGCAGAGGGAAATACAGAGAGATAGACACACGTATGGCTTGTCTCACGACACCATTAAATAACTGAAATACATTAAGAAGTAAAGAAACAAAAATCATGTTTGAATATATTTTCATTAAAAAAATGCAATTAAACTAAGACCATCTCAGTGGCTGTAATAAAAATGTTTTTACAATTAAATAATAAATTAAAGTAATTTTTATTATTAGAAAAGAGCATATAATGATGTGTAATTAAAGTAATTTTTATTATTAAGATTTAAATGGATTTATTTGTTATCGATTTGTTTAAGGCATTTGCCGTTTTACAGCTACCTGTAGTTGTTTCTACAGGTAGCCGTAAAACAGCACCAGTGTGCAAAATAGATTTTGTTAAAAAACGTTACTCTGTTTACAGCTTAATTAATTACCTGACCTTATATTGCCAATGTTATTTGAAGCTTTTCCTTTATAGCAAACAGATAGAAAACATGGCTACATTTGAAATTATGTCTGACTACAACGATATCTATTCAGGATAAATATCGATAATACGATTTCGTGTACATATAATTAAACTAATCGATGTTATTTTTTTTCTTTAAGTCGGTTTTCTGATATATTTAATCATACAGAATACATGCTGAAATATCTGACCGTATTGGAATTGAGTTATGTTTGGAACTATTTAACTTCAAATGTGTGGCACTTAGTGTATCAAAGTAACCATTTAAATGACCGAACTCTTACAAACTGTGTATTAACCACTTTCACCCTATCGATATGCGTGTGCCTGTGATTTGTACCTCCAGCTTTTACTCAATACCCAATACGTCGTTTATGTCTTTTACTTTTGCTACAACCCCCTTCTCTTTTCATTAAGGTTTTCAAGGTTATATAGAAAATAAAAAGGAAAACGACGGAATATCTTTTTGAATAAAAATAGTGGAATGCCAACACGGATAATAATACTATATTACGCAGGGTTAGAAAAGAAAATATACATAAAAAACAACATATAAATATATATATATATATATATATATATATATATATATATATATATATATATATATATATATATATATATATATATATATATATGTTGTTTTTTATGTATATTTTCTTTTCTACATACATACAAATGTTGTTTGGCACAAAACAAATGAAACGGACCGTTAAATATATCTGACAGAAATTTGAATTTTTTGGAAATGTGAAAAAATAAAAATAAAAGTAATGAAACAAACCATGGTTATTGGAATATAATAAAAAAACTATTCTGTATATATATATATATATATATATATATATATATATATATATGTATATATATAATCATCCACATACAGACTGTTTCGGGATCAAAACGAAACTGTCGAGCTGACAGTCGGCGCTGCTAACTCCTACGCTATCATACGACACTGACTGAATGTAAGAAATATCTCAATGTAAACATTGCAAATGCCGGGAGTTCGAATTAGTTTTACCTAATGAGCTATGCCTTAAAGCTAAATGGCTGTTGGCGATACCCTTACAAATACGCTCAACCTGGGGGGGGGGGGGGCTTCATATAGTCATCCACATGCAGACTGTTTCGCTGTTTCACAGTTAATCAGTGCGGCTAGACCAGTTAGTGCCTCAAGCCGTGATCGAAACGCAATGAACCAAATTAACAATGCCCAGAATCGTTGATAAGTTTATAATACATTTAAATTAATAATATGATACCCTTGTCTCCTTATTTGCCATTCGTAATGGCAGTTTCTTGAAGGGGGGTTTAATAAACTACTTCACCATCAGCGGAAATTACAAACAGTAAAATTCAGGATCACATCTATAGAATAATCCTTAGATACTTACAAAAAACCGCTAATATTTATGAGATAATGTAAAACAATCAGCTACTATTATGTACGTCAATGGAAACAGTTATATATATATATATATATATATATATATATATAATATATATAATATTGAAAGAACAAAATCACATACACATTGCAACTGTCAGCATTTATAATTTATTTCGACTGCCTAGTTTCTTCAGAATGCTAACGGGACAGCTACACATTGGAAATGAATTATCCTTTCTATATTCTATACTTGCTCTGTTTTCAACATTGAGATCTCTTACTCGGATTTGTTACCAAAATTATTCACTTTAACACTATATATATATATATATATATATATATATATATATATATATATATATATATATATATAAATCTTATACATACTTTCGATCTCTACCCCGCACATTTTGTGTTCGTTTCTCGTGGCCTTACATTACAGTGAGTAATTTAAATCCGAAAACCAGATACGGAGCGATGTAATTTATAAATATGAGTGCAGCCGACCACTTTTTAAAAATAAACTTGCATTCACGGTCTAAAAACCATAACTCTGTTTATTACCTGAAGTTTAAACAGCACACATTCACGTTGACTTTAAACACATTTTAAACTTCAGGAAGGCCTTTCCAACTACCAGAAAAACATCTTTATACCTCGGAAGTAATATATAAATACGTGAAACTCAATATAAAATGCTTAAATACACGAAGCGGCAAAACATTTACATATATATATATATATATATATATATATATATATATATATATATATATATATAGGCAGAATATTCTCTTGTAGACAAATATTGTTCAATATAACAGACAACTTATGTGTGGATATTCTTTTGGTAGATCCTTCTAATACTCCGAATCAGAATCTTAGTTTTGGAGGAGAATTGGCCGATGAATCTGCCATAGTTTTGATTTGTATCCCAAGTACTTTCAGACCAATCCGGGTCAATCTTCAGATGAAAGAGGATAATCAAGTATTCTTAGAAGAAAATACCCAAATCTTAGAATATAGTACTAACAAACAAAAACGCCATATATTAGAAGCCCTATATATAAAATTAAAAAAATCTAATGAACACAATTAACTTTAATATCAGTAATAATATACTAAGATGTATATAATTCTAACTATAGTTTCGTACTTATAACATAATTCCCGCCCAAACCATATATAATACATGTACCTGATAATCCTCATTTTTCTGAAGATAGACTCGGATGTGTCCTAAACTATTTGGGACACACACCAACACTATTGCAGATTAATCTACCAAATCCCTCTGCGGAACTAATATTCTGATTTGGAGTGTTGAAAGGGTCTACCAAAGTATATCCATACATAAGTTGTCTGTTATATTAAACAATATATATATATATATATATATATATATATATATATATATATATATAAATATTTGTTATTGTTTACTTTTTATCTATGTACGTATACGTTTCGTCTCTTTTCAATCGAGACTCATCAGCATAGAAGTACGACTATTCACCACCGGTCACACGATTCGAAACCCTGGACTACAAGTATTTTCAACCCCAGTTCAATGTCGCTAACCGATAGGCCAGTTCTGAACAGCTTATAAACAATGATAACTTTAACACTTTTAGAGGCGGCGAAACGTACAGGCATTCAACTTCTATAAGTGAAAGAATGATGCATATAAAGCAAGTGACGTCACGCTGTGTTATTACTACCATTTATAGTGCTCTACTTTATAACGTGGAGCATAAACATATATCACATCATTTCCACACCGAATATACTAGTATGCATGTATAAATTATCAATAAGTAAGCCATCGAATCATATTTACTTCGTACACACACCCACACCCCCCCCCCACACACACACACACACACATATATATATATATATATATATATATATATATATGTGTGTGTGTGTGTGTGTGTGTGTGTGTGTATTCAATGTTACTAATGTCATGTACGCCAAAAACACTCACTATGAAAACATCTCCATCCGGAATTCACATTGTCATGTTGACTTCCGTTCTGGGTTCACCTCTAATTCTTAGGTATCTCCCACACTTTTCCATTCAAACAACTTTAGTTACGAAACGAGAAGATTTAAGCTATTTTCTGTATTAATAGTTTATATTTATTAGTTATTATTACTCTACATTTATTTTATTTATATTATATGTGTTTGTAATATGTTGTAATATTTAATTAAATTAGTTTGAATATTCCTTTTCGATTCATTTTATAAACCTTTTTACATCTAGTTAAAAGAATTACATTTTAATAACTGGTGAATTAAACTAGATTTTAGGATCAAGTCTGTTAGGTAGTTTATGGAATTCTAATTTTTTAATTGTATTTATAAATGTTGTTTAAACTCAGATAACAGCGAGAAAATCCGTTTGCCATTCGTTAGAATAAAAAGGATGACATAATAGACTCTACCGCGAACGTGAAGTTATATCCAACGCCGTTAAAGGAATTTCACTGTATGAGGTACAGTTGTGTGTTCATGAGTAAACATTGAGATCCCTTTGAAATGCATGTACTCCCTGCATAAATGTTTAGAAAAGAAATATTAGGTAGAAACGCGTGCCCTTTAAAACATTTTAACATTCCTAATATTCTTATAATCATTTTGTTCAAGAGAATTCCCCTCGGATTTCATTACGTCCTCATATCTCGAGGGTTGTCTGTTAGTCGGACGGTCACACTTATGTGTCAACGGTATTTAATGGCTAAACGTGTAGATTGAATTGGGTGTATCTTTTTTTCGATCAGTACAAACATCGGTATATAATTATGTTATGCTTTAGTTTTAAATAGCAGGTCTGTGGTCTGGTAAGTTCAGAATAACGCTATTACCGGTACCTTTTACCAATAGGTACCCAAGAAAATTTCAATACTTACGTGATCAATACCAGTTTTACCAAACCTTTCAGATAACACGCTACACAATACAAAACGAACTTTTTCTTTGAATTATTACTCTAACCCTAACCCCACCGTAACCCTAATCTCAATCCAACACTAACCAAAACTCTCAACTAAGTTTTTGTTTTAGTTTTCAAAGTCGGTTGAGTTTAATTCGTATTGGGTAGAAGCATCGGAACTTGATTCGCATTTCTCCGTTCGTAGGTAAAACTGCTTTCGTCACGACTACGCCACACCTGCAAACTTCTAGATACTTATACCTAAAAAGCACTCTATTTCCTTTAAATTTGTAACGTTTACTGTTAAAAATGGATTTTTAGTACGGACAAATGTCTATATACATTTTTGTGTTCCGTTTTTGTGTCGGTCCGTGACTTGATAATTTGAATACACTTTCTATTAAAAACGCATTTCTCAAAGATGCTCTATAAGAGATCTGTCCGTATGTAACGCTGAGGTTTCAAATATCATTTTCCTCGATCTGTTACCGTTTAGTCCTAATAGCATTCGTCTCATCTGTCACGCTTTAAGTTAAATGGTGACTAAGATGGGTCTGCTATGTCTGTAAGTGGATCTCATTGTCCTTTTGTCTGGCATAAGTAAGTTACGTCCGTATGTAACGTTTAAGTTTTAAATACAATTTTTATTGGTCTGTTACGTTACAGTTTTAAATGGCAGTTCCATTGTTCCGCCATTCTAAAGTTTGAATAAAGATTTTGTTGTGAATATCACATTTAAGATTCAGATTTGATTGTGAATTCTCCACGCATGTATATACAAGACGCTGTGCGCCCGTCTATTTGTCCTGCTAATATTGAAAATTTTATTTTCATCGTTTAATTTTCAGATTTAATGGACGCATCTAAGAATAGACATTCTTACGTTTCTGCTGGCCCTCTTTTACGAATTCCTATTCGTTCGTCTTCTAATCTCCTTTATTCGTGATCCCCATGTTCAAAGGAGGAATATCGGGGGTGTATGATGGAGGGGGGGACCATTTGCTTGATAAAAAAAAGTCTAGTCAAGCATGAGAAATTTAGGGGCTGCATATTTGATAGGATTTGAACGAAATCCGATTTCCTATTACTTTGTTGTCTGGGGAAGAGGAAGCAATCGAACAGATTTCGGAAGACCCTTTTTTAATGGTAAAATCGAATTATGGAAGATCAGAAGAAGGAAAACAATTTTGAACTATAAAAAGAAAACTGAACGAAACAGACGAAGTAACATTAGCAGTGCAACAAAATGAGATAGTTAATGGAATAGTTATTTAAAATCGCAGCATTTAGAATAGTAGCAGTTTGTTCTTATATAAAAGCTGATGGAAAAATGCATACATGTATTCTGTTCATTAATTGTACGTTTCGCCGCCTCTAAAAGTGTTAAAGTTATCATTGTTTATAAGCTGTTCAGAACTGGCCTATCGGTTAGCGACGTTGGACTGGGGTTGAAAATACTTGTAGTCCAGGGTCTCGAATCGTGTGACCGGTGGTGAATAGTCGTACTTCTATGCTGATGAGTCTCGATTGAAAAGAGACGAAACGTATACGTCCATAGATAAAAAGTAAACAATAACAAATATATATATATATATATATATATATATATATATATATATATATATATATATATATTGTTGAATATAACAGACAACTTATGTATGGATATACTTTGGTAGACCCTTTCAACACTCCAAATCAGAATATTAGTTCCGCAGAGGGATTTGGCAGATGAATCTGCAATAGTGTTGATGTGTGTCCCAAATATTTTAGGACACATCCGAGTCTATCTTCAGGGGAATGAGGATTATCAGGTACATGCGAGGTGTTAGTATTATATATGGTTTTGGCGGGAATTATGTTATAAGTACGAAACTATAGTTAGAATTGTATACATCTTAGTATATTATTACTGATATTAAAGTTAAGTGTGTTCATTAGATTTTTTTAAATTTTATATATAGGGCTTCTAATATATGGCGTTTTTGTTTGTTAGTACTATATTCTAAGATTTTGGTATTTTCTTCTAAGAACACTTGATTATCCTCTTTCATCTGAAGATTGACCCGGATTGGTCTGAAAGTACTTGGGATACAAATCAAAACTATGGCAGATTCATCGGCCAATTCTCCTCCAAAACTAAGATTCTGAAAATAAGGCATAATATACTTACAGTAAACGGTGCTCTTTAACAGATATCAGTATTTTGATTGAATCACATTCATATTATGAATATTACTAGCAGGTAGACTAGGCGTTGCTCGGGATTGAAGGAAGATCGCATCTATGTACTTTTTTCTACTATGCTCATACCACTATATAACTTTCTTGTTTGTATATCCGGTATCTTCCCATTTTGCTTCTAAATATTGTCGGAACAAACTGAAATGTTATAAAACTGTCTGAATTAGTTTCCTATTTGCATAGTTTAAATTTTATTAAACCCGTATATACATATTTGAAGTTTTTTAGAGAACTTTATTCCCATGGACCACTTAGGTATTAGCACGTAGATACTCGGCATAGAGAGGGCAATGTAGATTTTCAGGAACTACCCTCTTTCCCGTGTAATTTTATACGTATGATATAAATGTCAAAATAAGATATATTTGAAGTTTTAAAAGAAATTCTCTCTTTTAGCTTGTTAGATTAGGAAAGCACTTAGAGATCCAGGGCAACTACTACGGTCTTTCTCATGGGTATTGTATACATATCGTTTAATCTCATATAGAAATGCTATATTAGATTCTTAAACTAGTGTAATGCGCTCATAGGACATTGGGAGTGCCACTTAAAGATTCGGAGACACTTATATTGCTTTTCCCAGGAAAATTACATACAGATAAACTTTTAGATTTTAGATAGATACACTAAGCTTTTTCTAGAAGGAACAAACACATATTACCTACTACAAACCGCCCGCGAGTGCCTTAGGTATCTCTGAACAAGGGTTTGCCAGGAGAACCTGACATGAATGTAATTCACCCTAAAAGTAAGCCAAATATTGGAAATAACATAGTATTCGATTCGAAATAAGATCCCCTTGAAACACCTGTACACTGGCTCATACAATGAATGATGCATCTTTTTCAAAAGCTGTTTCTTAAAGAAATAGCATTAAACTAGATTCTCCACCGGACTAGATGAGTTTATGTCCTGAAATCCGGTAAGACCAAATGGTCAAAAAAATATATACTATAATATAGTCGACTGGTCAATTGACCAAAAAATGTTGTTCACTTCTTTACTAACTCAACAATAAAAAGGTATATGTGAAATTCAATAAAACACATGAATATCTACATATCTTATATAGAGATCAAGTATTAGCCCTAAGAAGAGGACCCTAGATTTCTGAAAAATTTCACTGAAGCAAAATGAAACAAATATATATATATATATATATATATATATATATATATATATATGCGTATTTTCATGCTTACATACCATTAGAGTAATATTACTTTTGTCCTGGTTATGGTTCTTACTCACACACTCTGAGTGCGGTCGGCGGACTAACTGAGCCACTTCAGCAATTAGTAAAACACGATGATATTAAATGCATAGGTGTAAAAGAAGAGGCTTCATTTCTTTCTTCTCTCTCATCATCTTCTCTATTTATTTCCGCCCTTATCCGTGTTCTCTCTTTCTTTTTACAGTTGAATGTCGATCAGCTTCAAATTCTTAATTTGTTTTACTCCCTCGCTTTCTTTCCACGTTCTTATCTCTGTCTTTTTCTCTCACTTGCTTTTTCCCTCTCTTTCTCTTGTTATAGTCGAAGATTGATTATCCGATGTATATTGAAAGATTGACTGCTAGTAAATGTTTCTCATTATTACTGATGGCAGTGCTAAGACTTCCCAATAATTCTATATTGATAATGGTTACTAATGAAAATAATAATGGTACCAATAATATAAATTATAAGACTTTGTAACCCATTCCTATTTTCAAGATCGAGCAACACCAGTATTACCTATACAACTGTTTATCTTTTCTCATTGTTTAAATAATGTTCAATCCCCTTGAAGCCGCTGTTTCGAATTTCATCAGAAAATGTATAATCGGTATAGAATCATTATATTATATGTAATTTTCGTCACTAAGTTGTTTTATTGAATTGAAACGACGTAAGGCTATCACTATGTTTGTATATTTAAACAATGGGAACGCGTTGAAAACTCGCCTGAAACTGTAGGCCGGACCTGTAACTATACTGTCTAATTTACAACTGAAATGCATTTATTGAAATTCTCAAATTCAAGCTCGGCATGTTTTCCGGAGTATAAACCATACGTGATAGCCTCCGACAGATACGAAACAATGATTTTAACCTTTTTTGTGCGATACGTGTTACCTTAATTCCAAGTTTTACAAACTGCTCTCTTATTCTTTTTAGTTCTAACTTGCGTCTCTCAGAGACATGTGTTTGTTTTAGAATTCACTGGCAGGGAATACTGCAATATTGATAATAAAGGTTTTGAACAAGTTAATAAGATTTTTCCATAACATAATCATATATTTTCAAAACCAAATTGTGTAATTAGGTTACAATGAAACTATTATAGACACTTAAAATTAACAACTAGCTGCATTCAGAAATAATAGTAATAGAGTGAATTGGTAATATCGCTTCGTTGGTTTCTCAGAGACTTAAGAGGAAAGTATAATATGTATATTATTAATGTATATTATCAAAGGTTTTCTAATTATATATATATATATGTGTGTATAATATATATATATATATAATTAACTTGTTACAAATATCCAGGGGGTATGAATCCGAAGGAAGTTGAAACCGGGTTTATGAGAGTGCTCAATGAAAATTCAGAGCAAAATATATATTTTTTGATTTTATTCCATTAGTTGCGACAAAACAGGTTTTGTTTCATTGGTGCGAATAGCTACCAACTCATCGGGCCGGCGAAAGTAATTCAAATGGCATAAAATTTTAAGTTCACTTTAACGGGAGATTGAAAATTGAAAATACATTGGAGGGGGAGGGGGATAGAGTTGGGGCTTTGTCTATAACGGCGACATGGGACATGAGAGGGGAGGGGGGAGGACCCCAACAAGTCGTGTTTCAAATTATTACGTGGGAGGTTTTGCATGTGTCAGTGCTGCGACGATCTCAATCTCAGCCGGGGCGGGAGGAGGGAGATGGGGCGACGGCCAGAGTGAGTCAAATTCAAAATGAGAATAAAACCATGATTACAACCGTCATTCTTATTTTATTTTAATTCTAATAAGTAATTATCATGTGGATAAAAATGTTTGATAATTTTAATTTAGGATATTAATTGCTACTTTTGCATTTTATTTATTTTATTTTAATGTTTTGTTTATTATTTGTAGTGAATTTTGTTGTGATTATATTTTTTTAAATTGTGATTATATCATACCGAGATCAATACTAGTGGAATCTTTTATAAGAGAAGTTTTCTGGTGTTACCAGTCTTATCACCAACAAAACCGATTATGGCAATGGCAACGCCCGCCAACCATACCCACGACAGTCGCAGCGACAACAGCCTTATGTAAAAGCTTTAATAAAAATAATAAAAATAATAAACAAAACATTAAAATAAAATAAATAAAATGCAAAAGTAGCAATTAATACCCTAAATTAAAAAATAATAAAAATAATAAAAAAAACATTAAAATAAAATAAATAAAATGCAAACGTAGCAATTAATACCCTAAATTAAAATTATCAAACATTTTTATCCACATGATAATTACTTATTAGAATTAAAATAAAATAAGAATGACGGTTGTAATCATGGTTTTATTCTCATTTTGAATTTGACTCACTCTGGCCGTCGCCCCATCTCCCTCCTCCCGCCCCGGCTGAGATTGAGATCGTCGCAGCACTGACACGTGCAAAACCTCCCACGTAATAATTTGAAACACGACTTGTTGGGGTCCTCCCCCCTCCCCTCTCATGTCCCATGTCGCCGTTATAGACACAGCCCCAACTCTATCCCCCCCCCTCCAATGTATTTTCAATTTTCAATCTCCCGTTAAAGTGAATTTAAAATTTTATGCCATTTGAATTCCTTTCGCCGGCCCGATGAGTTGGTAGCTATTCGCACCAATGAAACAAAACCTGTTTTGTCGCAACTAATGGAATAAAATCAAAATATATATATATATATATAAATAATTTATTTCTAAAGACGGGGCATTTATTATATTTTTCAATTATATACAATAAAGACAATCAGGAAAATTTAAAGAAAAAGTTATAATAAAACAGACGTTGGTATAGATGAGAAAATTCTGCCTAAAGACGAACACAATATATATACATATTATATATACATATTATACATATATATATATATATATATATATATATATATATATATATATATATATATAGTTACCAGATTGAGGCAGCCACTTGTCAAACCCCATTGTGAAACAGCAAAACAGTCCGTCTCTGGATGACTACAATATGCTCACTTTACTAGGTTGGTCATACTGCTAAGTGAAATAACAAACAGTCACTACACGGCCGAGTTTCAATCCCGGCTTGAGAGATTTGCTTGTGTAGCCGCAACGTACAGCTATGGTACAGCGAAACAGCATCTCTGTAGATGCCTATATATATATATTATATATTACTATTTGATTCATACGCATATGCTATATATATATATATATATATATATATATATATATAATGGAAATATATATATAAGGAAAAAAGCTACACAGAAAAGCTTATATTGTATTCACAAAAAGCATCAAGCTAAATGTTATGCGACTACTGACTTTTCTTACGTCGTGAGAACTGTTGAAATATTAGTAGAAAATAAATATATATACACAATATATTTTACTACCTTACAGTAGTATATGTGTATCTGCATGAAATAGTAGTAAATCATATATATACATATATATATATATATATATATATAGTTTGCTTAATCTGTGTAAGTTAATATAGTTTCTTATATGCGGTGAGATTGCTCAGTAGCAGAGTACTTGCCTTGTATGCAAGTGACTCGAGTTTCAAATCATGAGTTCAGATATGTTTTACTGATGACCATAAAGGAGGGCGAAACTCGAGTCTAGGACTTTTAGTTTGTAGCTTTCCTGGGTTTTGGACTGCGGCGTTGGCTTATTATGGAAATAATATTGGATATATAATCTTACATTCAAAGATCTAATATATATATATATATATATACTAGCCAATCCACATATATAATGTCTACATAGTTTATATTACTATATGCTTACAAATATTACTTTTTAGGCGGGTAACATTAATTTCCTGAACAGAGAAGTCGCTTTTTATGCACTTGGCGAAATTTTAATCAATTCACTATACACAATTTTGTATTTTCTAGCGAGACACTTTTATGTGAGCTAAAATTAAGCATTTGTGTATTTTGTGATATTACCGGAAACATTTCAGGTCCCTCTGCGTATAAACCATTTTAAAACAGATTTTTATGTAAACGTTACAGAATAAAACATCCAGTTTACTGTATGTCACTACAGACAGGTGGCTTCAACAATAAGTACAAACGATGATTGATGAACATTTATTAAGAATCAAAGTAAAGAAAAGTGATAAAGAAGAATAAAAAAAGAAGTGGAGGAGAACAATTTGAAGAATAGACATGATTGAAATTATAAAAGAAATTATGAAATCAAAGGGGAATATAAAATAACTGTAGATAGACACATATTAACATACTAATTAGTGTTATATAACACGAAACAGGCAGCGTTTATATATATACAGGGTGGGCAAAAATAAGGGTCCTATTTTTAAAAATTCATAACTTTTTTATTTATTGATTTATTTATTTTTTTTTTTTAGAATAAGTAAAGGACCCTTTCCGAAGCAAGCATGAGCCGTATTAGCCCTAAGGAACGCACCCTCATTTAGAAAACATTATTTTTGCTTAAAAAACTCAAAACAGTGTAAAAAACAATACTTTAGTTTTTGTAAGTTTTAAGAAGTGTTTTTCGGCTAAAATTTGTTTTGTTTATTTCAAAAAATCTCGGAAGGGTCAGTCTACACACACATAAAGTTTGGTGAGTTTAACTTTTATTATGTGGAAGTTATTCAAATTCAAGTTATTCAAATTTAAAGATAGGACCCTTATTTTGGCCCACCCTGTATAATAGCTAACAGATAGTTGATTCTATTACATCGAGAAAACAGTAATACATCGAAAGGAAGAAGACAATAGTTGAAAAGCAGCATATTTAAAAAAGAAAAAAATGTATGGACCCAGGAAAGAAAGAGAAAATAAGGAAAGTAAGAAAGAAAATAGAAAGAAAGAGAAAAAAGACAGAAGAAAAAGGAAATTAAAGAACGCAAGAAGCAGAGAAAGAAATAGTGAAATTAAAGAGCAGAACAATGGCAAAAACAAATGAAGGCAAGACAGCATAAATGAAAGAAAGAAAATGAAAAGAAAAGAAGGAGAGAAGGAGAGATAAAAGAAACATAAGACACAAAGAATGAATGAAAGTCGAGAAAAAGTTAAAAGTAAAAATAAAAGAAAGCAACAAAAAATGAAAACATGTAGGCACGTAAAAATAAAGAGAAGAAGAATCAGAGAATGAATCAAGGAAAGAAAAAAGAACAACATAAATTAAACAGAAATTAAAGAGAGAAAAAAGAAAGAAAGAAACTAGGAAATAAAAAAGAAAGAAAAGAAAGAAAAATACATGAAATAAATACAGAAAGAAGCAAAGAAATCAAGAATGAGGGAAGGAATGAAAGAAAGCAAGAAAGAAATGGGAGTTGTTTCAAGGAAATTAAAAAGGGAGGGAAGAAAGAAAAAAGAATGAATGTAAATAACAGCGAGAAACATATAATGAAGGCAAGAAATAATTGAAGAAAAAGTAATGAAATGAGAGAATAATAAGAAAAAGAAAGAATGAACTAAAAAAATACAGAATAGAATAAGAGTAGAACGATAGAAAGAATAACCGTAGGAATAAAATAAGAGATGAAGAAAAGAATTGAAAAAATCCATGAAGAATTAAAATAAAAAATGAACGAAATGAAAAAAATACGGACAGACGAAAATTATGCGAACATGACCAACAGAAAGAAAAGAGAAAGAAAGGAAGGCATAGCGAAAGAATGATGCGCTAAAAAGAAATACCCATTGAAAAATGATGAACCAGATAGAAAGAAGTAAAACAACATAGAAAAAACATGCAAAAAAGAAAAAAAAACACGGAAAATAAATATAAAATAATTAAATAGATAAATAAAAAAATATTTATATTTCATTACAATAAAGCGTATTGATTAATATTGTAAGGAGAAAACGTGTCACAAATATATTTCGATGGTTAAAACGGAACTCGAAAAATATAAATGAATAAAACGTAAGAAAAAAAAGGAAAATTCCTGAGTAGAAAAAATCACCTGATTGGAAATCATGAATAATAAAATGTACATAAAATAATTCTGAGAATAAAAAAATAAAATAAATTAGGTATTGGTCGATATTTACCCGGAAGGTTTCGTGTTCGTATCTATTTTATCTTATTTATTTTCTGTCAAATTATTTAGAAACTCAAGATAGGAAGAGTTACTGGAAGAACTTCAGGGAAGCATGGTGGAGGCTTACTTGACATTTTTATACTTGTAATTAAATCATTATAAATTGGGTGTTTTTTGTACGTTTTCTAGTGTCATTCAGTGAACGTGTATTAAATGATGAAAGTCAAAATCGATACATTTTATTTGTAACGTTGTGTGAAGCCAGCTGAACATTGCAGCAATATGGAGTTATCTCCAGGCATATTTCGTGTTGATGACGTTTCGATAATTCTGTTTATAATTTTGTGTCACCTTTCTTATTAGATGTGTATATATGAATTATTACTCATGTATATCTATACACACATACATGTACACTTTAAATATCTCAATTAAAAATATATATACGTCTCTGTATCCGGCAATTTAGGTCTTTGATCAAGTTTTATTAAATCTCTCTCTCTCTCTCTCTCTCTCTCTTTCTCTCTCTCTCTCTCTCTCTCTCTCTATATATATATATATATATAAATATTTTCTTTGACGTACAAAACTTTAAAATGACATTGAAGAGACAATATTTATTGCTCATAATAAATTAAGAAATTAAAAAGATGAAAGGGCAGCGGACCGGTTTCGTACCTCGTGGTAATGTATAAAAAAATATAAAAAAGAAGCTATGAGAACTATAGCGATGGAAAGGGGTAAAAAAATGTTCAATCAAATAGAAACAATATTAAGCTCGAGGATATATATATATATATATATATATATATATATATACATATATATACATATATATATAATACCTAGTGCACATGTTTATTTTCTAAAAGCTTTTATCTGTGAGCGTAAACTATAGATTCCATTGATATATATATACATATAGATACATATAAGCACACACATATATAATATATAAGTATATATATATTTATATATATATGTATATATTTATATTCATATATATATATATATATATATATATGCATCTTTATCTCTCTATATATGTGTGGGGTGTATGTGTGTGTGTTTTGTTGTTCGTGTTCATACCTACCTATTTGAATTCATTTACTTCTAAGCGTTAAACCGGCTTTTTATGTGTTTCGAACGCACATTCTAATGCTTACATGGCCTGCAGGCTTCTACGAGTGTTTTCTATCTTATCTATGCAAGCTTCCTGCCTCGATGTCCCAAAGGATGAATAACCTTCAAAGACGGCTCGTTGCGTGTTTTCCAAACGAC
>OY744535.1:36512844-36545344 GCA_963556195.1 Sepiola atlantica | reverse complement strand
GTTGTCCTTTAGAACTCACATTCCATTAGCGATGTTTCAAACGGGGGAAAATTGATGTTGTCTGGGTCACAATATGTCAATCTTACACTTATTGTTCACTGGCTTTTGACCTTGACGCATTTTTTTTAGCTTTTTACATCAAGTGGCTTCATGCTTTGTTTGGAGCGATTTCTATTTAAAATATCCTTAAATCAACAGAGATGTTGTTCCACTTGACTTGTAAAATAGCCACCGATATTTTAATTTGTGAGAAATTGTTGCAAAGTTATAGTGTGATTATTATGTGTGTGTGTAATAAAATACTAATACTTCTACTTTTATTAGTACTACTAATAGTAGTAGTAGTACTACTACTAATACTATTAATAATAATACTATTAATACTACTATTAATACTACAGATCATAATAATAATAAATCGACAATAATAATTATACAAACTGCAATAATAATAAGAGGACAAAAACAGCCACGACTGTGTGGAGAAAAACATACAGTTGGAACATAGACACAAATGGTACAGACACAAAACGGGGACAATGATGTAAAAGTATAATCAGAAAGTAGTATTGGATATTGGGGGTATAAACAACTTATCGAAGCAATAACTGGTGTCATAATAGTTAACACGAAAGAACAAACCATCAAATCGCAAATTATGTTGTCTCAGCGGACTGACAAACAAAGGAAATACACGAGACTTGCCAGATGACAGATGAAGATAGTCTATAGAACACGAATAATTGTAGGAGTACTAGGAACAACCCGGAAAAAAAACTGAAAAAAAAACTATGAGAAATTGCAATCAAGGGAAGAATGACTGACGACAATAATGACGCCAATAATGAAAACAACAAATCTTAAGGAAAATCCTCGAATGCGGAAACCAACTCACATAAACGGCGAACGCTAATCAGCCATATGGCAGTGGCAATAGAAATAAAACAAAAACATAGAAAGAACACAATGTGCACCAAACTGCAAGAAATTTCATACACTGTCCCCACCCCCAAAAAACTAAACAAATACACACAAAATGTTATGGCACAGAGCTTGGGCTGATACCGCGCAGATGATTGAGAAGGGTTAAGTGAGATTGAAAGACCAATGAGAGAGTGAGCTCTAACCATAGCTCAACCTGAAGGGTGCAGATAATACTAGAGAGACTTATTGACACTCAACTCTCAGAGACGATTAATGGTCGTTGCCAGCGAGAAATCAACGGTATGCTAGTGTTGCGATGACGCAAAACATTTGCAAGTGTTATTGGAAGAGTTTTAGGATACTAGTAATCGGAGGAAACTTGTTGTCATTCAGTCTCCAGGGAAACTCATTGGTTATTGTCAGTAAACACTCACTGGTTATCACGGGCGTGAAAACTGCAAGTGAGTAAATAATTAGAAGAATGGACGGTACTGATGAAACCAGCTCAAACTCATAAGGAAATTATCTAGTGTGGACCCCAACCAACATAATCATGTAACACTGACGGAGCACAGCTTAAGTAGAAATAAAATCTAAAACGAGCATTGCATGAATCGAAAACTGAAATCTTATAATCTGGCAACATTTTCCAGAAAAATGCCCCGACACAAAATTGGCCTGGAGGGTACAGACATATGGAAAGACGGATAATGGAGAACAGCGTACACACCTCTATTGGAAGAGGGTTTTTTTTTTCAGACTGAAATTCTAGAGAACACTAACGGTCGTTGTCAGTGCAAAATTAACGGTACACGTCTGTTGCGATAAGGAAACATTATTTGAAACAGTGAGGCATCACTTTTTGTCATTAATAGTCCAAGAAACCTGACATGTTATTTCCAGTTTGCAATCATTGAAAATGATGCGCGTTAGTAATTCTACTACTACTACTACTACTACTACTACTACTACTACTACTACTACTACTACTGCTGCTACTACTACTACTACTACTAATACTAATACTAATAATAATACTATTAATGATGATAATAATAAAACAGAAGAAGAAGAGAAGAAAACGAAGGGGAGGAAGGAAGAGAAGAGAAAGAACCACAGTAACAAAAATAACAACAACAATAACAAGAATCAATTGTGTATATTGAGTAACCTCGTACCAATTCAAATAAAAAACCCAAATGAAATTAGTTATCAAAGAGTTCATGTGTAATATACGACGTGTATAAGGATATTCTGGAACAGAAATCGGGGTCTTATTTACTCCTCCCCAGGAGTAAGGCACAAGGCCAGTTTTATCTTACTCCCACAAGTAAGATGTGACCCAAGATCGGGTCGGGAAAGTGGGGTTTGAAAAGCCAGCGCTCGAGAGGTGAGCACTCTGGCCATTTAAAAATTGCCTGAGCAGCCCCGTCGGCATTCCCCGGTAGAGGCGCCTCAGACAGTAAGCAATAAACTTACTCTTCCCCAAAGAGGGGAGGCGAAGCCTGGGAGGGTGCACCTCCTAGAACTGCACAGGACCAGACAACCCCCAATAGACCGGCGTAAATCCAGACCCATATGTCCGGACAATACCTGTTTATTAGGCGGGGTAATGGTGTATCGGGGTCTCCTTACTATTAATGGGTAACAATTTTAAATAGAACTCATTTAGAAGCGAACACGAGCAAATGGTCAAAGTTTTAGTTGCATAAAACTGCCTGTCCTCTTTCTCTCTATATATATATATATTTTCATATATATATATATATATATATATATATATATATATATATATATATATATATATATATATATATATATATACATTTCTCTCTTTCTCTTTCTCTATCTCTCTCCCTCTCTTCTTTACCTTATGCTTCTGTCGATCTCTGCCAGTGGGCCAACGATGTTAACGAAAGTGAATTAAAAAACAAGATATATACATTATAACCATTCGTGTTATTGAATTATAATTAGAAGTTAACGAGTATGTTTAGACATTTCAACTAAGAAAAAGTTATCATTACTACCTATTTAACACGTTGAGGCGATATAATTAAAATCGCTGTCACAAAAAAAAAACAGTCTTGGCGCATGGAATGGCCGCAATAGCATATTGATATATAACATTATGAGTTAAAACAATTGGGCAGCAATTAAAAAAAAGAGACAGGAATCACTCGTTCCACTTTGTTGTTTTCAGTCCGAGACGCTGAAAAGTCATTATAGGCTATAGACAATTTTTAAAAAAAACTTAGTCTATCTAGATGAAAGCCGCAGTACAACTCTGAAATATGTAACATATACTTTTTTTATATGAATGATTTGTATTTAGTTCTCACTTATTTGCGATCGAGTCCTTTATCGAATTCTTTTCAATATAATTTGGTGCACTATATATATATATATATATATATATATATATATATATATATATATATATATATATATATATATATATATATATATATAAGGGTCCTATTTTTAAAAATTCATAACTTTTTTATTTATTGAGATTTTTTTTTTTTTTTTTTGACTAAGTAAAGGACCCCTTCCGAAGCAAGCATGAGCCGTATTAGCCCTAAGGAACGTACCCTCATTTAGAAAACATTATTTTTGCTTAAAAAACTCAAAACAGTGTAAAAAACAATACTTTAGTTTTTGTAAGTTTTAAGAAGTGTTTTTTCGGCTAAAATTTGTTTTGTTTATTTCAAAAAATCTCGGAAGGGTCAGTCTACACACACATAAAGTTTGGTGAGTTTAACTTTTATTTTGTGGAAGTTATTCAAATTCAAGTTATTCAAATTTAAAGATAGGACCCTTATTTTGGCCCACCCTGTATATATATATATATATATATTGAGAGAGAGAGGTAATAAAAGATGTTATATCAAAGATCATGAACTTTTGCGTTTGTTGTGTTTCTTAAGAAACGCTTTTATAAACAGAAAGTAACGACCGAGCGTTTCTATCACATAAACCTCGCAGCGAATTTCACACATGTTGTGCTGAGCAAATTTCCAATTCTATATTAGAAAGAAAACAATGTTCTTGATCGACACAAATCAAATGAAATCGGGTGTTTTTTCTAATGCAGACATTGCATATCGGTAATTCGCTCTGACATTTGTTCGGACCAATTAACCTTGTCAATAACTTGGGCCTTAAACGTGAACGTCGAAACGATCCGTTAAACACTTTCGGTTTATTTTATGCTTACTTGCGTTACGAATTATTACGACTGAATTCATAAGATGTAGTTATTTTGTTTTAGTTTTTGCAAGCAGATTGTTGTTTACATAAAAAAATGTAACTTGAGATAAATTATATTTTATGCGAGAAATATTCGATATCGTTTACTCCGTTCTACAATGTGTGTATTATACATGTATTGCCAGATTTTTTATCGTATCCCCCCCAAAAACAATTCATGGTAATTATATTTTTTCCAGTAAAAACCTGGACGTAAGACAACAATTATATTAGAAAAAGAGGAAAATAATAATCAATTACTGACAACGGAAATGAAGAAGTGGTTTGTAGTGATTGCCTGTATCTCTGAGATGAGGTGTTTTCATTATAAATTTCAGTGTCCAGAATGACTTTATCATTTTGGCTGCCATGCTCACAACGTTTCGGCCGTTTTGCCCTTCGATTTTAATCAGATGTCCTGTATCGAACTCGGATACCGTCCATCTGGACTTCCGAACCCAACCCCTTAATTGTCACGGGAGTACCACGCTCGGATTCATTTTCTTTTTGCTCTGGGACGCACCCGTTAATACTCCGTTGCTTTCAGTTTTCTTGCTGCATTGTAAACTTATGTTTGCTTTAAATAAGGCATATTGCAACTGGGGCGTAATGGCTACTGTGATAGGAGAAAAATGTAAGAGAAGAGAATCTAGTTGGGTTGTTGGACAGCAACAGTTTCTTTCAAATTGCACTGAAATTTATGCATGTTGCTCCCCTCGGTGAAACAAAGGCGGAACGAATTCTAAAGGCGAGCGATTCAATGAAACTAGCTATTACAGTAGGAAATAATCTGGCATCTTCGAACCTTTAGTGTGAAGTAGGTATCTACGTTGTGCCGTAAGTTCATCGACGAACATTCTCGGGAAGTAGTTGTACAACAAACACAGGAATGCAAAACCGCAGCGATGCGAAAGTATTAGGACAAAGTTTAGTTAATAACACAAAAAGTGTACATTACGAACCACACGTAAAAAAAAACCCTGAAAATCCTAGAGGCATTGTATGTAAAGACCAGATACCCCACAATAAACAATATTAATTACATATCGAGTCAAAATATTTTAATTTGCCTAGGCTAGTAATTCCCTCCAAAATATCTTTTGTTGACCAAAAAATGTCTACGTGTCCCCTTTTTAAATGTTGTAAATTTAAAAAAATTAAATAGTGTACATTTTAATTAGCAACGCGCCAAACACGGGATTACGTTCCCAATACGAAATCTCATCAACCATACATACTTTTACAAAGCTATACAACATTGCACAGTCCGAACTCGACAGACATGACTAGGCAAGAAGAAGAGAGACTCAATCGAAAGTACTCGCCAAAAATTTAAAAGAAAACACAGACACAAAAACGGAGCCTATAATCGACACCTTGACAAAAATACGCGAAATATTATCCAGAAGATCGAGAAGATAATAAATACTCATTAAACAAAAACATTTCGTACCGAATAGTGGGAAAGCAAGAATACATGGTAGTAGAAATAAGGACACAAACACATTAAATTTGGACTAAAACTTTGTAAACTAATACTTTTGTCGATTAATTCAACCATATTCATTTGCTAAAAGGAATGTGGTCGTACGAATCGATCAAACTGGCTTTGTCTGGATTTAATGATGTGTTTATATTTCTATTTGTACTAGCATGTTAGCTTGCTTATCTACTATTCCATGTACTTATTCTCTCATTCTCTCTCTCTCTCTCTCTCTCTCTCTCTCTCTATATATATATATATATATATATATATATATATATATATATATATATATATATATATATATATATATATATATGGAACAAGAAAGCCATGGATCATATTTATATCAATTTGACCGAAACATTAGATGGACAATTCGGAAAATTAAAAAAATTTAAAAAAGTCGAATCAAACAAAACCACTCCGTTTTATTTAATAATGTTTGCCTAAATGAAAATATGCTGCCTAAATACACACAATATATATATATATATATATATATATATGTGTGTGTGTGTGTGTGTGTGTGTGTGGTGCCCTAAACGTCACTGACACTTGAAAAAAAATCATTACATCCTTGCTTGTAAATGTTTTTCTTGTCTTTTTTCAGAGTAGTTGGCGCTATCCTTCCGTCGTAATCATAAGTACACACTATACAATGGTACTTCGAGTCACGCGGGTCAAATTCAAAAACCCAGCGGTGCTACCGACGACATTTTAATACTAGAGATGCGCCAAGTATAAATGATATTAAATCCATATTTAGCCGTGTTCAAAAACAAATGGCAGTATGTGATCTCCCGAAATCCTGAAGGTCTCGTTCAGTAAGAACTGAAGACAATCTTACAGCTACCTATTCCTATAGCTTCTTACCAACGAACTACAGGTTCGTGGAACTCTCTTCTTGCGGACTGTTCTCCTCCTATATATAGCCTTGGTCTTTTCAAGACTAATGCCAATAGGCATTTCCTGTCTTAACGATAATCATATTTGGTTCTTGTTTGCTCCTTACATCAAGTGGCTTCATGCCTTGTCTCCAGCAATTTCCGTAAAAAAATACATAAAAAAACTGACTTCTATTAGGCATATGTATTTGAATTGGATTAAATAACATACATCGCGAAAAACAATGCAATGTAGACGAAAAAGAAGATGACGTCAAAGGAGAAGGCGGCAAATAAGGATTAACACAAAGGACTCTTAAAAAAGAAAATAGAATATGAATAAGAATGAAAATACTATTTATTTATTTTAAAATACATTTCAATCGAGACGATAGCATCCCGTTCAACAATAACTATGCACAACAGCCTGAACACCTCAATTAAATTTCGTCAAATAATTGTTTCTGAAACTACTAGTAATTTATTCTAATCCCCAGTTAAATAATCTCAAAATCTCTGTGTATGTTTATACTGTATACGTTGACCTTAAACGGTAGAACACGGCGTATGTTTATTTTCAAAGATTTGTATTTTTACAGATGCGACAGGCGTATACGGGCGTATATTTACTTAAGGGCTCAGACCGGTATATCTTTGCACACCCATCCCCTTTTTTAACGTGTCATGCTATTGTCTTGTCGATGTTAACATGTGTTTTGGGATTTTGTTTATTTTGGTGCGGTCCAGAATGCTAAAAGTTTTTTTCTCAAATCGTACATCAGATTCAGGATACCCACTGATTTTTTTTTTCAAAAAGAGCAAATGAAGAGGTCGAATCAGAAAACGCGATTAACGCCATATTCAAACTTAGCAAGCTATCACCACAAAAAGTGTTGCTTTTCAACACTCATCAATACGCCAAAATAATGTAAGGTGATACTGGCATAATTTCTCTTTTAGCTTTAAATTGAAATAGGTTAAGATTTAAAATAGTTTAGATTTAAAATGATCATCCTGATAATGTTTCTTTTCTCAATCAAGCCCATTGATATGTATCGTGTTTTGCATTCGAATTCATCATATATATATATATATATATATATATATATATATATATATATATATATATATATATATATGTAAAATAAAAATGGAATAACGGATAAGCAAATCAACAACTACCAAAAATATAAACCTAAACACATATTGAATCGTTCTACCAAAATATTTCAATTGTTAAGACAATCATCATCGGTTAGCAGCAGAACTTTAATTAAAACATACAAGTTTCAAATTTGTACAAAAAACGCAATTCGGAAAAAATATAGTCACGTCTAATAAACAGTAGAAAAGGAGAAAGAAAGAAAGAAATGTGAAAAAAGAAACAGAAATATTTTTTTAAAATCAGCAGTTAGCTTTGATTTAGCATGTAAAAACCGATCGGAAGGCTGTAAGTTAATTAAAGTGGGGAATGAATATTAGTAGTAATAAATGACAGCAAGGAATTATACAGATAATGAGAAGGAGGAGGGGGAGGAGGAGGAGGAGGAGGAGTAAGACGGACTCAAAGTTGTACAAGTTATCCGTTATTATATTGATGTAGGTTCATTTCGATTAGAATCGATCTAGCAGATGATGAAGAAATATTGTAAAACCCTGGTCTTTCAATAATTGTGTTATTATAACGTAGGATTAAACATGATTCTATGAGACGACGGACTTTAGTGTCGTGTATATGTTTTATTGAAATCGGTCTCTGTGTATTGAAGTGATGACCTAAACAAATCATGTGGGTACATAACGCGTTTGAGGTGTCGCAGTTTGTTATAGCACGATTGTGTTCATAGATTCGTTTATTTAACGGATGTTGTGTCTCGCCAAAATATGTTTTACCGCAATCGGCACATGGTATAGTGTAAATTCTAGCTTAAGTAGGAGATGTAAGAATTTTATTTTCGTTTTAATAGCTTGAATAATTCTGAAACTATGTTGGGAAATAGAAGAGAAGAGATGTTTGTTGCGAGAATTAGTAGTGAGGAAAATATTTCTTAGTATGGGTTGTGTGGTATATAGGATCTTTTTTCGTATTTTTAATATTTTTGAGATGTATTTGGATAGCTTTTATTTAGCGGAGAGAATGCCAAGTTTGGGGTATTTTAAAGTTGTAAGAAAGGATTCCATTTCACTATATTCTTGAGAGAGATATTCAGGGCTACAAATACGCAGAGCTCTAAGATAAAACCTTTTATCATACTGTGTTTCATGTTGTTGTTATGATGTGAGTAATAGTGCAAACTTTTCTGTTTTAAATTAAAGTTCAGCTGCCAACTGATGATGATTCTCCTAACAATTGAAATGTTTTGGTAGAACTATCAATATGTGTATGAGTTCATATTTTTGCTAATTGGTGATTTGCTTATCCTTCATTCCATTTTCATTTTAACATTTTGTTTGAAACATTGCTTCTTATATTCCTCATATATATATATAGTCTCGGAAGTTCTTTTTACCTTCAAAACTGGGGGAAAAAAAAAAAAAAAAATTTGTTGAAAGATTTTAGTCTAGTAAGTCAATCAATCTACTGCAATCACTATTTTAGTTTACTTCCAAGAATATACTCTAATATAAATATATTTTTATATATGTTTTTATATATAAGGGATCGTCAGTTGTTTACCATGAAAACTGTTTCGGGATTTTAAAAACAAAACAGTATTTCTTTATCATGGCATCCCAGCAGTGTTGATCAGACACCACCTCCCTATTTAATAATTATTTTTTAATTTAAAAAGTTTACAAATATTTAATTTAGTTTTGCCTCCAGATTTGTTTTTCTAAAGTATTAAAATATAGTTTCCTTACCTGTGTTGTTCCTTTCAAAGTGGGTATTTACTATTTTACAGAACATCTATTTTATAGAGTTAGATGATTCCATTATAATAACCCCCCTTTTTTTCCCTTGGTTATTTTTTTTGTCTACAAATGTTTTAAAATTAAAAATATATATTTATAAAAATATTTCATATATACATATATATATATACATTTATTTATTTATTTTATCATGGACTATTTACATATATTATACATTTTTATAGTAGAGTTTTGGATTTCTTTTATCAATTTCTTTTGATTTATTTCATATAATTTAAAAGCGTCAGGATAGCGTGTTATTGCCTTATTTAACTGTCTAAATATTTTATTTTTATCTCCACCTTGTTTAAGCATTCTTATTACTAATGAAGTGACTGGAGGTATAAAATCCATTAACCTTAAAGTAACGCGGGCTATTCTTAGAAATTCGGACATTATACTCCCATAAAATATATACATAGGACAGGTACTACTTTTATGCGGCATACGAACGATATGAAAGGGAAAAGAATTTCTTTTATCAAACATTTTATAAATAAATCTACCATCCTCAATTTTTATATCTAAATCTAGAAAGGTAGCATGTATTCCTGTATGTTCACAATTTAATTTTAATTCCCTAGGATATATTAAATGTTTAGTATTTTCAAACTCCTCACTATCATTTATACAGACCAGGTCATCAATAAACCTCCTGCAGCCGTGGTAACTATACGTTCTAGATATATCATTTTTTATTTTATATATATATATTTTTTATTTTATATATATATATATATATATATATATATATATATATATATATATATATATATATATATATATATATATACTAAATCCCCTGTTTTCATTTTATTTACTTACTATTATATTTTTTTATTTATGAATTTTCCAACGAATGTTCAGTCTGCAATATTCTGAATTTAGTTAGTTTCTCTGGGAATTTAAACTGCATTTTCCTTTTTTTTTCTTTTTTTTCTTTTTTTTTAATTACGCAAAGCTTATATATATATATATATATATATATATATATATATATATATATATATATATATATATATATATATATATATATATATATATATATATATATTTGGTTCTGGTGGGATTATATATGAATTCATCAAGCTATGCTTATCACATTCCAAAAATACTTACACAGACCCGTTAAAGACATTGATAATATCGAAGTGAAGAGACTTATTATTTTGTCATCTATTTTACATACACATACCCAAGAACGGACCACCAAACATGGTTACCTGTTTACCCATTATAGAATTTTTAAAAAGTTCTCAATTGCTCTGTCGTTATAAATCTCTTATGGTTGTACTTCATATAGCTATCCGTATCTCTTTCTTCCTATATAAATATATATATATATGTATATATATATATATATATATATATATATATATATATATATATATATATATATATATATAGTAATCCAGGTAGGGTAAAAATCCACAGGGTAGAAATTCAAAGGGAATCAAACCGGGCTCATAAAAGAGTGCTCAATAAAAAATATAGAGGTGTATTGTGAATGCTTTTAGTCAAACATGTACACAGTCTGCTACACTGGCATATCGATGTTATCGATCTACAGCTCTCAAGAGCTGAGGTCTCATCAGGCTAATAATTATTTTTTGATCCAACCTGGTTGCTGAATTCCAGGGAGAATGAAGTCAAGCAAAAAAGAAGAGGAGAAAGAAATAAAAGTCATGTGACCGATTTTAAAAATATGATTGCCGTTAGAAATTAATATTTTAATTTTTTTTTTAATTTTTTATATCCAACGCCGAGCTGGGGTAGAAAGAGGGGGGCGAGGAAAAGAGAAAAGAGAAGAGAAGGAAAAGGAAGAAAAATATAATTGCCGTTAGAAAAGTTTAATTTACAGCTATTTATATTGATATCTTTTATTTTTATCCAACGCTTAGCTAGGGTAGGGAGATTAAAGGAAAAAGAAAAAGAAAGGGAAAGGGGAGAGGGGTAGATGGATGTTAGGGGTGGATGTCTATAGCCATTTAGGATTTGTTGCGGGCTGAGAATGGTTAATGTAAGATTCGAGTTAAATTCATATTTATTTTTATCCAGCGCTGGGCTGGATAAAAAAGGGGGGTCGGGGGAGATGATACAAGAGAGAAAGAGAAGATAAAGAAAGAGAAGGAGGGGAGGTGTCAAGGTTGTCGTGTCTGCTACCTGTATATTGCGTTGTCTCAATGTATTTCAATGCAGACATATAACAATTACATGACAAAAAGCTTACAGTGATATTTTAGTTTAAAATTATTATTAGTGATGGATTTATGACCTTAATATTAATAAATTATGCTGTTATATTTTGATCAATTGGCATTTAATTTTGATCGATACGTAAGTAGAGCCAGGTAGTAACCTATTTTAGCCTGAATATCTCCCCAGGGACGAAACGCGGGAGCCTCTGTGTAGCTTTACTGCCATGAATATATTTTCATAGCTTACTACTATGTATATATATATATATACATATATATATATATATATGTAAGTATGTATGCATATATATGTATATGTATATATATATGTATATATATATGTATGCATATATATATATGCATATATATATATATATATATATATATATATATATATATATATATATATGTGTGTATATATATATATATATATCTTGCTTTCTCTCTTTTCTGTCCAATTTCCTTATTCAACGATCAAGCGTCTGGTCTATAGTGAGTCGAATAACGTGCTACTTCTGGTCACCACCAACTCTAGAACATAATAACACAGTCCCAGTGTTAGGTAGAACCTCAATTTTTAGGCGTGTAACTACTTCCCACCCTTATTACTGAACATACATAAATATAACCCTTTTATCTCTGTTCATGTTGGCCATACCTCCACTCCAGCTGACGGCCGGCACCCACAATCAGTATGTATCACTTCCGTTTCTTTTCCTTTCCACAGTAGTTCTGCGAAATAATCTCTGCTGATCAAAGTTAGTTTAGTTTTAGCTACACAGAACGGTAAATTATTTAGAATTGTTGTAGCTTGACGATTTTTAGTTGTGAATTTACAAAACCTCAATTAGTCATAGATTTGCATGGAAATAGATTCTGTCACAAAATAAACTTCATTTTTATAAAAGGTTGCGAAAAAGCGATCATTCATCTTTTAGGATTTCATTAATTTTAATATAAGTATATGTTTTTTCTCTTGCTAATAAGCATTAGCTTAAATACGTGCACGGTGACAATCAAGCAACAACGCTTAGCAAATTATATAGATTTTACATATATGAGCAATCGTTTACAATTCTAAATAAATATTGTATAATGTTTTTTTTACTAAGGTTGACGAACCGATTAAATCGAAGAAAACAATTTCATTGTATATGACTGGCGCCATCTTTAACCAGGACCTTCCAAATAATCTTTCTTGTAATAATACTAAACTGATCTGAAGCTGGTTGTGTCTGGCGCGACTTTCCGTAATTGGTAAAGTACTACATGGACACGAGCTGTTGGATAAGGCGCTGTCCACTTTTATCTTCCTACGTACGATCCCCCGGGGTTAATCTCATGTAGAGGTTCGAGGAGGGAGGCGAGTCAGGGGAGACCGAAAAAAAAAAACAACGACATAGGCATATCAACTTGCGGGCCAAACAGTTAGGAACGTCTGAGTCTTAATTTGATTGTTGTAAACACAGAAAGAGAAAAGAATGTGAGTGTGATGCCCGGGGAAAATGGGGACATACAAGATAGAAGCACTTCTTTTTTGTCTGACTACTTCTTTCGAATGCTGTCTTCCTATCTCGCTACCAAGATAGGATCTCAAAAGGTAAAACAAATTGTTTTTTGAAAGGAAATATTTTGAAAGTAATAGCCGCAAGGTTAGTTGTTCATATCTTAACAAGAAAATATCACTTGGTGGAATCCTGGTTTTACACTTCCGTTATCGGGCTAATGGGCACGATGCAACGAAATATCGAGTTAAAAGCTCTTTTTTTGATGAATTCGATTTGTATTTTTATGACAGTTTACAACAAGTTATCTAGTCTGATTACTTTTCGTGTGTTTCTCTTTTTCTCTTTTTCATTCTCTATCTCTTTCTCTGTCGCTCTCTCTTTCTTTATCTCTCCCTCTCTCTCTCCCTCTCTCTCTCTTTCTCTCTCTCTTTCTCTCTCTCTATATATATATTTATATATACACACATAGATACGGTGATTGGTATTGTTACAGAAAGAAGGCCTCTGTCAAGATTTACATTTTCAGATAGATCAGCAGCCCTGACTAATTTTTACAAGTACTCCTGCAGATATAACAAACAAGCCCATTATATATATATATATATATATATATATATATATATATATATATATATATATATATTTGTTATTGTTTATATTTTTATCTATGGACGTATACGTTTCGTCTCTTTTCAATCAAGAGTCATCAGCAATCAATAGCATATATATATATATATATATATATATATATATATATATATATGTATATATATATATATATATATATATATATATATATATATATATATATATATGCTATTGATTACAGCTGATTTTAGAATATGTGGTTTGCCCAAGTTGAAGAAACACTGTCGACGGTTTTTGGCACGTTCTATTGCATGTACATCCCCTTCCCCTACTTCTGTCTAAATCGCAGACCATTTAATTTAATTTCTATCTATCTATCTATCTATCTATCTATCTTTTTATTCTACCTTTTTTATTATATCTTTCTCTTTTCACTTTATTTTATTTTATATTTTATATTTTGATTTTGATTTTGATTTTAACATTTTGATTCTTAACGTTCCCAACTACGTGACTTCACAAATTTGGAAATTTTAAATTTATATTCTTCTTTTTTTTTCTCCATTTAATTTTTTCCAAATATGATCTAAAGTTAAGATCGAATTCTAACTCTGCCTGTCTCAGATGTTGTACATGACTGTGTAAATAAAAAGTATCATATATAAAAGCTCTATTTGATATTGAGCACTTTTAGAAACCCGGTTGAAATTCTTTGGATTACTACCCTGTAGTATATATATATATATATATATATATATATATATATATATATATATATATATATATATATAATGTTACGCAAGTGCAGATCAACATAAAACCTTTCGTTTCATGCTGCGAGAAGATCCAGTCAGAAAAAAAAATCTTAGTTTTCTTGAAGTTATGTCAGCCATATTTTTATCTCTGATTATTAAATAATTTAGTCAATATATATTTAGACGAATATATATAGATAGGTATATAGATACATACGTGTTGCGTCGTAGGCTCTTTCAATGATATTACGTTAGATATTTTCTGTTTATAACTTGTGTTGATTATTATTTCCTTATTTCTATTGAATACTCAAAAGTGAGTGTTTATATGAAGTGAAAACAAATTCATACTCACTCTAACTTCTTATTTCGTATTGATATAATATATATATATATATATATATATATATATATATATATATATAGATATATATATATATATATATAAAATTAACTAACGACCATTCCTGCACTCGATCGGAATTCAGAGATCTCATAGTAGAAAATACCAAAATCTGAGAATATAGTACTAAAAAACAAAAACTTCATATATAGGAAGCCCTATATATACACACCCCAAAACACCCGCAATTAATAGAGTTAACTTTAATATACTAAAGTGTCTATAATGATAATTAGTGTGTATTACATAATTCCCGCGCAATCCATCTATAATACAAACACATGTCCCATACGTGATTATCCTTATTCCCTTGAAGATTGAGCCGGATAGGTCTGAAAGTACTTAAGACACAAATAAAAACTATGGCAGGTTCATCGGCCAATTCTCACCCAAAACTAAAATTATGATTCGGACCATTGAAAAGGATTATGAAAAGATATCCAGACATAAGTTTTCTGTAATATTCAACAATATTTGCCTGCAAGAGAAGATGCTGCATATATATATATATATATATATATATATATATATATATATATATATATATATATACATATATACATATGTATATACATATACATACATACATCTATATATATACATATGTATATACATATACATACATACATATATATACATATATATACATATATATCCATATATAGATATCCATATATATATACATATACATACATGTATATATACATATATATATCCATATATATATCCATATATATATATATATATATATATATATATATATATATATATACATACATGTATATATATCCATATATATATCCATATATATATATCCATATATATATCCATATATATATATATATATATATATATATATATATATATATATACCTATACATACATATATATATACATATACATGTATATATACCTACATATATATATAAATACATATATGTATACCTACATATATATATATATATATATATACATATATATACTAACATTCGAGCAAACAAAATAGAATAGTACGGCTAGTATGACTATTATTTTCACTACCCATACACTCTTACAATCGTGTATTCGGTAGAATTTAGGAAATGAATACTACATTGGTAGACTGTGACACCATTGCATATACGCATAAAAACACATGACAACTAAGGCGTCATCATTTCATAAACATATCTCGCCAAACTACAGTCCGATTATATACATCAAAGTACAAATGTTACCTTCTGAAAGAGACTTGGGTAACCATAGAATAAAAGAACCAATATTGATATCAAAATGTAACCTCGCAAACAATAAATAGCAAACAATAATAAACAAATACAACTAATATATATATATATGTATATATATATATATATATATATACATATATATATATATATATATATATATATATATATATATATGGGAAATGAAAAAGGAAAAACTAAAAACGATTTTTATTTTATATATTTATCAATGTTTCGTCTTTATATGTAAGACTTTCTCAGGATGATAATTTTAAGAAAAATATCATGCAAGTACGTGAAAATATTGGGTTGACATTAGTAGTTGATGAGAAAAAGTAGTAGCTACATATCTATATGCATGCATGCGGGTATATATGTTTCCGGGTATGCGTGCATTAGTTTACATAAATGTTAACGCGTATCTAATATTTGTACTGGAGTAGGCCCGATTTTTATGCACATGTGCGTGTATGCCTCTGGGCGTATGTGTATGTATATTTGCACATACAGGTTGGTGGTCTGTGTGTATATGTGTGCATGTGTGTGCATATGTATAAATAGCGAATACAAGCTAGTATAGTACACATATTTAATATAAAAAAATGCATAACCATTATTAACAAACTTTTATTATTACAAAATCATAATAATAATATTAAAAAATAAAGTTAATAAATAAATATATTATAAATGTATGTATGTATGTATGTATGCACTATTGTTTACATGTATATAGGTGTGAGCAGGTGTTTTATATGCCAATGCACGTCGGTGTGTGTGAGTGATATAACATTTATATTACATTGACCTATTTTCTGCGTGCACGTGTTCATGAGCATGTATGCATATTCATGCGTGTGTACATGTTTAATTTTACTTCAGTCGAACTTCTCAAAAATGAAGCTAACACTTTATTTCTATATAAGATATTTAGATATTCGAATACTCAGTACTAATTGTTTTGTAAACAAAAAACAGAAAATGTCAATTAGCATTTACAAACCTAATTAAATGATTAATAACTAATTTCTGCGAACATGCTACCATCGACATGCCATAAGTTTTTACAACTTTGTATGTTGCTACATTGAAAACAAACAACTGGGTTTTGTTCTTTTATTTTTTGCGCAGTTAAGTTAGTTTATGTCAGTAGTGATCCCTTTTGAAAAGGAGGTATACCCCTAGACTATGTTTGATGATGAAAAAATCAGATTTGCAGATTCAGTTAACCCGTAGAATATAGTATGGAAAAGATCCACTCTCAAGTTTTTCGATTCGTTAATTGCACCATAAATTTATGAGGACAGGGTCAATGTTGGATAAACGCTTTGTAAGGCGACCAATAAATTATGATAGATACATTGAGTCCCTGTTTTCATGTGTTTCGTGAAAGTAATGATTTCCATAAATAGGTGTACTGAATGAGTTCACAATATTTTTTGAATACAAAAACAAAGTAAATGTAGTCGAGCTATTTTACTTATATTCTTAATAATAAAGCTTTTAAATTGTAAATAGTCATAATCGACACTGTGTACATATTGTATGCACCCCGTTCCAGACACGCACACATATCTTCTCTCTAGCATGCACATTCATGTGCACAGTCAACCCTCTCTTTTCGGTCCGCACACACATAGATACACACACTATGTATCTCTGTTACACACATATATACGCACACCCTTCATCATCTGATACTCTCTTTCCACTTTTTTTGCATTTTACATTTCCAAAAATCCGTTTTATTTTTCTGTGTGCGATATTATTTTTTTCCATATTTTCACTTAAGATCTTTACGTTTGAAAAAGAAATCTTGGCTGAGGGAATATCAAGTTGCTTTTCGTCGCTTATCTTTAACTTGATCTTTAAAGGCTAATCGTTTTTTTCTGACGTTCTGCCGCCTTTGATAACTTAAAATCCTCTTTCAGAATGTTGAGAAATGTATCCCGTTATCAGTTACACTTTTTTCTATATTGAATATAGTTGAAACTACCTGTCATTCCACTGGAAATGATATTGGCTGTCGAGATCAAATTGCCTCTTCAATTTTGCTAGAAGAAACGTGCAGTACCTGTACCACATCAGTGACAGATAGACTTATTTTATTTATCTCCCAACTAAGAGTGCCGCTTTTTGAGGTAGCTTGATTGGTTTCACACACAAAAAAAATGGCATTTTGTCTTAATCCCCATGCGAGCTCATGTAAATAGCGACGCTTTTATAACATAATGATTATCATTTTGATAATTTGGATCGCTAGAAAAGTACATAAAATTGACCTATCTATCTACTTTATATATATATATATATATATATATATATATATATATATATATATATATATATAAGTTTAGTCTGGTCGATGTCATGCGCAGATTGGCGCTATTTTTTAAAAATAAGGAAGTTAACATCTTTGAAGCACGGATTAGAATGTATTAAAGTGAAACATTTTTGAAAATCAACAATTGTGTCGTATATATATATATATATATATATATATATATATATATATATATATATATATATATATATATATATAAGTTTAGTCTGGTCGATGTCATGCGCAGATTGGCGCTATTTTTAAAAAATAAGGAAGTTAACATCTTTGAAGCACGGATTAGAATGTATTAAAGTGAAACATTTTTGAAAATCAACAATTGTGTCGTATATATATATATATATATATATATATATATATATATATATATATATATATATATATATATATATATATATACGACACAATTGTTGATTTTCAAATATATTTTACTTCAATACATTCTAACCCGTGCTTCAAAGATGTTAACTTCCTTACTTTAAAAAAATAGCGCCAATCTGCGTATGACATCGACCAGACTAAACTTCTAACGTCTTAAAGAACTCGACGTATTTTTCGACTTCTCGGGATTAATACCACCATTAAAAATGAGGAGGGAGAAAAGGAAAAAAAAACTATAGAACAGTCTCGCTTGACAATGTTGTATTTTACAACGAAAATTCGCGATAAAAAGTGAAATAAATGAATTATAATTCAAAAATTGCACGATTGTTGATTTTCAAAAATATTTCACTTTAATACATTCTAATCCGTGCTTCCAAATGTTAACTTCATTACTTTAATATATATATATATATATATATATATATATATATATATATATATATATATTATATATATATATATATATATATATGCATTCATATGTGTGTATATATTTATATATATGTAAGTACAACATTTACTCTTAAACTAATGAAGCGATCATTATGCATTTTGAAACGAAATCACTAGGGGTAAATGGGCGTAATGTGGGCTATATATCGTTTAATTTTGTGTCATGCAACGGCGGGAAAAAGGAGTTATACGAGTTCGTTAAAATTCAGACACCTCGATTTATTGTGGAAGGCAAACTATGTTTATTAGAAATCAATTATTATGTATCCCCGAAATTGCAACATCGTTTGAACTTTTATAGTCACAATAAAGACGGTAAATTACCAACTGCAACACGAAGAAGATGCTTTTCATGTCCCGCGTGCTCTTATGTAAAAATCATTCTATTCACTATATAAACTTTAATATTTAAGTAACTAATTAATATGTGTTTAGAAACACTCACTTAAATGAATAGAGGGATTACAATGAAAGCAGATAATTGTTTTTAGAGAGCAGAAAGAACTCGGTATTGCTGAAAATCTGTTTGAAAATTTTGATTGCACGTTTGTCCTTTTCACCTCAATTCACAAGCTATTTCGACATAAAACTGAGAGTTGTTTCGACTTAAAGCTAATTCATTAGTTTGGAGCAGTTGTTGAATTCATTAAGAAATTGGAATTAGTGTGTGATGTATTTGGATTGAAGTAGCGTGCTCATGTAATCTCACGTCAGCAAAGAAGAGGAATGTTTGCAATTTACACGCGAACTAACAGGTGACTGAGACATGTTATGCTGCGCGAATCAAAGACGCACTTAGTACAGCATTTACTGATGAACGATTCGCGTATGAGGAGTTCGCGACACGTGTATTGCGTCTGTGTTAGATCGTAGATGTGCATTTGGTGGATTCGCTGAAGCTGTATATCTAATTTCGAAGAATACATATGCGGTGCGTACTTGAGTGATTCTTGACTCCGTGAAAGGGTGTATGATCTGACTCTATAAACACGGTTTGCACGTGTTCGAACGTTTCTGAAACAAAAAGGTATATGTGTCAACAAGGTATGACTGCCACACATCTGCCCGGATCGCTTAACCACTTATGATTATGATTATAAGTGTTATACATGTAATAGTTAAAATAATTTCGCTTGAGACTGCGTAGAGAGGAGGCAAACCACCATTCAACGCTGCTATCATTACCACAAGACCAGTCAGCATGTAAGATATTGTCAGGGAAACGAATTTAAAGACGAGTCATCAGAGTTCATACCTAAGTCAGAATGTTAACTTGACGCTACCTATAGTTACAATCTAAGTTGAGTATACACCATGCTTGGTTTTCCTCGACACCGGGTGGCCACGTTCTATTTTGAGCACAACGCTATATATGTTATAGTCGAAGTAGAATATGGCGGCAACAACATAAACCGGTTCTGCGGAAATAGCACCATTAGGAGTCATACAGAGACTAGTTACGTTGCCACAACACACGTGATTGTTATGCAAGTAAAACTTCTGGATTTTAATATGCTATACAGAATCGACGCCATTAGGGCACTCGAAGTTGTATTTTTAGGGAGGCACCACCCATCTGGGCGGCGCGTCGTATTAACAAAGGTGAGTTTGTTGCAAAATTCTACGAGCGGAAGAGAGTGTCGGTTGCAGCATGGAAACAGTCAAAGGGTCGTACGCCAGAGAAGCATGAATCTAGGATTTCCGAATAACAGATAGTTCATGAATTACATGAGGATTAGGAATGCGAGTTGCTTACTTGGATAACAATCGCTTGGTTACTGCCATATAATGATGAAGATGTTGGCCACCTCAAGTTAATTGTACAACTGATGGCCGTACTTCAGACCAATAAAAAACGTGGGTTCTGTCATGGACTATTGTCAATTAAACACCTATGTTGATGCATTCACTGGCTATGCAGATGTATGCGAGGAGAAAATGCGAGAATGGCGACAAGGAAAAATAGATTTATTCTGGAACTCAAGAAGTAATACTTACAGATTTAATTTATGTTAAAAATATCGCTCTGATCGTACCAGACAGTGATATTTTAGGACAAAAAATTGCCTAATAAGATTTGAGTTGGGCTTTAATGTGGCGCATATGGTGATGTGGCCTGTGCTCAATTATGTGTTACCCTAGGATGAGAAGATAAGGAGGACAAGGTCGACTTATATCGAGGGCACATATATTAATGAGGATGTTACGCAGGCAGAATCCAAGAAGAAGCATTTGGGCATGTACGGATTTACAAGTACGGATTTGGAGAAGCTTCAAAACGGTACAAGGGTTTTGGGATGAGAAGTTTGGGATGAGCATAGTCGACTACGATGGCAGCGAAGAAACAATACTCTGAACGCTCCCATAACTATTACACGATAATGTATATTCGCAATTTGTGGAAAACCTGTGTGAATGGCATTGAGTAACGACACGATTTATCAAACGTCTGTCTACAACTGTCAGGCAGCACTGAGATGACAAGGTTAAGTATACTACTTTGAAGTGTATTATAGCAGACACACATGCCTGGGTACAGAAACGAGATCCTGTCCAAAGAACTGATGTGTTGTCACGAAAGAACAAGATGTGTCGATCGAGGATCGCTCACTCACTGTGCACGTGGTTATTGGCGCTGACGGCGCTATTATCAAGGTTGTGTTCTAATTGCGACCGACAAATGATGCCCAACACATAAACGTCGCAAGGCTGGATGTTGCGTTAAAAAGAATAAGACCTCGCACTTAAATCGATGGCCAATGTGTTACACATAACAACATACTATATTTGCGTGTACTACTGAGTGACAGTTGCGCTCATGCGAACGTCTTCATTCAGTACCATGGTCGCAATTGAGAATATCATAAGGAGGACAGTTGGCACAATAAGCTCACTTGCGTAAAGTATAACATTTCGGTTTATATGAAACAAGTAAGATCTGATACAAACCGAGCAGACCCACTGGCGATCGTTTCACAGCAGTGGTTCAATTACGTGAAAAAAGAGATTGAATTCACGCAGCAAGTGTGCGTTTTTTCCACAAGGAACCTATACCCTATACGACTAAATTAAATTAATCAACAGAGTGGATACCCGATAATCAGGCCTACATTGTATTTTTGCGTAGAATTGAACTGTTTTTGCTGAAAGCTGCAATAAAGGCAGTTGTTCAAAATTGTGAGAAATGTCAGAAAATAAACCCAGTTCCAGTACGATAGCAAAAGTGAAAACGCAGCGTGCATGCAGTATTGAACGCGCTAGGCATATACATCAAGCACTACAACCGATGGATTGTAGTACCACGCAATTTAAAATCCGGAACACGCTACAGTAGCAAGACACTGCGCATGTGAGCCGGCAATTGAAATTAGTGTTTTCCTACCGTGGCTCCGAGCTGATATTTTGGCTGATAATGAAACTGTCTTCTGTATTCAACAATTCACACAGTTAATTTATGAAAGGGGGGTTCAACTTTTGATCACGCTGTGCATATAGTTAATCGGGAAATGGTGTAATAGAAACGGCAATAACGTGGATGCTACACAAAAGAGCTGCCATATTGTGGGGGTTGCATATTGGTACAATGTTACGTCTAACACCATGTGCTCCCCTCGTCAGCAGGCTCAAGTAAAATGCATTCATGCCATATCTGAGTAAAAAGGGTAACTGTTGTACCCAATCAGGATCACCAAAGGATATGTACACATTATAAAAGATGGAAATGGTTTGAGTAAATAGTCAAAAGAGAGATCGCAGGTCAAAATTCAGACCGGGTTGTATCATCGAAGTGATACGTCAACAGTAGCTGGTCGTTAAAGATACACCTCCGCACGTGTGAGACGTCTCGGTTCAGCGTCGTAAGTAGACATCAACGGTGAAATCTTATAAGTCAGTGTCAATAGGGAGAACCAGATGTTGCTGCGAGCAGTAGTGTTCACATGGTAGGGTAAAAATATCGACAAAAAATTACATGCTTTGCATCTAATGCGTGTCAATCTACACGGTGAAAAGGAATCTCTTTTCTAAATTGCATGCGTGGAGACCAACTGACTTACATGAAAGGACGGATTAAAATAAGACTGTTGTTTTTTAATATTTCAGAGAGAAATTAATGGCCCTATACATCTGCTTTTAGTCTCGGATTAATGCACAATGTTATTTATTTACTAACTGCATTTTCGAAACCACACAAGACACGCGCAAATGGCATATTTACAAATAACAACAAATATCGATCATTGTATGGGTTTGAAAATAATACGCGCAGATAGAGATCATTTGTTATGCCTCAAAACAATGTCAAACTTTTGTACATTCATTAAATTGACACATTGATCCAGCCATTTTGCCAACACAAAATATTACGCTCGACTAAGCTCTCTACGTTTGTGTAGGCTTGTGGAAAGCGAACTCCCTCACTCACTTACACAGCGCCAGACGCATACGCACACCGACAAAAGCAGTATGCACACAGTCCCCACTAAAGTTGATCAGACACTCTTTCATACGCGTACTCACACTAACAAATGGTTATACACGCTATCTAATCATTTCAAGCTGTCTGACTAATATAAACACTTACAGAAAATAAGTATCTATGTAAGATAATGAAGAGTGGCAAAAATGAATCGTGGACGAGAAAGAAATTAAGGCGACTTAATAACTGTTAAAAAGAAAAAGGTTCGGCAGTGCAAAAGGAACTTGAACAACGACGGTTTCAAAAACGCGAATAGCCGAAACGCTTGGTGATCGGACTATCGATGTACCAGAAGAATGCGAGTTTTGTGTCCGCTGACTAAAAATGCGGAATGAAGGAATCCCCTGACTTGTACTTTACCAAAGCGCTTGCAGAACAATTGCTTCAGTTCACGCTTGGATAGACAATGCAGAGCAAATTACTTTCCAATCGAATGTATATACGAACGAGTTTCTAGCGTAAACCAAGTCTGTGACCTCAGCAAGAAAAATACTTTCATGAGACCAAAAGTATGTCAAAAGATCGTTTAATATGTGTGCGTAGCCGGCGTAAACCATCCGGTAATGGCAAATAAAGAAAACTAAAGTGTTTCATACACGTTTTGTTATTTGTCATTCTTGTTGGACCTTAACGGGTACCCTGAAAGAACGGGCAATGCAACATATACACATATACACTTATAACTTGCATTGCTTTCTTGAACCCAACTTTTCAAACAAACTGTTACACAAAAATAATTTCAACCAATGTAAATGTGTACATAGTATGCTCCTTAAACATGGGTTACCTCTTTTAGCTAACATTTATATGTTCATCTGTTTTAATAAATTCTCCATTTATATTACAATTAAATAGTGAGTGTCTGTTTTGGCGCATTTAAACAACGCGTCAATTTTCTACAGTTTTGTCAAGCTAAATTCCACGTTGCTACAAGGGGTGTGATCAATTTGATTTTACTCTTCAAAACTGTCTGTCTATAGCTTTTTCATGTCGGTGTTATATTGTTATCAGAGAAAAACATTTTCCTTTGCCACGTCTAAAAATGTACAAAACTAAACTGGTACTTTGGGTACATAACGCCTTATTTTACCTTAAACAGCCCAAATGCTTAAGGTGCCTGCTTCGATGGGTATTGACTCTTTAAACAGTTTAAATGGCCAATGATTTCGTGTATATCTGTGTAAAGTACCGTTGCAGAATACCCTGCTAGATTTTCGTGCGTTTAGTACACATCTGGGCGACATTTATTGCATAGCTTTTATTTGCTTTCTCAAAGTAAAAAGTGCTTATTTCTTTGTATTTGCGGGTAATAAAACGTTAAGACAATGATAGAGCTGCAAAAACGTTATTTAAAAATGAAAGGAAATTAATAATCAAAAATCTAATCTTCTTCAGTCATGAAATTCTGATGTATTTTTAAATATAGTATTTTAAACTTTCGAACTATTTTATGATCAAAGGTAGAGACAATATCTAAGTGACGTGATGGCGTGTGTTGAGGAAATGGTCGGCCCTTTTCTTTAACAGCGAAGCCCCCCCCCCCAAAAAAATGAACGTGGAATTTGGTACTCAATTTATTTTGTCTGTACAACGAACACCATTTTTTGAAGAGTGTCTTCCTTCAATGTCGGTGAATAAACACGTAAGTCATTGCGCGATGCTGGCTATTGATATGTATCTTAAATAAATATGTGAAGCGTAAAAAGGTGTAGTTTCTTCTTTTTATAGGATTTTTTCGGCAGCTACACGCACGTGCGTTCTTGATTCTACATGGTCGTGCAATAACTGTGCAATAACTACGATTTAATACTGGTGTTTGATTTGATACTAAGGGCTGCTAGATGAAGACCCCTCATATTTACGACCTCGCGTGGATGGACGATGACAGCATTGGCGCTTGACAATATCCGAGTATCTATTTGTCATTACGTAAAATATAGCATCCTGTGTCTCTAAGTAAGTATATATTAATACAGCATCGGGCTAAAACACGCTTCATCATCTACGCCATGTAAAGCATACATTCCCCAAAAGAGACAAAGATTATTGAAAAACTTTTCTTCAAAATTGAACTGTTTATAAAATGCATACAGACTTTTCTTCTTTCTAAAGTTGTTATCGTAAGGAAGAAAAGGTTACTTTTTTATACCATGGAGTTTTGCAACGCTTAGTCATAATAAGACAAGACAATGGAACATGATAAAACGGAAGTAATCTTTTTGCGGGTATTGTATTAGATTGTCTTAGAATCTTTACGGTGGAAAGAGAATCTGGGAACGGAAAACAACATCGGATATGCTTAAGATACGTTTTTTTTTAATTTGCGCGTTTAGCGATGGAATTTCTATTCTATCTTTTAGCGTGAGTGCCCGACGGAGCGACATAGTATTCCATGAGTATGCATGGTAGCATCTTAATTCGAAATTTCTATTCCATTTGCATGTTTATCTATGGAATTATGAATTAAAACTTAAACGCGACAGGCTAACAAATATTCTATTAACAACTCAATGATAACAGACTGAATTTGGGACAAATCATTTCATAAAGATAATGGAAGAAACTAAGATAATATATGTGTATTCAAATTGGGGGTTTAGCAATGATCCTCTTATTTTTAACTGAAGTGTGACAGACCGATCTGCCTACCGATAAGTCATGGTATTACACATGTAAGTATGACACACAAATGCACACGATATTTGAAAAATTAGCGGACAGACAAACATACGAACGTATTCTAGTACTTTCACAGATCAGGACTCACGCTAACTTTTGCCCTGTCGTAAGGGTTAGGGTTAGGGTTTAGGGTCAGGGTAGGGGTAAGGGTTAGCGTTAGAGTCAGGGTTTTAGGTTAGGGTCAATGTTAGCGTGGGAAAGTATCCATATTCCCTCACAGGGGTGCTTTGACAACACCTTACTAAGATGTGCCCATTCAATATTTGCGTTTAGTAATTGACTCTTTTGCCGGAGTTCTCCGCCTAAAACGGTAATGGCGCCACTCAAAGTACAAAGAAAATTGGGTTTGTATTAAATAGCATTTTATTTCTTACTGTATAAGATAAAATGTTTCAATTGCATTTGGTGTTTGCATAAACAATTGCTTTTCTTATATTTCTGTCTAAACATAAACTCACACAGATATCCACCATTGATAATTGATAAGTTGTGGGTGTCATCCTAAGTTGAGAGATATGTAGCGAGATGTTTGTTTACATTAGTTAACAAACATCTGCATGTCAGTACAGTCGGGTAAACAGGGAGCAGGGAGGGACTTCCAGAGACCGACAGAACGAGGGAAGAATCGATTAGCGAACCTTAACAGTGAATAAATGGGATTTAGCTGAGTGTCGAGTTGGTCTAGTATATTTACGTCGAGGGGGCACCAGATCAGCCAGTTCATCGGAGCACAATCCATTGAAGCATTTGTAAAACAAACACAAGGGCGCTACATTGCGGCGATGGGGCAGGGGATGGAGCTTTGTGGATAGTGAGGCACCTATTAAGTTGGCGACTCTTTTTTGGACCTTGTCTTAGAGGGAGAGACTAGTGGATGATACACCAGCACAGGCGTGACAACAATACTCTATGCATGGGCGGATGGTGGCAGTGTAGAGATATAGGATGATGTTGCGTGTGAGGAGTGTACTAGCACTGTAGAGGGGGTCCACCTTATTTGTTGCAACCTCAGCAATGTATTCAATGAGTTGCAAGGTTGCGTTTATTCCGAATTTTGTAAGCATAACTCTTACATCAGCCTTAACCTAACCGTAACCTAACCTAACCCAAACCATAATACTAACACTTACGCTTACCCGGCGCATGTCTAAACATAACTCGAAAGAAAATCAAGTAGTCATGCTTGGCGTCCATGTTTATTTTCTTTGCAAAACAAAGTTTATTGTTTGCGTAGGGGATCTTCCACAAAGGACCTTTACAATGATTGTGTGTGTTCACACTGAAGCGTAACATGTCGAGCAGCCTTCACACAAAGCTTTTTATATAGATCCGAGCATGCATTGAGATAACAAAGGATGAAATTGAGACGATGAAACAAAAGTTAACGTGAAAGCGAATTTGACGGCTAAATTGACGCAGAAGATGGCGTCCTTTAGAGAAGTGGCCGCAGACGCCATCTCAAGAAGACGGACAAAAATGAAAAGTAGAATCCTAAATTGGCTAGCTTTTAACGCTAAAAAGTCCAAGGATATATAGGAGAGAACAATAGACAAAATATATGTACACAGAATAAAGATAAAAATAAGAGAAATGCTGCAAGGCAGTAAGTAAAGTGTCCATTAGTATATTCTGACCTAATTTTAAGTAAAATAGAATTAGTTGAAATAAAAAAAAAGTTGTTATACGAGTATTTAGGTTATAGTTCTATAAGATTATAACTATTTTGTCTATTTTTCTTATATTATCGAAATGGAGAATATACCCGTCCCAAAAAGGGGTTATAATATTGAGATACTATTGGACCACTTAAAACATGCAACATTATGGACTCCAACATACTCTAAATCAATAGAAAGTATACCGATATAGAGTTAGAATTGATTACTAAATCGTGCAGTTTTTATATATTTATGTGTCACCACATACAAAGGTAAAAAGTTATAACCTTGTAAAGAATGTTTTTTATGTTCCAATACACAAAGGCTATTTCATGTTCGTACGAACGTTATCACTCGCCAACCATTTTTTCAAATCGACGAAGATGGAATGCAGAAAAAAGTACTTTTGTTTACTTTCATCTGATGTTGGTGTTGACAAAACCCCAACAGCAGATTAAAGTAAACAAAAATATACATAATATCAAATGTAATTCCTCTCCTGCCCAGTAATACTACAGTACTATTTTAAAGTCTACATTCGCATAAGAGATGCATTAAATGAAAATAGGCGCGTTCCTCATCCTACATGGCTGTGGAAAAAACTGTGATTTAATACTGGGCTTTGATTTAATACTAGGGGATGCTAGATGAAGACGACTGATGTTTACAACCTCGCATGGATGGACGATGACTGCATTAGTTCTCGACAATATCTGACGATCAATTTGTAATTACGTAAAATATAGCATCATGTGCCTCTAAGTAAAAGGGATTTATACAGAATCGGAGGATAACACGCTTTATAATGTACGCCATGTAAACATTTACATTTCTCAAAAGGATTCAAAGATTATTGAAACACTTTCTTCAAAATTGAACTGTTTACAAATATATATATATATATATATATATATATATATATATATATATATATATATATATATATATATGAGAAAGGAAGGATGAATCCGACGTAATGGGAGATGAAAAAGGGAAAACCCAAAAAGGATGTTTTTTTTAATATATTCATCAACGTTTCGTCTTTATTTGTAATACTTCTTCAGGATGATGATATTGAAAAAATGTCATGCAAGTACGTGAAAATATTGGGTTGACATGATTGGTTGATGGGAAGAAGTAGTAGCCACGGCTGGAAGCAGTAGGACCGAGGTTTGGGCTTAGTGAAATCAGCAGCATGGAATGAAATGTGGATGATTCTGAGTGAAAAGGTGAAGAGGTTCAGGTGAGCGGGAATAATGTGGATGACTGTGAGTTAAGAAGTGGAGAGCTGGGGAAAGAGGAAGGGGAGGCTCTGTGATTTTGGTGAGTGGGTCATGTCATGGTTTTAGAAAAGGTTTGCAAAAATGAGGTGGTTTACATGTATATATATATATATATATATATATATATATATATATATATATATATATATATATATATATATATATACAGACTTTCCCTTTTTCTAAAGGTGTTAAAGTAAAGAAGAACAAGTTACTTTGTTTATAACCTTGTTGTCATCAACGGACGAGAAGGGCCATTTTAAAGTCTACATTCGCATTAGAAGTGCATTAAATTAAAATATGTTACACACTCTTACAAGGGTTTTGTAGACAGACCTAAATAACCGGGTTAATTATAGAAATACATAAAAAAGAATCAGTTCGAAGAAGGTTAGGGTTAAATAACATATCAGGGTCTTCGTTCGTTACGGGCGTCTTAAGAATATGAATATTTTAAAGCACGGCACAAATATATAATAGATAAAGCACATTAATGTAGAATTAATACGTGCCCCCATAGTCCTGTATCATAGACATATAATGTCTGGCATATAAAAAAACTATCGCTTCAAGTTCTCTATGTAAATATCTATTTCTTATATATATATATATATATATATATATATATATATATATATATACATAAAGATAAATGAAAGACAGACAAAAATGTACGAATGATAAATCTATTTCAATTTCGATTGCAAGATGTACGTAGTTGAAATAGATTTGTCATTATTACATCTTGATCTCTCTTCTTTCATTTACATTTAAAATTGCTCTATCTTGTATATTGAGCTTAAAGCATTAAACTATAGGTTCTATCCTCTTAAAGTATACTGTTAGTTCAATATTTTATTGTGTATATATATATATATAATATTTGTTATTGTTTATTATCTATGTACGTATACGTTTCGTCCTTAAACCGGGCCTCATCAGCATGGCGATATATCTATTAACTACCGGTCACGCGATTCGAAACCCCAGATCACGAGTAATTTACAACTCAAATCCGACGTCTTAACCACACGGCCAATTTTAAATTGCGAATAAACTGCGATAATTTTAACACGTTATCGGCGGCTATAACGTCCAGAGCGTTCTACTTTTTTGAGGAAGGAACGATATATATATATATATATATATATATATATATATATATATATATATATGTATATATATATATATATATATATATATATATATATAAGTCCTTTCGTGTTTGAAACGGACGGTACCAATGTTGTACTTATTTTTCTGTAACAATTTACATATATATATATATATATATATATATATTTGTTCGTTCTACAAAGAAGTATATTGTTGTAACATCCGAAAATGTATTAAATTTCAAGCTCAATAGAGTTGCCAATTATATATATATATATATATATATATATATATATATATATATATATATATTTATATATATATATATATGTTTGAATATTTACGAAATGCGTACAATAAGTAATGCCTCTGATCCACTCTCAGTTGTCCGATCCAGATTAAATTTTACATGTGTAATGATATATATATGTATGGGTTATGTTGCAGAAAACAGCTCTGAACTAATTGAGGTTTCTGATTTACAGGTGATTGAACTAAGTCAGCTGTTAAATGGAGCCAGTTGAGTGTCGCGGAGTGATCCGGTTCTTGTATTTAAAAGGACGCACACCAAAGAAGACTTTTGATGAAATTAAATAAACTCATGGCGATGATGCCTCATTATATGACCTTGTAAAACGCTAGAATCGTGAATTCAAACATGGCCGAGAGTCTGTGGAAACAGCCCCCAAACCTGGTCGTCCCTCTTCATCCATTTATGAGGCATCTGTCCGTCAAGTTGAGACTGCCATTTTTGAAGATCGATCCTTAATATTCGCCAAATAGCCTACGAGGTCAAGATACGTACAAGGTCTGTGGAAACTATCATCGATAACCATTTGCATGTGCATAGAATGTCTGTCAGATAGATTCCCAGATTGCTAACACCTTTCCAGAACCAAGTGATCGAGGATGAACCTAGAACTTTTCCAAGAAGATGAGTCAAAGTTTTTCAAAAATACTGATTACACATAATGAACTTGGGTAAATCACTATGATCCAGAGTCCAAACCCAGTCAATGCAGTGGAAGCACTTTGACTAACCACCTCCAAAGAAGGCCAGCGTACGGCCCTCCGATGACAAGGTTATGCTCACAGTCTTCTGGGACCAGAACGGAGTAGTGATTACATATTTCTTCGCAAAGTGTACAACCATTACAGCTGCCTATTACGCTTCACTTTTATACAATTAAGAGAGGCAATCGAAATCAAGAGGCGGGAAAAGATCAGCAAAAGTATCTTCCTCCTGCCAGACAACGCTCGGGTGCACAACTCGCATGTTGCCAGATCAGAAGCACGACCGTGTGGCTCTGATATACTCCCTCATCCCCCTTACCCTCCTGACTTTTGCACCAACTGACTTCCTTCTTTTCCCAGCTATGAAGTTGTTTTTGAAAGGAAAGCGTTTCTCATATGATGTAGCCTTGATTTCTAAAGTTAGAACGTGGTTGGTGGACCAACCCTAGGTGTTCTACAAAAACGGTGTACAGAGCTGCATCAAGCAATGACAGAAATGAATATCTCTGTGTGTTTCCTATGTAGAAAAAAACTAATAATTGTGCAACGTTTCATTTATCTATTGTTATGGGAACCGGGTCAGGGGTATTACTTATTAAACGCCTTTCGTATATATATATATATATATATATATACACACACACACCCATATATATATGTGTGTACATATGCATATACATATACATATATACATATACACATACACATATCCATACATATGTATACATATATATATATACATATACATATATATATTTACATATACATTTTTATACGGATATATATACATCCATATATATATATATATATATATATATATATATATATATATATATATATATGATAATGGTAATAATCCAGGTGAAAAATATCTACAGGGTGGTAATCCAGAGAATTTTAACCGGGTTTATAAAAAGTGCTCAATATCAAAATAGAGCTTTATATATGATAATTTTAT
>OY744535.1:36505344-36510344 GCA_963556195.1 Sepiola atlantica | reverse complement strand
TTTATTTCTATTACATTTACTATTCTTCTATCTTTTTAATGCCTAATAAAGTGTATGTTACTAATCTACAATACTAATGCTTATTTTAGGGTGTATTGTAGTATTTGTCTTGTGGCAACGCTCGCCTTCCCTTAGGGATTCCGCTTCTTTTATTTGGGCGAAGCTAAGGGTAGTATATGTTTTACTGTCGACTAATAATTTATGAAAACAAGATCGTAACTCAGTTATTTAATATGATTTGCAAGGAGAACTACACATGTAGCTAATAAACAAATCATTAATTGATATCAGAATAACCCTAAAAAAAGCATATATTACTTGAAATAACACTAATAGCTATGTAGCAATAACTAGTACAATATAATTCAAACACGTTCAATTTAGGTCATAAAATATAGGATGTTCTGAACGTGTAGTTATACACATGGTTGGGTTAAATCTATTCAGCCATGAATTTAATGGTCACTTATTAACACTACTTAACTCTAAAATTAAAGCAAGACGTTGCAAAAGAAAACAAAAAACTCAAAAGAGTAAGCATATATCCAATATCCTATTTCTTTCTGAACTTTTCTCGTACCCCGTGGAATATCCTCTCGAACCTCAAGGGGTGCAAACACTCCAGGTTAAGAACCTCTGATTTAGATTATAGATATATCATATAATTTTTTAAAAATATAAATATTCACATTTTCAGACTCGTGATTCGTCTTTTGAAGATTCATCAGTATAGCTTAATCCAGTCAACGTATATACCTTAAGACTCGGACCTCAGTTTTCGTTAAACTCATCGACATAACCACGTTCACCAATTACCAGCTGTTGTAATGCTGGGAAAATATACCGCATTTTTATGATGATAATCAATTTCAGTAACGGATACAATTTGACCAAGGAAGAATCGTGCATATTAGCTAGGTAGAAATCGTCTGTTTTTTTACACGTGATTTATCGCACCAAAAGGAGTGGATATATATTCTATATTATCATTTATTATATTAATATTAATAGCAACATATACCTATGTTATCCCTTGATGACTCGTTAGTGTCGCTTTATCAAACCCAGGTACGACACCAAGGTCCGACCGTCTGGATCTTTAGTCTCCAGTTACTCTTGACGTTTAGTGTCTTAGTACAATATATATTGAGGCGGATAGAAATCGACCTATTTGTAAATCAAGAAAGGAGATGTTACTTTGATAAATAATGAATATATATATATATATATATATATATATATATATGTATATATATACATATATAAATATATGTATATACATATATATATATACATATATATATACATGTATATATATATATATATATATTTATAGTGTGTAGATTTCAATTTTGTGTAGAGAATCTGAATAACAGAGCTCAATGTAATTTAAACAGAGCAAAATAGAATTATAAAAAGAAAAACTATACACGCATTAAGGTTGTACATATAATAACTTATTTCGACCCCTTTAATTAGGTCTCCTCAGATGTATAGACAACCACGTCAAAAAAAAACAAATAATGAGAGAAATTATATATATTTATATATATATATACATACATATATACATATATATATATATATATATTTATATATATATACATACATATATATATATATACATATATATATATATATATATTTATATATATATATACATACATATATATATATATATATACATACATATATATGTATATATATATACATATATATATATATATATATTTATATATACATATTTATATATATATATATATTTATACATATATATATATATATATATATGTATAAATATATATATATATTTATATATATATATATATATATTTATATATATATATATATATATATATATATATATATCCTTGTGATGCATCTCGTATTATTCTATCGGTCTTTATCAAAGGCGAATCCGCAGTTCTTATTAATGTGTTCCATATGCAGTCACGTTTTTATTACAGCCAGTTAGATCAAAGAATAGTCACGTATTCTTCTCCTTTGAAGAAAATTCACACACTATTTTCCCTGGCGATAACCCATCAGTGAGAAGAAATACTTAAATACAAGTATACGCAACTCTCCCAATTTTAATTCAATCTAATGTTTACCACAGTGCTTCAAGTAATATTCGAAGTATTATTCAACGAAGTTTAAAACATAGTTGGTTTTACTTTGCTGATTCTGCATCATGAAGTCACTAAGCAAAAGAATAAAGGAATATTAAAACAACATGCATACAATTACCTCCAGCGTAACTTTTATTAAACTCTTTGAAATCAGCATGAAGTGCGCCATATTGTTATAATAATGTCCGTAGTAAATTTATGACGAGTTCGAATTCTACTTTGGAACAATATTTTTTTAATTCAACACTTATACTTTTGGGGTAATCTTACCCTAAAGTTTTTTAAAAACTAATTACTCATATCTTATCAAGGCCTACAGGCCACTCAAGGATAAAGGGTAATGATATTTCTAGTTATCGATGAACACCACGTTGGAAACGATAGGAAAAAGTAGACGGCTCGACAATAATTACTTTACATTGGACTTTAAAATACGACCATGTTGTAGTAAGTTGGGGGCAGCCCCGTGGAATTGTATTGCACAGTTGGGAACCTTTTGGAAGAAAAACACATCGTTCGTGGAAGTTCCTTTCAGTATAAGGGGCACATATAAAGAGAGATGAATTATTTACAGTAATTGTTGCTCGACGAGTGGTTGTGGTGAATGTTTTATAGGGTGTGAATCAACTATTTGAGGGTTTTTTTAGCATCTACCATGAAAATACCGATACATTAGAGAAAGATTGGAAACGTCTCCTCTGTTCTGAAAGGGGCGGTAGGGAAGAGAAGCATTCATCACACATTAGATACAGAGTCGATTTTATATTCTGTCACAGTAGGAAAGAGTGTTTTTAACGGCACCTCCCTAGGGTGTGAGTAAAATAACTACTCATATATAAGACCTTTTTTCTTATACGTTAATTCTGGACAACGCCGGGGTCCGCAATGAAAGATGTGTGTCTTCTTTTTACATGATCAGAGGCTTGGTTCGAGTGAAGGGAAGTGTTATAGAGATCTTTGCGCAGGCCGTCTGCCAATCTCATAATCGGCCAACATATAGATCGCTTCATGGCGAGATTTAATGCAAAGGCCAACTTCGTGAATTCAAGTATCATATAAGATAATTTGTTTCTAAAATCTATTGTTTTCGTTTATCAAATTATCCACAATAGTTTTCCAACCGTATCATAAGCAAACCGAACCAAGTTAAATATACAATTAAATAATAGTTATTATTGTAATTTAGCAATAAAGATGTACACATCAGCTGTTATGTTACTTGTCTTTTTCTAACTGTTTCCGGTCTATTTGCATATCACCCGAAGTTCCGCTTGCATCATTCAGGAAACCTCGATACTCTTCTGAACTAATAGACACTTATTTGACGGAGGAAATATAATCCGCATCGATCCTAAGAGGTGTGTTTTCTCAACCATTATTTAATTGCTTGAAATGACTGGCGGTGTATTGCCGGTTATCCTTAACGCTAATACAATAAAATGCCCACCGGTTCTGCCCATAGCTAGTTTTTTACTCGTTTATACTGCCGTGTCGGGAAGCTCTTATTTTGTTCACGTCACATCGACTTCATATTTCAGATTCCTAAAATAAAAACAGGGTCCTATGTATTTGTTCAATAACATTAATATTGTGTAAAACATTGAAGTGCATCAGGATTGCTAGTTGTCGGTTGTTATGTTAAGGTCATGTTAACCGTCGTTGGCTCATTTAATATCGGAACACATATGTTTTGTATACTATATTTTGCAAGGTTATCTTTTGCGCAGGCGTGTATTTTTATGAAGAACTGGTCTGTAAACGATAATCGTTGGCTTATTTTATATTAGAACATATGTGTTGTGTATACTAAATTTTTTAAGGTTATTGTATAGGCGTGTATAAATTGTATGTAAACAATAGTAACTATGTACTCTATTGATGAGAAACTATTATTGCTGGTAAGAGTATACCTTTGGATAGTGACAAATAAGCTGTAGATTCGCGCTCTCCAAATCTCTTAAATTGAGACCATACATCCGAGTGCACTATAATGCCATATCCAGGTCCAAACTGCATCCGATACTATACCAATACATTTTCCGTCTAAAGGAATAGTTTTATATATAAATAATACAAAAGTAGTGTATATAGCCTTTGTAACTCTAAAACTGATGATATGTCGAAACAAGATAAAAACACACTATTCATGAATAAATATAACATGTTCATACTATAGAAGTATTTTACGTCTCATTTTTAAAGCGCAAAATTGACTAAAGACCTAAATCGACAATATGACTGTTGCGCAAAAGCATGTGTATTTTATATTGGGAAATATTTCGTTTACGAAAATTCATTAATTGTTTTCACTTTTTAAAAATTTAATTTCTGTCACGTTTTTCAAGATGTTCAGACGTAATCGCCGGAAATGTAAAATGTATTTTATGTGATGAGTTATTAAGCGGGGAGTGTTAATCCGCAAATATACAAACTATTGTTTGTCTATAATTTAATTAATTATTTGTTCATATCAATAATGAAGATATATATCAGCAAGAAAAACTGGAAAACTATCGTATATCAGAAAGAGTTAGCTTTAACTTGATTAATGTTAAACAAAAAAAAAATGTTCATTATGTCAGTGGTATTGCCCTGAGATTCGAACTCACGATGGCTTAACATACTAGAGGGAAACGTGGACACACTATTAACTATCCAACTGACCTAATATTTTCTTTGGACATAAATTAATTTAATTTAAATACCTTTCTGCCCTCTTTGCATTTAACTAAATTAACTTAATGAGCCGCATTAGCTCACTGTCGTAGATACCAGCGAATGCAATAGGGATCCATCACGTACTTTTGGAGCCAATACGACAGTCAACAAAAACCTGTTCAAATCAATAAAAAAAATAGTAGCAAATTG
>OY744535.1:36500344-36502844 GCA_963556195.1 Sepiola atlantica | reverse complement strand
TTTTTGTATATTTCTAAATTACGTGTAAGTTCTTTTGTTATACATACACGTTACTCAGTTTGCTAAGATGAACAGGTTACAAAAAGCAACATAGGGTCAAAATAACAGAAATACTACGAACTACATGATATTTACTCTCTACAATTTAATATCATTGGACAACTGCTTATATGAAAGGTATACGCCAAAATGTTTCATACAATTAATTTAATGAATCTTTATTTCTAGTAAATGGTCTACATGATACTAAACATTTGTGGACCACGCATGTTTGTTTGCAAATGACTCGTTTAGATGAAGGGAAAAACGCAAATGACATAAATAATGACGCAATTATAAGATAAGTACCACGGAGTAAAGAGATCATATACATATTTGAACGAGAGAAGAGGAAAAGAGAAAGATATTAGAGATGGTAGGAAAACATTTCTGGGCTGTCCCATCACCGCAATGTTGCATTTTTGCCATTGTTTAACAAGTACTTCACTGAAATGTGCTCATGCGAACTTGTTGCTTTGGTGCCCTCTCGAAGTAAATACTCTCGACCATCCCGACAATCAGCTACATTTTCATCTATTAACTGTGAAGGTTCCCAGATGCCGGAGAGCCTTCTACTCGAGTAGCCTGTCCTCGTGCCTTCTTCCTTTGAAACCTCCTTTCTGTTCCCTGTTTCTCCGACTCTACGAAGATGAGGAAATGTAAAACTAATGTATAACAAACATCTCAATTTAGGATGATCCCCGAAAATTTCACAGTAATTCTCAGTAGCACACAACCTCTATAGTGGCAACAGGCTTTGTTTAGGGTGAACTATGTTTTTAAAAATATATAGTGAGAGATTTATGTATTAGGTTAAATTACTTTACTCGCTAGATATATGACACTTGATTTAATTTGAATCTTAGACATTATTAATTATTATAACTATAGTTAATATATGTTGTATATTATATTTTGAGCTCAATATTTACTCCCAAAGAAGCTTCCCAGAATATAAGCGATTAAAAATTCGAGTATGTTACTAATAGAATAATATATGTTACTACAATATTCATAATAGTTACATGTGCCTTGAAAAATTAGTAATTTATACTGTGTAGAGTATGTTTAGATTGAATTCTTGAATTAAAAAATCATATATAAGAGTTAAAGGGAAATATAAAAAAAGGGATTGACAAAAAGAGAGATAAAGAGAGCGAACTCTCGAGAAAAGGGAGAAAAAAAGGAATCATCAAAAGAGAACAAAAAGGTAGGGGATATATATATATATATATATAGATAGATAGATAGATAGATAGATAGATAGAATAAAAAAGAGAACTAGGGAGAGAGAACAGGTGAAGAGAGAATTGGAAGAAAGACAAAGAGAGCGAGAGAGATAAAATGAATGTGTTTTAATCAGGCGGGCACAACTTTTACTGAACGACTTTATACAACATTGGTTTCCCCGATGCTTGTAATCAGTTATCAGTTAGATCACGTGAACGTGGTTAATATTCTTAAGTTTAAACGGTGTTGTACCATCAACAGGGTTTGAACTTGAAACACCTTGCTTGTCAGACCGCATCGTCTCGATTGACCACGGTTACACTCATGGAAATATAAATATTAAAACAAATTACAAATGCACTTTTGGAAGTATTGAATGAGATATTTAACTAAATTTAATATTTATATTAATAATTTTAGTCTATTTACAATTTTGATCAGAATATTGTTTCAAATAAAATGGCATGTTGGCTAGAAGCAAAGTGTGGTATATGTTGTGATAAAACACTTGATGTTTTTTGTCCTCAGTCAGTGAAAGAGAAATCCATATAGACTGAAACAAATGTAATTTTTCCTAATGCCGATCGTAATAAATAGGGGCTATTTATGAAGGTCGGCATTATGTTACATTTAAAAACAACCTTGCGGATGACTCTGCCCTCGCAGAGAATCAGGTTAACAGGGAGATGTACTAAGAGGCAGAAAAAAAAACAAATAGAATAAAACATCTATGTTAAACAGAATTCCCACATGCTCATGATCATGAAATATATAAACGGGTAAATCATGTTGTTCAATAATGTCTCAACTTGGCACAAGAACCGCCATTTAATCAAGTCAATTTTAAGAGTAATTATTTTTATTTATAGGGTGAAACAGTCATTTTACTGTTTCCACTTTTTTTATCATTTAGATACAAACTTTATCTTTGTTGGCAAAACGTCAATTTTGTAATACCATCTGTTTAGGTAAGTTATAATCATTTCTTTCGAATCATTTTTTTGTCCAATTATATAGATCTAAATGTGTTTGAATTGAGCCAAATTTGAATCAGCAAAATAAACGTCGTTTTGAAAAATGTATTAGGCATATTTATCTTTTCGCTACAAGTTTTAACATGTACAATATGATGACCAGCATTTTTCTTACACGGATTTTTTTTATAATGAATATCACGAATCATTTGATTTAAAATTGCACATGTCAGATAAAACTTTTATCTCTCGTGTTC
>OY744535.1:36480344-36495344 GCA_963556195.1 Sepiola atlantica | reverse complement strand
TGATGAAAACGTTATTCAAACTTAGCGATCAGATATACGTACATCAGACCTTGAACTTAAGCGTGACACTAATAAAACTGTTATTTTAAACTTAGGGATCAAGTAGACGAACTTCGAATCACACACTAAAGTGTGACAGACGGATAGAAAACGTTGTTTACACTTAAAGATCAGATATATAAACATCCGGTATCAAATATAAGGGACGGGCATCCGATCAAAAACTTAAGTGTGACAGACTGATGAACACGTTATTGCCACTAAAGAATCAGAGTTATGAAAATTCGGTCTAAAACTAAAGCATGCAACCGATGATATAGTTATCACACACTTAAGGATCAACTATACGATCATCCCATCTCAAACTAAAGTATGACACTAATAACACAGTTATTTCAAACTTAGGAATAAGATAGACGAACATCCGATCACAAACTTAAGTGTGACAGAGTGATAATCAGCTTATTTCCACTTAAAGATCAGATTTATAAACATCCGGTCTCAAACTAAAGCGTGGCACCGATGATATAGTTATTACACATTTAAGGATCAAATATACGAACATCAAGTCTAAAACTAAAGTGTGACGCTAATAAAACAGTTATTTCAAACTTAGTGATTAGATAGACGAACATCCGATCACAAACTTAAGTGTGACAGACTGATGGAAACCTTATTAAACTTAGGGGTAATATATGCATACACCCGTGACACTGATGAAACAATATTTTCAAAGTTATATGATATGACAGCCGAATATCTGATTTTAAACTTAAGCCTGGCAACTGAGGAAAGAGTAATTTAAATCATAGCTATCAAAAAGATGACATCTGATCTTTAACTTTAGCATGCAGACTGATATGAGAGATATTTCAAACTTAGGGATCAAACAGACGAACATCCGATCTAAAACTTAAACGTTGAGACTGATGAAAAAGAAATTTCAGATTTAGCATTAGACAAACGACTATACAATCTCACACTGAACAGTGACAGATAGACGGAAAAACAACATATATATTATTCTAAAGATACCTTAGTGAATCACATATTAGGTACGTCTGTTTAACCTGCAGTGATTATAACGCTATTTAAAACTTAAACGCTGCAGACAGATTTATAGCAAAACCCACCGATTGATCGACTGTCCGACAGACAAATCGTTTTATAGAGATTGTTAAACGCATCACGGATAAAATTCGTCCATTCAATCTCCACTGTTAGCGATAAAAATGATATTCCAATCCGACAAGCCGACAGTTTCTCGTAATCAGATGGATAGCCGCATCTCTGCAGATATAATCTTCCACAATCGATTAATCCAATTTAATCATTTTTAGAAACTAAGGATTCGCACCAAAAATAACTTGACTAAACAATCTAATCATAAAATATTTGGTTTTTCTGTTTCTTGTTTTTCGCTTCTGTTACTGAGCGAATCAAGCGCTGATTGTATTTGACGCCATTACGAACAAAAAAACGCACAGCACTTCACTTGATTTCTTAGATTTCTTTTCTGCGAGAATCTTCCACCATTCTTCATCTGATGTTCGATTCTATTTTTATTACTTTCGTTCTTTCGCGGCAGTTTTCTGCCTTGTAGTTTTAGAAATATTTCAGTTTTTTCTTTCATTCATATTGTTCAGTAATCAGATCGATTTGCGGGCATCGACCGACCAGCAAAATGCTCGATCTGCTTTAGACGACTAGGATTTGCTAAAAAAAAAAATGTTTTCGTTTTTTTCTTCTTTCGTTGTGCTACACGCAAAATACGGGCGATCTCGCGAGAATCACCGTTGTATTTTATGGAGTGCTTTTTCAATCTTCATCGGATCAACGTGGCTTCCTTCTCAGACACAGAAGAAATATTGAAATAAGTAAGAAGTAGGGTAGGAGAATAATGAAAAGAAGAGGAAATAGAACGCAAACAGAAAGAGAAGAAGGCGAAGAAGAAAACTGAAAAGAAAAATGTACGAAGCACGAGAGGAAGATGAATAAAAAGACAAAAAATAGTGATAACGAAAAAGATTATGAAATATAAAGTAACGAATATTGCTAAATATATTTGCGGAGAATGTTGAACAAAATTGTTTATATTTACATTTGAATCACAGCCATACAGAATACATTTTCAACAAAAAATAACAACGGCAAATATTTTGTGTGACAAGAGTCTGATCTTTGAATAATGAATAAAATACTAAACTGCATTAACAGCTAATCGTAAATCTGGTAATTATTCAACACACTACATTTGTTTTATTCTGGCTAACGGTTGGGAGCCCATCTGATTCACATAAAATCAGACGTGATAACTTTTTTCTTCGTAAACACACACGACACCGTTTTCTATGACAATCATTTAAAACTGGCTATTATCTCACATGAGCGAGACAACTAATTGTTAATTGCGAAAACCAGCGGAAATTAACACTTACGACTGATGAGCACATCCACTTCTATGATTTTCTTGAAACTACAAAATTAAGACACTATGCTCTCCCGTTTTCTCCATTATTGCATTTTATATATATATATATATATATATATATATATATATATATATATATATATATATATATATATATATATGAGTTATATATACATATATATATATATATATATATATATATATGAGTTATATATACATATATATATATATATATATATATATATATGAGTTATATATACATATATATATATATATATATATATATATATATGAGTTATATATACATATATATATATATATATATATATATATATATATATATATATATATATATATATTTGATATTTTCCGATTAATTCTTAGGGGGTTGTGTTCGGTGTATAAATTTCATGCCAACTCCTATGAGGGATAGTTTTGTTTGCGTTTATTTATACTTATGTATATTTACATACATAATTGTATGCATGCTTATATATATATATATATATATATATATATATATATATATATATATATATATATATATATATATATATCTTCCAGTTTATGTGGGTGTGTATCCTGGCTAGTTTATCTGTTTTCTTCCCTCTTATCACCTTTACCCCCTCCGCCTACTGTCTTCTTCTATACTAGCTCAGTAGGTGTAAAAATGAATAAGATAAAGAAAATAAAAAATATTTAAAAAAATAAGAAATAAATAAGAATATGTCAGCTACTTGACAAATCGTATTTCAATGTCACTAAAAGTCTTCTCATATGGTCCAATCGGATAATCTTTTCCTCCTCCCATGTGTGTACCTTCAAAATGCCATTGTTTTCAAATCTTCACTTGTTCTGAAGACGTTCGTTAATACGAACGAAATCGGTCAGATCTCTTGTTTTTGTTTTTCTCCTGCATTTTAACCTGTTTTCCGTTTGTGTCTTTTTTCACACATTTTGTCTACCAGGGCATTTCATTCTCATGAGTTATCGTGCACCTTACCGCACACACACATATTATATATATATATATATATATATGAGTGGAAGAATTGTTATGGTAAGTTATTGGATTATATGTGAACCCTCTATGGTTCATTGACTACACGTATTGTCTATTCGTCTTGTGTATGACTAGGAAGATAGACGTGCCGATTGTAAGCATTTTGAATATGGCGTCGCATGTCTTTTAGAAGTTAGGTCCGTCGCATAAGTGCAAAATATGAATTCCATAATAAAACAGCATGCATTTGTAAAATCGACCTTTGGCGTCGGGATATCTTTAACGTTGCAGTTGCAAGATTATTTTTAGTGCTAACCACGCGAATTGAATTAGCAGATATTATGTTAGCGTCAAAGCAGCTCTCTTCGCCAGTCGGTCTTTCAAGCTAAATTTCGAAATAATGTTGTTAGTAGCCTATCGCATTTATGTTTAAAATAGCATGTTGGGGTATGTTACTCTTAAATGTAAAAATAGCATGTGTTGAAGTGGTACTTATACATTTGTTAGAGATTGTAATTTTGTTATAAGGTCGCTGCGTCTGTATCCATCCTATTGACCGTGTTTGTAATGAGTACAAGGTCATTAAGTTTTCGGTTAAAAGAAACAAACTTGTTTTCATCAATTTATAGGAATTGTATTCAACAGTTTCGTCAACACGAAACATGGTTCGGAAAGAGTTATCATAACAAGAATATGAGACAGGTCGATTCGTCCGACATGTTTGTACGATAGAAATGGAATGACGTCCGTTATTTTCATCTGGTCAAAAAGAGGCATTGGTCGGCGCGAGAAGAAAGATATACGTCTTATCATATTGATGTCTCAAATGGAACTGTTTATAGTTCCCGGAAAACAGGTTCGGGCGGAAGCGAAAATCGCCGCTCACGCGAAATAGTGTATTATCGCCCAACGTGTAACTGCACGAGTGGAGAAAATGGCAGTGTCTCTTGCCGCACCGTATACTATTCACTCCGCAAGAGAGAACGTGCAAATGCAAAAGAAGTCGTAATTATGTAACTGCTAAATATATTTCAGTCTTTCAGATTTGAATTTGGAGAGTATTTTCTTCAAGAAGTACGCACATTGAATGAATGCATGTTATTATCAATCCATGTTATTAAACAAATTGAAGAAAGTAAAAGTGTTACTTCATGCGCAATGTTGTGATAGTTCTTTGTACTGCTCTTGTTTTTATTAAGTGTTTACATATCGCATGACATATGGTTGTGTATCAGTGCAATCTTCCCCTTCCGATCTTGTTATGGTATTAAAGCTGATTTATTAAAATATATGAATGCATTTCGATTTTTTATGTAAATATTGTATTAACTTGTGTTTTTCTATGGATAGGCCCCCTCCATCAAATGCGAAATATATACTAGGACAAAGTACATTATAGTCAGTGTTAATCTGTTATCTACCGTTCTAATATTTATTTATTTTCTTGCATTTTATTTTACGTCACTCTTTTATAGTATCCACACTTCTTCTTTCACATGGTCCGTTTTTATCAACTATACGTTGCTTACCGCTCATATGTCGTGTGTGTACGTCGCCGAAAACTGTTATTATAAGACAACGTCATATGGCACAAGATCATTCATATATAAAATGTTCGTCAATGATACGGATGAAAATGATTAATTATCGCAAAATGAAACAGACATTGAAAGATGCCACATACCGAGCGCTTACTTTTTTACATATTGAAAAAGATCCAAAATATTCAATGACTGCACTAAGATAATTAGCTTTACACGTGTTGAGTTACTATATATTGAAATGCTAAACATAAGAAAATAATGGATACTATGATACATAGATTATTAACATTCTCTCAAAAACACTATCTGAAAACTAATCGTTATCGAACTAACCACCCGGAAACTGAAGGTTCAACTATTCAACAACTACAAGCCTCGCCAATATCGTGCGAACAAAGGCAAACTGCATGATGGCATGTGTACGAAAACATGAAAAAGAACACATTATAAAATGAATGTGAACTTAAAAAGAAGTTAACAGCTGTAATCTCGAAATTACCAGACATTCCAGCCAAAATTGTGAAGAAAAGCAAAATAAATTGCATTTGACTCAGCAAAAAGGCAATGCCAAGATTGCCACTGGCATGGCATATATCCAAATTTCACCAAATAAACTTGGAAGTAAGATTTGGATAGTGTGTAATGGCGAGTATCCTGTTCGAGTCCTGTTCGATCCGTAGAACCACTTTCACATTGCCCCACATGTCGATATCTAATTCTGAAAGTATTGAAGAAATTAATCTAAATATAAGCATACTCTACAAAGTCATAATTCGTAATTGTTGATACACATGGCTTACGTGTTTCCTCAACATATAAAAACACAATAAGATCGTAGATATATAGAAAATTAAATCTGATACGGATCGGTGTATACTTAATGTGTTCCTCACCAATTACTACAGTAAGGTTACATAGAACTAGTTTTTGTAAATCTATTTCTGCAAAAATTTAAATTCATCTTTTACAATTCGTATTCTTTAAAATCTGTTATTCTGGTAATCGAGATTCTACGAATAAAAATAAACTAAATATAGTCTTGCAGTTATTTTGTTTATTGTGTTTACGTGTATATACATTTATTTAGGGAGGACCTGTGGACGAGTGGTTATAGCACTTTGGGCTGGACAACCCGGGTTCGATCCCACTCACGGCATGCGAATTTTCGGGTCTGAAAACTCCCTCTGTCCACCCAGCAGTAAATGGGTACCTGACTAAAACTCAGGTTCAAGGCAGCGGAAGGAGAGGGATGGGCTCCGCCTTCCATATGCTGTGCCCTAGACACGGTGATTCTTAACAAATCACCGCCGCTACGGCCATGGGCAGTGTGCGATGTCGGCAACGACACTCGTGCGCGTCCAGGCTATGCGACCTTTACCTTTACCTTTTATATTTAAAAATCCATTATTTTAACAGAAAAATACTTTATAAATCCTGCAGTTAGGTTTAAGAAAAGATCGACATTCGTCTGTTTACCTAGGTTCAGCAAAATAAATTCCACATTTGAATTCGCTCGGAATAAAAGAGGTCGACATTCGTTCGTTTACTTACGGTTTAATAAATAAGTGAACTATTTTGTTCGATAATTGTCCTTCTGTATATCTTGTATTCTGGTATTGGAAATAAATTTTTTAAGAATTTACAGCTGCGTAGTTTAGCAAGGAGAATAACACTGACACTGAAAGTAGGCGATATTAATAAAATATTAAGGTTATTTAATTCCATTTTAATATTAAGAAAGGTAATGTCAAAAAGAATGATTTAGTTTAAAAAGATAATTGATTTTCAAATTTTTAAATTCTTAACGTTCACTGGATTTGAAGCGATCGACTCTCGTCTGTTTACTTTCGTTCAGATAAATAAATTAAAAAGACTTGTTCGTTAACTTTAAATGTTCTATTTCGGCAATCAAGATTTAAGAACACGGCCATTGCTTGAATGTATCACACATTATGGGTTTAGCCAATCGGTATGCGCTTCATGCAAAAGCGAATAGGGAGAAGGAGTAGGAGAGGGAGAGGGAGTATAAAGATGGTAGAATAAAATTATAACGGTGTTACAACAATATATGAAGTATTCGAACGCAAAACGCGATAAATCCAATTCGTTTAAATTGAGACCATACACAATAAAAACACGACTATATTAAATGCAGACTTCGAATGAAAGCTGGTTTTAATTGAAATCAAAAATAAATTATTTTGGTATCATATTATGTAACACGTAGTTTTGGGGTGTCCTCGAGTGTTGAAATGCACCACTTTTTGTAGAGCCAGTTTTTGGATTTTGAAAATGGCGTTTATCGCGTTTTGCATTCGAACTCTTCATATGTATGACGAGATTTGTTTCGTATAATAGAATGCGAAATAATTATACTGTGCTGGTTTAAGATGCACCAATTCCGTTTATGATATCATTTATAACATTAGTACTCAATAAAGAAATTATTACTCCAATTAAGTATTAAAATATAAAGAAAATCGATTGAAAATATGTTTAATAACACGGAGAGATCGGGCTAAACAGATGTAAGTATATCCACTGTGTTTAAGTCAAAGAACCGACCATTTTTATGACCCTGCTTGCTACGTAACATACTATTGCGTTAACATTTTTAGATTTGTAGACATTTGAGAAACTATTAATCAGTTGACCTTATGTTACGATGAACACGAAGTAGACATGACAGATAAAGCATGACAGATACAAGAACATTTAAATGTACATGAAACTTCGCTATACAAAAACGTAAAGTTGTAGGACCTCGATATCTTTTCGCTTGTAGGTAAACTCGCAGTCTTACTATTACACATAGCGAGGTCTTTTGGAGAAAATATTCCGTAGGTCTTACGACATAATAAACGACTGTAGCTACTATCAGAGCATATGGGAGGATTTTCAATATAAATTATCAATAATTTCGCAATGAGAAGATCATAGGTCAATGTCTTTAATTAATACTCGGCTAGAAAAATTGTGTCTCTAATAGGACATATGTTTATGATATAAGTGTACGACTTCTATAGAAAAATTATGACTTAATTTTAAGGTAGAAAAAATGTTGGTTTGGCGTAATTTCATCTCTCAAAGCTGACGTTTAACGGATTCATGTATCTAGAAGGTGTTTATCTTCCTCCCATGGTAAGATGTGACACAAGGTCGAGAAAGTGGTATTTGAAAAGCCAGCGCTCTCGAGAAAGAAGAGCACTCTAGTCTACAAAATATGCCTGGCAGCCCCGTCGGCATTCACCGGTAGGTGCGCCTCAGGCAATTAACAATAAAGTAACCCCTTATCAAAGGATGAGACGACAAAGTCTGGGAGGGTGGACCTCCTAGAACTGCACAGTACAGACCCATAGACCGGCGTAAATCAAGCCCCGAAGGCCAAGACAGTACCGGTCGATTGGGTGTAGTATACATCGGGACAGATACTACACTTTGATCTTAGCCAAAAGGCCAATCTAGAAATGATTGTGAGAGAGGATTTATGGAACATGAGTTATCCCATTAAATCCCAATAATAGGTTTTCAGTAAATATGCAAATCCCATGGAACTTGATTATTTAGCAATGAAGTAATAAACACGCTAAAATAATTGCTCAATTATGCGGGAAAGTAGAAATGTCAATCGGGAAATTTAACCTTGAAGCAAAACATGCGAAAACTCGGATTAAGTACACCAAGGCGGCAAAACTTATGACGAAAATGGAGAAAGAAATACACAAACCGACATTACACCTCTAAATGGTTTTACTTTTCAGCATTCAATGGCAACAAGTGATGTACAGGAGCAATATTTATTTACGAGAAATTATCACCAAATATATAAGTTATCCAAACATGTATGTTGTGTAATAAATTCGCAGTTGTTTACTTAATTGTTGCTTTCACAGAATAATTGACATGATAGAGTGGCACAATATCTTAATTGGTAAATATGAGATTTTATAGATGAAATATAACGACAAATCATTAATGATATAGATAGATAATAGTTGGCAGAGAATATTTCGGAGATGTACTGTTTTGCATTATTCCAGACAGCTTGTTAGCATTGCATGGAATTTCTTTATTGATAGCAGGACACCAGGAAAGCACGTCACATAAACGTGTACGTTAATTATGTATATATCTTTTTATTTATTTATTCTAATCACACATATTCTTTTCGATTATGTTTTGCACAATTGATGTAACATATAAAGCAACTTTTCCGTTAGTAACTACGTCTATGATGGTAACCTTCTTTATGTATCATGTCCGTATGCTCCCTTTCCGTTTGTCTTTTACAAAAATTCTCTCTGAGAAATAAATGTCAATATATGTGTTAGATATTAGGTCTGAGCAATTTTAAAAAGAAACACACCTGCCCGGAACTCACTCAGCTGGTTAGCAATAGACAATCACCTCGCGAGAAAGTACACAATGTGGTAGATTCACACAGAGTCACACTTGGCCGGAAAATAAATATATCTTGATTTGGTTCAGATACACATGATAAGGTTTCTTACTTGTGGGAGTAAGATAAAACTGGCCTTGTGCCTAACTCCGCGAGAAGTAAATAAACATGATAAGGTTTTCTGTAAAGATTACATGCAGACCGAAAATAGACACGTACCTAAATTAATAGTAAAGCTGATGGCAGTCCTACCTACAAGGAGCGTGGCTAACTTGACTGCGATGGCGAAATCCGCGAATAAGCGTTACAGTAGTGGATATGTTATATATCTGACCTAGGTTCTGATCGAATAGAGTCTGTTTTCCAGCGAGTTTAAGGGATTCACTTTTGTATATTCTCATGCCCTTTCTGGCCATCTCCCACTTCACTATTGCCCGAAACCGAGTAATAAAAATATACCATTATATTATTATACATAATTTGTTGTGATCTTTTAAACATTACGGTAATATACAACAAGTGTAAAACCAAATTGTGTATGCTCATTACATTTTCCTTTATTAATTTCTGACTTTGTAACAAAACAAAGAAACCGCTAATTCTGAAAGAAAGCGAAACATGTCGATACCAGAAAGTAGCAATAGAAGAAGAAACACCAACATCCTTTTCTTGCTATCTTGTACATATTGACCAGAAAATTTAAACACCAATTCAGGATGCAACTTAAGGCATAGTGAACATCTCATGTCATCTAATAGACATGAAACTATCTGCGGATTGTAATGCACTGGTTACTGTATGTAAGACAATCGCAACATTCGCTGATATTAAATTAAGAATCATAAAAAAATGTTGGCTAATGACACACCACTAAGTATCACAGTGTTGGCATTTTTACCTGGTCTTATCAATAAAGAAATTGAAGCAGATACTTATGATTAGATCCCGCCAATGACTGTGGATCATATATAATTCGGAACGAACCAGCGAACATTACTATTTTAGAATTAACAGAGACGACAGACTAGAACAACACGAACACCATACATGAGAAACAAAAATAACAGATTCTCAAGAATCACGAAGCTGATGTTACGAGACAGATTCGCCACAGAGCCAAGCAAGCATAATGAGACGAGAAAACACTATGTTTAAGTACGGGAATTCCGTCAATGATTAAGTATCTGAACAAAATCAACTACCTTGAAATGGGTGTCTGTTGTCATTATTACTATATAGAAAATATGTGAGTTTTCAAGTGTGCGACCACTGATAGGTCTCCTGAAATTATTGTATTATGATGATTATTATATTATTATTATTATTATCATTATTATTATTATTATTATTATTATTATTATTATTATTATTATTATTATTATTATTATTATTATTATTATTATTATTATTATTAATAATAATAATAATAATAATAATAAATAAGGGAGGTTAATTGGCAATCAAATCCCAGTGGAGACCAATGGTCCTTACCAGCGAGAAATCAATGGTAAACGGCTGTTGTCATACTGCAAGTTTATTTGCGGTGGCTATCGAAAAGAGGTGGAGAATACTGGAAATCTGGGGAGATTTGTTGTCACTCATACTCCAGGTAATACCACCGGTTGTCGGTTAGCAATCACTGATGACCTGTGTGAGAACTCCTAGTGCGTACGTAATAATAATAATAATTATAATAATATTAATAATATATACTACTACTAATAATAATAATAATAGGGACCATACAACGTACTATGATAATGACACGAGCTGAGATTCTAAGAAACGTCCTTCAATGTGGAAATCAAACCACATAGACAACCAACGCTAAACAGGCAAATGTAAGTTGAACTAGAAATAGAACATTTAAAGAACACCCATGAATCCAAGAGAACAGAAATTCCCATAAATAACATAAACTGGCCAGCAAGTAACGCATACACCTACACACTTAGAAATATGTATTTCACGCATAAGGGAGCAAGGAAGATTGAAATGCTGAGGTGGAAGAACACCATCAATACTTCCAGTAGAATAGGGGCCGAAGTGCATTGGAAATTAGGGAACGCTTATCGCCACTCAAATTGCAAAAGTTGTCAGTAAATAATCAATAGTGAATTATAAAATAATTTGTCACGATTGTCAAAAGATGCGGAGAGTGGTGCGCATCTGTGGAGACTTGGTGTCACTCAGAACTAATAGTACACCACTGGTTGTTGTCAGTAAGCTATCGCTGATAAATACTTGTGTGGGAACTTCTACTAAGTAAATAATAATAATGAGGAAAAGAAATAGGAGAAGTAGAAAAAGAAAAAGTAGTACAAGACGAAGAAGAAAAAGAAGAAAAAAGAAGAAGAAGAAGGAAAATAAGTAGAAGAACAAAAAAAGAGAATGTAAACTCTATTAGAAAAAAAGAAGAAAATGGAAGCTCTATAAGAAAAAAAGGTGTTGACCCATTTTTAGCGGAATTGAAAAGAGGCCTCTCATTTTCTTTCTATTTACGGAATGAAAGCTGTTAAAACATAGAAAGAATCGTTAAACTTTTACTTTTTTTTTGTATTTGTTTTTTCTATAATTGTATCTCTCGAAATGGAGTAAAAAAGCATCGTTAGAAGCATCCAATCCCTCGGAGATTTCCCGGCGGTGTATGGTAGCGGGCAAGAGACATGGATCAATTCTATCAGAATATTATTGACAGGAACACCTCATCCAACAAGTGCACTTTATTTTTGTTATAAACAGCGGCACTCCTGAGAATCATTCCTCTTGAATCGACTAAGTATTTTTAATCTCTTTGTGCGCGAAAGCTTCCTTTTTGAAGAAGCGACTGGATTTTTTTACGGAGTTAGTATCAGCCTGCTTCATCTGTTCAATCGATGCCATCTTTATTATGTATTGATTTACTCCTCTCCAGGAGTTAGGCACAAGGCCAGTTTTTATCTTACTCCCACAAGTAAGATGTGACCCAAGGTCGGGTCGGGAAAGTGGGGTTTAAAAATTGCCTGGGCAGCCCCGTCGGCATTCCCCGGTATGGGGCGCCTCAGGCAGTAAGCAATAAACTTACTCCTCCCCAAAGAAGGGAGGCGAAGCCTGGGAGGGTGGACCTCCTAGAACTGCACAGGACAGACCCATGGACCGGCGTAAATCAAGCCCCGAAGGCCAACACAATACCAGTCTATGGGGTGCAGTATCCATCGGAACAGATACTACACTTTGATCTTAGCCAAAAGGCCAAGAATATTAAAGCCACGCTAGAAAGGTGCAGCCGAGTCGATGGGGAAAGACGTTGCATACAAATTGAATGATCCATGAAATATCGAAATATCGAAATATTTGTGTATGTAGGATTAGTATGTATATTTTAATGATTTCACTTGCAATACTCATTATTAATGGTTGTCATGATGTATTTGAACTAAAAAAAAACATACCGTGTTTTAACATCTTGCCGTCCATTATTTTCGGTCTCATGGAGTTGAAATTAAATTTCAACGCATGCAGTTGTAAGTTAACAGTAGAATGGTGTTCGTTGTAAATATGACACATTCCTATAAAATTGCTATTCAATATCATATTAAGCGAAAATGGGTCAAACTGAAACTTGTTTCACATCTTCAAGTATGTGTTTCATCAGCACATCCTCTAAATAGATGATCAGTATCTTTGATGATAAAATTATGTTCAAATCAATGTAACAAATAAAGCATTTGTGGGTTAACGGTTACTTATTAATAATAGGTTGTTGTTTTTTTATTCAAATGTAGATATCGCTGACAGAGTTAGGTTTCATGTAAAATTGATTTAATATCTTTAAATAGTATACGGAACCGTTTTAAAGTTGAAGTCTATATTTAAATATAGAAAAAATATGTAAGTTTAGGGTAATTAGTTTAACTGATGTAAACTATATTTGTTGATTATCGAGCCGACAGAAAACAAAATCAAAGGAATGGCGTCTAGTTTTCAAGATAAATAAGTACCTGCGTAAATGTCTTCATCAAAAAACACTTTCATTTAAACTGTCTTTATAAAATAACCATTGCAAGAGTGTATTCATTTCATGATTATTTTTTATTTGTGTATCTCTCATCGGATGCATATTACTTTCTTTACTTTCCTCAGTATATTATTATAAATATAAGAGAGGGTAGAGTAAATAGTAAAATAAATTAAAGAACGGAAACAAATTATAATTACAATAATAACAAATCAAATAACGTGCAGGTTTGAATACATAAATATGAACATACATTGAAGATAAATGCAATTATAAGTTTTTCTGCAATTTTGTGCGTATCCATATAAGTAGCTGAACTTTTAAGAAAAGGAAATAATCTATAGAAATACAATGTATATATATATATATATATATATATATATATATATATATATATATATATATATATATATATATATATATATATATATATATATATACATATATATATATATATATACAGATATATATGTATATATATATATATATATATATATATATATATACATATATATATACTTTTTGGTTCATTTTAATTCAGTTGAACTTCTCAGAAATCAAGGGGAATTTACTGGGGCTAACATTTTATCTTTATATGAAATACATAGATATTCGAGTCTTTAATTAAAGTCGACCTTTACTTCCCAAGCCGTGCGTTTGTAAAGACGTTAAGGACATCAGATGTTCTCCCCCCAATTGAACAGTTGACTGTGGTAGAGTATACATTTCTTTTAGCCTCTTATCTTTACCGATTCTACAGACAAGACTTAATCTGGTCTAGTTGAGGTAACATCACAAGGAGAAGGTGTGCTATTTATAGTATAGGCGTGTAGCAAGACCGAAGAGATATTATTTGGGCTTCGAATACTATGCTATTTTTAATATTTGGTCAGCGTTTCTTTGTAGGGTGAAGTATAATTATGTCAGGTTTTCCTGACAAACCCTTTTACAGAGAGACCGAAGACACTCGATTTTGTGTCTCGTAGGTAATTCATGTATGTGTATTTTTTAAATTATTTAAATCATTTTCAAATCCGATGTTATATATAGTGTATACATATAGGTAGTATAGTTTCTTAAACAGCTGTTGCAAGGCAATATTTATATTATGCACTGTAATGTGACATACTATATTCAAACATCGGATCATCTTCAATAAAAAAATGTTTTTCTGAGTGCACAGAAAAACAAAACAACAACAGTGTCTAAAGAAGATTAATTATAACCGAAGGAAAGAAGAATAATCAGAATAAATCCATTGTCAATTATATCGGTAAATCAGTAAAGTAATTCACTTTCACATGTACATTATCTAAACCCAATAAAAAAGAATTAAAATACACAAAGATCAGTCATTGTTTATTTCGTAAAATACTCTGCAATTTAAGAGGATTTATTCTACACTACTGTTATTCAATCGCGAAATAGTTATATAATATTGATTTGCAAAATGTTAACCATTAGGTTGCAAAAAGCGACGTGTAATATGAGTCGATGATATATATTGAAACTGTCTTGTCTTCTTATATTACGAACGCGTTCTTAGATAAAGTAATATGCGTTTTGAGAACTAATTTAAAAAAGAATAATTTAATTAGTTATGCCATTCCTGATTTAAATCAAAAT
>OY744535.1:36445344-36475344 GCA_963556195.1 Sepiola atlantica | reverse complement strand
AATTTCCCGTATGTATCGATTAGTGTTGCCGCAACAGATGAAAGGGAAGTAGTATTTCTGGGTTGTTAATCGATTGCTTTTTTCATTGTAGTCAGCGGTTTAAATGGGACGAGAGACACACTAGAAGTTTGCGTATATATATATATATATATATATATATATATATATATATATACAATGTTTGGTGTGTGTATATGTTATACACTAATATGTATGATGTTTGGTGTGTGTGTATATGTTATACACTCATAGGTATGATGTTTGGTGTGTGTATATGTTATACACTCATATGAATACAATTGACTCATAAACTATTAAACTGAAAATTATAACTTGTGCAATACCGCTGTAATATGTAATGGTAGATAATGTAGTTTTATTAAGTTTCATGAAAATGGGGTACAGCGGCGGAGTAAGCTTTTCGGAAAAAATGATAAACGCTTTGATTTTTGTAGAAATTTTAGCAATATGTACTCGGCATTTATTAATAAAATCTCACGAAATTTCAATTTCTTTGGGGCATTTAAAAAAAAAGAGGGTATAAACTCTCATTTAAAAAAATAAAATAGTCACCCTTAGCCAACAATGAGACATATACATCATACTACTACTAAGCTATATTGAGATCTTTTGAAGCAAATACTGAAAATATACACACTGTGTATTATCACCTCATGATAGTATATGTGTATACATGTGAAACATTAACATATATATATATATATATATATATATAAATATATATCAGAGAAAGTGTAAAGTTAAAATATGCAACTGTCAGAAGATGTAGACTAGGAATATCTGAAAATAAAGTGGATAATTCTATATATATATAAATATATATATATATATATATATATATATATATATATATATATATAAATATATGTGTATTTTCGTATATCAGTGGCCTAACATGAAGTGTTGGCGATATTTATATATATATATATATATATATATATATATATATATATATATATATATATATATAAGTGCTTCATATGTATAAGTATGTTGGTACACAAAGTATAAATGTATACTTACATATATATATATATACAATTATATATATTTATACATGTCTAAATATATATATGTATATATATACAATAATATTTTAATAAATATTTAATATTTAAATACCTAGAGACATCGATGTTTCATTCTAGGAACTAATTCTCGACGGTGGGTGCGAACCCCGAACACAAATCGTAGTCGGTGATCTTAACCAAAGGGCCATCGTCAATCAGTTAGTAAATATAGAGTAACTTTAACCGTAAATAGCGACACGTGGTCGCCATTTACCAGGCAGCTAGAGTGATCTTACGAAACGGTGTTCGGATCGCGCATATAGCTATTAGTACTGCTTGTTATTAAAGCTACTCGAGAGTGGCCAGCCCTTGTGGGGAGGGGGGGCTGATAGACAATAATATTTTAATAAATATTAAATATTTAAATACCTAGAGACATCGATGTGTCATGCTAACGCAATCTTCAGTCTAGGAACTAATTCCCGACGGTCGGTGGGTTCGAACCCCGAACACAAATCGCCACTGATTCGTAGTCGGTGATTTTAACCAAAGGACCATCGTCAATTAGTTAGTAAATATAGAGTAACTTTATGTATATATATATATGTATATATATATGTATGTATATATATATATATATATATATATATATAATTACTATACTTCAGATCAATAGAAAATCATAATGGGTGAGGATAGATATATCCATACTGGACTGTTTCTTTGTATCACAGCATTCCGGTGTTGCAGAAAAGGATTTACGCTGGGATTGAGGTACGTCCATTCCCTTATTTGCAGCGCATCTCACGGTGTAAGCATCGATAATCGACTATCGTAAATAACATATCAATTAGTATATAAGCACTAATAGCACCGGAACGTTTTCATTTTGTTAATTTTGGAGAGCTTTTCTTTATATTTTTCGGTAGTTAGCAATTACACTCTCCACAGTTCTCAACCTACAATATGTATATATATATATATATATATATATATATATATATATATATATATATATATATATATATATATATATATATATATATATATATATATTAGTACTTCATGTATCCACATAAAATATTATAAGGAGATATAATTTTTTATGTATCAGTTTTCAGTATTTACTTCAACAGTGCTCGATACGTAAGTAGAGCTAGGTAGTAAGCAATGAAAATATATATGGCAATCAAGCTACACAGAGGCTCCCGTGTTTCATCCCCGGGGGGAACTGTCAGGCTAAATGCATGGAGTTATTTTTGTCAGGTCTTTTTATATACATGGCTTGCTAGTTAACCAATCAGATTCTCTGTTGTTCCCTCAGCCAATCGTTGGGCTTCCCGCGAACAAAGGCATTGTTGGTGACGCTCCTATGTCAATCCTATTGTTTTTTAACAATGGAGTATCCTATATCCTGTTTCCTTTGCCTCTGTGTAGCTTGATTGCCATATATATTTTCATTGCTTACTATATATATATATATATATATATATATATGTATATATATATATTAACATAGCAACGGTGTAAGACTAGAAATTGCACATCAGTTCTTGTACATCATAATCGATATTAGAATGGTGAGTGTTTCCTCTTAATTGCTACGCTAATAGTTGTTGGCAGGCTCTCAACTTCGACTTCCGTATAAAAGACAAAATCTGCAACATAGAATTGTGCAATCGGAGCGTGTAGAAATGGACGTATTCACAGGAAGGAAAAGAAAGAGTCTAACCCTACGGACTTTATAACGGACGTTGCTGCTTGAAACGTTTCGGTCTGCTTCATACATAAGTAAATATCTTTCGCGGCAATCGGGGCGGATATCTTTGTAAAGGAAACAAAAAGGAAACAGATAATTGACCGAAGACGCCATTGTCTGGAAAAAGAGCGACTATACATTCTGCAAAGTTCAGACGCTTGCCAGGAATTTGAAAAATGATCGTCGTAGACGACGGGATGTAGTATCACCGAATTATCTTCGCAAATACGCCGATATATTTTTTTTGATTCGTGTTTGTGTTAAATATTACTAAGTGAATTTATAGTTCCCGGCCTGTCAGTCGAAACCGGAAGATAGTTTCGACGAGTGGTTTTCTTTGGATCGCGTATACATTAATATAATCATATAATTACAGAAATGATGATTCATTCTTTCTTCATAAGTTATGCATCGAAAGCTGGAATTTGCAAATACGTTGATTGAAATGAATGTAGAGTCTCTCGTATTATTTTCTAATTCTCATGATCGATTCGATAGAGAAGCTTGGCCTTTTGGCTAAGATCAAAGTGTAGTATCTGTTCCGATTGGATACTGCACCCCATAGTTCGAGGCTTGATTTACGTCTGTCTATGGCTCTGTCCTCCCAGGCTTCCCTCCCCTCTTTGGGGAGGAGTAAGTTTATTGCTTACTGCCTGAGGCGTCCCTACCGGGGAATGCCGACGGAGCTGCCCAGGCAATTTGTAAACCCCACTTTCCTGACCCGACCTTGGGTCACGTCTTACTTGTGGGAGTAAGATAAAAACTAGCCTTGCGCCTAACTCCTGGAGAGGAGTAAATCAATATTCGATAAAACTGACTCAAGTGCAAACTGTACTTTACTTTTCTTAATTTTGTACAAACTCGAATAAGACCCCAAAAATGAATACACACTTTAGTTAATCCTCCGAATATTGAAGTCAAAGACTTAGGCGGGATTGTGATGGAGGTAATAGCGTGGTATCATGTGCATAGAGATAAATATTATACATAATATATATATATATATATATATATATATATATGTATTTATGTGTATCTATATATATATATATATATATATTATGTATATATATACATATATATGTGTGAGATCATATATACAAACAATATTTTGTATAGTTGAGATAGATGCTTCGCGAATAAAGTTCCAGTAAAAAAGCAAGCTCAATATTCAAGTGTTTAATTAGTAATTTAAAAAGTAGTAATAAAGCATAAATAAATACATTGGCAGGGTCAACTGCATCTTAATGTTATTAATGAAGCAATATATATATATATATATTATATATATATTAATTTTAAATAAATAATGTTAAATTATTTTTTAATAAGTAATATTACATTATTTATGTTTATTTTTTTATTATGTGGAAAAATATATTTTGGCGAGACACAACGTCCGTTAAAGAAATGGATCTAGTAACACAATCGTGCTATAAAAAACTGTGACCCCTCAAACCCGTTATGCACCCACATGATTTTATTTAGTCATCACTTCAATACACAGAGGGCCATTTCAATAAAACATATAAACGACACTAAACTCCGTCGTCTTATATAATATTGTTTAATCCTACGTCCTAATAACACAATTATTCAAAGACCGGGATTCTATAATATTGCTACATCTTCTGCCAGATCGATTCTAATCGAAATGAACCTAAATCAATATGATAATGGATAAATTCTACAACTGTAGTCCTTTTTCCTCCTTCCTCCGCCTGCTCCTTTTTTTTGTGTAATTCCTTGTTGTCATTTATATTTAATTACTACCAATCTTTCTTCTCGACTGTATTAACTTACATCGTTTCCAATCGGCGTGTATAAGCTCACTGCCGATTTTTTTCTCTCTTCTTCTTCTTTTTCTTATCTTTCTTTTTTTTAACATTTCTTTTTTCTTTCTTTCTCCATTTCTACTGTTTATTACACGTGACTATTTTTTTTCGAAATTGCGTTCCTTGTATAATTTTTTTCAACTTTTCTGTTTTTAATTAAAGTTCTGCTACCAATTGATGATGATTGTATTTTAACAATCGAAATATTTTGGTAGAACTGTTCAATATGAGTTTTTGAGTTTATTTTTGCTAGTTGTTGATTAGCTTATCCTTTATTCCATGGTTATTTTTACATTTTGTCTGAAACATTCTTTATGTCTGCACTTCAGTAGAGGTTTAGCATTTACACTTTCACCTTACATATAAAAGTCATCGGTTATTTTATGTTAATCAATTTGTAGATTAAGAGGTGTTTCTCAGCGGAGTGAACAAACATTACAGTTCGAAAGTCTATCTGTCAGTAATCAGGGAATGATAGAAATATATTGTGGAGTTGTCGAAAAAAACTAATACAGCCAAATAAAATGAATATATGTCAATATATATGCTCTGAACTTTGTAATAAATATTCATTTAGCTTGTATTTAGTAATTTTCTAATGCTGTATACAATATAAAATGAAAATATATTTTCCTTATGAAAAACAATATAATATATATATATATATATATATATATATATATATATATACAATATATATATGTATATATATTATATATATATATATACATCACTTTGTCTGATTATTCTCTATCAGGATGAAACATGGACGCTTCTGTGTATCTTAATTGCCATATATATATATATATATATATATATATATATTAGTTATATTTAAATGCGAAAAGAAGATGTGAGGCTGTGTTTACTATACTATAAAATCCCAGTGCAGACAAATTTACCTGGTGTGGGGGGCATGGTCTCTTAAGACTAAATTTAGGCCTTTATAAAATAATATGGTACTAGCAGTACCCGTATAAAATCCACAGTGTTATACTTTATTTTCTACATATACCATCCGTTTTTAAAAGAATTTCCATTTCATGGACGTCAGGCGCGTATGCAGACCCCATGATATCATTGCACATTATTAGTTCAAACTTAAACATATCTATCATAGTAAGATTGTTCCAGAAATTTCAGAATATATCTTCTTGTAAAGGTGTATCTTTAAAACAATTTAAGGTGTTTGTAACATATTTTCAGCCTATGACTCTCCGGCGCGAACGCAGACCCCACGCTATTATTGTGCGACCGTTGGACAGAATAGATACGAGACTTAGATCCTTGTTTACAGGTCAATAACGTGTAAATTTGGCTTTCGTGCGGTATAATAAAAAGAAGAAAAACTTGTTTTTACATTGTGGTTCCGGAGATCGAGCGATCCTATTTAAAAAGAGGGGTTGAGGGAGATAACGTTGCACGATCTTTAAACTTTCTAAGCGTATGATTATATAAATATAGATTACTAGAAAATAACTATATAAGAAAACGTAATTATTCGCGCATAGAAAGTATCGCTTTTTTATATGCATTGTTTTGGCATTAGAAATTTCAAGCAAAAATGTTTTCATATCAAAGATAAAATTACAAATGAATGAGAGGGGAAACAGAAATATGAAAAGAAAAGCGAATTGCTGTTGTAGACTTTTAAACATTATATTAAAAAAGCTATCTACTTCAAAGAAACAAAAAATACTTACTGTATATATATATATATATATAGCACTGGACAAAGTGAAAGAATAAAATAAGGTGCAAACCAAATTTTATTAAAATTCAATGTTGAAGCAAAGTACTTTAAAGTCCTTAACTCATGAGTTTTCAAAGAAAATCTTCTCATCAGAAGACCATTACCGCAATGAAATTACTGCAGGTAATAAAATTAAACTTTGAAAATATATTAAAAAATATATATAAAAAATACCTAAAAGTATATAAAACATCAAATACATCGGCCCAAAACATACTGTTTCATGAAACGTACACAGTTCATCCAAGTCATTAAGTGTAAAACAGCTTCAAGAAAGATATCAAAGAAGTTTCATTAAAGAAACAATCCAGGTGGTGAATGCTAGCCCAAAAACGAAAAAGTTATCCAGGCTGGAAAATTTGTTTGCTATCGATGCAGTAGATGACAGTGAAAAGTATATCCAAGGTGTATGCAAATTAATAAAACGCCTTAGATATACTTTTTATTACCTGCAGTAATGTCATTGCTGTAATGGTCCTCTGAGGAGAAGATTTTCTTTGAAAACTCATGAGTTAAGGACTTTAAAGTACTTTGCTTGAACATTGAATTCTAATAACATTTGATTCGCACCTTATTTTATTCTTTCACTTCGTCCAGTGCAGTCCAGTACTGCTCTATCCAGTATATTGAGCTTCAGTTTATCCAGATGTTCACTAATTAAGTATATTAGTTGCCTCTTATATATTTTGTTATGTTACCTTATATATATATATATATATATATATATATATATATATATATATATATATATATATATATATATATATATATATATATATATATATTGTTGATGGTTTTATTCCATTTTGCTACATAATCTATTGTGTTTCATTAACGTTTAAAATGAACGTCAACTCCTCAGGCATTTTGGATTCCAAAATGCCTGACGAGTTGATGTTTATTTTAAACGTTAATGAAACACAATATATCATGTAGCAAAATGGAATAAAACTATCAACAAAATATATTTTGCTCTGAATGTTCATTGAGCACTATCATGAACCCGGTTTTAACTTTCTTCGGATTTATACCCCTTGGATATTTGTAACAAGTTAATATATATATATATATATATATATATATATATATATATATATATATATATATATATATATATATATATATATATGAAAGAATATTATGTAAATATGTTGATAAAGATGACTAAACATTACTGGCGTTATTATTAATACTTAGATTGCATGGTTTTGCTTGTATATTATACAACTAAATAATCTCCTTAATCAAATGATTAAACTAGAGAAAAATAATTATTATGCGAAATCTAAATGCATATCTGCATGGCATCAATATATTGAAACTGGGACACGTGCTTTTGAGTACAGCTCATTTGTAACATAAGAAACGTTCATATTTCTATACAAATAGTTTATTAAATATATATCGATTTCACATTTGAAATAGAATATATTTGCCATGTTAAGAAACATTTATGTGTAATTTACGCAAGGAATCGAAATTTGAGAGTAGGGGGCTATTGTGTTTCTTTAATTATCTTGAATCTGTGCCAATTCGAGGAATGAATTAAGTTCTTCTTACATAATGTAAGATGATGCTGGGTATATAAGGAGTACACATCACAACATGCTTGTAAGGCGCGAGTAAATAGTCTGAAATAAATACAGAGAAGTTTGAAAAGAAGTATTCATGGGAGTATCTGTTATAATCATAATTACAAAAAATATGTACCACAAGACAAAATGAAGAAGAATATAAGATGAATTTATAACATGTTCAAGTATCATGAGAATTATTTATACACGTTTTTTATATATTGTTACTTTTGAGAACTTTTGTCAAAGTATATATGAATAAACGACATTTATATACCCATTTTACAAAATAGAATAGCTTTAATTGCATAATGTAGATATAACAATATGTTTTCCCTGGCATATAGGGAACATATTGGTCTGTGTTGTTAAAAAAATGTTTTATTTTCAATCGATGCTAGATATTTAAAATTTTGATCCTGGTCACTATTTTGAGTTATTTCAAAAAGATGGTGGCGTAGTTTTTACATATACTCCTATTCTACTCATGATTACCCGGAAATAATTTATAATACATAATTTTGTGTCAAATGAAACAACACACAACCCCGCAGATTATAATGTAATATGCCTATATTAATATTAATCTTTAATATTTTATTAGATATACCAAAAAGTATCCTTGTAAATTCATTGTTTTTATAAAATAATGGAATAAAATAGTCTAAATATAATTAACATTCGAACTTTTACTAACCACATTATGCAATATTCTTTATAACCTACTTACTCTATTAGAAACTGATCTATTTGTGTGGTAGATATTTTTTTCAATCTGTCTTGCCAATAAATGATCTATTATACTCTAGTATTTTACTCATTGCTAGAGAGAGGAAATATCAATATATACCTTTCTCAAAGGTAATGCAGAAAGTGCCCTTTGCACGTGCACCGTCCGCTCTTCTAACGCACGATAGAAAATATCCTTAGAAGTTCAATAACGCTTACATTTAATCAACATGACAAAGGAGCATCAGAGAAAAACATAAACGAACTGAAATTAATATTCTGTCAATGTAGACATTCAAGCTAAGATATATTTCCTGACCTCACACATTGGTGATGGCTCCCTTTGGAACGTGAACCTGTTTGTCAAGTTAGAGTTCAGGATCAACAGCCGAAGGAAAATGTACGACCCGGTGTCACTAAGCTCCCCGTTTACAAAAGGGTCATGTTGGCTCGATAGCTTGGAATTGTCCGCAGTGGTCAAATAAAGGTCAAACCCTGACATGCGTAAACAGTTCCGATGTTATGGTAATTATCACGGCTAAATTCAGCCACAAAATGAGATACAACAAACAGGAAATATATTATACACTTGGTTTCTTTGTATATTCTTCTCATGCCTAAACCTGATAGGGTGCTATATTGTTTATTTATTTTTGCTGTTTTTGTGAAAAGCTAAACGTTGAAGGGAACGTTTTTTAACCTCCGATTTGACTTCTCTACACTGTTGTGTGGACAGATCAAATAACTATAATATCAAGGCATGCCATTGCATTCTTCATTATCCTAGATAAGGGGTGGGAACCCTCCGGCCCGCGGGCCACATCCGGCCCGCGAAGGCTTCGCGTCTGGCCCCCACCCTGCTAGGCTTTATTATTGCAATCCGGCCCGCGGATCTACCAGTAAAACTCATATCATTTTGTGATATAGACGTAAAATACTTTCAATTAAGATTTACAATAGGATAAAAATGTATGAATATCAGCGAGCGATGATGCCTGTATATTTCATTTTCCTTTAACTATTAAGAGATAAAAATAGAAAAAGAAAAAAAGAGAGGCAAAGAGGAAACGTGAGACCAGGAAAGGGTATGAAACATAGAACTTATGTGAGGTGTGTCAAAACGAATGCTGGATCAACTTGCTACTTACCCCGTCATTAATTTTTAGTATTTCAAAATGGCCCTTCCTCGGCGCCTTTTATAACATCACATACAGAAGTGTCTTGAGAAAAAATATCAGATTTGTAGAGTGTTCAATGCAATTTCTGTACAATTTATTCATGTAAACAAAATATAGTAATTCTGAGATTTCGTTTTTCACTCCGACCCGCGATCTCCTTCCAAAAGTCTCATCTGGCCTTCATTCTGAAAAGGTTGCCCGACCCTGTCCTAGATGGTGATTGTAGTTAAATGGATACAGGCGTATGTTGAAGACTCAGTGTGCAATGTGTGAGTTCTGTCGTTTCAGTAGTATCACATCCATTTCTTATGTTGGCAATCTTCACCTGATGCCTATGTAAAGCAATTGCTAATATACGGAAAATCAATACCTACATTGTAGTATACAGTGACTTACAATAATGATAAAATAATAAATTCGCATGACTAAGCATGGTGCAACATTTGATTGGCATCGTTTGGTTTGTGTGCTTAACTTCATCTTCTTAAAGAGTCTAATAACAATATTAATTTGAAGTAAATATTATATTATGTTTACCTACATACGCCGGCGTTTTAAGCTTTCACTCTCATCAGTGTAGGGAATGATAATCCCAGACGGTTGCAAATTTCGAAAAAGCATTGCTCTGTAAACGCATACTACGGATATGTAAGGTTTTAATGAGATATCATATTTCCATACATTTTCTCTGTTTACTTTTTCGCTTGCGTTCATTGACGAAAACAAATGACGTTTTTTACATTTAAAATAAGTATCAATTCTATGTTATATACGCATACGTTATTTATATAAAGGGGATATACATACATTGAAAACGAACGAATTACCCGCCAATCTGTACGACTTGAGTGTGTCATATCTTCTGTTGTATGCATGTCACGCTGACCCGTTTAATGTTCCAACACTGGATGTATGATTGTCAAAACTCACAGAACGCCATTTATTCATTAATTGTATTTATCATGTATAGACCAATCAGGTTTTAACAGCGCTTCCAAACAAATCATCACAGAACAGGTAAAGCGATGTTCGCTCTTTGTCAGTAGTTAGATGGTTAAATATTTAGTAATATTAGTTGTCGCCTGTTTGCAAGCAGTTTCGTTAAAGTCAGTTTTCTAAAAACGTATTCTTTTAGCTATCTCTTATTCCATACATAGGTCAAATATTAGGGTAGACAAGATTAGTAATTATTGGTAAAACAACTAGTTTTAGAAGTGAAAATCTCTGAAATAACATAATCCATTGCCAGACTATCCGAGTATTATTTTTGGTTGTTGAAGATTTCCCGCGGTTTCTGAACTGATGCCGAGTTAGAATTATAGTAAGTTACGGTCAGTGTTCGCTATGAAATCCTCTATAGAGACAGGAGGGAAATTAAATGTTATTATTTCAATTACTTTTATGGTTATAATTGTTTTCCCGTTGTTTATTGTACTTGTTTGTCATTTCCATCACAGTGAATTACACAAGTGTTATTTATCTTTTAGATATTCAAAGTAAAGTCGAACAACAAGGGAACGACGCTGAATAAATATGGCCGACATCGCCAGTTAGAAAGTCTGCGGCATTTTTCATCCTGACCAACCGTTTCTAAGGAACCTTCCAATTTGCTTATGCTATCCTGCGGATTCATCCAATTTGTCATATGCTAAACCTGTTCGAACCAATCCTCCTTGTTTCATAATTAAATAAGGTTTTCGCCAGCAGGTGTTCAATTCTGAATCAGATACAGGGGAGTGGCCATTTCATCTTGTAATAAACAAATGAATACAATCGAAAAGATTAATAGAAATGAATAGTTTAAATACAGATTTACCAGATCCAAAACGAAGGAAATAAATAACGTATTACACGAGGATACGTCCATTTACTCTGCGATAGACTATATTTTAAATGTTAGCGCGAAAGAGCGAATAGATGTTATGAAAGTAATGTAAACAAGCATCTCGCCGCACAGTTCCCGATTTAATATGACCCCCTAAACTTTTACCCTAATTCTGAGTAGCTACTTACGTCTACAGTTGCAACTTGCTTTGTTTGGGGTGAACTAAGTTAAAAATAATAATTACAATTTTTAGCACGAAAGAGCAACTAGAAAGCTACTTACAATTTTAGCGTGAAAGAGCAAATAAAATGTAAGTTCAAATTTGAGCGCAAAAGACGGACCAATATTATATTTCGCCTTTTAACACGAAAGACCAACAAAAATTATATTCCAAGTTTTAGCTCGAAAAATCGACGGGAATTTTATTTTACATTTTAGCGTGAATGACCGAACAAAATTATATTTCTGGTGTAAGAGCGAAAGACGGACACAAACGATATATTGAATTTAAGCTTAAAAGACAGACACAAATTATATTTTGAATTTTAGCGTGAAAGGACAGACACAAATTACATTTTGAATTTTAGCGCAAAGGACAGACACAAATTATATTTTGAATTCTAGCGTAAAGGACAGACACCAATTATATTTTGAATTTTAGCGCAAAGGACAGACACAAAGTATATTTTGAATTTTAGCGCAAAGGACAGACACCAATCATATTTTGAATGTTAGCGTAAAGGACAAACACAAATTATATTTTCAATTTTTGCGCGAAAGACAGACACACATTATATTTCGAATTTTAGCGCAAAAGACGGACACAAATTATATTTCGAATTTTAGCGTGAAAAACAGACACAAATTATATTTCGAATTTTAGCGCGAAAAACAGACACACATTATATTTAAAATTTTAGCGCGAAAGATACACACTAATTTTATTTCGAATTTTAGCGTGAAAAACAGACACAAATTACATTTCAAATTTTAGCGCGAAAAACAGACACACATTATATTTAAAATTTTAACGCGAAAGATAGACACTAATTTTATTTCGAATTTTAGCGCGAAAAACAGACAAAAACTATATTTCCAATTTTAGCGTGAAAGACGGATATATTTTAAACTGAAACGTGCATGATCGAACAAAACGCTCTTTAAAGCTTCAACGTGCCGGGTAGACCGACGTAGAACACTTTTTATGGAAATTCCTGTGCTAATTTCAGCTATCTGCTAAAAAATGTTATTCTAGGCAGAAAGGAACTCGGCTTACTAACAGAGTCTTTCCTAATGAGCCGAAAATCCATCCACAACCAATTTAACAGAAGTTAATGAATGGATAGATATTGAAAGGTTAATAAATGTTTTTCGTTTCATACTAAAATAAGAGAATAAAATAAAAATGTAAACGCATGAATAGGGATGAATATCGAATCATTAGTCACGTAATTATAGGGTAACGTAGCAACTTGGGTAATGTAGATAGTGAACACTAAGTAGCATTAATATGCCAGCACTTGTAAGATAAACAAAATTAAACTATTGTTTTCCTCTTATAAAAAACCTTTAAGATAAATGGTGTACATATATACTATTCATAGATACACACACATACACACATGTATATATATATATATATATATATATATATATATATATATATATATATATATATATATATATATATATATACATGGTGATTCATAAGTCTCTTAGCTATTTATTTTTGAAATTTTAACATTAAAAAATACGGTAATACAAAACAGAATGTGTATTAAACAAATTAATTCATGGGAGTTTAAAATTACAGCAAATTTTACAAAATGTCCACCTTCTTTCTGAATGCATAGCTCCATTCATTTTTTGCAAGGAATTTACGACTCTTTGTAACATATTTGATTGATTATGAAATAAATATATACAGAAACAAATATATAAACGAACAAATTTAAAATAACAAATAGCAGTAATGATAGAGTAAGATAACACTTATCCCAAATTCATAGTATGTTAGTGCTTCATATGGTAAGCATTTTAAATAGCTATTGAAGTGACTTATGAATCACCCTGTATATATATATATATATATATATATATATATATATATATATATATATATATATATATATATATGTATATATATATATATATATATATATATATATATATATATATATATATATATATATATATATATATATATATATATATATATATTACACGCTAATAATTAATTACTGGCTATATCATACCCAGTGTATTAATGTAATATTTCACACTTATTTTAGCACCTTGTTTGTGTCTAGTATATAACTTAAAATTCATAGATTCAGCAATTGCTGCAGTAACTCCCCCCCCCCATCTGATAGCCAGATTGTGTTTGCATTTCCATCTTATTAGAATCCATCTTCACGACTTCTGATAGTCAAACTGTTCTTTTATTTTTATTTGTTAAAAAGAGGGGTATCTCCCAGAATATCAAATGATTTCCAATTATGCGGGCACTCTCTACAGCTAATACAATAGGTGCTGTTTACTATCCAAAGGTGAACATAAAAATAAACATATTTGTAAGAGCTCACTTTTTCCTGTTTATTTTTGTTCTTCTAAGATGCTCATACATCTAACTGTCTGCATTGCCTTCAGCCTACTAAATATGTTACAGCTCTCATGAACGCAGGAAAATAACAATCTCAGACGGTAACAGGGCACGAACCCTGTTCACAGAGACAACTTGAATATGTAAGCGTTCGCTTTAGTCCTTTCCATATATATATATATATATATATATATATATATATATATATATATATATATATATATATATATATATATATATATATATATATATATATATATATATCATAAAATGGAACTAATATTACACCGTAATAGAAAATGAAAAAAACGAAAACAAAATACATTATTTATGTATTCATCAACGTTTCGTCTTTATTTCAAGACTTCCTCAGTACAATTGGTCTTAAGAAAATAACACATGAAGTGAAAAATATTTGTAACAAGTAAGTAAGAAGAGAAAAGAAAAAAAGACCGCTTATGAATAGATAAATAATCAGCCTCAAATTGTAGCAGTAGGAGAAGTCTAGTCAACATAGTTTATGTCCCCTCTCTCCTTATGCCACCACTTTTTTTTATCTTTAATCATAATTGGCGTTTCAAAATAGTAAATAAAACCTCAACGCATTTACATTCATAAAACATTATAATTGGTTTTCTTTCTTTTTACTTTTCTTTCTTTTTCCACTTGCCAGGTTAGAACATCACATCTACTGTCAGCCAAGCTCGGCTATGACATTTTTACTAATACAAACTATTCAGCTAAAAAGAACATGGGAATCTAATAAGTGCAAGCCATCATTCCATTCACCTCCCATAGATAGGTGGGAAATGAAAAAGGAAAAACCAAAAAGGATGTCTTTTTATTTATATATTCATCTACGTTTCGTCTTTATTTGTAAGACTTCCTCAAGATAATAATTTTAAGAAAAATGTCATGCAAGTACGTGAAAATACTGGGTTGACATGGTGGGTTGATGAGAAAAAGTAGTAGCCATTACTGGGTGCGGAGACCTGAGGTCCGGGCTTAGTGAAGTCAGTAGCATGGAATTAAATAAATGAGGATGGTTCTGAGTGAAAAGGTGGAGGGGTGGGGGTGAACGGAAATAATGGGGATGACTGTTAGTGGAGAAGTGGAGGGGTTGGAGAAAGAGGAGGAGGAGGCTCTGTGATTTTGGTTAGTGGGCAATGTCATGGTTTTAGAAAAGATTTGAAAAAATGAAGGTAGTTTGAAAGTGGGAGGGGTAGGTGGGTAAGAGTGGGAGAGAAGTAGTCGGAAGAGTGAAATGGGTGAGGGGAGATTTTGTTGTGGGTAGGTGTGACATTTTTGGAGAGTAGTAGCTTTTGACCAGCTGGCTATGTCAAGAATGTGTGGAATGAGTAAGTTAGGTTTGGATTCGTGGTGAATGAAAATGTGTGTGTGTGTGAATTTTTCTTCGAGTTACATTGATTTTATTAATACGGAATGTAAGGGCTTTTTTCCGTAATATATGATAACTATATTTTAAAGCTTTTTTTTCTATTGTTAACATCTACGATGCTTTATTTTCATAAAAACACGTACATACGTTTGTTTTAGTACCTTGTGATACAATTTAACTAAATGTGATTTTTGTTTACACGAGATAATACATTTACATCAGGATTTCTAATATGGTAATATATTTATCATATTCCGCGATTAATCATATTCCGCGTTAATTAAAACTGGTTGATTTTCCGAATTGTGTATGATTTTTTTTAGTGAAGAGAGGGTTTAAAATGCCAATAGTCTGACTATTCTTTTGTTACTATACAACAGGACGTCATTTTCCAGTTAACAGGCCGCACGGACACATTTTGTCATATATTTTTCATTAATTCCTAAATCAATCTACTCTTGCAGAAAATCGTGGACGCTCTACCTGTGGGCTCAACGAGATCTCAATTGATGCTCTATCAAGGAAAACAGTATATCAAACATTACTACAAGACACCCACGCTCTAGAAGGTTCAGGAATCTCAAAACGCTACCTTCAAGATGCACATTAAGGAATGATTGGACAACTGCGAAAACTATTAGAGTGGGGAATCTCAATGCAGTCAATGACAATTGTCAAAGACATTTATAATGTCACAAGAAATAGCAGGGATACCAAGGACCATAACAGATCTGAGAAATCCACCAAGAAGGAGGTAAAAACCATGCATCGGTCATTATGTTAAGGATGTAATGAACACCGTTGTGTTGTCGTTTAAGAAATAAATAGAGCTACATTTAAGTAATATTCAATACATTATCTAGAACAAATAAACACAGTTGGAAGTCGCTCCCGTTGTGATAAGATATTTGAAACCCCATAAAATATTTATCAGCAAAGTGACAGAAAATTAAGCAATGAAGACCATCGAAATATTTTTAGGGATGAGTGGGGTGTCATCTTCTAATTCCGGACCGTCTATTAATATTTTGAATGGGCAGATTTATAATTACACATCATGCTGAGACAATGTGGGCTATTTTTTAGAAATATTTTTGTTGAGGCCAAAAAACTTATAATATTTTTAAATATTTCAGATGAGGATTCATAATTTGTATCATTTAGTTTATTCGAACAAATGTTATCATTTTGCATATTTTTTATATCTTTTTGGTCGATGTAACCTCCGACCTTTTTCAGGTGCGTCTTGCTGAACTGAGAAATCCGTACGTAAATTCGAACGGAACTCTTTATTTAACTCACGCTTTTGTTCGGTCAGCCATGACTTAGTAGAAGCCTTACCTTAATATATTTAAAGTGTCATCGTACTGAGCGTTGAAATGTCAACCTATCTAAACTCTTACTTAAAACTGATTATTACTTAGCATTCTACATGTTGCACCGCACTCATCATTCCAGTTATCATAGGAGCCACTCGACTCATGAAGAAGAACTTGAAAAAGTATTTAGAAAGTATACCTGGTGACCAAAGTGCAAGAAAAATCCAAACAACTGCACTCAAGGAAACCTCCAGAATCCTGAAGAGAGCTCTCGGTTGGAGTCTGTAAATAGCGGGTAATCGTATGGCATTTAGAAGAATGCCCCGTCCCCGGCAAATGAATGAAAATAAAAATAAAAAAGAGAGTCAAAATAATCCAAATAATACGACATATTGGTCAGCAAATCCAACGACCAATTTGTTTCGCGGATTTTTCAAACTGGGTAATTAATGCCAAGGCCGCGTTATTTTCTAATCAGAAATGTATAGTATTTTTTTTAATTTGATGTTAAACTTTTTAATAATATGTTGCAACTTCTTTAAATAAAATTCAAACATTTTTTTTGAATTTGAGACGTTTAAATTTAGACCAAAGGAAAATAATTGGTTATCCCAACATTACAATATAATATGTGCGGCACATATTCGCAATTGTTGACGGCGATATTTGCTTCCGTAGTTTGTAATGTTAGCGACAATGACGCCGATTCTTCTGCCACAGTAAGTTTTTAATATTCTCTTCCCGCATGGGTAAATATAATTATGTAAGCCGTTTACTGGTTTATTCATGAGAAAACTGGTCAACCTGACCCGTTAGGATAATCTGCATCGACGTGATTATTCCGTCTACATTTGAGGACTATGATTTCGACGAAATGTAGTAGATAACGCACATAGATACTGGCTCAGAAACACCTAATTGTATGTCTCTCACAAATTAGTGTAGTTGTTACGTTTTATGCGTATGTATCTGCGATGGGGATTTGTCCGTTGGTCCGTAAGCAACGCATCAGTTTAAACTGCGTGTTCATCGCTAAACGAGCTGATTAAATATATCCATCTTCTTTTAGACGAGCCCAATCATCTCTATATTAGTTATTTACTAATGAGTTACTACTTACTAAGGTCTATATCAACTTTAATTAAGTAAATGGATCATCAGTTGACTGATAGACACTACTAATAGTCGATTGATTATCAGTTGAATGATGAAGACTACTATGAGTCGATTGATTATCAGTTGAATGATAAACACCACTATGAGTCGATTGATTATCAGTTGAATGATGAACACTACTATGAGTCGATTGATTATCAGTTGAATGATAAACACTGCTATGAGTCGATTGATTATCAGTTGAATGATGAACACTACTATGAGTCGACTGATTATCAGTTGAATGATGAACACTACTATAAGTCGATTGATTATCAGTTGAATGATAAACACTACTATGAGTCGATTGATTATCAGTTGAATGATAAACACTACTATGAGTCGATTGATTATCAGTTGAATGATGAACACTACTATGAGTCGACTGATTATCAGTTGAATGATGAAGACTACTATGAGTCGATTGATTATCAGTTAAATGATGAACACTACTATGAGTCGACTGATTATCAGTTGAATGATAAACACTAATATGAGTAAGTTGATTATCGGTTGAATGATGAAGACTACTATGAGTCGATTGATTATCAGTTGAATAATGAACACTACTATGAGTAAGTTGATTATCAGTTGAATGATGAAGACTACTATGAGTCGATTGATTATCAGTTGAATGATGAACACTACTATGAGTAAGTTGATTATCAGTTGAATGATGAAGACTACTATGAGTCGATTGATTATCAGTTGAATGATGAACACTACTATGAGTAAGTTGATTATCAGTTGAATGATGAAGACTACTATGAGTCGATTGATGATCAGTTGAATGATGAACACTACTATGAGTAAGTTGATTATCAGTTGAATGATGAACACTACTATGAGTCGATTGATTATCAGTTGAATGATGAACACTACTATGAGTAAGTTGATTATCAGTTGAATGATGAAGACTACTATGAGTCGATTGATTATCAGTTGAATGATGAACACTACTATGAGTAAGTTGATTATCAGTTGAATGATGAAGACTACTATGAGTCGATTGATTATCAGTTGAATGATGAAGACTACTATGAGTAAGTTGATTATCAGTTGAATGATGAAGACTACTATGAGTCGATTGATGATCAGTTGAATGATGAACACTACTATGAGTAAGTTGATTATCAGTTGAATGATGAAGACTACTATGAGTCGATTGATTATCAGTTGAATGATGAACACTACTATGAGTAAGTTGATTATCAGTTGAATGATGAAGACTACTATGAGTCGATTGATGATCAGTTGAATGATGAACACTACTATGAGTAAGTTGATTATCAGTTGAATGATGAACACTACTATGAGTCGATTGATTATCAGTTGAATAATAAACACTACTATGAGTCGATTGATTATCAGTTGAATGATGAACACAACTGTGAGTAAGTTGATTATCAGTTGAATGATGAAGACTACTATGAGTCGATTGATGATCAGTTGAATGATGAAGACTACTATGAGTCGATTGATTATCAGTTGAATGATGAACACTACTATGAGTCGATTGATTATCAGTTGAATGATGAACACTACTATGAGTCGATTGATTATCAGTTGAATGATGAAGACTACTATGAGTCGATTGATTATCAGTTGAATGATGAACACTAATATGAGTCGATTGATTATCAGTTGAATGATAAACACTAATATGAGTAAGTTGATTATCAGTTGAATGATGAAAACTACTATGAGTCGATTGATTATCAGTTGAATGATAAACACTAATATGAGTAAGTTGATTATCAGTTGAATGATGAACACTACTATGAGTCGATTGATTATCAGTTGAATAATGAACACTACTATGCGTCGATTGATGATCAGTTGAATGGTGAACACTACTATCAGTCGATTGATTTTAAGTGGAATGATGACCACTACTATGAGTCGATTGATTATCAGTTGGATGATGAACACTACTATCAGTTGATTGATTATAAGTGGAATGATAATCACTAATATGAGTAAGTTGATTATCAGTTGAATGATGAAGACTACTATGAGTCGATTGATGATCAGTTGAATGGTGAACACTACTATCAGTCGATTGATTATCAGTGGAATGATGACCACCACTATGACTCGATTACTTATTAGTTGAATTATAAACACTACAATAAGTCGATCGATTATCAGTTGTAATTATAAACACTACGATGAGTCGCTTGATTACCAGTTGAATGATATATAATCCCGTCAAATGAGGAACTATAATCCCCGTCGATATGTCATGATTTAATTCGAAAAAGAACGTATGTTAGTCAGTGGACTTACGTTTAAAATAACATATGTGTTCGTCTGTAACGCATTTGTTTGAACCAGTATTTCAATCGATCTCTGGGGCTTAAAAATAAAAGAATGAAAAAATATAATTCCCGTCGATATATCAAATAGTTTGCGACAAAACGTCAGTTGGTCGCTCAGGCTTAAGTCTAAAATAACATGTTTTTCATCAGTCTCTGACGCTTACAAAATTAAATAAATTAGAAATATAATTCACGTCGGTATGTCATAATTCAGTTTGAAATAAAACAAAATATGTTAGTCTGCAAGGCTTAAATTGAAAATAACATTCTGATTCTAAAATTGACCGTGCATATATTTATCTATATAAAGTGAAGACGTGTGTTTCCCTGTCTCTTTGGAAAGAGTATGAAAATAACCACATCTATCATAGGCTACTAAACTTACCACTTTATTCATCTGATAAACTCGAGCGTATTTGAAAAAAATTATAATTATTGTCTTCATCTAACAATAAATAATACCTTTAGACCACCATCGCAGACTCTCCCAAAACATTCTACATAGAAATGGTAGCAAAAACTTTTCTTTCCAATATTTTCCTAGGGACTCTCTCTATTTTATCACCGGGAAGTAATAAGCAACGGATACTTCAGAAAAATATGACCGTCATTGTTTTCAATTCATTTTCCATGAATTTAATACATAATACAATACATTTCGCACACATTTAATAGACGCTCTCTCATATTCCACTGCTTTTCGAGAATCTCAGATTACGTTATCTCTAACTATTACGTATAGACTTCATCACATTCCAGAACTTACTGAATACATTTAACAAACTTGATCACTTCTACTGTACATTGATTCAAAATGGCGACTACAATCTCTTAGTATAATCGACTTTAAATATTTTTCTAACAATCTTGGATAACTGTAGGAATAATTTCAATGTTTAACTTATGCAATTACACAATGTTAACATTTTTAAGGCTTACATCTTTTTTACAATACTTACAGCGTAAAACGAACTGCAGTATTCATTTCGCCAACATTCAATGGTTGAGATTAATTCCATGGAATCACACAATATCAGTTTATCTACTCACTTTCCACTAATAAATAACAGACAACGCAAGTTAATTGGTTTACTTTTGACTAGCAATACATATCTTACATTAATCCAAGATTCGTGTTTTTATTTTCACGTAAGTTATTCTTTTTCATTGGGTGTGTATTATACGCAATACATTTTATTTGCTTCTTCAGATTTACCTATTATAACCGTTCATTATTTCCCCATCCTCTTCCGTCCCCTATCTCTCACTCTCTATTTATTCGCAACAATTTATTCAAAAACGTGTTTACGTTTTCGCTGACTTAAATGATTGCATAACGCAACACAACCTTCATGGTAATACATATTAAACACATACGTACAATTTTTCTGACATTCGATTTAAATAAGCATTTGTTGATTTATTTAAGTATGTTTCTATTATCATGATTATACGTAAGTTACGAATAACGACCTTTCTTCCATGCACGACAGTTAAATACTTCATAAACTATTTCGTACACAGACCAGCTAAACCTTTTAAATCATTTATTTTTCTACATTTTGATATTCATCGAAATTATTGAAATCATTTCATAACTTTTATTTGCATACTTTCTTCGACACCAAAACTGCTATTGATATGCAAAAGAAATATTAAGTTATACTTTTCTAAATATACTTCAACTTGAAGTGCAGTATCCGTTACTTTGTCTTTTCCCATCTGGGTCAGTGAAAGAGAAATCTTTCTAGGCTGCGGCAATTTTTTTTATTTCTTTACCTCTATTAAACTACTCGTCAAATTTAGTAGAAATCCTTCTAGACATCCGCATTTTCCCCCAAGTGATAGATTGTCAACACATTAAACATCATTATTGTATAACTATCCCATCGTGGAGTAACACCGGAATATATACAACATGGGATATGGTAACACTGCAGATTAGTTAACAGTCGATAAATTGAAAACGAAATAAGCACAACATTTTTTTTAAAAATCAATCGCCATATATTTGGATCAATGCCACGGTAAGAAAGAAAGGTCTGTTTTCAATGTTAGTAAAGTCAATCATCAATCAAAATCGGCACTACTGATTAAGATAAAAAATGCCTCAATCTAGAAGGTTTTTTTTCACTGACCTTGGAAAACTTAACGCATATTCTTCAATTATATTTACTTTGGAGGGAGGCAGTGGCTGTTACTTTTTCAAATAAACCACCACTTACAATCGTAGAAAGAACGTGGCCACTCAAAACATACAGAAATATATTTTGTTTGATCTACGACATCGATAAACCTACTTTAATCACCTAAACTAGAGGTCTTCAAAGTGGGGGTCGCGACCCCCAGGGGAGTCGCGTAACCATAGAAAGAGTGTCGCCAAAATTATAACTATGGATTTTTTAAAATAATATTCAACATTGTGTTTTTACTAATTTATCAACAAACATATCAATTTTCAATATAAATTGACAATCGTTTTAATTTAAATGGTATTGTTAAACTTCATCAAGAAAGCAAAATAATATGATATTTTTATTTTAATTCCATAATATTCTATTTTTATTTTATTACAAGATAAATCGACGATGGATAAGTGGCTGATAAACAAGAGAAAAACCTCTGATGATTTGAGTGATGCCGGCACGATGGCAAGCGGTGTAACACGTTCTAAAGCGGAAGCAAAAGAGAATAAGCTTTTTTATGTGAAAAGAAGAAAGTACAACAAAACTTATTTACAATTTGGATTCACTTTCATTGAAATAAATAATGAGCAGCGCCCAATGTGTGTGGTTTGCAGTGAGCACTTAGCAAACGAAAGCATGAGGCCTGAAAAATTGAAAAGGCATCTCGAAACTAAACATCCTTCTTGTGTTAATAAACCCGTGGAGTACTTTGAAAGGTTGTTGCAATCTACAAGAAAACAATAGTCAAATATTGAAGCGCATTCTGTAACAAATTTAAAATATTTGCGGGCATCGTATGAAGCATCTTTTTTTATTGCAAAGGCTAAAAAACCGTTTACAATTGGAGAAGAGCTTGCTCTTCCAATAGCCATCGGAATGATCGAAATTCTCATCGGACAAAAATATACGAACGAATTAAAAAAAATTTCTATAGCTGACACCACAGTGAGCAGAAGAATTACGAAAATTAGCGAGGACTTACATGAACAATTAATACAAAGAATTAAAGAAAATTCAAAATTCGCAATTCAATTGGATGAGACAACGGATATTACAAACATGGCACAATTATTAGTGTATGTAAGGTATTGCTACCACAATGATCTTCATGAAGATTTACTTTTTTGCAAGCCATTGGAAGCACACGCTACAGGTGGGGCAATGTTTCAAAAAGTAGACGAATTTTTTGAAGAAGTCGGATTAAAATGGGCTGACTGTGTTGGAGTTTGCACAGATGGTGCAGCCGCAATGACATGAAAGAATGTTGGCTTCTACAGTAAAGTCAGATCCGTTTGTAAAAAGGAAGTAACCTTCACTCATTGCATGATTCATCGGGAGGTGCTAGCAACAAAAAAAATTAGCGAAGAAGTGTGTGAAGTGCTACAAGATTCAGTGAAAATAATCAATTACATTAAATCCCGTGCTCTTAATACTCGACTCTTTACGAACTTTTGCAAAGAAATGGGCTCAGAATTTGAATCTTTGCTGCTCCACACGGATATTAGATGGCTTGTAAGAGGTCGAGCTTTAAGAAGGCTACTGACATTAAAAAATGAAGTCATGTAATTTTTATCAAGTAATAACTCGGATTTGGTAAGATACTTTTACAATGAAGACTGGGTTTCTAAACTTTGTTATTTATCAGATGTTCTTGACAAACTTAATGAACTCAACATATCATTGCAAGGTGCAAACACAAATATTTTTACATTAACTTCGAAAATTCAAGGTTTCATTAAAAAAACTAATGTTTGGTTGATTAATGTGAAAAGAAACACATACGAAATGTTTCCATGTTTGGAAGAGTTCATAACCAAAAACGCACTAAGTTTTGAAAAAGTTAAACCCATCATAATCGCTCATTTAGTAAATTTAGCAGAAAATTTCAAAAAGTATTTTCTCAAAGAATCAGACATGAGCCAATTTGCTTGGATTCAAAATCCATTTGATGTTGATGTCGAAAAAGTGAGTAATCTTACAGTAAGGTTCAGGAAGAATTGGCAGAACTTTCTTCTGATTCTTCTTTAAAAATCACGTTCGCTAAAATGAGTCTCATATCGTTTTGGTCTGGTCTTGATTCAGAATATTCGAACTTATCCCAGCTTGCAATAAACACTCTTCTACTTTTTGCATCGACTTATTAAGGCGAAAGTGCTTTTTCGGCATTAACTAACCTAAAAACAAAACATCGAGCAAATTTGAAATGTATCGAAACCGTACTAAGACCAGCTTTGACAAAGTTAGAGCCTAGATTTGATCTTTTATGCAAAAAAATGCAATCGCATCAATCTCATTGATTCAAATGAAATGATATAATCTTAATAATGATATATGATTTTAACTGCTATTATCTTTCATAACCCCTTATTTTTTCGTACATATGCTTATTTCTGTGAATTCTTTTATAAATAAATAAAAAAAGTAAAATATATTTTATTTCATGTTTAGCTTATGTTGATTTTTCGAAGGAATAAACTTTTTCACTCCATTAACTTATTTTTTATTTATAAAAAATTTTGGTGGGTCACGAAAAAATTTTTTTTCCAAAAAGGGGTCGCGACAAAAAAAGTTTGAAGAGCACTGACTACCGAGTTGTTTTTAACAACTGTTTGACGAATTAATACTCTAATACATATATTTTAAAAATATAATTTAAATATGTTCCGAGTAACGCCGGGGCACAAGCCCTGCTAGTTAATGCTATGTTCTGTTTCTATCTATACTTTTTTTCTTTTTTCTGCTGTGTACTACTATCTTTCTTTAAATCTTCTATCTTGTTACTATATTTCTCTATATCAATTTAGAACTTGTTTCGTGTCTTACCATTTTGGGCAGGTTGGAAAAATCTGTTCATTTATATTTGGTATGCTTTACTTTTGGCGATATTTATATTATATTTCGGTTACAAATTACTGCGTTCAGCAAATTTGAAATCATTTTTCCCCAATGAACAACACCTATTAATTTTTATTTTATACACCTCTATCAAATATATCAATCTATTGATACTCACCACATACTGACACACACACTACACGCACACACATATACAAACAGACATATAGATGTATATATATATATATATATATATATATATGTATATATATATATGCATATATATATATATATGCATATATATATATATGCATATATATATATATATATGCATATATATATATATATATATATATATATATATATGGACAGATAATATATATGTGTGTGTGTCTATATACAAAAGCATAAAGTGAACACATATCACTCCTTCTTTTCCTCGCCTTCACTTTCTCTCTCTCTCTCTCTCTCTCTCTCTATATATATATATATATATATATATATATGCGTGTAGTTATAAAAAAGAAGAGAGAGGAAAGGTGAGAGAAGGAAGAACATATAGACATAACACATTGATAAATATAAAGCTGTTGTTGCGTAATTTTAGTCACGTAAGATATTATCAATTGTATGCATATGTGCATGAAATATCAAGATCAAAAATTGTCCGAAAACTGAAAAAAGGAAATTTCGTGATTTGTCTAAAAAATTCAATTCATTACGAATGTGCTTTTTTATTAAGATTCAGGAATTATTTTTACATATATCATCTAGTTTCTTGAAATGAAAAAATATATATATATATATATATATATATATATATATATATATATATATATATATATATATATATACAGGGTGTTACAGTAAAATCCGACACATAACAAAAAAAACGTTATATATGCAGAGACCCAACAGTTTTGTTTTAGCAGGAGTTAGAGTTAAAAACGTTAGTATTTTTCAATGTAGCCTCCGCCGACGGAAAGGGCTATCATAAGACCAAGTTACACGCTATGGCGACTATGTCTGATGGTAGCTTTTAAAGAGAAGCGACCATGTTGCGGACCTGCTTGTTGTAATTGGTCTTTCATAATTCTCATTTGTGTTTGTCTGCATGGGAGGTGATGTAGATGGCAGTTCGAATGTGTCCATGAACAGATCGAACAGAATGGTTGTTCTGTTGTCAACTAAGTTGTCTTCAGTGTATCTGTTACGTAATCGGTTTGGGTGCCGTTCCCAGAATCTACTCCCGACTTGAACATCATACAGGAATGACCCATTTATTTGCGGATGATGCTCGGTATACATTTTTACCGGCTAGGTCTGTAATTCCGAGCAAACGCTAGTGTGCCGACTGAAAATGCTATTTTGTTCAAACTTGGTTGTTGCCTTCGTCGCTGGAGCTGTAAAGCGTCCAGTGTCGTACGAGGTTTACGGTCGATGAGTGCGTCTACTGGTGACAGTCTATTCTTCTCAGCCCTATTTGGTGTTATTCGATACTAAAGAAGGAAAGCATGGAGTATCTCGCCTTTTTCTCCTTCCGCCTTGTTTTGTGTAGTGTACGTTTGAATGTGTCTACAAACCTTTCAGTTAGTCCATTTGATTGAGGGTTATAGGGTGGAGACCGGACGTGTGTTATGCAACAGGATTTGCACAATTGCTGAAACGACTCAGGCGTGAATTTTGATCCGTTGTATGAAACTAAAGTCTCGGGCAAGCTGTGTGGACTTAATAGACTCATGAATACTGTATCCGTTGAGTGAGTGTCTGTCTGTTGCATTGAGAAAACTTCTAGCCATTTGGAATTGGCATAAACAACCACAAGAAACCTAAGTCCATGGATAGAGGCAGCAAATAACGTGTATTCTGGACCGTGGTCGCTCTGAGTATGTCCTGCGAGAATCAACAATCTGAGGTGGATTATTATGTAGTCCTATACACTAGATGAACTATTTGACGGTACGCTCAATGTATGTGTCTATGTTAGGCCAATAGAGAACACTGCAGGCAAGTGATTTCATGTGCTTAATGCCTGAATGTCTATAATGTAGTTGTTTAAGGACGGCTTGTTGAGCTTAGCAGGAGAAGCAACACGATCTGAAAACATAACACAACAATCAATGACAGATAGAGAGACACAGCGGCCTTTAAACTGTTAGAAGTCTCTCGTGATGTTATATGGCTATAGATGTGCATACCTTTTGTATCATTAGATATAGTTGCGATTTTTTTTCATTTCATCGTTCGCTCTTGACTAAGCCCATATAACATTTGAGCGAAACGTTGAGCTTTTTAAGTTTTCCGCTTATTCAATTGTAATTTCATATAAATGTATATATATGAAGTCGTGCACACGTATATCAATCATTTTGAAAAAAATTGCTAATACATTATAATCATATATACATACATATATATATATATGCAGATATATATATACACATATAGATTAACATATATGTTTATATTTATGTATATATATATATATATATATATATATCTATATATAAATATATAAATATATAAATATATTTATATATACATTTATATATATATATATATATATATGTATATATATATATAAATATATAAATATATGTATATATACATTTATATATATATAAATATATATATATATATATAAATATATAAATATATGTATATATACATTTATATATATATATATATATATATATATATAAATATATAAATATATGTATATATACATTTATATATATATATATAAATATATATAAATATATGTATATATACATTTATATATATATATATATAAATATATAAATATATGTATATATACATTTATATATATATATATATATATATATAAATATATAAATATATGTATATATAAATTAATATATATATATATATACATATATATATATATATATATATATATGCGCATCTATATTTATGTGTGTGCATGTATAATGTGTGGAAGTGTGTTTATCCAATTTTATATAACATTAAATGCTAATCAATCCTATAATTAGTATTCTGGTGAAACAATTGAAGATCCACTGGTCTACTGAGTGATGGTATGTAGGTTCACGCAAGTGGCGGGTTGTAGTGTTTCGTGATTGTAAATCAGCCCGAGGCGATTGGGCTCCGACGACAAAATGAATTTTCCATTTCTTCCATCGATTACCGGCGGATAATTACTAATGATGTGGCCAAACTGACGTCGACGTTCAGAAAAGCTTTTAGCTTAAAGGTTAAGGTTCATAAAGTGGCGATAAAATTCGGTGGCCTCAGTTGCTGGGTGTGTCAGTAGTATGGCGATCACCGGTGCTAATTAGCAATATCGATGGTGGAGACTTTTCTGGAGAACCCCTTTAGCTCAAGGTCGATATTTCTTCCTCTCTCACCCGTTAATACGGATCTGAGATTACGGTGAAGAAGAATGTTAATGACGGAATTTTGAAGGAAAGGGAAAGAGGCCAAGTTTTGAAGTGGAAGAAGAAAGAGAAACACTAGGAGGACAATGGGAGAAGAAACATCTAAAGAGGAACGACAAGAATGTGGTGATCGAAAATGAAACAAAAGATATGAGGAAAGGTTAAGAATTGAATGAAGAACATAAACAAGAATCAAAGTTGGATAATGATGAAGAAACAAAACAAACAGAAGAATTGGGATGATACCATTCTAAGAAGAAGACAATAAGAAGGTGGGAGAAAAGGGTAAGAGAAGAGAAAGATGTAGGAGACTGATAGGGGTGATATAGAGAGAAATAGAAGAAGTGTATTTTAAAGCAGATATAGGAATTTAAGAAAAATATGCATAAGAATGTGGGATAAATAGACGATGTAAAAGAGGAAAAGAAGAGTTAAGATAAATGGAACGAATAAAAAGGATTTTTTTAATGGAAATCGCTTCAGACAAGGTATGACGCCACTTGATGTAAGGAGCTAAAAACTAGACAATGATAAATGTTAGATGGATAGATTCTGCCCAAATAAAACAGCAATTCTATCTCTTTTGTAAGAAACATCCCTCATGGAATGTGAGCATAAAATAGAAAAAATAAGGGAAGCCAGTTGCAAGGAAGTTTAGGAATTAAAAAGGTAAAATAAGATGCTGCAGTGTTTTGAAAGCTCAGGTTATAAAAATATAAATAATTGAAATTGGTATATATGAAGAACTGGGTCATAAGAAGAAAAAAGGGGTATACTAAAATTGAATGAAAAAAGTAATCATAGATAAAAGAGAAGAAACGAAATGTGAACACAATTACTGTGATTCTATAAAAAAGTGATATCTTCAAAGTGATAGATCATTACTACGTGACTAATTCATGAATAATCAATTTATGATCTCCCGAAATAGTTCAATTTTATCGGAGCTTAATAATTATTTCTAATAAAAGTATATTTTTATACTCATAAACCGTTATATGTTTCACGGTTTTGTTTTACGCTAGTCATATATATATATATATATATATATATATATATATATATATATATATATATATA
>OY744535.1:36382844-36437844 GCA_963556195.1 Sepiola atlantica | reverse complement strand
TTAGGCTGGGGAGAGGCAGTATAGTGTATGTTCAATCCTAACGATATTATTCTCCCAAGATTACAGAAAAAACATATTTCACCCGAAGCAAGGCGTGCCGCCACTGTAGACGTAAGGGGCTACTGGAAATTAGGGTGTAGGTTATAGGATTCTTCCTAAGTTGATAGTTGCGCAGGGAGATATCTGTTTACATTAGTTTTAAACCTCTGCATGTCGGTACAGTAGGGGAAACAAGAGCAAGAGAGGAAGTTCAAGAGGCTGGCAGCACGCGGAAAGAAGCTATTGGAGTAGAAGGCTCTCCGGCATCTGGGGACCTCACAGTGAATGGATGGGATTTAGCTGATTGTCGATTACATCTAGTGTATTTACGTCGAGGGAACACCAGAGCAGCCAGTTCATCGGATCACACTCCATTGAAGTATTTGTAACGCAAGCACAAGGATGCAACATTGTGCCGATGGGACAGGGGTTGGAACTTTGGAGGGGCCTATTATGTTGGCGACTCTTTTTTGGATTTTGTTTAAGAGGGAAAGACTAGTGAATGAACCACTATTCTAGATGTGGCAACACTACTCCATGCGAGGATGGTTAATTTGTAGGGCTACATGATAATGCCACGTGTGAGGAGTTTACTAGCACGGTAGAGGAAGACCACCTGTTTTGCTGCAGCCTTGGTAATGTCTTCACTGTATTTGTTCCAATTCATCATTACTTTAATTTCTTTGAGTTTGTGTGTGTGGGTGTTAGTATACTATCGACTCTATTGTCATTATATCACCATCCCAGGAATTAACCCCTAATTTTCCGGGGTTAAGGAAGGATGCTCGTTTGTCATGATATCATTCTTCTAGTAAATAAACCCTCCTTGTAAGTCAGTGTATGTAGTTCGTTTATCATGATATCATCCTCCAAGCTTAGCTAAAATATGCTTCCTCCAGTCGCATATTTTAGCTAGTAAACCGATAAAAGTGTATGCTTATTTGTGTTATTGAAAATATTCCGACAAGAAATAACAAATATGCAGGGTATATAACATGTTCTGCTTTGTTAGAACGATTTGGTCAACCCATACTAATAAATTTTAAATACATAATTATCAGTGCAGAATTTAAATAAAATAAATTGAATTATTACTTTAAGGAAATAGAAAGAAATACACAGTATAGCCTTTTCAGTAATTCTTGTAATAGTCTTTTGTAATACTAAACTATGTTTCCTTTTTTTTCATAAAATGCATTCAGTCGACTTTAATTTTTGTTGATTACTGCTTATAATCCTGCTTCCAATACAGACTCCTGTGTCTTCCATTATTCTTTTTAATTTATATTTTCGATGTATTATTACATGGTGCTTTTAGTTACACTTTCGCGTTACTACTTTTTTGAAAATTGGGTTTTACATAATTTTATTAAAAAATGTGTTCTTGTTTATGTAAATTTGAAACATTATAAAAAAATACCTTATGATAAAAAAGATCATACCTGAAGTAAATATGACGTATCATGGGTTATTAGAATCATTACATCACCATATAATATGTGTTTATCAATGGGGTCTTTAAATAAAATAATATAACTCAGATGAACCAAAAAGTGAACTAAAAAGCTGGACAAAAAGAAGTAATTTTTTTTAAAAGACGGTAGAGAAACGCACATATAACGTATTCGGCATTGTTCCAGGAAGTCGTTGGCGATTTTAAATTCAGCAACGATGGATGGTATTACAGAACAAAATCGCATTACGTTAAGCATTTTAAAATGGAACAATGCGGAAAACGTTATAAGCGCTTTCTCTACCGTCTTTCAAAATTTTCTTTTTTCTCCAGCTTTTTTTGTTTATTTGCTCTTGACACCTTAAGATGATTCGAGGAAGAATCGAAAACGTTCGTGAAACCTATGGACTATTTATTCTTTTTTATTTTTTTTGATACAAAATAAACATCAGAAAAATTGAAAAAATAAACAAAGATATAATTAAACAGACGAATTATGTTATATGAAACAATGTTTCCATAAATAAATGTAGCTATATATATATATATATATATATATATATATATATATATATATATATATATATATAAATAGTCTAAAGAAGCTTTGAGTCATTTTAAACAAAAGAAAAAAAAGAAAAAAGGAAAATGCAGTTTAAATTCCCAGAGAAACTAACTAAATCCAAGATATCGCATACTTTGCATTCGTTTAAAAATTGATAAATTGAAGAGAAAAAAAAGAAAAGGGGAATTAAATAACTAACAGTCAAACAAAAACAGGGGACCTTAACGTGAAATATTAAAAAACGGTGGTCATTTGCGTGTGTGTTGCAGCTAAGACACATTGAGCTTATATTTCCATTTGGCAAAAAAGATACGGTCCTGATAGTAATTTAGGCTTGCCTTTTGGCTTGCCTTGTTTTTTCATTGTTTTGACTTTTTTATATGATTAACATTAAGGATGTCAATACTTATAAATAAATACACATTAGCATTTTACATATATCTCTGTGTAATCCAACACAAGTGTATACAGAATACACAACAAGTTTTATGAAAAGATGCGAGTCTGTCCTTCATAACTTTAGATATGCTTTAAAATTTAATAAAAAAAATGTATACCTATAACGCATTAAACTATTGAGCTATGACAAATGATTCATATTATAAAATTTGTATTTTAATATAAAATATTAAATGTAAATAGACACACATATATATATATATATATATATATATATATATATATATAATAGTATTGGTTGGTCGTCCATTTAAAGTATTGTTGGATATGTTAATGAATTGATATGTAAGCCATTAACAATGCGAGATTAATTTGCTTTTTTTTGTTTTCATTAATCTTATATTTCGGAATAAATTTTATCTTCAAAGGTGACCAGTTATTGAGTCATTTTTTTAATCAAAAACAAGAATAACCAAACTTATTTCTCTGTTACTTGATAAAGCGTCTCTCCGCACTGGTGGTGTTGGCGGCCATGATTCAAATTCCGGTGTCGAACGAAGAGCCTGGCTAGTTCATGTAGGTAATAGTATTGGTTATATATATATATATATATATATATATATATATATATATATATATATATATATATATATATATATACATAATTTTGGGATATAAATGAGAAAACGACTTAAATTGTAGCCCACAATTGAAGGTGAGCACTGTAGTGAATAGTATAAATACAGCCGTTAAATTATAGCGTATAATACATGTTCCTTACATACTTGAACAATGTTGGCGTCGGTTACCTATCACGCCACATCGGTGTAATAGGTTTAAAACTCTCACCGATTTATGTAATTGTTTTGAGTTCACATGACTCGTGTTCCTGTGGTACGAATCCTGCGATAGGCTTGAATAATCATCTGAACACTGCAGATGACGTATACGTATGTAGATAAAAAATATTTATAATTATATATATATATATATATATATATATATGACTCCACAGAGAGTTGTTTCGTCTCAGCAAGGTTCATTAGCGTGTCTAAACGTATAGATATTTGAAAAGCCGAATCCACATATGTTCTAAAGCGATACCGCCAAACATCATCACCGCTAATAAAATTCTTGTACATTTAATTAAATGGCAAATAAAATTAAATTATAAATTTTAAATAATCGATGAATTATTTTACATAATTAAAAACTTTTGAGTCATTAAATGTAGTCGGGCAATAACTGTTTTCACCAGGCAGATCGTTTTCAATTGCTTTGAAATAAATTGCAGATTTTTATTTCTTTGACCCCTAGAACTGCTCCGTGTATTAATTAGCGGGGGTCTGAGTCAGAAAATTCTTAGAATGTTAACCTCTAAAATTGATTAAAAAACGTTATATTTTTCAATCACTCAGAAGCTTCCGGTACTATTTTAATAAATATCGGGGTCAGTGAATATTGTACCGAATTGTTTCAGCATCTCAATCTCGACAGACTCGTGATAAATAAAACTGCCATAAATACTGTAAGAATTCAGTCTTTGTTTCTAAGTAATACATTAAGTTAAATGAGAAAATGTACACTCATAAGGTGTTTACACTAATTAAAAACAATTAAACAATGCGTATTTGCAGCACTAGTTTTAATATGTGACTAAATATCAAAGTTTTGTTTCATTTTTTTCGTTTAACGTTAATATGACAATTTGACGAATTCGGCTTGCAATACTGTACTCGTCAATTGTCAAAGTATTTGAAGGGATAGAGAGAACCGACTTTACAAGAAGCAGAAAGAGCAAATGATCTAATGTATGAACTCCAATAATGATTTGATAAGAGAGAAAGACCAAGAAGTTTCAAAGTTGATTCATCCTTAAGCGCAAATCTACCCATGTTTATTCAAAAATAAGATAAATAAAATATGTACTTTAATGTTGTAATCAGTTTGTCTGCTATGCAGCGATGGATCCGTTCTGAGATAGGTTAGTAGATTTTATATGTCATAAATGTTCATGTTTATGCAAATGGGTAGAAAACAGTGTCTGTGAATAATTGTTTCTGGAATAAACCAAGTATATAGAATGTTAAAAAAAGAGCTCTAGTCGCATTATACACTAGGTAGCTGAAGTACATTTATATATATATATATATATATATATATATATATATATATATATATGTATATATATATATATACATATAGTCAGTTATGAATCAAGGGGGGCAAGAGTGCGCTCTATCCCTTTGATAGACCTCACAAATGGCCTATGCTGGAAACCTCATTTCTTTGATCAATCATAACTCAAAAATGAATAAATCAAATTAGTTAACACTTTGCAATTTTTTTTTTATTTGATTGGTTCTATAAGTGTGTAGAATTTCAGCATCATTAGTCAAGGCAACCCAGAGATCAGGAAAGTTCAATCATGAAATCATGATATATGTGTGTACGTACGTACGTACGTATGTGCCACCCCGTATCTCATCAACTATTTGATGGATTCAGCTGATTTTTGGCAGATATAGAGGTTCTGTGGTCTAGTTGATGGCATTTAAATTTCAGTTTACCATATATCTTAGTTTTCCAGAAAATTCCAAAAAAACTTATGAGAAGGCATTGTATTGAGGCATAGCCTTTACAAAAGTAGTGACATTCCATGAAAAATGGCAGTATACTGAAATCGTGTGCCCTTAATTGGGTTAAGATGATAATTCATATACACTAAATGTACAAAAGCAAGGAAATTCCCAAATTTGTACACTTTTATTGTCATTAAGGGTATGACTACCTATCAACCAAACCATTTCATTATCACATCACTACAGTATAAATCTCTATGCATGAGTCGATGAAGTGTGTGAGGTGTGCTGAAGAAAAATTCCTACTAGTAAAATACATAGGTCGGTTGTGCTCGCATACCCTTAATGACAATAAAAGTGTAAACATTGGGGAATTTCCTTGCTTTTGTACATTTAGTGTATATGAATTTTCATCTCAACCCTATTAAAGCCATATGATTTCAGTATACTGCCATTTTTCATAGAATTTATATAAGCATATATATATATGTATATATATATATATATATATATATATATATATATATATATATATATAAATAAGCTTAGTTTTGCTGAGGATATTTTAAGCTGGCTATTAGTTTTAATCGTGAGCGCTTTCGGCATAATAAGAAAAGGTCAAACACAAACAAATTAACAAACAAATAAACAACTATTGAAAAACGTAAATAAAAAAGCAACAAATACATTTTAAGGGTGCAGAATATGCCAACTATTATCCTTTTTTGTTTCGGTCTACTTCCGTTGCCATCCACATTAAGACGTTTCGAATCCGGGATTTCTAATTCGGACTTCTTCATCCAGCAATTCTATTTCATGAGAAAGTGAGGAACGATTTATTTACTCGTGTGGAAAGAAACAGAGATTAAAAAAAAATCTCCATGTGTTGTGCTTCAGTGGGCGCTGAGAATCTGGCTTGTCAAAAAAAAAAAATTTTCCGATCAGTGAATTAATCTCAAGTGCATTTGACAATTCCGAAACAAATTCTTCGCTTGTTGATTATCAGATTCTCCAAGAGAAATTGCCACGCATTGTTGGAATTCTTTTCTACGTGAAATAAAAGAAAAACAACGAATGTTATTAAGATCGTCGCGTTTTGCGATAATGATTCCATTTCAAAAACGCGTGACGGACCAAAGGAAATGATTTATCAATCCGAACTGTGACAGAGAAATGTAATAGTGCCTATGTGCTTGCCTCCTTACGAGGGCAGAGTTAGACACAAGGTCGATTTTTCATGTGGGGCAAATTCAGCTCCCTAAAAACGAACTTTAGATTTGGAGGAAAATAAAAAAATCGTCACAATTTCGAAATATTTCTCTTTTACTTCCATGGGCAAAAGAGATAAAGTGTAATATTAAAATAAATAGTACACTTTTTTTCCTTGCCAAAAAATACCAATTATTTAGTAAACGATATTAATGCCATTCACATCTCAAATCTGATATACCAAATGTGAACAATCGAGATAAATACTATGTCTATATTTACTTACCTCCTCATGAGAGCAAATTTATACATAAATATACATTTTAGTTTGAGGAGAATCTATTTCCTTCAAAATGGAACTCAAAATCAGTCAGAAAATAAACATCTTTAAGTCTACAATAATTTCTCTTTCACCAACAAGTGACAGAACAGATACTACACTACCAGCTCAAAGGCCAGAGAAAATATATTCAATTATATCATGTGTATTCTTAAATAACTACCGTTTTATGATCTGTGATTGAACTTAATATGCAAACCGAATTAACACATGTTAATCAATTTTATATCTGCCATTATTTTCAATGGCTTTTTCTCATTTACTTTTTAATACTAGCCGAATAAAATGAAAACGATTTAGGTTCAAAATAATTTTGTATGTACTGTTATACTTAATTTGCTACAGGAAATATATAAATATGTGAAAATCAAAGGAATATGTTGGCTGAGCTTTAACTGACCAGCCAAGTCGAAAGATGATCTTCCCCTTACCCTAACCTGTTATTTTGAAGCGTGTAATCTTGAGTTTTCCCTGTAGATGACAACCATTTCATACCCCGGGTATTTTCACAAATTTCCGTCCACACATCGCAATTGTTAAGCATACATGTTTACATTTATAATTTTGTTGCGGCCTCAACAACTCATAATGAATTATGCCATGAGAATTTCAGAAAACTCACAGACAAAATATTTCTTCCATGTATCCTAGGATTTGGGATCGATGGAAAATATTTACTGTTATCAGTCCCCTGCGTTTTGCGTTGAATATTGTAATAGGAAACCATTTTTTCATTACTTGTTATGAGACGATCAAGAAAAGGCCACCGTCTAGTGCGCTACATTTTGTCGTAGTGTGTCTGAAACCAAGTAAATTTCATGCACAGGAGAGGAAGGACAAAGCACTAAAGTATTGCAATTTGAAAAATAACAGTCACATATTTATTCCATCATAAATGCCAGTATACTGAAATCAGATGCCCTTAATAGGGTTAAGATGAAAATTCATATACACTAAATGTACAAAAGTTAGGAAATTCCCAAATGTTTACACTTTTATTGTCATTAAGGGTATGCGAGCACAACAGGCTATGTATTTTACTTGTAGGAATTTTTCGTCAGCGCACCGCATACACTTCATCCAGTCATGCATAGATATAGTGATGTGATAATGAAATGGTTTGGTTGATACCCTTAATAACAATAAAAGTGTAAAAATGTAGGAATTTCCTTGCTTTTGTACATTTAGTGTATATGAATGTTCATCTTAACCCTATTAAGGGCATATGATTTCAGTATACTGGCATTTTTCATGGAATGTCACTACTTTTGTAAAGGCCTCAAGACAATGGTAATTTTAAAGGGTTTTTGGAATTTTCTGGAAAACTAAGGTATATGGTAAACTGAAATTAAACTGCCATCAATTAGACCCTAGAACCTCTAGCTCTGCCAAAAATCAGCTGAATCTATCAAATAGTTGATGAGATACAGGGTGGCACACACGTACGTACGTACACACGGATAACACAAAATCACTCCTGACCTTTCTGGATCTCTGGGTTGCCTTGACTTATGATGCTGAAATTCTACACACTTATAGAACCTATCAAATGAAAAGTTTGTGCAAAGTTTTAACTAATTTGGTTTATTGGTTTTTGAGTTATGACTAGCATAGGTCGTTTTTTAAGTCTATTAAGGGATAGAGCGTTATCGCGCCTCCCTTGATTAAATTGAGCGAGAGAAGCCAAATTGTGATTCTAAACTTAATTATTTGTGTGTGAGACGACGAAGAAAAAATACATATACTCAAAAAAAATAGTTTTAATACTAATATATATATGTTTATAATTGTACCGTATTAAAATACCAATTATTAAGCTTTCCTATAGTGGATATATACACAGACACAGATACAACCTTTATTAATATACATGTTAGACTTTATTACTAATAGTTCGAAAATTAGAACGAATATCTGATCTTAGAGTTTACAGTGTAAAACGTATTATATGATTGAGATTTAAGTAGGTCAACAAATTTAGAAACCTAGTTACCTAATTTTAAGTTCTCGTAGAAAAGTACACATATTATAGGATGTTTAAGCCGATCAATATTCAACTGACGAGTGTATTACTGATGAAACAACTTCGATTAATTACTTTTATTAATTATATATTAACTAATAAGCAAACATTATTTTCTACCTCTGTGTAGTTAAAACAAACTCAATTTCCGTGAACAGGGTTTATTTCAAATAACTTCACATAAATGGAACACATTGTCATAGTGGCCTTCAAGTTCAATATAGACAAATAATTCTCAACCTGTTTTATTTATATATTCTATTCTGTCCATTCCATTAATACTTTTCAACCCTCTCAACGCATTTTGACCGTCAAGGTGACAATCTTTATAACCCTTATTCTTGGGTAACTTTCTTTTTTATCTTTCTAAGTGGTGAGTTATTATTATCTAAGAAGTGATCATAACGTGAGAGGAGAAGACCAGTGTTATTTTACAAACAATTGTTATTATAGAGTCGGAGATGGAGCAATTTAGCGTGGTATTCTATTTATGAAAACCCCAATTTGATAAAACTTTATGTTTTCTTATCTGAGAAGGTTCAGGGGAAATCGGTAACACTACGGATAAAGATCGAGATTTCTCACCTGTAAGCTACTTGAAGACGAGAATTGACAACCTATTAAGGAGTTGATCGAACAAAGTCAACAATTTAATGAGAATAGGCATCCTCTCTGTCTTCTTCCAACACCGCGTGATTACACTATTCCATATCCACTTTCCATATCTGAGTTTGATGTTCATTATCTTTGCAAATTTCCAATTGATAATAATGGCCATCTTTTATCGTTAGCTCGATTAGCGGCCATTTTGTCCGACGTTAATACACCCATAACTGCGCTTATCTCGCTCTTTTCTCGCATGAAATCTGCCACGTCACGCGTTTATCCTTTCTGATGTTAGTGTTATCAAATTATTCGCCGGCAACATTTACAGAATACTTCACAATGATTGTTTGCTTTGATGATACTAATAATCCACATACTATAATTCACTCACTAAGAGTTCCAACACGAGTAATTAATCATCAGTGAGTTCTCACTGAAAATATAACAAGTGGTATTCCCTTAAGTCCAGGTGACAACAAATTACCTCAGATTTACAGAACTCTTCTCTTCTTTTATTCGCTATTGCAGGTAATTTTACATAGTTGCAACAGCCGTTTATCATCGCTTTTACTCTGATGATGGCCATTGTTTCTTTCTTCTGAAATTGTAATGCCAATAGGCTTTCTCAAGATTCTTGTAATATCTGTATCCTTCTTGTAGAGATCATTACGATGCTCTCCATCTTCGATCTTTGCGTCCCGGCTGATCATTAACAGTAAGTTTCTGTAACAGCACATAATGCTAGTGACACATAATTGCATTATTTCGGGCTAGTGGGCCTTTCAGATTATGTGGTTATCTTATATATCCTCCTTAGTAATTTCAATTCTCTTGGTTTTCTGTAATTTTCTATTACTATTACTTGTAATAATATACTCCGCGATCGCATAGGTCTGCTTGTTTATTTGACAAACGAGCATATACTTAACAAGTACACAGTACCGATTATCCTATATATTTGTGTGTTTGATATACAAGCATGGGTCATGGAAAACACGGTAACGGCTATAAGAATATATAAAATTAAAACACAGTTATTGTTCGCGAACTCGACTGAGTTCGCTATGATTTGTTTTTACGAGCACGTGTTCAACAAATTCTGAGTAGAATGATGTCCGGGTGTGTGTTTGTTATAATAAAGAAGATAAATCTTACATACCAATTAAAGTTTTTTTCGTCAGCACAGACATACCGACAATTGTCCTTATAGCAGCCAGACCGCAGCACAGGAAAACATACACGATCAGACTGATGTGGTCTGCAGCCTATCCTGGATAAAAAAGAAGACATTATGTGCATCCCTTTTGATGAGGTATATCGTCGCGGGACTTATCGTCGTGAAAGGTGAGAAAATACAGGTCTGATGCCCTCTGGTGAAACTCTGGAATTGTGTTGAGAAAGCGAAGTAGGGTAGCGACGAAGTTTACCAAATTAAATGCTTAGAAACACGGTATCATGACAACAGAAGAGATATTACCCGACCTCTTTCACCCAACAGTGAAGAAGGCATGATTACAGAACAACTTCTGCATTAAATTGCACATTAAAAAACAGAGCATTAGTTTCAAATAGTGAACTAAATTGAGCATTAACACAGCAATAGTTTTCTTTTGGGTTTCAGATAAAAAAGTAATAGTATAGATATGGCTTCAGAAAGGCATACACCTAATTTATATTAGTAATAGATTGTTATCATTATTACTACAACTTCTCTTACTTTTATAAGTATTATTCACTTGTGGAAGTTCTCATACGAGTACATGACTGACACCAAAAGTAGTGTTTCCTGGATTCCGAGTCCCAAAATTCTTTGAAGGTTTCCCTTACCTTCCGTTTATCTCGATGTTACTATAAACCCCTTCTCTTGTAAATCGTTTTTGTAGATGTTTCGCTTCTCATTTTTGCATCTACTTTTAATTCCGAGTTTTGTTTCCTTTTTTATTAATTTTGGGAATCCCTTATTATGCGATGATCTGTGTTTCTATTTCTTTTTTTGTATCATACATACAGTTTTAAATTAAGAACAGTTATCTAACCCATTTCCGCCTTTTTACGTAGGATCAAAAAGTACCATATTTCGTGTGGTGTATTGCGCATGATCAGAAGTGTCCTAGTCTTCTGAACCAGATGTTTGGGTTCTTCTGTTTTGTTGCTTATGAAAAGCCCAGACTATCTTAATAGAATAACTACGCAGGTATGTCTACCTTTTATTATGAGATTTCTACTATATGATTTGCTTTCTCAGAGTTTTGTATAACTTACCAGGTATCATTTCGAATCTTATGTTTCATTTCTGTTTGTTGAATTTGTCTATTTCTCAAACATCGCATATATTTATAGATATCACGTTCGGTAAGTTCTCTCAATTCCCTTTGGATGGTTAGTTCAATGCCCTCTGTTTTCTCAAGTATCCATATCTTTATCTGATTTTTGCATTATTTTCCATTCTAAATTCCATTAAATTACTTTTATTTTTGTTTATGTCAGCTTTTGCAGGGTTTTTCTCTTATTTGAATATACATTCATATCGTTCATATAAATGAGATGTTTTGTTCTTTCTTCTGTAAAATATTCGGTGTTGCGCTTCCTAAGTATGTTGTTGAATAGACTCATGACTATGACACACTGTCTTGGTGATAGACAGTCTCATTTGTGAATTTACTTTGGTATTCTTATCTCGGCTAGGTGTTATCCTCCAACTATTTGTTTCAGTTTGCAGGTTTACCATTGCTTTCTGTAAAAAGCTGCCTCTAACCCTAACCCTAACCTGTTAGATATTTTGCACATTTGTAACCATTCACTTATCCATGCTTGAGAGATTCTGTTGTAAGCTTTCTTTTAGTCGATACATGTCATTGCTATGTTTCATCTTCAGTTTTTAAGTTTCTGCAATATTATTGATCTATGAATAGAAGGTCAAGTATCTCTCTTATACATTTATGGCATCCTTTTTGTACTCAGGAAGTTGCCATTTATAATGGTATATGTTCTCTTAATTGTGCCGTGCATGTCTGTCCCTAAACACAGAGATATACTAGAAAGTTTGTGAATGTGAGCATAATGGAAGTATTTTTGCGTCTCTTGCTGACTCTTGAAGAAGCTAATGACAATTTACAAACATGTAATACAGTAGAATTAATCTATTTATAAGCATTAGTTTAAGAGTATTAAAATATATCTTAATAGCTTAGAGAGAAGATATCTAGCTGATAGCATCAAGGTTGCTGTTAAAGTAAACTCTCCCTACCATAATGTTGACACCACCGGGTAGCTCTGCTAGTATATATATATATATATATATATATATATATATATATATATATATATATATATATATATATATATATATATATATATATATTATATATATATATATATATATATATATATATTTATATATATATATATATATATATATATATATATATATTTATTTATTTATTTATTTATTTATTCATTGAAGAAATGCGCGTGTTTTTAACAAAAACGAATGACCTGGAATTTATGGACGGTTTTCTAAAAATATCTGCAGAAGGATATTATTCCTACCTACCATATTTGTAATATTATTTATCAATTTAAATGTCGGTGCAAAGTTGCGAATCAAGAAAAAAACAACACATCCACATGCAATACGCCAGAGCCGACTAAATAATTTAAATAAGTTAGTCAACGCATCCGGGTCAGCTATTGATAACCACTTTATAAATAGCGCCGAATGTGCATCGGCTTACACTAGTGACTGTTTATCTGTCATAAGTAGATCACATGCGCTATCTCATCTTAACATCCTGGAAAAATTGATATTTAGTCCTTACCAGCCTCCTTATGTAAGCACATGGAATTGCGTAGTACATCATTTTTACTTCCACGTATTTACTCTGATGAGTGTGCACGAAAGCCGGCTTAGTAAATTTATGTAATTATATATTTACTCTCGATTTTAACACTTTTCAGTTTCACCCCCCCAAATGTCACAAATGTCCATATTTCTCGCCTTAATATATATCTATATATACACCCCCACACCCCCAAACATATATATATATATAGAGAGAGAGATAGCGAGCGAGAGAGTAAAATGATACTTTAAAGATATAAATGATATATTTAACCAGTAGACTACCAATATAAAAACAAAGCTCAATATAGTGTATAGAGTAATAATATATATATATAAATTAGGAAAGTTCATTTTATAAAGCATCTTATGTAAGTTAATATAAATATAGAGGCTAACAAGCCTTCAAAAACCATGTATTAGATGCGAGTAATTAAATCAAAAGAAAAATAAAAATACTTCGAAACATTTAATAAAATATTTCGAAATACCTTCCGTTTTTTTTTTGTTTTTTTTCTTCATCTTGATTTTTTTTTTTTGGCTAATATTTCGCTTGACAAAAACAAGCTTCATCAGAGCCAAGACAAACAAAGGTATAACCTTTTTTTTTTTCCATAATTTACTTCCTGGTGTTGGTGAAGTGTCACGTCCGGTGTTGTGGACTATTGTTGAAAATGTCTTGTTTTAAATAGAATAGAACTTGAATGCGCATGGTCGCTGCGAGTAATAAATTAGGAAAGTTCATTTAATAAAGCATCTCATGTAAGTTAATATAAATATAGAGGCTAACAAGCCTTCAAAAACCATGTATTAGATGCATCTAATACATGGTTTTTGAAGTTCTATTCTATTTAAAACAAGATATTTTCAACAATAGTCCACAACACCGGACGTGACACTTCACCAACACCAGGAAGTAAATTATGGAAAAAAAAAAAGGTTATACCTTTGTTTGTCTTGGCTCTGATGAAGCTTGTTTTTGTCAAGCGAAATATTAGCCAAAAAAAAAAAAATCAAGATGAAGAAAAAAAACAAAAAAAACGGAAGGTATTTCGAAATATTTTATTAAATGTTTCGAAGTATTTTTATTTTTCTTTTGATTTAATTACTCGCATCTAATACATGGTTTTTGAAGGCTTGTTAGCCTCTATATTTATATTAACTTACATAAGATGCTTTATAAAATGAACTTTCCTAATTTATTACTCGCAGCGACCATGCGCATTCAAGTTCTATTCTATTTAAAACAAGACATTTTCAACAATAGTCCACAACACCGGACGTGACACTTCACCAACACCAGGAAGTAAATTATGGAAAAAAAAAAGGTTATACCTTTGTTTGTCTTGGCTCTGATGAAGCTTGTTTTTGTCAAGCGAAATATTAGCCAAAAAAAAAAAAATCAAGATGAAGAAAAAAAACAAAAAAACGGAAGGTATTTCGAAATATTTTATTAAATGTTTCGAAGTATTTTTATTTTTCTTTTGATTTAATTACTCGCATCTAATACATGGTTTTTGAAGGCTTGTTAGCCTCTATATTTATATATATATATATATATATATATATATATATATATATATATATGGGTTGTCTGGTCCGGTGCAGTTCTAGGAGGTGCACCCTCCCAGGCTTTGCCTCCCCTCTTTGGGGAGGAGTAAGTTTATTGCTTACTGGCATTCCCCGGTAGGGGCATGCCGACGGGGCTGCCCAGGCAATTTTTAATGGCCAGAGTGCTCACCTCTCGAGGGCTGGCTTTTCAAACCCCACTTTCCCGACCCGATCTTGGGTTACATCTTACTTGTGGGAGTAAGATAAAACTGGCCTTGTGCCTAACTCCTAGGGAGGAGTAAATAAAACTCACTTTAAAATAACTTATTGTAATATACAGTGGACATTATTTCGGGATATATCTATGGTGACATTAGTTTCCCGTAACTACCGACTTGCCCGTCTTGGAAAATCATCATGCGACATCGAAATTAACTTTCAGTACCCCCTTTCCATATTGCAATTTTTTTAAAATAACAACGCCAAAATTGTTCAACGCATCCGGGCCATCCTAATCGATACTGCTTCTAATTACAGTCCCTTTCCACACATCAATTATCAGTTCGATCTATTCTTCCGTAATCTCCTTTTTGATTTTCTTATCTGTTAAGCAACATGCCTCTCTCCTAATGCATTTGTCAGATAATCATACGCTTGCGAAGATCTACCCACACCCCCACCCGTTCACACTAGATATCAGATTATCATCGTTTATTGCGATGCCCATTCGCCGTGTAATCCCCTTCTCTCTACGCCAGTACACATTTCCTTCATTGACACTCAATTTTATTCAGAAAATCTCATAGAAAACTATGCATATCCTTAGAGAAGGCGCACAACTCCTTGCATTCGAGCAAAACGTTAAATACTGGACATTTTTATAGATGCGTCTAAGCCCCCCATAACAGGCTTTGTCGGTTGAACATTCTGACACAATTACTTCTGCTATGTCATTTCTAGATGCATACACGCACCCTTATAAGGGGAGTTTGAATTACCTACTGGGGAGTTTGAAATACCTACTAGACACTATCCTCAAGTGTATTCGGTCTCTCTGTACAAGGGTTTGTCAGGACTACCTGACATGAGGATACTTAGTCCTACAAGTAAACCCTGACCAAATATTCAAAATAACATAGTATTCGAAGCCCAAATAAGACCCCCTTGACATTAGCTCATACGAAGAATAGAGCACCTTCTCTAAGTAATGTTACTTCAAGTCACAACACTTAGCTGGATACTCCATCAGACCAGAGGAATTGTGGTCCTGGAATCCAATAAGACCAAGAGAACAAAAGAAAGATACTATAACATAATCAACTGGTCAATTGGGGAGAGGAAAATTAAAATTAATGTTCTTAACTTCTTTACTAACTCAACGTTTGAGAGATAAAAGAGAAATTTAATAGAATATTCGAATATCTATGTATCTCATATAGGGATCAAGTGTTAACCCCAAGTAGAGGCCCCTTGATTTCTGAGAACTTCAACTGAAGTAAAATGAAACAAAAGGCTATGTCCGTCTGTAGTGTCACGTAAAGGCTTGAAGTTACACTTTATTCGGTCTGTCACGCTTAAGTTCGAAATAGTATTCTTGTGCGTCTATTTTTTTACATATGTCTACGCATCTAAAAAGGAGGTTGTGCCCGCTTTCAGCCCGTGATCCGTTTACCCGTCCTTACATCTACCTGTCTGCCATGTTCAGTTTCGGAATAATAGATTCATCGCGAAACATGGTCTGTCACGCTTAAGTTTGAAATAGTATTATTGTATGTCTGTTATGCTAAAGTATAAATAGAATTTGTTGATATGTCTACGCATCTCAAAAAGAAGCTTACACCGTCTGTCAGTCTGTATATGTGTCTGTCACGCTCAGGTTTAAAATAATTGTTCCATTCTTAAACGCACAGATTGGATAAATGCATCCGAATAATATCCGTTATTCTTTTGAATTATTTTTCTAGTGTTACCTTTGTACATTAGAAAACTGCATATTGAATTCGCCTATTACTAAAAATAAAATAATTGTTTATATTTTCGCGTTCAGGTTTATAATTTGAACACACATATGATAGTTTATCATTTTAAATTGTCCATGTTGTTATCAGGTTTCTTGTGTTAAACTTTGAATTCTGAATCCAACTCCTAACAGAAAACCTGAGGGTACACATTTTGCATTTAATTTTCCAGGCTCCGTGAAAATTGATGTATTTAATTTACTTATCGCAAGAATTGACCTTAGGAAATTACGATAACCTGCAAATAGTGAACCTATTTTAAACCATTTAATGCGAAAGACAATGCTCACTGTTAGTGCTTACTTGTATCCGATTAGTTGAACTGAACTCATTGTTTACCTATGGAAAACGGTGTCTCAATACATTTCTGAATGATATCCCTCTTTAATTCAGCAAAAGAGTTCAATAGAGTTTAAACACAACAAAGCCGATTCTATATTAATCGATTATATCAATTATACTTTTCACGCAATAGAATATATTCCAATATCAAAGTATATCTAAACGGCATGCATTGTTCGTCGTTTTTAGTAAATTGTGCGGCTTTGATTAAGATGGTATGTCTTCATGTAGAATTATGTACGTGTAGGATTTGGCACTTTTATAATTAAATAATAACGTTATTCAACGCATGTGACAGCTTGTGTCAAATACGAACCATTAAATTATTTTGAGAAATAAAATATAACTTACTAGGTATTTCAAAGAGTGATAAAGGAGTGAAACCTAGTTATCGACCTCACGATAATAAATACTATGTTTGAATTTAACGTGGGTTTCCTGCATCAAGTATTCTAGACACATGTTTTAATATAGTGTAAAGCCTTACATTGTTCGAGTTCAGATATGTCTGCGATACTTAATAGAACCAATAAACAAAAAAGATCAATTACAAGGTAAAAAAAAAAAAAACCCTTTTACGGATTTTAATTACGAATAGAGGATACAGGATAAACTTGACTAAGAGATAGATTTATAGATAATGGCATTAAGCCACGATTGCAAGACATTGGACTCTGAGGCGTGCTCAAGTTAGTGCGAACTTCTGTCGCAAAATCTTGCTGGTAAAAAAATAAAACCCAGAAAATCTTTTAAAAAAATGACGTGACACCTCAACTTCCGGTATTTATCGGGGTCATATGTTACGATTACCTTACAGCCATCAATCATTCAGCGAGTTTCCCTGACTCTGGTGATGTGTTAATTTATCCGTTATTTATAGGCCCTCATATTATAATAGTTACATTTTTTGTCCTAAACACAGAACACAGTCCACTACGTTTCTTTAGAGGTCATTTATTTCGTTCGAAACAATTTCGTATTAAATACTTATTTAATATTATTTTAGTCAGTACATGATATATCTCAACAAATTAAGTTATTTTTTATAAACAGAAATGCACAATATGTTTATTGGCATAGATTTCTTTGCTTGACATTTCTCTACATTTTCGTTAAAGAAAGTTATATAGCCTCTAAGAAAATACATCAGTAATGTTTTTTTTTTAAATCTTCATTCTAGTGTATGTTACCGTTTTTCTATCGCATTTATGATTAGAACACACATTCGTATGTTTTTCTTTTTCAGATTCCTTTTTGAATCAGAGATTGCATTTAAAGGAATGTGTTCCTGATTCTTCAAAAAAGAAATACAGCCTGTTTAGATACGTCCAATCATTACTATGAGAGTCTGCGTCGACCAGGCACGCTTCAGTTCAGTGAAGCAGTTTCTTTGCTTATCGCGGACATTACATTAATTTTTTTTTAAATGCGACTAATAACACTATAAAACGCCCGGTGCGTTGATCGATATTCCGAACTTGTATTTTGTTAATCTAAAGTCACTTAATTGTTAATGATATAGAATGACTGTCTGGACGAAGTAGAACTACTGGTCGGAGCAGTTCATGACAGGAATCCGTTGCCATTTGATTGGAAGACGACCATGTTGTAATATACAGAAAAGCCGTCACGTGGTAGTGTGTTCCACATGCGGGAAGCCCTTGTGAAGACGTTCTGTTTGTGGTAGCCAAAATGTATCTAGTGTAAATGTATGTAATGGATAAACCAGACAATACAGCACATTCGTGCAGAATTCATATACATAACGATAGGGAATAGAGTATTGATTTACTCCTCTTCAGGAGTCAGGCACAAATAAGGGATAGAGTAGAACGAGACTAGCAACGTCCCTTTTGTAAGAAAGTGGGTCATTCACATCTCTTAACGCGCAGTTTGTACCCACGTATGTTATGCTAGATACGGCTAATCCTAACTATAAAATGCTATGCAAGTCGGTTTATTATGTTTAGACTTCAAATAGGATATTTGGATACGTTCACCTATATTCATAAAAATGATTTGCGTTTCCATCACTGCATCACAATTAAATAAAAAAATATAATTTCCATCAATAATCGCGCGTATAAAATGGACGAGCTTAGAAAACTCGTTGGCGAATTACTTTGCAGAAAAAGCATTTTTTTTTTTACATTTTCAAATGAGAATGTTAAAGAAATTTGTTGTCGTACCTGTTTGGAAAGGCAGAAAATATTTGCGAGATTTTTGTAAAAAAATCAATCAATGTTTCTATACCGATTTGTGGATATCAACTGATATGTTTAAAAAAAGGTACAAAACACGTAATAAAAATGTTTCATATTTACTTGAAAAAGAAACACCGGGGAAGTGTTTTTCATGTCGTGCTTTATCAGAATCGACATAAAATGCGACCTTGAGCTAAAAAGAGTAAAAAAACACAGAAAGTCATAAACACATTGTCAAGAGTCCTATTTTATGAGAAAAAAAATTACAACTGTTTTTTTTAAAATTGTGATCACTTCGTTGTTATGCTAAATAGCAATTTTTTTACTGACAAAATATAAGCCTTATACATATTTACACAGAAAATATAGCATTCTTTCTTAATTTTACTATGAGAGCGAATCGACAAATAACTTGATGCGAGATGTTCTCTCACTATATGTAACTCCTCGAAAATAAGCTGGTCATTATATTTTATTTATTTATAGTTTTCGAGAGCCCTGTTAACAGGTCGTTGAAGGCTTGAGGAAAGGAAAGGTTCCCGACAATTTTTTTACGGACTATCCCACAAAATCCAAAATAAAATCTGAAATTGGGATTTACTTAACTTGGCTTCTAAAAGCATATATAATTCGGCACGAAATTGTAAGTTGCACGTTTATTTTTTTATTCATTCTCAGTCTGTTAGTCACTATTTTATACTTTGATTTATCTCACTTGTACGCTTATGATTTTCCGTTGAATGATTACACTTTATATATATATATATATATATATATATATATAGAGAGAGAGAGAGAGAGAGATAGAGATAGAAGAAAAAAGAGTGATAAATATGCGACGATTGTCCAAATTTATTTCAAATTTCAATTGTTCAATGCAAGGTGCATTCAGTAATAAACTAGTGTTTATTATTCTTTCCTTAAGCCAAGGCTCTTCAAAGATATATATATATATATATATATATATATATATATATATATATATATATATATATATATAAAGAGAATATTTTTTTAGAATATTTTGAAAACCTGGACAACGCAAATTATTTGTTTTTTAAATTACATTATTTATTTACTTTAAAAACTTTTTTTAAAACTTGAGTACTTTCGATGATTAACATCTTTGTCAGAAGTATAAGCATATTTGTTCTTCTCTTCCTCTTTCGTACAATCCTACTCGACTGAGACATATTTATCGCAGTTAAGTTAAAATTCGTCTTGGTGTAATAGACGATAAATGTTGATACGCCGTTGTATGTAGCACGCGGTTACGTGAATAAGGTAGTTTGAAAAGTCACACATTGAAAACGTTGCCGGAATAGCAATAATAAGGGGAATATTTTTTTAGAATATTCTCCTTATTCTAATACAATATATATATATATATATATATATATATATATATATATATATATATATATATATACATATATATACGTCAGTATTTACTTTAAGAGTGTTTAATACATAAGGAGAGCTTAGTATAATAGTGTGAAGATACATATATGGCAATTACACAACTCAGAGGCGTCTAGATTTCTATCCCAGTATTTATAAAGATCATATATTTTATATACTTATGTGTGTCCGACGAAAATTCAATGTTCAAAAATGTAGAGCGCCAAACATATACATCCAATATATATATATATATATATATATATATATCTATATATATATATATATATATATATATATATATATATATATATATATATATATATATATATATATATATATATATTTATATATTGGATTTACTTCATTTTTTAGCACTTTCATATGCTGCCTACACGAAACTTTTTCTTCTCCATATAAACCTCCTTCCATTAGACACCTTACCAACGGAAAATTACCATCTGGACAAACCCCATATCTTTTTACACGAACTTTTTTTCACCCTCCATTTTCTTTATCATATATTTTTTCAAATGTTGAATTTTGGCGTTCATATTTCCAACTTATCTATCTGCATAATTCCTCTGATGATAAGATCTTGATCTTTGAAAAACCTTGGCTTGAGGAAAGAATAATACACATAAGTTGATTACCTTGCGCTGAACACTCGAAGTTTGAATTAAATCTGGACATTCATACATGTTTATCACTCTTCGTTCATCTATCTTTATATATATATATATATATATATATATATATATATATATATATATATATATATTGTGTGTGTATTTAGGCAGCATATTTTCATTTAGGCAAACAATATTAACTAACACGGAGTGGTTTTGTTTGATGCAACTTTTGTTTATTTTTTTGCAAGTACTTTCGATTTGAATCGTCAAATCATCTTCAGGCGGTATTAGTTCTAGTGTCTTTACAAATTATGACTTTACTGTTGTGCTCATTTTTGAATTATAACGGCAAGTAGTGTGTAACTTGAAAACGCGTCTGTAAAGTTGAAATGTACATGAGAGCGTGATGGCGTTCTACACATATGAGAGATTTAAAAGTTTGACTGTTTAAACCCTTAAGAAATTGATGACGTTAAAGAAAGTGCATACAATTCAAACGCATAACTACCTAATTGCTAAGAATGTTAATTATCATGCTAGACACTTTAAATATATATATATATATATATATATATATATATATATATATATATATATATATATATATGTATATATGTGTGTGTGTTAGTGTTTGAATGTTTTAAATAATTTACAAAAATATTCCAAATAAATAGTTCGTATATAAATTAATTAGTCGTTTGATACTGTTTCCATACAATGTTTCAGTTATACAGTATAACACAAATTCCGTTAAAACGCCCCTTTTATTGAGAAATTCATTTCTGAAGCATCTTTATTTGTAGCCAGCCAAAAAGAAACGGAAAACGCATCTTCAAACCAAAACGATTCAGAACCTATAAGTGTAGATCCAATGTTTAATACCTCGATAAAATATGAGGTTATAGACACATAATAGTATGTGTTATGTAATACGTGATGGAGACAGAATCTAAAAGCTGCTCTAATTGTTCATTCTGAATAATTTATATGGAGAACAAGTAGTATTTTTATACATATATAAAAGTGAAAAGAAGTGTTATATTTATTCATTATACTAATGAAAATATCAGGATATTTATTATTTTTCAATCAAAACACAATACATGTTTATTGTATAGCTTGACACAGGTATGCAAACTAGATAGCACTGCTGACAACTGAGAATTACGGTTTCTCTAAAGATTCTCAAATCATAAATAAATACTTGAGAGCAGCTAATCAACATTGAGTGGGAAGTCGAGAGAAATACATGGATAGTAAGAGAGGTATGTGTAGATTTTCAGATAATTATAAAACACGGATAATTTTAACAATTTAATTATAATTCTTTTCAAGTATAATTAAATTACATAACTAACGTATATTTGTAATATATTTTGTTTTATTAAAATATATAGGAAAGCAACCTTCGAGAAACAACCGCTGATCAATTCAAATTTAGTATAATAACAGAAAGATAGACATTCAGCGTAATAGTAGAATGGCTTGTCTTCAAGTTAATAAATATAAAACATGGATCTAGTTAAGAAAATGAATATTACAAACTTATACCCAATTACCATTGAGCTGCTTTTTGTAACATCAACTGTCAAATTAATGTTATTTAAAAAAAAGTAATAAACTAGATTGAATATATAAGAAAAAATGAAATGATCAAAATAAAATTGAGCAATTTTCAATATTTATTAATTCATCAAGCAATGAAAATAAAAATAAAAATGTTACCCTTAATCTATGGATTTTCTAAAGATAAGCTCTTTTCATAAGAGGAGAACAAACTATAAAATAGCAAATTACTGGTTAGCATGAAATTTGTAAATAATTTTTATCATTTGTTTAAAGAAAAATATTTCGAGGAAAGTTTCAAAATCGAGTAGGAAAACAATGTGTCCTATGGAAATTGTTCTAACAAAAGTGATATCTCACAAATTAAATAAAAATAATGTTACGAAACAACAAAATAAAATGTCGACAGACGGTCAGCATTTTAAAGGTCGTAGTTGTGATAGGTGCGATGTATATAAATATTTTAAATATACTACATCACACCTGTATTTTTTAAATGAAGCATACCTTGTTATTTCTTTTCTGATGTATTTAAATAAAAAAGTTAAAATCGATTGAATTTACTCAGAATAAAAATATTAATTTAGATATTGGAGTATTTATATTTTTTGTTAAAACTGGTAATGTTACTATTTAGAAGCTTCTTGTTGCCATTGCTTGCATATTTTTACATAATGCACGGGAAATTATTGTATAATGCCCTAATACAAATGTATTTTTATCAAGTGCTGCTATGAGAGTCACAAACCTAATAACCATTTGTTGCTCTCTTGGCAACCCTTTAAAATGTGTTTGAACATACCTAGTTATGTGTAGTTGATGTGTTTATAAAATAACTTTTCCCCAGATGAGGATATATGTGTGTTTACGACTGTATTGTATTTCGTATCATCGATTGCATTGATGCTATTATGTGTAATTGTGATGGGTGTGACTTATATTATTACTTTTAATATAATACATCAAATATAAATTTATTAAATACATTAACAGTGTTTTTTTTAAATGTTGATTCATGTAAATAAATAAGTGTAAATCAATCTAATTTTCCCAGAATAAACATACTAATTAAAAGATTAGAGCATTAATATTTTTCTGCTTAAATTTTTAATATTACTATTTAAATCATGATATTTGCATTGCTTGTGCACTTTAATATCATGCACAAGAAAACTGTTGTATGATGTAATATTTGAAAATCAAGTATAGCCATGAGGTTCACAAACCTAACGTCTATGTGTTGCTCTCTTTGCAACACTTGTAAAACTTGTTTGAACATTCTAGTTCTACGTAGTTGATGTGTTTACAGCATAACTTTTTCCCCCAAATATATATATATATATATATATATATATATATATATATATATATATATATATGTCTGTGTGTGTGTGTTTGTGTTAACGACTGTATTGTATTGCGTATCATCGATTACATTGTAACTGTTATGCGTGATGTACGGTCTTCGTTAAGTACTTCCGCAAGTGAGAGAAAGCTGCCTTGGGAAGTGAAACCGGACTTCCTGTCACGTGTGGCAGAGTCACATCTCAACACGACCCGTCATGAACGAATGTCATGTGAATCAACAGCCAGTGAATAGAAGGCAGAACGAATTGTCTGTGTGTTGACGTGTTTCAAGAGGTAGATATCTGTGAAATCTACCAGACAACCGTTGAAGAACAACACAATAAAAGATATAAGAATTTCTCTATTGTCGACGAGGATCCAAACAGGCTGAATGATTTATCTGATAAAGTTGAACCAACTGAGACACAAACGAAAAAGAAACATGAAAGGATTGGAAATGCTAGAAGTGCCAGTTTTTTTTTCTTCTTACGATCGAAACGTTTTCAGCTTCGATGTGATAATTTTAAACATGTTTCTTTTTTTAATATTTAGATTGTGATAAATTAGTAGTTTTGCTGATTTCACCACTACTTCGGATCTAGTATAGCTTAATCTTAATTGCAACTGATACTAATAAAAAAAGAAAATCATAATCACGTTTGTTGTATGTGTATCGAAGGGGAGGCTTAATCTTAATAGTGACCGATAATAATAAATACAAAAAGAATAATCACTTTACAAATTTTATTTTTATAAGCAAACGAGGGGAGGCAAACTCTTAATCAATATAACATTGGATATTTCATACGTGCGATTGCATCACTCCCGGATTCTTTAGATTAATACAGGGTTTATGAACATTAAAAATACCTGTTCAAAAACTCCGCCAATATTAATGATCTTATTCTGTACTTTTCAGGACTGATAGATAATAGCATAGCGTTTAAAACCATCCGAAGAGATGACCCTATCTCTAATATTCGGAGAGTTACGAACTTCTTTATCAGGGCACGTAAATAGCAGTAACTATATGTTTTGAGGAGCTAAGCCGACGTAGAATTCTATCAGATGCAATCGCACACTGGGAACTGCACCAACTTGGTTACGATTTCGACAGACTGCATAATCTGACCGATTTGTTTCGTAAAACAGTGACAGATGAAGGCATCTGCGTTAATGCGCACATCTAGAGCATGTCTTTATAAATTAAAGTTTATAACACGCCATACTGATAAACATCCATTCAGACTGTTATAACTTTAACTTTTATAAAACTGTAAGTGTTCCTGCCTTACTTGTCAATTTCATGAGTTATGAACGTTTAAACGGTACACGACTATGCGGAGAGTTTCCATATTCCTGAGCGTCCCACCGAAGCAAGGTTCGGGATCGGGTCAGTTTATAGAAGGGAATCCATATCCCACTACACAGAAAACGCTTTTTATAGGTGCGAAATTTACTGCGTTCGTACCCATACGCATTTTGCGGTAGGGGTACCTGACGACATCCAGGATAAAAAAAACATTCCCCTCTCGAAGGAGTAGCCAATGCTCGCTAAGATGTTTCCTGAACCGAAAAGTACCATAATTTAACTATGTGAGTATATTGATTAATAAGGTTGTCTAAATATATGGCAACAATAATGCTCAACAACTTCGTAAGTCCACAAATCAAATTATTTTTAACAATCAGGGTCGCTAATCCAATTTTCAGTTAACACACTCATATCTAGTAAAATAAAAAAATCCCTCTGAATTTTTATACACGAAGCAGACACATACTTTTGCCTCCAAGACGAGATTTGCCATTGGTCATGATAACTAGAGTGGATGAAAAATAACCATATAAATGATCCTTAATTTGGCAAGTATTATGGACTTGGTATTTATCTACCTCCCACAGCGGTAAGATGTTACACAAGGTAGTGTTGATAATTTTCAATACTGTATATCATCTCTGTACTATTATTTGCCCGTTGATCGGCCCGTGATGCTATATTCTAAAATATGATTTCCTCGGTATTTCAACTTAGGTTTTAGAAAGCATGTTATTCGATATGGAAAGCTTACGTTTGAACTATCATTTTTTTCGGTGATTGTGCTGATCTAATCGTCGCATGAAACCCTAACTTTAACCCTAACCCTAACACTTAACTCTACTAAATTAGCTTATATGATATTATGCTTCCCATTTACCTATAAAGCCAATAACTAGTAATATATAATTTAACTAGTCAGGTCGCGGATATGATGTAGATGCGTCAAAGAATTTTGTCAAGAAGCTGTGTCCGTCAGCTAGCGTATACATCTTTAATTGCCAGTATCATAGTATTTGCTATGTACATTTAAAGTTTTAAATATCATTTTCGAATGTTACTTGCATCTTTATAGGACGTTCTGTCCGTCCGTTATCACGTGCTCAATATGGACGCATCCTAGGAATACCCGTCTTTTTTTCATATTTAGTTGTTATGATTTTTTGGGTTTTGCGTTTGTTTTTCTTTTATAACGATGCATTTTATTTACTTTTATTTAGTCGAGAATCTGACTTTAATTCTGATGTCCAATCTTCCACCGTTTGCTCTTGTCGGTTCTCCTAATACTTTAGAAAGGAATTCCTACGCACTGAGTCAGAATACCTTCACAAAATGGCGTCTTCCCTTCTCCATAACTACAATGGCGAATAAAAAAAAAGAAGAAATCAAGCCTCTATTCCGATTCCCCCTTGACTCGATTTTCAACGTACATCAGGCAATTAAGCCTTGTCAAGCCTCTGCCCACCTCTATACCCGCTAGAAAACACCTTCTTTTCTACTTTCCACCACCTACAATATTTAAATAACTACTTTGTAACGCTTTATAGTCCCTTAACTCCGTAGCAATACTCTCTGAGACCACACACAACCCCTAACACATTCAAACCTTCAGTAAAGGATGCATATAACTGGAGAGAACAGACTTAAATATATACAAATGTTGTACACTGCTTAACTCCACCGCCATCTTTGGCCACTCAATAAATGCACGCTAAAAAATCCAGAACTTTAGGTTGTTTTTATTTTTATTTTTGTTATCTCATTAATTCCGGGTCGAAAAAGTCGGAGATGAGAGCGAACTTATTGGAATGCTAGTTTTCATTTTTATTTAGGTGACGCCATTTTTTCGCAAAAAACCCCCAAAAACAAGAAAACTGGTGACATGCCGATAAGAATAGAAGGGAAGAAATCTGGAATCCCGCAACAAAACCACTTATCTTATGTTGATACCATGGAATTGGCATGTAAAACTTTATTAGCCGTACAGAACGACAAGTGGCTTCTCTCCCCGACGACACACACACACGCACAATAATATCGATAAATAAAATGACCCAAAGATTATTTAGATAGGCATTTTTTGTGAGAGTCAAGGCGAATAAGTCTTACAGCATAATTAGACACAGATAGAAATCAGAAAATTAGCTCAATATAAATTTAAAACAAGTTGAAATGATGTGTTCACCATTATAAATAATAGTAATCATGGCACTCGTCTAGTCTTTCTTTGTCTTTCAAATGATCAAGATCTAGGTCGAAGGTAGAGAAACAAGCTACGTCTAGGGAGCACTATGGCTGTTACAGATATCGCTGTGCACGTACTCGTCATCTTTCACCGTTCCAGGCGCCTCAGGCGATCGGCAAAAAAACACCCCGAGTCAAAAAGAGGAGCTAATGCCTGAAATGGTTCATCTTCTATGGTCGAGCCAAACCATATACCATTCCAGGTGCACGGTGATAATCGTACAGCTAAAACTAGCAGAGATAATAAATGCCACAAGTGGATGAATAGGTAAAATGTTGCACAAACTAAGGGCATAGATCAGGGTTCCCAATCTTAATTTTAGACGTGAACAACCTGAATATTTTCATGTGGTTTTACTAGCTCGCTATCGGTTCGCAAAGTTCGCTACTTGAAATACTTGGAACCAAAGTGTTAAATATCAAACATTGTATACATAAGTTTGTTGTAAACACGCATATTAACATTTTGGTAATTTGGATATTTTTAATAAACCCACGAAACCATTAACAGACAGAGGAAATCAATTCGCTATATATATATATATATATATATATATATATATATATATATATATATATATATATATATATATATATTAGACAGACGAACAACACAGGTAAGGAGGACATTTTTCGTTTTTTTTTAATAACTAATATAAGTTAGCAACACATTTATACGGAACCAAACTTAGGTTTAGTATACGGAACGTTTATGTTTTTGTCTTTTAAGGGAAGTGGGGTCTGATCAACTCTGCTGGGAAGCCATGAAATTAAATACTGTCTTGTTTTTAAATTCCTGAAACAGTTTTTCATGGTAAACAACTGATGATCCCTTAAATATAGTTAGAAGCAAACTAATATAATAACTGAAAAAGTTAAATTTACTTACATGAGTGATCTTCCACTGAAAGACTTATGCTTATTTTTTTTGCACTGTTGGTACTACTGCAGATACTACTACTAAGACGAAGACTATCTAAACTACTAATGCTACTACTAAAGAGGGGTGGGACGTAATGGGTGAAAATTTCAGATTTATGCGAGTAGAATTTTTTGTGTTCATTTATACATAAATAACACTAAACAATTAAACATTTTGAAAATGTTGCAAAATTCAGAAGGTGCAGGCCAAAAATAGCCGTTTTGGGCTATAAAATCCATCATTATCAATGAAAAAAGTGTGTTTCATAGCGACATTGCAGTCCTAAACATTCTAAGTACTATATCAGATGTACCATCTATATCCATTCTTAGGACCTGCAATGTCGCATGAAACCACTTTTTCATTGATAAATGATGGATTTTGAGTCCCGTGGAGCCCTAACGGCTATTTCTGGCCTGCACCTTCTGAATTTTGCAACATTTTCAAAATGTCTGATTGTTTAGTGTTATTTATGTATAAATGAACACAAAAAAATACTACTCGCATCAATCTGAAATGTTCACACATTACGTCCCACCACTACTTTTATGCTTAACTCCAAGATAACCCTTTCGTTCCACCCCTATTTAAAGGGTCCTAAAAATAAATTGAAATTCAGGGACTCTTGTTTCATTGGTGGGTAATTGCGTGTTAATGATTATTAAGTAAAGTCAATGCCAATCTAATATATTTAAATGGGCGGGTGTTCCCATATTCTACCCTCAAATACAACTTTCAAATAGTATAGAGAAACTGACATTTTGGAAATATTTATCAGGCAAAGATATCTCTAATAACTAATTCTATGAAAACTGGAAGTATCTTGATATTCACGTAGAGCTTTGACACCCTATGTGATGTCCTAGCTTAACCCTACTTTAGAATGAATATAAATAACATTACCCACCCTTAGATTTATCAGCTTTGTTCCAAAATTCATAATTATCAGTTGTGTGATTTAGTAATGAAACCTATACACTGAAATCTATAAACATATTCGCATACCTTAATGTATATAAGCATTGCAATCGATTGTTTTAAAATTTAGATTTGGAATACACTTCCTTCTATACAATTAAGTGAAATACCTGTTGAGAAGTGGGAGACAAAGAGAAATATGTATATTTATATATATATATATATATATATATATATATATATATATATATATATATATATATATGCATATATATATATGTATATATATACACACATATATATATGCATATATACATATGTATATATTAATATATCTCTATATATATACATATGTATATATGCATATATATATATATATATATATATATATATATATATATATATATATATACGGCACAATCACGTTGACACACCGGTTCCCGTTAGATCACCGAAGGTAAGCGGCGTCGAGCCAGGTCAGTACTAAATGGGTGATCATTTAGGAATACCAGGTGTTGTATGTGCTCTCTGCTTATCTCGGCAGTTTCCAGTCCTATTGTATTACTACTTGCCATTGGAATCAAGCAGTGCCGACTCAGGAGAGCGGTTGTTAGGGATTGCGCAACCCTTGCAATTACAAATTCAAGCGCGGGCAGCCCCTGGTGGGGCACTCATACGTCGAAAAAATCGACGGGAGAGTCCATCATATATATATATATATATATATATATATATATATATATATATATATATATATATATATATATATATAGAGAGAGAGAGAGAGGGAGGGAGAGAGATAGAGAGAGATCATAAGCATTAATGAGCGCTTCCTAACTTCACACATCATAATTAGGGTTTTTGGTCACGCCTGGAAAAATACCCCTCTTTCTTGTCCTTCCCTCATGTTTAGTCCCTAGCTAGGTGTGGCCATGTTGGACTCAGTTGGTTACCGAGGTAGTTTCTCTAACGGGTTTTTGGCCTTCTTCTTTGTCTTTTACATTGCCCCCTCTCTGTTATTTCGAAAGATAACCTGCCCATCTATTTGTAGTCGTTTCTATGGTAATTAAGATGACGGTTACGCCAGTTTGCTATATTTGCAGTTACTTTTTTTTTCGTAGACGTATGACGAGCAGATTGTGTTCCATTTTGCAGTTTGCCACTTTTAGCCTTGCTTTTGCTGCATTATTAAGTTGGCATGTGTCGCTACCATATGTCATAAACATCATGATGTATTCATAAAACATTCTCCGTGTAATATTAATGTGTTTATATATTTTATTTGTATAGGATTCACTCCTAAACTTATACGGTCATTACTAAATTTTGAACACAGGGTTTTTGTGCAGGTTATATCTAGTTTAATTTAGTTTCAAGCAAAGGGGTTAAAGAGAGCTAGACACATTGTGAAAATTCAGATACCTCACAATTCTGTAGACCTTTTAACAATAGGTGTCAGACACAATAAGATACCTCACATTTCTGTAGACCTTTAAACAATAGGTGTAAGACACAAGGTACCTCACATTTCTGTAGACCTTTTAACAATAGGTGTCAGACACAATAAGATACCTCACATTTCTGTAGACCTATTAATAATAGGTGTCAGACACAATAAGATACCTCACATTTCTGTAGACCTTTTAACAATAGATGTAAGACACAATAAGGTACCTCACATTTCTGTAGACCTTTAAACAATAGGTGTAAGACACAATAAGGTACCTCACATTTCTGTAGACCTATTAACAATAGGTGTCAGACACAATAAGATACCTCACATTTCTGTAGACCTTTAAACAATAGGTGTAAGACACAATAAGGTACCTCACATTTCTGTAGACCTTTTAACAATAGGTGCAAGACATAATACGGTACCTCACATTTATGTAGACCTTTTAACACTAGGTGCAAGACACAATAAGGTACCTCACATTTCTGTAGACCTTTTCCCAATAGGTGTAAGACACAATAAGATACCTCACATTTCTGTAGACCTATTAACAATAGGTGCAAGACACAATAAGGTACCTCACATTTCTGTAGACCTTTTCCCAATAGGTGTAAGACACAATAAGATACCTCACATTTCTGTAGACCTATAAACTATAGGTGCAAGACACAATAAGGTACCTCACATTTATGTAGGCCTTTTAACAATAGGTGTAAGACACAATAAGGTACCTCACATTAATGTAGACCTTTTAACACTAGGTGCGAGACACAATACGGTACCTCACATTTCTGTAGACCTTTGACCAATAGGTGTAATACACAATAAGGTACCTCATATTTCTGTAGACCTTTTCCCACTAGGTGTAAGACACAATAAGGTACCTCACATTTATGTAGACCTTTTAACAATAGGTGTAAGACAAAAGTAGGTACCTCACATTTCTGTAGACCTTTTAACAATAGGTGTAAGACACAATAAGGTACCTCACATTTATGTAGACCTTTTAACAATAGGTGTAAGACAAAAGTAGGTACCTCACATTTCTGTAGACCTTTTAACAATAGGTGTAAGACACAATAAGGTACCTCACATTTATGTAGACCTTTTAACAATAGGTGTAAGACAAAAGTAGGTACCTCACATTTCTGTAGACCTTTTAACAATAGGAGTAAGACACAACACGGATCTATTCCTCAAATCCAAATTGATAGGAGTAAGAATAATCGAAAAACACTGAAATCAACAAAGCAAACAATTATTGAAATTATTATGAAAATTACATTGTATTTTTAGGGGTGATAACATGGGTCAACGTCTCATTTAAAGATTCTAATATTTAAGATTTGCAGTAAATTTGATCCATAATTTTTCGACACAAGTTAAGCAAGATTCCCTAGATTTACTTTTCTTTAGAATAACCCCTATCTAAAGCTTTAACTTTCACATATTTACTAAGATTAAAAATCAGGTAATGGATTTTGATCAAAATTCGACTAATTATTCTAGACATAAAGTTTAGTATCGTTATATGTTTTTTTTAACCTTCGTAAGTAGACAAATAATTAGTACAAATGGTCATGTTCGTAGAATTAATCGTACTCGTTCTGGAATAGTAGACCATCTATTTTGTATTCAGATAATTAATTTCTGTTTCTTTTGGCAATTGTAATCGTGTTCTTTATTATTCAATGCCGAACTGCACTACATATTGAAACCGTTAAATTGTAGGCAAGATTATAAAGAGAAGCTTTTATTTTTATTATTATTGCGTTGTTCATACATACCTCGATGTAATTATAGTGTCAGCTGGCGTAGATTCAGCTTATCCGATCGTATCGGCCGCGTTGATATCCATTATATTTCGTTGTGTTATTTGATACTTGTGTTGAGGTGATCACCTATGACCGGTGACATCGTGCAAGACGGGTGCAGTTATAAGCGGAATATAAACAAATATCCGATTAACCTTTACAAAAAGGTACGGACATACAATTCGAAGAGAAACACGAACGGCTAGCGCTCACATTTTGAAGGTCAACTGATTACATTCGGGTTCATTTGCGAACAGGTAAAAAGAGAAGAAAACAGCGTAGGAGCACCTTTTTTCCTCTTCGACACGATACGCATCCAAATATCAGATACACGCTATCCACGGTTTCCCATTTACTGTGGCACATAGCAACGAAGGTAAACAATACTAAATTAAATATATGAGATTATTTTCATAATACTGAGTAACACTTTCACCCCACAGATCTATTTATTAAGTTTATTTTATAAGATGTACACATTGCTGAACGTTGTTGTATAAACCATTTGTATAGTATTGATTTGTAGATTATTTTTTCGCAGTCGTATATTTGTTGGATAATGACACTATGGGAATGGACGTATCCTTAGGGAATCGTTTTTTTGACTTAACGCGGGTGCAGTCGAGTGCAGATTATGGCCTGTTCTCACAGTCAGAGCTAACAGACGTGATAAGGTTACCGTGTGACGAGATCCCAGATCAAGGGTCAGTCTGAACCTGCGAGAGGCTCTGTGACGTCGCGGGCCTTGCGTGGGAAACAGAGGATCCGTGACGTCACTCGTTCTTGTGAGAAGCGAGTTTCTGTCAGTCTGATTCGCATGGCGAACCGAGTAGGACGTGCGATTCACGATGTAAATATAAGGGATATTTCCCTTAAGGGAATATAAGCGCGAGAAATCCTTCCCCCTTTCTATGAATGGTTAAGAAAACATTGTTAACTAACTACGATAATGTAGTGATTTGCTCTCTCCCTCTCTCTCTCGACGTAGTGAATGACGCCCGGTTGAAATAACAACGCTTGTAATAAAATGAATTAAATTTAAAAGAGAGTTTGTCTTCGGAGTGCGTCATGAGGCATTTGTTGCAGACACGGACGGCATGGTTCACGTCAGGAAGGAAAGAACAAAGAATTCATCCACTAGACGACACACGACCAACCCTCTAGAGGCGAGGGAGAAATTAAGGTATGCAACATATTTAGCGAACATATATTCTGTAAATGTTAGATTTTATTTAAACCGCAGACAGGGCACTGGCAGATGCTAGCATTCCGGCTCAAAATTAACATCGAAGTAGTCATGTTGCTAGTCTCATTTTTTTCTATAAATACTATTATGCCATGTGCTCTTTATAATTATGTTATCTATTCCCCGCTTCTTTTGTCACAGCTCGTTTGACTAGTTGGTCTAGTCGTCTCCATGAATTCTCTTTTTTGATACCTCATTGTAATACAGCTTCCTATTCCAGTAGCTTCTTTCCAAGAACCGCAGGCTTGTGGAACTCTCTTCCTGCTGACTGTTTTCATCTTACCTATAATCTTGGTATTGTCAATAGGCATCCCTGGTCTTTGCGATAATCATATGTGTTATTGTTAGCTGCTTCCATCAAGCATAGTCATGCCTTGTTAGGAGCGATTTCTATGAAAAAAAATGGGGTAACTAAAAGGACCCCAAAGTTCGGAATGTGGAGCTTTACATCTAAATATATTATGCTTAAGGATATTTGAGTAGCTGACAGTGTTAACGAATAGGGTGGAAACAAAACATTCACCCGAGCTGAAAAAGATGTATTTAGTGGAGTAAAGTATAGGCGAACACCTTGCCTACATGTGTTTAAGCTGGTTTAGTTTCGCGCGTGAAAAAATATATATTAAACTCATAATCGGATCCTAACAGGTACTACAACTTCAGCTCAGCGTAGACAAAGGGAGTAATGTTAGATCAGGAGTAACTCTACACTCCCCAAACATTCCACATTAGTACATCACCACTGAATCCACACTCAAGTTATACACAGGGTTCCCTACAAAGAATACCGTATTGAACAAGCGTAACCTTTCCACAGAGACCGCGTATACACTTGCTAGTATGTGTTAAATATGTGTAGTATTCTATGTAAATATTTGTAATAATTTGAAGGTCACGATTTCAATATATTTGTTGTTGAGTTACTGAAAAAATGGTAAGTTGTTAAATAAAAATGCTGATTACCGGTTGCTTTTTCGGGCGTAAACACAATCTGAACACACTTTGACTTATGTATACGTACACAACATTACTATTAAGGATGTATTTAAAAAAAGAAGGAACGCGTTATGCTTCAAGGCAGTTTTTAATTAAGTGAGGATGCTGAAGAGATAAGGCCTCACCAAATAATTAATATCATTGGTGAAGACTAGAACGTTGATTACTACCCAAACTAATTAGAAAACAGTTTCTCAGGATGTTTTGTCCAGTATATTTTTTATTTGCTCAACTACACTATTTAAAATTGTTATTCACATGACTAAGAAATTGTGTATTATTAACGGTGATATCTCATTAAATAAGTATTTCTCTCTGGAGTCTTTGAGCCTGGCTGTTTCTTCAGATTCCAACTATTATTTTATCCTTTATATCAATATTGGAACTCACTTGATATACTTAAATATACCGTTTTTACTGAGGTTTACTTGATATTGTTCGGTGTCTAATGAGTCAGCGTTTATGAAGTACCGAAGTCCTCTGGAGTTTGAATGCCAACATATCTCCCCAGACTTCCAGCACTGTCCGCCTCTTTTGATAACCGTTGCAAATCATGTTGCGTTATCTTAACAGCCATTTACCATTGGTTTTCTCTTAAATTTGAACGGCAATAACCCTCCCCAAAATTCCAGTGGAGGTCTGGATGGTGCTCTTCTCTCTTTAGTCTTTCCATCCTTCTTGTGGTACCAAACAAGACTGGTGCCACCATTTTCTTTTTTTTTGGGGGGGGGTAGTGGAATTTCTGTCACTTTCAGTTCTCTTGCATTTGTTTTTGTTGTTCCATTTCTGTTTCAACATACCTGTGGTTAGTCGGCGCTACTTGGTTATCTGAGTTAGTTTTTCTGCATTTAAGGATTTTCCTTAACATTTCGGCTATTTCCGTGCCATCCATTGTATTGTGTCAACCATCTCTTTGCTTCCAATTTCTCGGACGGTGAGACAAACCCATTGAATACTTGTGATGATTGTTGAAACTGGGAAGAATTTGATTATTTAAGATGACGACTTAATAATAATCTGTTAATGTTTTACTTATTTATATCCAACAGTGGCAGCCGATTTCTCACTGTCAAAAGTTGATAGGTGCCTGTGGTTAAGTGGATAACGACATGAACTGAAGACCAGGCTGTTCCAAATTCGAATCCAGTCGGTTTCACAGTACCACTGTTAGCAACCTTCTCGTGGTCCTTCCCGTAAGTACCCGATGTCTTTCCAGAAAGATGTCTAACTAGAAAAACACCGGGGAAACTAACGCTAACACCAGAATCATCTGATTCACACGAAAGAAGCGCGTGTTAAGTATTACGTGAAATTAAAACAACCAATGAACGTATCTAAAGTTTTGATTTGAAAAAATAAATGCCGCATGAGTTAAGTATTACTTAGATAATAAAACGAGAAATGAGCGCGTTTTTTTCTGAAAAAAGATATCGCAGCTGTAAAACAGCAAATGGCGTTAATGAAACGAATTCGATTTTACTTATTTTGTTTACATCTTAAAGAACTAATAATATTAAATATGCAACTCTGAAATATTTATATGTTTAACTTGCATATTACCTCCATATTATGCCCGCTAAATCATTTAAAATTCCCTAAATAATCTAATATATGACTAACATATACCCATTTTGCATTAAAACTAAATGAACTAAATATGGCTCAAATTACCCTACGTTAGAGACTGTATTCAGAAATTCATAATGATCGGTTAATTATTTCAGGATTGAATTCTCTACATACAAATATATCCAAACATGATATAGATACTTTTATACAGACTGATATATGTATTAATAAGAGTTACCCCTAACTTAATTAACTGAACATTACTAATTATGGAATACTTTTTTTAGTCAAAACAAGGTGTAACGTTTGTAAATCTTAATATTTAACCTGTGCCACGGCTGTATATATATATATATATATATATATATATATATATATATATATATATATATATATATATATATCATTTATTTGAAAACTATATGTTAAATATTTCAGAATCGGACGGCGGTGTGTAGCGTTTATTGAAGAAAAGAACAATGCATTCCTGAAATGTCTCTTAAGAAAAAAATATTGTTTGTGGATTAATTGAGTTTTATTTTATTTATTATTCATAGTTTCGTATGTTTATTCTACTAAGTGTTTATTTAATTACATATTTATAGTTTTAAATTTTTATTTAAAGAGTTGTATTTGGAAGATCGTTAATGGATCGTAGGAGATTTTAGGTGTCTTGAAAAATGAAAAAACAAAGGGTATTGAATTCGTCGTTTAAAAATGTTATACTGCTGAAGCCTCCTTTTGAAGTGGATACCAAGTTTAATTTCTATGTATCGGGTGTATTATTTATTTTATTTATTGGTTGATGTTTAAAATGTTTTATATTATTAGGGATTTTATTTACTGATTTACATCACCAACCAAGATGGAACTATCTTATAGAATGGAGATGCAGCCCTACCACCAGGAGTTGCCTCCTATGTACCTCTGAAACATTCAGCATGCTACAATCAACAATCCTTCCATGAATAGCATGAACTCAAAACAGAAGTCTTAAAAAATGTCCCCACAATAGAAAATTTCTGCTTGCCCAAGAAAATGGGTCGTTCATTCGAAAGCATTGGTTTGTCAGTATTATAAAATTCAAAATACACACACACACACACACACACACATATATATATATATATATATATATATATATATATATATATATATACTAGCAAGAAGATTTTTCGAGATATTATATAAACCAATAATATGTACTTTTTTACTATACTTATTACACCATATGACTTTGATTGATTTTCTAGCCCCCCTTCTTCTTAATATAGACGACGAAGCTAAAATGTTAGGATTAACTTTGAATTATGCATATGATTTAACCTTTATTAATGCTGTATATACACATTTGAAATTCTGCCCGGGATCCTGCCCCTATTTGTCGCGTAGAAGTGAGGACACGTAGATATTCAGCACATACAAGGTAACGTAGTGATTTAGGACTACTTACATTGTCTTAAATTACTATATAATAACCTATTTTAAACTCAAACATAAACACTACTCAAAAAAGTGTAACTGAATACATTTGTATAAATATATAAATATGTATATATATATATATATATAAATGTATATATATATACATTTAAGTACATAAACTTCAAGCTAATACACTTCAATCCAAATAAATGAATATATATATATATATATATAAATGACTTCTGTAATACATAATATTGAAATAAAATTAAGTAAACCACCGACAAACATTAAAATAATCGACCTTGATTGTCCGTTCTAAAGACGAAACTACTTCCACAAAAGAAGCATTTAAATATATACACCATCCACTTGTAGACAGTAAATAGTTTTCATCCTTTGCAGTATTGTCTGCGATTAGCAAGACCCTTACTATTTTTAAGAAAAAAAGACGCATTCTACACTCAACACACATATCGAAAAATGAAATCAATTTTAAATTTAATAAAAATACATAGAGTCAATGAAAAGTTATATTTATTGTTAAGAGAGCACACTGAAAAAGATCTCATGTATTTTTTTTAAACTTAAAAACATTAATGATCATAAAATAATCTCATTTACAAATAGTATATGAAAACATGTCTTACTTTAAATTCAATTAATATGTTTTTTTTCCTAAAATTGAGACCATGAAATTACTTGAATCAAGTTTTAAGTAAATACCCCTTCAATAAATACAACTATTTTCACTTAGTTATCTGCGTTTGCTGGGGTTAATTTCCTTTTTAATAACACGTGTCGAAAATGAAACTAACTGCTAATACGAACCACTCTGACGTCAGAAAAAAGGAAACTCTATGACCAGGACTGCTAAACGAAGTCATTGGGTCTGCCCCTATAGATAGCTTAGAGATGAAGGCACGTAGATATTGGGTCTATAGAAAAAAAACGGTGAGACTCGTCACTTCTGCTATTGTTTACGATTTAATCTTCATAAAAATAGAATATATTTAAACATTTAAAGGAAATTCGCTCTTCATAGCTCCGTTAAGTTACGCGAGCACGTGAATTGTTTAAACTACAACAAATTCATACATATGATGAAACTATCACTAATATACGATATATCGGAAGTTTTAAGAGGATAGTGTTATTATAGCTTCCCCCTAGAAGTGCAGTTACTGATTCGACAATACTCCCATTGTCTTCTTTGGAAAATCTTATATGAGAATACACTATTAAATGGTATATATAGATCCTCTTACCTTACTTTCCATAGGGCATACACAAAGAGATTGATATACACACACGCATATATATATATATATATATATATATATATATATATATATATATATATATATATATATATATATATATATTACTGAGACTAAACATCATAAAGTGTAGTATCAGAACACATACGTCGCTCATAGTATCTGTCAGTATTATCAAACAGTTATCAGAAATGCGTTTTCCTTTCTATATTCTTCTGTAGAAAAAGTCAAAATAACGCCAATAGTGAATACTAAATATAAATTAATCAGATTCAGATTGATTAATTACTGACAATGATTTTCGAGATCTTCTATCGACTTATGACACCATCGCCAACCACTTGCTATGCCCAGACATGAAGTTGGCTTCTGTAACACTATCTATATATGTTTCTTCATCGTGTTGCCGAAGGGCTCTTTGTTTTTACATACATGGTAAGCGCAATGATTGAGACATTGTCCAATAAGTACATTATTTAGTTTGCCGCCATGTTTGCATTGGTGATGTTCAGTCATTTTTTATTTGATTATCTTGTAAATCAAACGAATTGTGTGAGATACTACTTCTTGAACGAATAGTTGTTTTCATGTGATCTAGATGCAACTGAGTAGGCATCATGTAATTCATTTTCGAACTAGAAAATGGTTTTCGTTCAATAGAAAGACACGTGTACACTGAATGTTCTAAATGTGTGTTTATTCAACCTGTTCACTAATTGCTAAGTCCGGATAACAAAGTATAAATCATGACCTTACGAACTATGAAATAAGGTGTTGCTTATATGTTTACCATTCCGTATGTACGGCAATTCAACTCTAACTATCTACAAGTCCTGTAACCTTTTTTGATACCGATTATTCAGAAGTACAAGTACGTAGAAGTTACATTAAAAGAAATGTTTAGTCGATCGAAGCTTTCATATTAAATCATCGTACGTACTTAGAAAAATTATTAACCTAGAATAGAATGCATTTTCTTCTTAATAAAAATGGATAACATATTTGATATATGTTCTCTAAGATACTTCTGATAAAGTAATACTGTTTTAATGTCATATTTACAACTATTAATTTAAGATAATCTAACTTGTTTTTATCTACTTCATGAGCTAAGCTATTTCTACATCGAACTGGTTCAAGTAAACTGAAAATATCATTGTAAGATCGGTGTCCGTGTGGATAACTCGTTCGCCTTCAATTTCGATATATTATGATATCATGTGTTGAAACTAACACTAGACAATTTTAATGTTTTACTATCGCGTTCCAAATATTTCCTAGTTGATTTCAATCATCATGATGCACGTTACAAATGTTTGTAATTAGAAATGATGAACACGTTTAATATACGTCTGGTCTTAACTCATAACCATTTCTATACAATTCTATTAATATTGAGATACCCGGAATAAACGATTACTTTAGTAAGTAATATAAAAATTATTACTGTGTAAAAGATATTTTAACCGACCAACACAAATCAAGATGCGAAATAACTTCTTTTTTTTTTTTACTTAAGGTTCGCCACATATCAAGCCCACTCGAGTATAAGGTTTAAGAAGTTTGCAAGGTGTACGGCGAGATAACGCCGTCATAATTAGTAAGGATCGTTGAAATTGGGGCAGCATGTTATTATCTATGAGGACGGCTCAGAAAAACTTGTTTACATTGGACTTTAAAACGACAATGCTGTAGCCATCTGGAAAAAGCCCCGCGTATTGTTCCATAGACGGGTAGTTCTAGAAAAGAAACTCTTCTCATAAAAGCTCCGTTTGGTTTTAGGTACACGCACGGGATATTATTGAGTGTCGTTGGGTCTAGACGAGTTTTTGTTGTGAATATTTTACAGGGAAAAGATATATTGGAGCTAAGTCAAGCACCTGCCATAAACATAACGATAGAGCTGAGAGGCTTTAGCAACATCACTTCGATGATAAAGTGGCTATAGAGTAGAGAAATAAAACACCCCCACTAGATGTCCAAGTCGCTTTTGTACTCTGTCAAGCCAGGAAAGGGTGTTAAACGGCACTCTATCGATGTGGAAACATTATTCCATCTTAAGCCTATTTGACTCTCATACAGGCGTGGATTGAATCCAGTGTGAGATACTTCCTCTAGCGGTATATGGATGTTAGTATTATTCCAGCGAGCTAAGGAACGGATTTGATGTAAATCCGTATAAAAGTATTCAAATGTATTTTCTTTGTGTTTACTGCCCCCTCCACCGGTTTGACTCCATAATATTGTCGGAAGAGGCTGAAATGTTAGAAATGTCTTTCAAATTTTTTGATCTACCTTTTGTCACTACCTAATAAAAACCCACGTAATGCGCAGTTGATCATGTAGTTTTTAATTCATCCACCATGTAACATTTTCTAAATTCTACTCGATAAAATTAATTTTCTGCTAGTTTACCATCACCGTGAATGAATGTGTCTTGTTGTATTCTGAATAGTTAAATTATCAAAATGCTAATTGCATTAATCCACAACACTTAGAATACCAGGGCATTTCGATGACAAAAACGTATATTTTATTTCATATAGTATTTATTTTAAAGGATGTTTTTATTAATGAGCCACCTGTTTGTGAAGGTCAAAAGCAATTTGTAGATGCAGGTCAATGGGATGGAGTTATTTTCCATTCAAATATGAAGAGTATTTTGAGAAGTTTTATCATGATCAAAAAAATGAACTAAGTTTGATTATTTTATGGGACTGTTAATAACAAGTATTTATTGAGATTGTCTTTAAAGACGACTATGTTAAAATCTACAGAGAAGCAATCAATTTGCTATGTGTTGCACAGGCGGAATTCCTGTGCAAACTAGCATTTTTTTAATGAACCCCGTTTACCGTTAGGCACACTGATAGGGAGCCACAAATGTAATTTCCTTCGTTGTGGTAGCAATACTTGTTTTTACTGGGCATGTTGTACAATCAGGGAAAAGAGATTATAGATCACAAGAGCATCTTCCACGGTAATAACGATGGAGTGGAAAAAGTCTAGCCCAATCTGCTATATTAGAAAATGGTTGTAACAAAGACAAAATATCACAGTCACTAAATTTAGAAGTCGATTTCGTACTTTGTATAGGTAGAAAAGAGTGTTTCTTTAGATGTGGAATCATTACTCAAAGTTAGGGCTTATTTTATACTTGTTAGGTGTTTATACTTGTTATAGGTTGTTATAAGTTATAATTAAGGTTGTAATAATTGTTGTTATAAATATTGTTTATATATATTGTTTATACATATTTTTATTATATATATATATATATGTTTATATATTGTTTATATATATAATAAATATTGTTGTTATAATTGCTGTTGTTAAAGGTTGTTATAGGTGTATACTTGTTATAGGTTGTTATAGGTCATACCTGTTATATATAACATTTCAAGTATATGTTTATACTTGTTAGGTGTTTATTCTTGTTATGTGCTTATACTTGTTAGGTGTGTATACTACCTACACAAAGTTAGGGCGTATTTCATACTTGCAGAGTAAGATGGTTGCATCAGAAGTCAGGTACTTCTTGAGGCAGTAGATAACTCTAATTCTTTCTAGCCACATTAACAAGAGATTTAATATACGTTTTCCATTGTAGGCTTATTTATATTGGGTGACATAGTATACCGATTTTGAAAAATGCATCAGAGACTTGACGCCATTCTTAACATTGTAATGCAATAGTAACATTAAAAATAAAATATACTATTTTGTTATCAAACTCATAATCCTAAGAGTTTATAACTATTGGGATTCATGCTGTCAATTGTTGTCGATATATTAACTAGTAATATATATTTGTTTTAATCTTTAAGTGATTCAAAAGGAACAGTGTCCATTAATTGTCACTCTGATTTCGTTATTTTGATATGCTGATGCTTTTATCGGCGTGATTATGGTAGTTGTCAGATATGTCGAGTAGTTTGTTAAGAAGTGGACACTAAATTAAAAAGAACAGAACAGGAAAAATATCATTTATATATGGTATTTTCAACAACGTTTGTGAAGCGTGATTATGCATGCAGTGAGAAACATACTGCGCATCGCTGTTTGTATTCTGTTAAGGGTGTGTTGCAAGTCTTAATTAAAAATTAATGGCTATATGTCTTAGGCATAACTCGTTATATTAACTCGTTGAATGCTTTCATTGAATGTTCCTTCATCCGGAATTATATACAAATCAAGGTGCATCTGTCAATGTGCCACCTAAGTCTATCACACAAGGATTTATACATCTCTATTGGTCGAACAGAATACTAGGTGATCGTTCATAGAAAAAACAAAGGGTAGTATTTTTGCTGTTGCTAAACTTATAAACACTTCACCTTTTTAAAAGTGTGCATTTAGATGGGAAATTGGGTAAGTGAACTGTAATAAATTAATCGGAAAATAACTCGCATTTTTAATATTAACGGTGTAAGAGATAACATACATTTACATCTGTTTATATCTTCAGAAAATAAATAAAAAAACAAAATAGGAAAGCTGAATTGGCATTTCAAATAGAAAGTGTATTAGAACACCTGCTGTTTTATTTAACATAGACATAATTGAGTCTGCGGATCAACGACATTCTGAAAGATACAGAAAAACACACAGACACATATTCTCCCACATACACACGGCACATTATTTTTATATGGTTCGTCTAACGAACGATGACGGTGTCAAAAATTCACCAGACTATGATGGCAAGTTGTTTTGTTGTTCTCGCCCCGTCACAAATCGCTAATGTTTATATTCCACTATTTCACGTTTTTTTGGAACGATTTCAGTAAATCTGAATATTGGCCTTAGCTCAGACTAATATTTAATGATATTATGTAATCACTCTGGTTCTGGTTACATCACCGAGATTAAGCGATTTTGATCCTGACCTTAGAGAATTGGTGACAATTCTAAAATATCAGACACTGTATGTGGCAGGAAGGCAAAACGCACTTGGCAATAAATAAAACTCTAGAGATGCCTTTTGCGAAAACTGGTAATCAACACATGTTTTGGCACCAAATAACAACCAACCTATTGGCACAAGTCATGTTCTCAATCAGGTGACGAAGCTCTCCGGAGAGAGTATTCATAAAAATACGTAGCGTGTTTTATTCCTCCATTCTTTATGCGGCAGTTGCTTTTCTAGTGTTTCAGGTTCGCTTCTCTCCTGGTAGCCTACCCACTATATATTAGTATATGTTAGTAGATACGGTATATATTATTAGCCTATCAACACCACATTACACACAGTCACGCCACGTTGGTCAACAAACTACCGATGCTCGCCTGCATCGCCCCACAACCCTACGTTGTATATCAGCTGTCCCTGCACTGTCCTGAAAAGCCACCATCAAGAAGGACCACTTCAACAAGCTCGTCACATGGACCCCTCGACGAGTCGCCTGAAGTAACAACGCCCATTCCAGGAGAATGCCACCAGCACCTGCTCTTAAGACCCGGTGACATCACAATACTTGAAGGAGCAGGATGAACGGCAGTGGACAATGTTCAACCGCCTCGCCGCGACCATAAAAGAATGTGGACTCAGGGACTCAGTTGTCTGCGACTGTGATCACCCTGATCAGACAGACGACCACAGCATCGGGCGATGTTAACAACACTGATCACCCAACGGTGAAGCCGACATAGCTGGTCTAAGCGACGAAACGCAAGCATTGCTTTCCTCAACCGAGCTGGTGATCTGACAACGTGATGCTGAAGCAAAATTAAGAAGAATATTCTCTCTTTTTATCTCAATAGGGATAATATTCAACACGCTGCTGAAGATCGAAACAGAGACATGGAGAAAGAGGGTAAATGAAAAGGAGATATTTATTTACTCCTCACCGAGTTAGGCACAAGGCCAGTTTTATCTTACTCCCACAAGTAAGATGTGACCCAAGATCGGTTCGAGCAAGTGGGGTAAAAAGCCAGCGCTCGAGAGGTGAGCACTCTGGCCATTTAAAAATTGCCTGGGCAGCCCCGTCGGCATTCCCCGGTAGGGACGCCTATGACAGTAAGCAATAAACTTACTCCTCCCCAAAGAGGGGAGGCGAAGCCAGGGAGGGTGGACCTCCTAGAACTGCAGAGGACAGGCGTGCAGTATCCATCGGAACAGATACTACACTTTGATCTTAGCCAAAATTTATTTAGATGGATGCATCCTGGAAAACATTAACTCCTAGAGTTAAGATTACATTCCCAGAATGCATACCACCTTAGGCATAAAAGCCCACTGTGGAAGGGGGGAAGGTGGGGGTCGGGGGTCATTGTGACATTTAAAAAACAACAGTTTGACATTTTTTATTTCAAACAAAGACAAAAACAAAGACATTTTTTATTTGACAAAAAGCAAAGAAAATGCACAATGACAAAAACCTACTCTACCCTAAGCTAGACATTCACACTAAAAAATTCACAGTCACTCTATGGCTTAACCCTACTTAAAATATCCCCAAAATGATAAATGAAACCATGAAATAACGTGGGATTGGGATACACATTAAAAACACCCAAAAAGAAAGAAAAATAAAGAACCAAATAAAATGATAAGGGGTGGTTAGTAGGACCCTTCCCTACCCTCTTGCTAAGTGCGGACCGCCCACTGTTTTCCGGCTCAACACCGAAAACAAGCAGGTCGACCCCTAAATGGGAGTGGGAATAAAGCGGGGCGTTCTGAAAATAAATTAATCGGGATCTGGGTACGGGAATGGATGGCGTCTTCCAAGATAATATTGCCAAGGGTTTCATCAGCCGAGGACAAAATAAATATGTGGAGTGGGCATCTTTGGAAGCTCTCTAGTGCCTGCAGAAAAACAAAGTTGGGACAGGACATCATTTACTCCTACTAGCTTATAGTTCGACTAGGCTAATAAAAAATAATTTTGTTTTATACTGGGCTGGGTTCCGTAGGACACAGTACCGTCTGCGCCATGCTAAGGCGGGAAAACGTATTCAAACCTGGACCCTCGTCGAATGCACAAACTAGTGTTGTGCACCCATATTCTATTGAACTCCATGCGATGTAGTCGTTTCCAATCGCATCTGATTTTCACTTTAAGCTGATGCTTAAAGTAAACAACCAGATCATGATCCGAAACAGACCCAACCCCATGAACCTCATCTAGACGTGTAACCCACGTCACTAATCTCGCTGTGGCTAGGATCGCCAGAAAAACCATTCTTTTCTCCCTAGACCATGGCGGCGCAACGTTGTTGATAACGTATGCTACATCAAGTACCATCGGCTGCTCGGCGTCGATGCGAGCCGTTACCTCTCCGACATACTCCCAGAGACGACGAACTTTGCTGCAAGTGAAGAAGGCGTGCTCGGCCGTTTCTTCCTCATTGTCCTCACAGCGCGGGCATAAGGGAACGTCCCTTATGCCATCCCTGCGTAATCTGCCATAGAGGGGAAGTGCATTTCGAACCAATCGCCAGGTCAGAGAATACTCAGAATTGTTGAGATAACTCTGGCCTGGCGCCCAACTCCACTGGGAGCGAGCCTCCTCAATCGACAATCCAAGCCGCGTCCCAAGCGGATCCGAAGCGGACCCCTCCACTAGATCCCGATATAGTCTCTTCCTAGACCGGGCAAGGTCACTGGACCCCGGCAACGCCTTAAGCGCGGCTCGGCATTCGGCGACGAACATGGACTCCCCTCTCGATCTACGTCGACTTTCGACCGAGTGGTCGGGTATGAGGTTGGGAAAGGCGTCCTCAACCGCAGGGACCCACGGAGCGTCCTCCGTCAGAGTACGACTCAGGAAAGCCAGTCTCTCGGCATGTCGATGACTTGCCAAGTCAGGTATCCCCAAGCCTCCATCGCACGGACGTTGCGTACAGACCTGTCTGCGGACGTATGCTTTCCGCCCGTTCCACAGAAGTGAAAAGAGCAAGCGCGTGAAAGCAAGAAGGCGGTCCGCGGGCAGAGGGAGTACAGACAGTCGGTAAAGTATGAGAGGAAAGACGTAAGTGGCGCACGCCTCAGCTCTCCCTTTCAAGGAAAGTTTCCTTCGAATCCAAGCCCTTACAGACGATTCGACCTTTGCCTGTACTTCCGACCAATTTTTTTCTAGCTGGAGACCCGGTCCGAACCAAACGCCAAGGATCCGAACCGGGCCATCGGTCCAGCTGAAGTCACCTGGAAGTGCGGTCTCTCCGCTCCAGGCAGCCAACCGCAGGCCGTTGGACTTGCTGCGGTTGACAATGGCCCCTGTAACCTCTTCGTAACGAGCGAGCGCCTTAATCACCGCTTCTATGTCTTCACGGCTGGACACAAAAACGGTGACATCATCGGCATACGCGGAAACCCTGGCTCGCGCATAGTGAGGAGGGATAGCGATTCCGCGCAGAGCTGGTGTAGCCGCCCCGTCCCATAATTTGCGAAGGAAGGGATCCAACGCCAGGACATAAAGCAGGGGCGACAGCGGACAACCCTGACGCACCGAACGAGAAACCACGAACGATTCCGACAGCCTACCGTTTACCTGCACCGCTACCGTCGGCAGACGATACAGAATGGAGATCCACTTGCGGAAGTCCGGATTAAAACCGGCAGCCTCTAAAACAGATTCCAAAAAACCATGGTCGACTCTATCGAAAGCCTTGGACTGATCTAAATTGATCAGCGCGGCTTCAGTGTCGTCTTCTATACCCTCTAGGATCGTACGGACCAGATGCAAGTTGTCTTGAATTGACCTCCCCTTCACAGCATAATTCTGCTCAGGCTCGATCAAATCAGCGATGACAATCTGCAAACGATGCGCAAGAACACGGGCCAAAATCTTTAACTCTGTGTTTAGCAGAGTTATGGGCCTGTAATCATCTAGATTCCCCCCACCAGGTTGGCTCCCCTTCTTCAACAATGTGACCACTCCTTTGGTAACCTGTCCAGGGATCGAGCCCTGAGCAAACCAGTGGTTAAACACATCCTTCAGAAGAGGAACAAACATGGGCGACAGCCTCAAGTAAACTTCGTATGGCAGACCATCGAGTCCTGGAGATTTGTTTAAGCCGACCTGCTTCAACGCAGTAATGATCTCACCCTCTGTAACCATGCCATCACAGCCAGCCGCTCGAGCCGCCTCTAGGCGGGGCGAGCCAGCCAAATAGCTGTCAAACTCCTGGACGCGGAGTCTGGGTAGTTGGGTGAAACGTTCCTCCAAATGCTCGCGGAACCCCTCGCAAATCTCACGAGTCGATACCAGGGTATGTCCTTCCAGGTTTTTCACCTTCCGAATGTACCCATCCGAGCCACGACGTAAAGCAGCCTTACGCTCAACAGCGTCAACGTTCACAGCTTCGTTAGAGACTTTCTTTAACCTAGCGCAAACTACTTGACCTTCATATCGCTCGCTAGCCAAGCGATTGAGGTCCCTCTTAATTAAGGCTATCTCTAGGGGATCCCCCCCAGCCACCGCCCGGGTCATCTTATCCTCTACACGCTTCTGTGTCCTAGCCCTATCTCGAGCGAGGCGCTGGCTATAGCGGACACAAAAGCGTCTAACGTGAGCCTTAGTTTTAACCCACCAACTACTCCCGATAACCGCCCCCACTAAACTCCGCTGAAGTAGTAACGTTAGCTTGTCCCGGAAGTCGCGTATCTCCAGTAAGGAGGTATTCAACTTCCAGTACCCAGCTAACCTAGGCCTATCACTTAAATTCAAACGGGCCATAACCAATTTATGGTCCGAATGACCTAACCAAGTGAACGTGGGACAAGATAAGAAATCTATGTCGCCTCTTCTAACTAACATTCTGTCCAAGTAAGTACTCGAAAAGAAGGCCGCGCTAGTATGCCACGTCCACATCTCCCGCCCTGGGTGATCAACGCGAAATCTGTCGACAAGATCGCATGAGGCGAGCAGGTCAGACAGACTGCTATCACACCTATCCGACCCTCTATTACCCCCGACCTTATCTATCTTGGGGTCAAGGACGGCGTTCCAATCCCCCATTAAAACTACTCGCTCCGGACCCCCGAGAAACGTCTCCAACCGTCGAAAAAAGGAAACCCTCTCACCAACAGCGTTAGGCGCATAAACCGCAACGATCCGAAACTTGCTGCTGTCAACGGCAACATCGACTACGACCAACCGTCCTTCCGCATCCGTATGAACAACGCGCACTGTCACGGACAGAGTGCGTCTCACTAGCAAAGAGACACCACAACTACGGACATTGCCATATGCTGAGATGACGTCATAGTCGTCAGTCATCACATCACAATCCCCATACGAAACGAAGTGGGTCTCCTCGATCGCAGCTATATCTACTTTAAGGGCCACGAGATCCCTCAGCACGCGAACAGCCTTGCTTCGAGATCTCATGCCTCTCACATTAAATGTGGCCAGGTTTAAAGCCATTATCCTTTATTTATATGTCGCAGACGGGCCTAAAGTCCTCGGGAGTGAGGACGCCGAAGGCCTGACCAAGACTGCCAGTCAGCAGTTCGGACGAAATCCGTCCGTCTCGAGCCAGACCTCCCACGTCCAGGGGAAAGGTTAGCTTTAAAGCCCGAAAAAATGAGGGATGAACATAAATGGGGACCCTCCCCGGACATTTAGAAGCCAATTTCCTTTTTGATGGATGCTCCTCGTCAACTAAGGTAACCCCCGGAATAGCCATCCTTCCCTCCTCCACCATTCTCCAAAGGGCGCGTGCCCTACTACTTTATCATGCCTGATAAAGGTAGTTATCATTGGGGCATCCCGGAAGTTCAGAGGGTTATCGACTCTTTTCCCTTTCACATGTGTGAACGCTCCTAACTGTTTCAGATAACCCCTCTGCCTATTACTTAGGTCCGACTGGACAAGTGTTGCGTCCGCCTCACAAATTCTTCCCCCAGGCAGGAAAGGGAGCTTCCGGGATCTTTCTCGTCTAACTGGTGGAGGAGTGGGTGCAGTTTTCGCCGTAACTTCTTCCGGCACTTCCTCGTCAGCAACAGTTTCATCCATAGCTACCTTGTCGGCAACAGCTTCCTCCGCCGCTACCTTGTCGGCAACAGCTTCCTCCGCCGCTACCTTGTCGGCTACATCTGCCTCTGGTTGTTTGGCAGTTTTATATGGGCTTTTAGGCTCTTCATCTGCCTCGGCCGATGCTACGGCCATGGATATCTCTTCAGGGGTGTTGGATTGGGGAGGGTATTTTGTTCAACCACAACTTCGGGTTCTGGAGATTGGGGTTTGGGTGGTTGAACGATTTCCTTGTCTGGACATGTCGCTTTCTGGTCTCGGCTCTTCTTTGCCCTGGTGTCCTTCTTGGGCTTCTGGACCGGCGGTACTCCTTCCACAGTCATGTCCTCCTCAGAGTCGTTATTTTCGTCTGATCCTGATGAGGGGAACTGAAACTTCCGTTTGACCGCAGGTGCAGGCTGATTTCCTGCTGCGGTTGGTGGTTTAGCGGGTTTCTCGCTCGTGCTTGGAGTCGGCTTTTTCCCCTTCTTGGCTGCCACCTTGTTCCAACCTTTTTCTTCTTCCGGTACTTCCGGTACTTCTTCCGGTACTGTTGGTTCTGTTGGTTTGGGGACATTTGTTGTCACTGTTGGCACTGCCACCGGGGTCTTTGGTGGGTTCCTTTTGGGGCACTCCTTTGCCATATGCCCCGACGTCTGACAGTGCCAACAAACCGGCCTCTTTCCCTCCACTATCACTGGCATCGACCAGGTTTCGCAGTATAGCTGCGCCGGTATCTCCCGGAATCCTTCACGAGTGAGTCGCATAAGGATTTTGTAGTCCCCCGTCTGGATATTTCGGGGACCACGGACTGGGAACACTGCCTCAACGTCGCCATACTGTGACATAATGGCGCCTATGTGTTCGAAGGCGACACAGCATGGGACGCCGAGAACTGACACAGTTGTCCTCCTCTTTGATAAATATTCGGGAGTCAATTTTATCCCGTTACTCGTATGCTCCCATTTTGCCACTCTTTCGGCTTCTGCCACGTTAGGGAGCAGAATATCATACATAGCGTATGATCGCTTTACTACGTAAGTAGCTGGGATCTTCAGATCCCCAAGTATTTTCATTATTTTGTCCTTGGGGACCCCAGTCAGCCCCTTCGTCTTTGTATCAGTTGTAACCAATGAGACTATTCGTCTCTTTAGTCTCTCCAGAGTGCCCGGGACTACTTTGATTGTACTTCCGTCGGTGAAGTCGGCGTATTTATCTCTGAAGAGTTGCCTATACTCCTCTGGAGTCTTCTGGGCCTGGGGTCCCCACGTCGATGTGGTTCCTTTGGAGTCCTTATTAAGTGTCTTTTCTGGCAAGACCTTTTTGGCCCCTTTCCTAACTCTTGGTCTTTCAGACCTACTCTCGTCTCCCTCAGAGCTGTCGGTTGATGATCCCCCCGAGGAGCACCCAAGAAACGACTTTGGCCTATACTGTCTCTGTGCCACCTCCAAGTCTAGAGACTGACACTTTCTTACCGGCTTCTGATTAAAGAATGGGGTGTCACTGAATTCGCCAAAACTTATGGTTTGGGTGCATTCGGGCATGCTACCCCCTGCCATAGAAAACGACCCGACTGGAGTGCCGCTCGGTGCGACCCCCCCCCCATAACCGAAACTGAGGTGCCCGGCGAGGCAACACCTCCTGGGGCGCACTCGGGTGTGCAACCCCCCTCCAACACGACTGGGGCGCACTCGGGCGTGCAACCCCCCTCCAACACGACCGGGGCGCACTCGGGCGTGCAACCCCCCTCCAACACGACCGGGGCGCACTCGGGCGTGCAACCCCCCTCCAACACGACTGGGGCGCACTCGGGCGTGCAACCCCTCTCCAACACGACCGGGGCGCACTCGGGCGTGCAACCCCCCTCCAACACGACTGGGGCGCACTCGGGCGTGCAACCCCCCTCCAACACGACCGGGGCGCACTCGGGTGTGCAACCCCCCTTCCAGGTCGGAGAACCGCTTTTTACATACCCGTCTCTAATATTCGTGCACATGTAGATGTTACCGCAATCCCAAATACAGTGACTGGTATTTCCAGTTTGTCACCAATCTGAAATCGACCACGTTTACTTACTTACCTACAGGGATCTTACGAAAACCGGTGTGGCCAATCAGATTTTACTGTATACTAATTATAATAAGTGTTGTTGATTAGTTACGGCATATTGAAGCGTGAATAGTGTATATTCTGTTAGTATATTGAGGCAATATCACTATTCGATGTCTAAAATATAATGGTCATGTAATGTGTTCGTCAGATAGTATATATTCGTGTAGATTTAAATGTATATTTTCTAAAATATCTAAAATAAAAATGGTATTCTGAGACAGTTCTCAATTAATTCGGACAATATGTCTAATAAACCTAAAACTAGGTTTATTTGAGCTTACAGCAAAATATATACAAAAAAATACTACGCGTGGCACTATTTTCATTCGCATTATAACATTACCCTGTTAAATGAAATCTTTCAGAAAACGATGGCGACTCATGTTAACACGTTGCCATTCGAATAATGTAATTCGAAGAAAACCAATAAACGGTAGCTTTAGGACTTGCTATCTTTGCTGTTCAATAATTATCCTTTCCTTCATCAGCTAAAAGAAGTAATTTTTAAATTCATGTTTTATCCGTGTTATTACTGACTCGAAAGTTGTTTTCGTATAAAGCAACTAAAGTGGTCCGTTTAAAATCTCTGGGAACAAACAGATTTGTTTCTTTTTTAAATGAAGAAATCTTGAACAAAAGAACGTGCGCGTTCTGAGTTATTGAAATTGTCTGGTGATAATTGTTCAATTATTTCGACATCTAAAAATGAGTTCTCAAACTAACACGACAAGGGCGTCATTTCAAAATGTTGTAGTGAAGAGGTTTTTTCCACCGTTGGCCAAATTCAGACCGTGCGGTAATGAAATGAAAACAGTTTTCATTTTGGACGGATGCACAAACAATGAAAACAACAACACTCACCATTGAGGACAGGAAAAATATTAATTATTCCTGAGGTTAAAAAATCGTTTAAAATATTTTTAATATTATATTATTTTCACAATATTTTTTCTCTAATCACGGACACAATTTAATTGCTATTGGAAAAACACGGTTAAACTTAAGTTGTCATACCTGTTCCAATAAGATTTATGAAGTTAAACCACGTTGATCCATGTCCATAATCAAATGGATTATAATGTCAGATTAATTGGTTCTGTATGTAAACACTATATCAAAGTGTATCAGTAGGCTGCAAACTTACTTAAAATTATAACTCGTGCTAGACTAGCGTCTAGTAAACATCGGTAAAAGCGTCCGTTTCGCATAGACTATGAGCTTAACTATAACACCGGAGTGACGTCCTATTTGAGGGGTGAGAAAAAGAAGTAGAATTGCAGATGTTTAGCGGTCTGTTCGGATGATAATTTCCAAATAAACCGAGTTCGAAACAAATTTTTACTGAATTACACTTTTAAACAAGCCACGCGTGCGTGTTCCCCCTCTGTATATGACTAGATGTGGCGAGTGTAAAATGCAATAAATTTGGGCAATTTGGGGTATTTTTGACCCCCTTTTGACCCCCTGGGGACGCGGACCATAACTTTTCTGAGGTCAAGGATGCTCATTTTATATCCAGAACAATTGCCTCTACATTTTCACCAAGTTTCAGAAAAATTGAATGGATGGACCAAACGTGAGAAAAGGGTCATTATTTGCCATTTTAGGGGGCTTTGACCCCTTGGGGGCGCGAACCAGATTTTTACCAAGGTCAGCGATACTTATTTTGTATTAGGGGAAATTGCCTCCACATGTTGGCCAAGTTTCAGAGAAATTGAATGGAGGGATGAAACGTTATGGGGCAAAAAATCTCATTTTTTGCCATTTCGGGGTCTTTTGACCCCCTGGAGGGCTAACCAGGGTTCTTTTCAAAAATCGAAGAATGTAACTTTCTAACCTGACCAAAGGTTCAACTTCATGCAAAATTTCAGTGTAATTAAATGGATGGTTGCGGAAAAAAATCCGGACGAACGGACGGAAAGACGGACGGACATGCCTCAAAACATAAGTCCCCCGATTTTATAAATCGGGGGACCAATAATACCTATGTTCACTCGATTTATATATAACGATAAACATACACTGTACTACAAAAATTAATAGAACTTTAAACGAATATGACTTCATTTATTTTTAACAATTATGAAAGTGTGTGAGTATCTGTTTGTCATACTGTGTGTATTCTAGGCACCAATTAAAGCCAATACAGTATATAGTGTCATCTTACTACATGACCGAAGATCAGCTGACAACTGATCTCATCTCTTTGTGTTTTATTTAGTATGATTATAATGGTGCTCAAGGAAACATCCTACCGTATTTCTTAGTAATGTTTTATGCTAGGTGAATCACGTTTCTTAAATGCGTTTTGCTTTTTTGACCAATAAATCAATTGAATATAATATTACACGAAAATATAATATTACACAAATAACATTTGTTTTATTAAGAAAACCAAAGTTGTTTTATTGTTTGCATGCTGAGAAAATAGCGTGATTTCCTCATACTATGCCTATGTGATATTTTCGTAATATCAAAACTCTGTTCACATATAGTACACGACTTTAAATGTTGTTTGTTTTTTTTCGTATATAAATATAAATTTACTATAAATATGTTCAATAGTTGTATATACTAAATCTGGGCTAGTGCGTCATCTACTAGTGCCTCTTTCCTTGACAAGGTCCAAA
>OY744535.1:36367844-36375344 GCA_963556195.1 Sepiola atlantica | reverse complement strand
AACAACACGATAAAAATATAAACATTTCTACGTTGTTAATTGCTTAAATAGTATTCTGAGAACAAATCGATTATATCGAGCAAAATGAATAGATTTTCAAAAGGTGACAAATGTTAAAATGGCGCTTTCATTAATTACGTTAGTGGGAATAATATATTAACAACATCAGTCAAAAGACGGCATACTTCCGGCTGACAACGTGAGGATAAACAAACGTCTTATCTGTACCTTCTTTCTTCATATCGTATGAAGTATTCTATAAGTTATACCAGGGAAACCTGAGATATCTAAAAAAATGTTTATCAGATAAGGCTGGAATTTAGCATGGTTGAAACTGTTATCAAATATAAATACAGTTGTATCGAATTGAGTAAAAATAGTAAAGTTAAAATCATGTTTAAATTTAGAATATCTATAATGAGCTACCTGTTTGTGAACATCTATTGATATACGACTGCATTCAATAATTTTTATTCATTTTAACATTCAAAGTTCGTACAGAAACATGGATTTCATAAGCTCTAATAAACTATATTCCATAACACAAAATACATACTTCTAAATCTATGTAAACATAGAATTGAATAACTAATAATAGATCCGCTATAGACGAAAACTCATTATAAAACTACCACTATATTGTAGAGCGATGTTCCCTTCCATTTTTTTGTTGGTCATTTAGAATTACCTCCCCTAATAGAGATAAACGATCGCGTCCATCTTTTACTTTCTACTAAGCTTCCTAAGCCTATGTAGTTTGCTCACAGTTATAACAAGTTGGTATATTACCTGTAGAGAGTTGAACCGTCGTATTTTATACATATAAATTACACGCTAATTGAACACTACTGGATTATCTGAAACACATTGTTGTAACCTGGTTGAAAAAGTAATCTGACCAGTGTTTTAACCTACTGACGATCTGATTTTACTATTGTATTTTTTTGTTATCATTGTCATATCATATTTATATTTCTGAAACATTCGTTGTCAGTACACATTAAAATAATACAGAAGCAGCATTTTGTTGTATGTATTCTCTGAAACAGCGTATATATATACAGTATAAATAAAAGTGTATACTAAAAAACAGATCTACTTGTTTTTGAGCACTTTTTTTATAAACACTGGAGTTTCAATAGGTTAACATCTATATGCAACAATATAATATACTAGCAAGTAACCGGTGCACGGCTTTGTACGGGAGAAGGGATAGTGGTAATGTAAATAAACAATGGTCGGATAGGAACCGAACCAAACAGGATTTTGGCGAACAGGAATTAAAACATATATCAGGATAATTGTAAGAAGAGGGTTTATCTTAATACGAAATGCCCCGAAAAGGAAAACAGGTCGGTTAAAAATGTGTAGAAGTATCAAGTGTTCATTCTTTGTTGGTAAATAAATAAAACGTTTAAGTTTTGTTATATGTTGATTATGTGTTCGTTTAGTTTCTAATCGAATTATTAGTATTAAAAAAAAAAATTCGGTTCAAATTCTGTCGAAGTATTAGTATTTATTTATTTTTTCTAAATAAATAAAACGTTTAAGTTTTGTTATATGTTGATTATGTGTTTGTTTAGTTTCTAATCGAATTATTAGTATTTAAAAAAAAAATTCGGTATAAATTCTGTCGAAGTATTAGCATTTATTTATTTTTTCTAAATAAATAAAACGTTTAAGTTTTGTTATATGTTGATTATGTGTTTGTTTAGTTTCTAATCGAATTATTAGTATTCAAAAAAAAAAATTCGGTTCAAATTCTGTCGAAGTATTAGTATTTATTTTTTTTTTCTAAATAAATAAAACGTTTAAGTTTTGTTATATGTTGATTATGTGTTTGTTTAGTTTCTAATCGAATTATTAGTATTCAAAAAAAAAAAATTCGGTATAAATTCTGTCGAAGTATTAGAATTTTTTTTTTTTTCTAAATAAATAAAAAGTTTAAGTGTTGTTATATGTTGATTATGTGTTTGCTTAGTTTCTAATCGAATTATTAGTATTCAAAAAAAAAATTCGGTTCAAATTCTGTCGAAGTATTAGTATTTATTTATTTTTTCTAAATAAATAAAACGTTTAAGTTTTGTTATATACTTATGTTTGTTTTATTTTTTTAACGGAGTTATATTCCCCTCTCTCCAATATAAACAATCAGTTCGGGGCAAATTCTGTTGAGGTACCAAGATGTAGTTTTCTGTTTGAAAATAAATAAAACGTATACTTATTTGTATATGTAGATCTGTTTGTTTTAGTTTGTAATCTAATTGTTATGAAACACCAGGAAAGGATTATTGATTTACTCCTCTCCAGGAGTTAGGCACAAGGCCAGTTTTTATCTTACTCCCACAAGTAAAATGTGACCCAAGGTCGAGTCAGGAAAGTGGGGTTTAAAAATTGCCTGGGCATCCCCGTCGGCATAAACTTACCCCTCCTTAAAGAGGGGAGGCGAAGCCTGGGAGGGTGGACCTCCTAGAACTGCACAGGACAGACCCATAGACCGGCGTAAATCAAGCCCCGAAGGCCAAGACAATACCAGTCTATGGGGTTCAGTATCACTCGGAACAGATACTACACTTTGATCTTAGCCAAAAGGCCAAGAACATCAGGAAAGGAGTAGTTATGTTCCAAATCTGTAGTAAATCGAAGCATAATTTTCGATGACGAAAAATAAAACGCAGAAGTATTTTAATGTTCATGAGTTAGATAAAAGTATATAGAAATACGATTTTTTTAAATTATAAATTAATGAAAAGTACAATTACCTGTATGTTTGGTTATTAAAAAATATCAGTGCGCTTACTAGGCGTTGTAAGTAACATGCTATGTATTAGTCATAAATTATTGGCGTGTTACCGAATTCTGAAACCGGTGTTTATTTAGTTCCTTGCGAAATAATAGTACTGCTACGGTAGCCGGTGTTTATAAAGTTGGTGAGAAGACTTTTTTGCGGGAATACATTTTGCTATCATCTCTTGCTGACTTATTTGGATGAGGCTTTAAGGCCAGTCAAAAGCTATGTTTTTGGTTAATGGCGTAAAAATATTTTACATGTTCCTGAAGCACGGCCAAAGGTACTACACGACTGAAGTGATGTTTTTCCATGCGTGCGATACATTGGTTTAATAGTATATTCTGAACTGATTTGGAGTGAAAAAATTGCCTATACTTCATATAGAATATGTACTACATACATACATACACATAAATATATATATATATATATATATATATATATATATATATATATATATATATATATATATATACATATATACATATATATATATATATTATATATATAAGTGTATATTAAGGTAAATTATTTAATATATATATATATATATATATATATACATATGTGTATATATATACCTTTATATATATATTTATATATATATATATATATATATATATATATATATATATATATATATATATATATATATATACATATATATATGAAGCAATCCAACAAAAGATATAAGCGTCCACTAATATCTTATAATTAGTTAAACATCCGGATAAAAACTTAAGCTCAATATACTAGATAATACATTAATATAATATAAAATGTATTACCTGTAGTAGTATAACCTGTATAGATACTTTGCTTGAACTTTGAATTGTAATACAATTTGATTGACACCTTATTTTATTACTTCATTTTATATTATAACATCATATATATATATATATATATGTATATATATATATACATATATATATATATATATATATATATATATATATATGTAGTGCACACCTCTCGGCTAAAAAACAACGGGAAACGGTTATGCTTCTCAAGTGTTCGCTGTCACTATTTATCTAGATATGTTACTAACATCTTCATATGGAATAACATAATTAAGTCAGTAATCAATTTTTTCTTATATACATTTTAATTATCGCTTTTGATGTTCTAGAGAGAAAACAACTATCGCGTATCTATTATCATAGAATAGAGGGGTTCTCATCGAATTTATTGCGGGCGACGTGTTAAGGATGAGGTTTCTATATAGCATTCTTCCTCACACTACTTGAATTCTTTTTATCTAGGGGTCAGGTTAACGAGTTTGTTTTCCCGACGAATTTGAGTGACGGGATGGAAGTACATAGACACACATACGCACGCGTGCTTATATATATATATATATATATATATATATATATATATATATATATATATATATATATATATATATATATATATATATATATATATATATATATATATATATATCGCTATTTACAAAGTTAATTTCTCCTTAATTATTAGCTAGTTCCCTATGACCGAGGGGTTAGCGCTATTGACTGCGAATTAGTGGCGATTTGTGATCGGAGTTCGCGCCCGCCGATCGTTGAAAATTAACTTCCTGCTCTGAAGATTGCGTTAGCATGAAACATCGATGTATGTAGGTAATAAATAATAAATATTCATTTATAAATGTTATATATATATATATATATATAAATACACACGCATATACACACCCATATATATATATATATATATATATATATATATATATATATATATATATATATATATATATGACGTGTTTTCGTTGTTTACCTGATTACCTCTCCTGCTGTCAGACTTCGTCTTCCATTTTCAGTTAAGAAACACATATTCCGTGACAATTTATGGACTTGTCTAATAGAATTCCAGCTTTAGACTGAAATCGGAGAATGTGTTGGTCTCTCGTGTGTTGTCCTATTGTTGTGTGACGGCTATACACACTATTTCGCTTCGTCTGGACATATCGATCCGACAGGTGAACAAACACCAATAGGAGGTCGTGGGGAAACGGATACGATGCACAGACAGACGGATGGAGGGTGTTGCTATGCTGTCCCGCGTCCGTGTCTGTTCTAACTGACTGCAGTGTTTTCATAGATAAAGTCAGATACAAAAATATTACGGGAAATCAACAGAAAATAAATAATATTAACACTCAATGTGGCTGTGTCCGGTTCCCAATCACCGCTTTCTTTGACTGTCTAAAACATTTTCACTTTTTTAAAACACCTTGAAGCTATTCTAAAGATTTGTCGATTGATTTTTCGGTAGTTAGTGCTGACAATACTGTTTCAATTGTGAGTATGACAAACAAAGAATATACTGTTTCAAATTAAAGCATGATAGACAAATAAAATGCTATTTAAAACACACCAAACAAAATACTATTACAAGCTGACTCATAACACAACACAGAATAGCTATCTAAAGCTAAACCATAATCGGACAAAGTACATTCTGTACATTCTGTTAGCATAATAGAGACGGCAATCTAACTAAATAGAGTATTGATTTACTCCTCTCCAGGAGTTAGGCACAAGACCAGTTTTTATCCTACTCCCACAAGTAAGATGTGACCCAAGGTGGAATCGGGAAAGTGGGGTTTGAAAAGCCAGCGCTCGAGAGGTGAGCACTCTGGCCATTTAAAAATAGTCTGCGCAGCCCCGTCGGCATTCCCCGGTAGAGGCGCCTCAGACAGTAAGCAATAAACTTACTCCTCCTCAAAGAGGGGAGGCAAAGCCTGGGAAGGTGGACCTACTAGAACTGCACAGGACAGACCCATTGACTGGCGTAAATCAAGACCCGAAGACAAAGACAACACCAGTATGGGGTGCAGTATCCATCGGAACAGATACTACACTTTGATCTTAGCCAAAAGACCAAGAAGTTATTTATGGAGTAAGCAGAACCGACAAAGGTAAATTCTATTTTAGAATAAGCGTATTAATGTTTTCAGAAAATGAAATAATAATTACATGTTTCTATATGTTCGCATTGGGTATTTGACTCTAAAATTGATAACAATCTCTCACAGAATAAACTCCTGGATCAGAAAAGAAAAAGAAAAAACAACAACAATATACTCAGCGATATACTAACCATTCTTCTTAAATGTTTTTAAATATGTTTGAGGAACAGCTATATATACTTAAGTTGTCTAACTTATTTATTTGCTACAATAATACTTTAGAAAAGGAGTATATATCTAGACACGCACTATTTACACACACACACACACACAAACATATATATATATATATATATGTGTGTGTGTGTAAGTAAATTTCGCGTACAACAAAATCGTAGGATAAATTTCAGAGGAAACATTTTTTTAATCAATGAAACGGGCGGTTGAAAAAAAAAGAAAATTGCTTACATTTTCCTTAAGGCCGTATCGTCTGACCCTCTAAGAGGAAACGTCAGAATGATAAATTAAAAACTTTGAAACTCGAATGAGATATGAGGGGAAAATTGTTTCAGTTAGAGAAAACGATTGAGAGAGAAAAAAAAACAATTCTCGACCAAACCTGTGTAGACAAAAGATTTTGAAGCATCAGTTGGAGATCTTTAATGATTCAAAGCCACCATAACGTTGATATATATATATATATATATATATATATATATATATATATATATATATATATATATATATGGGAAAATGAAAAAGGAAAACCAAAAAATGGATGTTTTTTATGTGTACATCAACGTTTCGTCTTTATTCATAAGACTTCATCAGGATGATGATATAGAGAAAAGATGTCATGCAAGTACAGATACATGTAGGGTAGACATATTGGGAGGAAAAATAAAATAAAATTAAAATAATGGCCACTACTCGGTGGACGTCCGTGCTTGTTAGAGAATAAAAATGAATGAAGAAATGAGTGGGGAAAAATGGAAGGATGGGGTGAGCAAGGACTACTGTGGCTGGTGGTAAGAGAAAGATGTGGAGGATGAGCAGGGGTAAACGTTGATGTACACATAAAAAACATCCATTTTTTGGTTTTCCTTTTTTATTTTCCCATCACGTCGGATTACCTTCATCCTTCTCTTCCCATATATATATATATATATATATATATATATATATATATATATATATATATATATATATATATATATATATATATCGTTTTCAAAGATTAGTTAGTTGTTTAAGTATGTCAAACCGCCATAACCTTATCAAATAATCTCTGAGAAATGACCTTGCTTTCTGACTTTAACTTGTAGAAATTAGTCTAATGCGGGTTACTAGCTCTTTAAAAGAGTTGATCTCGGCCTTGACGACTATCCGCTTAGAAGAAAGATCAATTTCACCACTTTCCTATGTTTATAGAAACCAATGTAGGACAACGATAATATGATCTAAAATCTACGGTTAAATGATTTCCGATAATCTTGCATTGAACTGCCACTACTTTATAATCATAAAGACTGGCAGAGTGATACTGCTTTGTACAAGCGTGTTTACCTGTAACCCGTTCATAACAGATGTCTCACTGGTATCTCGTCTGTAACCCAGGCAAAACAAAAGGGGTATGACGACGAAGTAGTCTCGAAGTGTGGAGATGAAACAATGAAAAGGGTTAACACTCGGTTAAAGCACCGACTACATGTCGACTCAAACGGGATCGTTAAAGCTCTATCTCATCGATCAAATATAATAAGAATAACCGCCTTGTTTACTTAGTAATAAA
>OY744535.1:36360344-36362844 GCA_963556195.1 Sepiola atlantica | reverse complement strand
TTTAATTTTTGAAATGTTTAATTTCTTTCCTTCTTCTTTTTCTCTATCCCTCCACTTCGTTCTCTCCAAATATGATCTGAGGTTAAGATCAGATTCTAACTCTGCCTGATGAGATCTCAGTTTATAGTAACTGTTGATCGATAGCATCGACATGCCAGTGTCGCAGATTTTGTACATGTCTGTGTAAATAAAATTATCATATATATATATATATATATATATATATATATATATATATATATATATATATATATATATAAGGTGAGTCAATGAAAAATAATTAGACCTGCAAATGGAAACAGATCAATATCTTCAGTTCTTCAGAACAAGGAGCATTTAGTTAATAAAAATATTTCTTCTTCTTCTCTTTCAATTTAATTTCTTAAGCCAGGCTTTTCAAAGATTAAAATCTTATCATCGGAGGAAGTAGTCATTGATAAGTTGACGAATAACAACAGTCAATATTCAAAATTTGAAAAATGTTTCTTTTAAAAAAAGTTCTTTTTAAAAGGTTTTAAAAGTTCAAACGGGTGTGTTTCAATGTAAATAAAAAATATATATATATATATATATATATATATATATACAGGGTGGGCCAAAATAAGGGTCCTATCTTTAAATTTGAATAACTTGAATTTGAATAACTTCCACAAAATAAAAGTTAAACTCACCAAACTTTATGTGTGTGTAGACTGACCCTTCCGAGATTTTTTGAAATAAACAAAACAAATTTTAGCCGAAAAACACTTCTTAAAACTTACAAAAACTAAAGTATTGTTTTTTACACTGTTTTGAGTTTTTTAAGCAAAAATAATGTTTTCTAAATGAGGGTACGTTCCTTAGGGCTAATACGGCTCATGCTTGCTTCGGAAGGGGTCCTTTACTTATTCTAAAAAAAAAAAAAAAAAAATCAATAAATAAAAAAGTTATGAATTTTTAAAAATAGGACCCGTATTTTTGCCCACCCTGTATATATATATTCTTATTTTTTTCACATTCGTTCAGAGTTATGCGTTTACAAGGATTATGAAGGTCAAGTTATTTTACAAAGTCAGAATACATTGTTTTATAATAATAGACCCTCTATCCTTCCCCTTTGTCGTTTTGTTCTCCTGTCATTGTTATATCGTATTACACCCCCTTATTTCTCACTCACCGCCGTCCCGCTTTCTTCTCATACTCTTCATTTACTAATTTACATTATTTTATTGTCTCACTCATTTAAGATAAAAAGGTGCACACTGACCAGAAAAGCAATCAAAGAAGGTAACAATAAATTATATTGTGTTTTAGTAGTATATATATATATATATATATATATATATATATATATATATATATATATATATATATATATATATATTTCGGGTTGAAGTGTGTTATGCACCACGACGATACAGAGATTAACACCAGTTACAGGGGAGTAGTAAGAAAGAGAACAGGGACGGAGTAAAGATCAGAAACGGAAGAGGAACGTTAGAAAGAGAAAGGACCGGAGGGACACATTATCAAGATATCAAAGTAGACCGACAATTATATAAAATTATATTAAATGGTAAAGATATTTAGTAACGCACTTCCGAGAAAGAAATGAATGGTGTAAATAAATAAAAGGGATAAAAGCGAGAGAGAAATTGAATATAGATATGGTGAGAGATAGGAAGAAGGAGTAAGAGATAGATATATAGATAGATAGATATATTGATAGATATAGAGAGAGTTTGAAACGAAAGTAATAGAAAATAACTAGAAGTAAGAGTGTGATTAGTCATCTCTGAGCAGGGCAAAAAGGCAATTCGAGGATAATTACTGTGAGACAAACACCTTCAGTATTGAAGAAGATTGTGTTACTAAGCAGAATTTGATTATTTAAGAAGACTATCAAACAGTAATTAGTTTTCATTTTGCTTAAAAAATAACCATATTGTAGGAGCCACGTTGTATTGTGTTGCAAAGACGTGTTTTCTTAAGTTGTTTTCAGAAAATATTATTAGGGATTTTAAAAGAGTATGGACGTATTCGTATCCTTATTTTTGCTAGTTTGTTACCCTGCTTTTCCACATTTCCTTAAGCAACTTCACATTCTGTCTGAAAATCTCATTTCGTATTTACTCATGCATATATATATATATATATATATATATATATATATGTATATATATATATATATATATGTGTGTGTGTGGGTGTGTATGTATATATATATATATATATATATATATAATCAGTCACCCATTATAAATGATACTTTTTATAACATGTTGATAGTGTTCTATTTTTCGTCCTTTCTATAATGTTAAGTTCGACTGTATATTGCTATATTAGATGGTTGGACAAGGGCAAGAATCATCAATAAAGTGTTACTCGTGTTGTGAAGTTGTTCCACAGTAAATAATAAATAAAGGAAGTCAAGTCGAGGGTTGGTTTAACAAGTGTATTAACAAAGTAAGAAAGTGACTAGCTCTTGGCTAGACAGTTACAAGACTGTGCTTTGTCTTCA
>OY744535.1:36250344-36355344 GCA_963556195.1 Sepiola atlantica | reverse complement strand
ATATTAACATATCACATATTCAATATCACATATTACATATTCTTAACATATTCTTAACATAGCACATATTCTTAACATATTAAACATCACATCACAAACATTGCATGTATTTGAATTTTTTGCTTACAAATTTAGATTGAATTTAGTTGACGTAGCCGACGCTAGGTAAACTTTTGTTTCAAACGTTTTTAGTGATCAGTAACTTAGTTTATGAGTAAATCATGTAGATACAAATATATAAATATATACGCTTACAATAATAATATAACTATTTAAAGAATAAAGAGAACCCCCTTCTCTGTGTGTATCTGTCTATTTTTTAATACAAGAATGAAATGGGTCAATTCGCATGAACAAAAGTATCTACATGTACAAACTGAAGATGTGCAGGGCTATTTCCGAAAGTGGGCTAAGTGTGTGCAAGCACAAAGAGGCATAATTTGAAGAGGATTAGGGTCCCAACTCCTGTCACGTATTTGACATATTTTTTTCTGGACTAAGGTCGGATACTGTTTTGACAGGCCTTGTACATATATATATATATATATAAGACATCACACAATACACCCTACAAACTGGTCGATCATAAATTAAAGTTGCGTGATTTAGAAGAGAAGATGAATACATCAGAAAACAGTGTGTTTACCATTTTGCATAAATATTTCTCAATCAAAATTTTCTGTTCAAAGTAGGTGTATGTATGCTCACAGTTTGCAAGATATATATATATATATATATATATATATATATATATTTATTTATATATATATATATATATATATATATATATATATATATATATATATATGTATGTATGTATGTATTTATTTATGTATATGTATTTTATATTTGTACTCCATAGACCATGGGTAATTAATCCAAAACGTTTATTTTGATGCTTTTTTCAACTCATCAAAGTACGGAGATAAAAAAAAATGTTGTTAGAACCAATAAAATTATGGTTTCGGATCAATTAACAATGAAAATATAAGATATATATATATATATATATATATATATATATATATATATATATATATATGCTCTGAATCTTGTAATACAGCTTCATTGAACTTATAATTAGAAATAATACAGATATTATAATGACGATGATTATTATTTTCAAATATAGATTCTTTGTAAAAGCACATACATATATATGAATATTTGTATACATATAATATATATAAATATGTATATATATATATATATATATATATATATATATATATATATATATATTCGAATTATTTTTTCTTCTTTCTCGTCTACTTTCTCTCGTTGTTTGTACTCTATCGAATCAACTCTAGCGATCTATACTGAGTTTGCCCTATTCGTCCGTAAACTGAGGCACTGGTGACTCATAAAGCACCTGTCGTATTAATTTGATATTTTTCTCTTCAGATGGAAGAATATAGGAATGGAGAAAGATATTTATAAATTAAGTCGTTCGGAAAAAGGTTAAGATGCAGGAATTATCCCGGAATTAATAAGAAACGTCCGTGGAAGGGGTCGGATTGTGACCACGGCTTTGATAATTTCAATCTTAATCGCTAGCCAGGAGACAGAAGGGCGAATAAATTGCTTAAGTGGTCGTTTTTATGCAGTTTTCGTCTATTTCCTTTCCGCGCCCATCATTTCGAAATAAATGATCCGTAAGTTTTCAGGGCAATAGAATGGATAATAATTGGCGAGGGAGCTCGACTCAGCAAATTATTTCAATTTTTTGACTGGGTATTTTTGATTCAGGGATTTTGATGACAAACAGCTTGAGCATAAGAAATTAGGATTGACATTATTTTTAAATTAAGCGCAAATAGAACATACAAAATGTAAAAATAGAATAATATATTTATATATATCATGTGTTTTTTATAATAACAATAATAATAAAATGATTACTAATAATAGAAATGATGATAATAAAAGTCGTAAGAATAATAATAATAATAATAATAATAATAATAATAATAATAATAATAATAATAATAATAACCAGTCACACTGAAGATGGAATAGGAAAAAAACTAAAACACAGAAACGAACACCAACACATGAAACCTAGGCACAGAGGATGAAAGAAATTTTATAACATGCCCCCCCCCCAAAAAAAAGAGCGATTGAAACAGCTTTGGCTGATAACATATTAAATATTCGTGAATAGTCAAGGGGGATGGAAAGACCGATGAGGGAGAACACTAACCAGATATCCACTGGAAGAGTGCGGGGAAGACCGGGACCTTGGGCCGACTTATTGCTATCTAAATTCTAGTAAAGACCAAAGGTCGTTACCAGCGAGAAAGCAATAGTAATCGTATGTTGTGATAACGCCATTTGCAATACTTATCAAAAGAGATTGAGAGTACCCGAAATCGTTGGAGACTTGCTGGCACTTAGCCTCCAGGGAGCACTTTTGGATATTATTAGTGAGCAATCACTGATGATGACCTGTGTGAGAATTCCTAGTAAGTACATGTAATGATAGTAATAACACACCCACATTCACTGCGAACACTACCGACTAACATGGAAGTTGCAATAGAAATAATTTTAAAAAACATAGAAATAACATCACTACATGAACTGCATGGAAGTTGTAATAGAAATAATTTAAAAAAAAAACATAGAAATAACATCACTACATGAACTACAAGGAAGTTGTAATAGAAATAATTTTAAAAAAAACATAGAAATAACATCACTACATGAACTACATGGAAGTTGTAATAGAAATAATAAAAAAAAAATAGAAATAATATCACTACATGAACTACATGGAAGTTGTAATAGAAATAATAAAAAAAAACATAGAAATAATATCACTACATGAACTCAAGAAAACTGAAATTGAGAGAAATTCCATAAACGTCTCCGACCCCTAAAAAAAGTCATGGGCCGAGTCCCGACTGAAATCACACTAAATAGTCGTTAATGATGAAGATGGATCGAAAGTCATGAAAAGGAAAGCACTGATCAGACATCCAGCGGAAGGTTGCAGTGAGTACTAGGATATTGGGTATGCTTATTGCAACCCAGATCACAGAGACGACAATTGTTTTTTGCCAGCGAGAATAAAATAGTAAACAGCTGTTGCTATCACGTAAACTCATTTGCAATGCTTATCGAAGGAGACTTGCTGTGTGTTCGGGCTCCAAAGAACACCATCGGCGGTTATCATTGAGAAATCTTTAATAATTACCTGTGTGAGAACTTATAGTTAGTATTGCATAATAATAATAACAATAATAATAATAATAATAATAATAATAATAATAATGATAATAATAATAATAATAATAATAATAATAATAATAATAATAAGAAGAAGAATAGTTGCAATGGTAGCAAGAGCAGTAATTGTAATATTAAATAATATTTACCTGATGTTCGAGATTACGTCATCAGTACACTTGACTGTTATAACTATCTAAGCAGAAGCTTCCTATAACAATCTGGTTCGTCAGCAACTTAGGGTAATTATTGATACATGTTTTCAAAACAATTTAGGTTAAGAAAAATGTATCGATTTTTATATCATATAATATCAGCAGTTGTCTCTTTTTTTTGATAATACCCGCGTGATTGTTGTCCTGACTGGACCACCTCAACGTATAAATATTATAACTCTTAATTAAATGCAACGTAAGGAAATACGGAAATATCTTATCAGAGACACATTGTCATATTACATCGTTCGTTAGCTAACTCCAAATTAATCACTGCAACGAATTGCGTTTAAAAAGTGACACGTACATCAAAAAGTACTTTTTGCCGAATGTAACTAATACCGAAGTCAACAATTTATTCTTTAGAAAGACCTTCGTATAGTACGCAAAAGAAAACGGCCCCAAGATTTCTTTATTTGAATTACACATTTCCTACCCATTTTTTTGTTTTATGGGAAGATCTAGATGCTTTGTGTTGTTGACAAAATATTTTTTAGAAAAGATACACATGTGAAAGTAATGTGGCTGAGAAAATACAATATAAAAGAATTAGAAAGATCGTGACTTATAAACATTCTGAAAATGGGCGTGGGTAAACTTTAATGCTACACACGTATTTTTGCGAACGGATTTGAGGTGAATATAACAATTTTTGACGAAGAGAATTATATTAAATTAAAACCTGAGAACAACAATGTATGATCGATACCAATAATGCACTTGTGTAACAATTAGAAAACAAAATAGATGTGCCTTCGTTTTATAGGAAAACTACACTCACATTCTCGATCCTGGCTAGTAAAGTTGCATAACCAGATTACGTGCTACGATACCGCGAAATAATTTGCTTGTATAAGACAACATGCGCCCGAACTCCTTCGTGGGTTGTGCATTCCGGTAAGTGATATCGCAAGCTAGCATTAGTAATAATGCAGTGATACTCGCTAAAACATACGGAGCATACCTCAGATGTTGTTAGTTTTTATATAAACATTAACATTTTCTCCTTTGGTGCTTGTTGCGTTTTGCCTATATGTTAAGAATACTGTGCGTGTCGAATCAATTAGAAGTCTTCGACCCAGGACTAATGTCGTGATCTATTGAGCCACAATGTCGATTTCTGGTACAGTGAAACAGTCTGTGTATATATATATATATATATATATATATATATACAAGAAATTACCAATCAACAAAGGACAAGTAACAAGCATATAAATATGTACGCGTTTGTTTATTACTTGTCTTAGGGCATTGCTAATTTCTTAAACTATTTGTCTTAGTTGATGTACGAATCTTAGCGTAGTTGTGTAGATTACTTTTTTCCATCAATTATATATAAGTATATGTGAATTTGAGTTTAACATATACTGTTATATTCTGTATTTCCAAACCCAGAAAAATAGCAATCCGTCTAACATATCGATATATATATATATATATATATATATATATATATATATATATATATATATATATATATATGAATATTTGAGACATAAAATTCAGGAATTAGTTTTGTTTATATTCGTTCCAACAGTGCTCGACACTAAAGTAGTTATATTTTAGATGGTACGTATATATATATATATATATATATATATATATATATATATATATATATATATATATATATATATATATGAGAAAAGAAGGATGAGAGTAATCCAACGTGATGGGAAATGAAATAGTAAAAACCAAAATATGTTTTTTATGTATTCATCAATGTTTCGTCTTTATTTGTAAGACTTACTCAGGATGATAATTTTAAGAAAGATAGCATGCAAGTACATGAAAATATCGGGTTGACATGATGGGTTAATGTGCTCCCAGTAGTGCCAACTACATTAACCAATTATGTCACCCCAATATTTTCATGTACTTGAACGCCATTTTTTAAAAAAATTGTCATCCTGAGGAAGTCTTACGAATAAAGACGAAACGTTGATGAATACATGTTAAAACATATTTTGGTTGTTTCATTTTCATTTCTCATATATATTTATATATATATATATATATATATATATATATATATATATAAGTATACATTTTTATTTATACAAACATTATTGGTTACATATGTGCATACATGTTTCGGTTGCACTTTTACCAGAAATTCAACCTCATCAGACCAAGAATTTTCTCGAAACTTCTTGGTCAGATTAGGTTAACTTTCTGGGAAGAGTGCAACCGAAACATGTATGCACATATGTAATCAATAATGTTTGTATAAATAAAAAGTTATACTTATAAACAGCTCTACTTGTTATTGAGTACTTTTTATAAACACTTGAGTTTCTACGGATTTATATTTACAGAAACTAATACAATACATGTACGATATATATATATATATATATATATATATATATATATATATATATATATATATACGGGGTAAGGTACACGATAATTCATGAAAATGAAATGTCGTGATGGACAAAATGTTTGAAAAAACTGACAACTGGAAAACAAGTTAGAGTTCAGGAAAAAACAAAAACAAGAGATTTTTTGACCGGTTTCGTTAATGGCGAACGTGTTGTTTTTTTTCTCATGCACTTTTACTTGTTTTCCGTTGGTCATTTTTGTCACAAGCACTTATATATATATATATATATATATATATATATATATATATATATATACATACATACATATATATATATGAGTCATTTGTCTTTCATTGACAAGTGCGACTCATACAATTATACTTATACAAGATATACTATTTTGTATAATGTTTTAGTAGATTCATGGGTTGAATAATGCGATTTTAGATATGGTACGCGATGTCAGGGTAGTAGTTCTATGTATGTACTTAAAAGGTTCTTATTAAATGTAATTTTCGAGCCAATTAAATAAGAGATTTGATTTTAATTACTTTCAAATTTCGTGTGAGACGTAATGTTCATGAGAATTTACAGAAGTCAAACACAGATAAGGACACAATAATATATACATGTGATGTGTCAATGTTTTTTCTTATGAATACTCATACTTAGGAAGGAGTTAAGATTAAAATATTTAGCGTGGATTCGGTCCGCAATGGGATTATTTTTAGGGAGTTGGGAAGCAGTTCAGCATTATCAGTTATGGTTGTTGGATAGCACGGGAATTGTCGATTGCCCATTATTAATAATCATTATAGATTTTCCAGAAGTCGGAAGTTTATAATTACTGCGTTAGTTTCAGCATGTTGTTGAAGGATATGCGATGGGTTTAACACAAATTAAGTAGTAGTTCAACCGATTCAAAATGGTCGTACATAAGCGGAGCGGAGCCAACGTTCTGGCAGTCTTCAAACTGCTCGGAGTGCAAATATTGTTGAGAGGGAGCGAACAAAGAGATAATGCCGAATGCGACGGCGGAGAGAAAAACTATTCAAAAAGAAGACTTCTGGAGGTATTTGGGACAATGGATGGGGCAGTGGGTTAGGTTTGTGAAATAACAAGGGACTTACTTTGAAGTGGAGTAGGGTACCTACCACGTCACGTATTTGAAATATTTTTCTGGACTACGTTCGGATTACTTTTTGGACCGTCCTCGTATATATATATATATATATATATATATATATATATATATATATATATATATATATATGGGAAAATGAAAAAGGAAAACCAAAAATGGATGTTTTTTATGTGTACATCAGCGTTTCGTCTTTATTTATAAGACTTCATCAGGATGATAATATAGAGAAAAAATGTCATGCAAGTACAAATACATGTAGGGTAGACATATTGGGATGAAAAATAAAATAAAATAATGGCCACTACTGGGTGGACGTCCGTACTTGTTGGAGAATAAAAATGAATGTTGAAAGAAAATGAGTGGGGAAGAAGGTGGAAAGATGGGGGTGAGCAAGGACTACTGTGGCTGGTAGTAAGAGAAAGCGGTGGGGGATGAGCAAGGATAAAGTGGATGGAAGAGAGGGAGTGGAGGAGAGGGGGGAGGGAGGTGTTTGACCAGATGGCTGCGGTCAAGATTGAAGGGGAAAAAGTAAGTTGGAATGTTTGTGTGTGAGGGGTGTATGCAGGGAAAGGAGGATGGGTAGAGAAGGAGGGGGGGCTGTGATTTTGGTGGATGGGCGAAAGTTATGGTCTTAGAGAGCGTTTTGAGAAAATGAGGGAATTTAAGAAGGGGTATGGAAAAGTGAGGGTATGAGAGAAATAGTTGAGAGGGGGAATGGGTGAGGGGGAGAGGGAGGATTTGTTGTGATAGGGTATGAAATATTTGAAATATTTGGAAAATGATAGCAATGAGTGAGGCAGTGGAGGGGTGGAGAAGGGAGGTAATTGAACGGGTGGGTATGGAATATTTGAAATATTTGGAACATGGGAAAGTTTCGTTGGACTGTAGTGTTAAAAATGTGAGGAAAAAAACGGAACGAGTAAGGAGAAAGTGAGGATTCATGGAGGAAAAGGAAGGGTGTGAGTAAGTGGAAAAGTGTCATAAAGGTTAGGGATGAAAATAAATGTTATCTATGATCAGGCAAGAGTCTTTGTTCTGTAAGGATGATCTTGCTTATTAAGGGTGATAGGTTAAAGAAGCCATTTCGTTGCTTGATAGTGGTGGAGGCGGTGATGAGAGCAGTTTCCAATAATCTTCGCCGAGATTTATTGTAGATGTATTTAGTGATTTTGGCTTGTTCAAATTTGAACGCATGACCATGTTCTAGTGCATGGGAGAAAAGTGCACTGAGAGGGTTGTTGTTTTTTTATGTCCCTTTTGTGTTCATTTAATCGTTTCTTTAATTCACGTTGTGTTTCTCCCACGTAAAATTGATGGAGAGTCATTGCATGGGACAGTATATAAGCCGGCATGGGATGTGGGTGTTTTTTGGAAATGTCTAGATGTGTTTAATGTGTGTTTTATGGATTGAGATGTGGTTTGTATTCTTGGAATGCCTAGTTTCTTAAGCGTGTTGCATATGGATGTGTTATTGGAATGCGTGGGTAGGAGAAAGGGTCTGTCTATGAGAGAGGTGTTAGGAGTTTGATTTTTTTGTGTGGTGTTTCTGGAGAATATTTGGAAGGCTTTTTTCTTGGCATTTAATATAAAATGTGTGGGGTATTGCAATGTTTTTAGGGAATTAAAAATGTACTTTATTTCTTCATCTATGTGTTGGGGGCTACATATTCTAAGGGCGCGTAGAAAGAAGCCTATAATTATACCTGTTTGAATCTTGCTATGGTGGTGGGAGTAGAAATGTATGTAGTCATTTTCGTGAGTGTTTTTGCGGTGTACCTTAAATTCTAGTTTGTTGTTGGACTTAATTATAAGAGTATCTAGGAGGGGAATGGAGCCGTTTATTTCAGTCTCATGGGTGAATTTTATGGAGGGTTCTACTGTGTTGAGTTTTTCTGTAATATTCTTGATTTTTATGTCTGTGGGGAGGAAAATTAAAATATCATCTATGTATCTAAAGTATTCGATGTTAGGGGGTAGTCTATATTTGAAAGGACCGGATTCTAAGAATTCTAAAAAGAGGCAGGCTAATACACCGCTAAGGGGGTTGCCCATGGGGAGTCCAAATTTGTGTTTGTAGAATACTTCGTTAAATTGGAAATATGTTATGTCAGTGATGAGTCTAAGTATTTCTATAAAAGTGTTGGGGGGAAAAGGTAGGTCGGTTTTTATTTTCTTTATATGTGTGTGAAGTAAGTTTAGGCATTTTTTAACAGGTACGTTAGTGTAGAGCGAAGTTACATCTAGGCTATGTATATTTTTATTTTCTACGTTGATGTTTTTTATTCTGCTAAAAAAGTTGCCTGAATTTTTGATGTGGGAAGGATTGATGGTAACCATTAGTGGAGTGAGGATGTTAGCTATGGGCCGTGCGATTTTGTGTGTGGTGCTACCTATGCTCGATACAATGGGACGCATGGGGATGTCAGGTTTGTGGGTTTTGGGGAGCCCGTATAATGTGGGAATGATGGGGTGATATTCAATGTTTGATGCCCATTTTTTGTTGTTCTTTATTAGATGTTTGAAAGATTTGTTAAAATGTTCTATGTTTTTATCTATAGTTTTTTGGTCAGTTTTAGTGTATGTGTTTTCGTCGGATAATAGGGTAGATATTTTTTTGATATATTAATTTTTGTCCATGATTACTATGCCCCCTCCTTTGTCTGATGGTGATATGATTATGTTGTTAACTAGGTGTTTAAGAGTGGCTATGTATCTCTTGGGTAAGACGGGGTCATTAGGGAGAGTGGTGGTGGTTGAGATTATGCCTTGAACGAAGCCTTTAGTGAAATCTGTGTCAGTGTGTCTGTAATTTTTTAGAACTGTGTTGGTGGTGGTGTTAGAGTGTATTCCAGTGGCGAATTTTAAACCGAAACTGTGAGCTTCAGTTTCTATGTCAGAAAGTTTATAGGTAATGAGGTTGTTTATGAGTTCCGGACGTCCTAAAGTTTCCCATTTGCTGTTTAGGATAAGTTTGTTGAGTTTGTTGTTTAATCTGGTTGTATGTTGTGCATTGAATATTTTGATGGATTTAGTGATGTTATCGATAGTGTTGGGCAGTATTGTTTTTTTATTTTAGGTTTATGCCCAATGTTCTGGCCTCGTGGAAAAGGTGTGCACTTTTGTGTTTTAGTAGGTTTGCAGATGATGTTAAATATGTTTGAATGTAGTCAGGAAAAATGTGGTGCGAGTGTTTAAAAATGTAAATGTACTTGCTGGTATGACCTTTTCTTCGATGCATCTCAGCAGAAAGTTTCTCCTGTTGTTGTGGGAGTTGGCTGCGAATAGTGGGTTTTTATATTTCCGTAGCTTCTGCTGGAAGGTTTGGTTTTCCATTTCGACAAAATGGGAAGAGAAGGATGAAGGTAATCCGACGTGATTGGAAAATGAAAAAGGAAAACCAAAAATGGATGTTTTTTATGTGTACATCAACGTTTCGTCTTTATTCATAAGACTTCATCAGGATGAAAATATAGAGAAAAAAATGTCATGCAAGTACAAATACATGTAGGGTAGACATATTAAGAGGTAAAATAAAATAAAATAATGGCCACTACTGGGTGGACGTCCGTACTTGTTGGAGAATAAAAATGAATGTTGAAAGAAAATGAGTGGAGAAAGAAAGTGGAAAAATGGGGGTGAGCAAGGATTACCTTCATCCTTCTCTTCCCATATATATATATATATATATATATATATATATATATATATATGTGTGTGTGTATATGTATATATATACATATATATATATATATATGTATATATACATATATACATATATACATATATATATATATATACATATATATGTGTGTATATGTACATATATACATATATATATATAATTATGTATATATATACATATATATATGTATATACATATATATATATACATATACATATACACATATATATATATGTATATATATATACATAAACATATATATGCATATATATTTATATATATATATGTATATGAATATATATATATATATTTGTATGAATATACCTATATATCATACTTTGTTTGAATTATTATTTGTCTACTTTCATCATGAAATGCTCAAAGCATGACATTTCTGTGTACGCTGTGAACTTTAATTTACGCGCCTCTATCGAAAACATGTCTTTTAGAACGAAGTAAACACGGCAAAACATGCCATTCTACCTATGTTGTCATGGCAATATGCTTCTGATAAAAATATGTTTGATGAAATTGAAAATTGCAAAGATGAGGGAAGCAGAAAAGTGTTTGATTTTTTATGAAAATATATGTGTCGGTTTTTAGAGTAGAAATACGGAATAATTGAGGAATAATTTACCGATGTGAAAAAAGCTAAAGAGAAATTAGCAGACACGTGCTTGTAATAGGACGAAAATAAGCGTTCGCCAAAGAACAGGAATTTATATATCTCTCTCTCTCTCTCTCTCTATATATATATATATATATATATATATATATATATATATATATATATATAGTTGTATGCCGATCATTATAGTTTTAGTATTAAATATCAGTGACAGTGCAAAGTGTATAGAAAAAATAAACGAATTTCAAAAATATAAATTCCTGTTCTTTGGCGAACGCATATTTTCGTTCTATATATATATATCAACTATTTATGAATGTGTGTATAATTATCGCGACATCACAGTAAAAGTATTTATCTAAGAGCCAAAGTAAACGCATAGTTAGAATGTGTACCTTCGAAACAATGTCCTGATCGTTGTAAGATCTGTCTGCGTTGTGTCTTTCTTTGGAACACATTATGAAGCATAAAAACCATGTTAAAATAACATTACCATCAAATATTTCTTAATTAATTTTTGACGATGGAAATATTTTTATCTGTCAGACAAGTGAATATGCTTTATGCTGGACTCATTCAAGTTGGTTAAAAAGAAAACGTATTTTCGTTTGAACGGTGGCCGTGTGGATAAATGGCTTGCTTTTATTTCGGAACAGTCAAAATAATATAAAATAATACCTCTAAGTATTCTAAAGAATGAAACAATCAAACAAAGTGACACAGCAATAAAATGTAGTGACCAAACAAAAAATGTAGTGACCCAGCAATTAAACTGAGGACCAAACAATAAAACGTAGTGACCCAGCAATAAAAAGTGGTAACCCAAAAATAAAACGTAGTGACCCAGCAATAAAAAGTACTGACCCAGTAATAAAAAGTGGTCACCCAACAATAAAAGCTGTGAACCAAGAATAAAAAGTAGTGACGCAGCAATAAAAGTAGTGACCCAACAATAAAACGTGGTGACCCAACAATAAAAAGTTGTCACTCAACATAAATAGTGGTGACCCAACAATAAAACGTAGTGACCCAGCAATAAAAAGTGGTCACCCAACAAAACAAAGTAGTGACCCAGCAATAAAAGATGGTGACCCAAAAATAAAACGTAGTGACCCAGCAATAAAAAGTGATGACCCAACAATAAAACCTACTGACCCAGCAATAAAACGTAGTGACCCAGCAATAAAAAGGTGTGACGCAACAATAAAACGTAGTGACCCAGCCACAAAAAGTGGTCACCCAGCATAAAAAGTGGTGACCCAAACATAATAAGTAGTGACAAAGGAATAAAAAGTGGTCACCAACAATAAAACGTAGTGACCCAGCAATAAAACGAGGCGACCCAGAAATAAAATGTAGTGACCCAACAATAAAACGTACTGACCCAGCAACAAAAAGTAGTGATCGAACAATTAAACGTAGTGACCAAACCATTAAAGTGGGGACTTAACAATAAAACGTAGTGACCCAGCAATAAAAAGTGGTGACCTACAAATAAAAGAGATGATCCAGCATTACAAGTTGTGACCCAGCAATTCAAAGTGGTCACCTAACAATAAAGGTTGTGAGCCAACAATAAAACTTACTGACCCAACCATGAAAAGTCGTGACCCAACTATAAAACGTAGTGACCCTGCAATAAAACGTGGTGACCCAGCAATAAAAAGTTATGACTAAACAATAAAACGTACTGATCCAGCCATAAAAAGTCGTTATCCAATAATAAAACGTAGTGACCAAACAATTAAATTAGTGACATTACAATAAAACGTAGTGACCAGGCAATAAAAAGTGGTGACCCAACAATAAAACGTTATGACCTAGCAATAAAACGTAGTGACCCAACAATAAAACGTAGTGAACCAACAATAAACCGTGGTGATCCAGCAATAAAAAGTTATGACTAAACAATAAAACGTACTGACCCAGCCATAATAAATCGTTATCCAATAATAAAACGTAGTGACCAAACAATTAAATTAGTGACATTACAATAAAACGTAGTGACCAGGCAATAAAAAGTGGTCACCCAACAATAAAACGTTATGACCTAGCAATAAAACGTAGTGACCCAACAATAAAACGTAGTGAACCAACAATAAAACGTGGTGATCCAGCAATAAAAAGTTATGACTAAACAATAAAACGTACTGACCCAGCCATAATAAATCGTTATCCAATAATAAAACGTAGTGACCAAACAATTAAATTAGTGACATTAAATAAAACGTAGTGACCAGGCAATAAAAAGTGGTGACCCGACAATCAAAACGTTATGACCTAGCAATAAAACGTAGTGACTCATCAATAAAAGTAGTGACCCAACAATAAATTGTAGTGACCCAGCCATAAAAAGTAGTGACCTAACAATAAAAGTGGTGACGCAACAATAAAACGTAGTGACCCAGCCATAAAAAGTAGTGACCTAACAATAAAAGTGGTGACGCAACAATAAAACGTAGTGACCCAGCCATAAAAAGTGGTGACCAACAATAAAACGTAATGACCCAGCTATAAAAAGTAGTCATCCAACAATAACAGTGGTGACCCAGCAATAAAAAGTTGTGACCACACCATAAAACGTAGTGATCCAGCCATAAAAAGTGGTGACCCAACAATAAAACGTAGTGACTCATAAATTCAAGTAGTGACCCAACAATAAAACGTTGTGACCTAGCGTTTAAAAGTGGTGACCCAGCAATAAAACGTAGTTACCCAGCAATAAACAGTAGTCACCCAACTATAAAAGTGGTGACCCGGCAATAAAACGTAGTGAATCATCAATAAAAGTAGTGACCCACCAATAAAACGTAGTGACCTAGCCATACAAAGTGGTCACACAACAATCCCAGTAATGACTCAGCTATAGAAAGTTCTGAACCAACATAAAAACGTAGTGACCCAGCAATAAAAAGTTAGGACCCAGCCATAAAAAGTAGTGGCCCAACCATAAAACGTAGTGACCCAACAATAAAACGTAGTGACCCAGCCATAAAAAGTGGTGACCCAACAATAAAACGTAGTGACTCATCAATAAAAGTAGTGACCTTACAATAAAACGTAAGGACCCAGCCCATAAAAAGTAGTGACCCAACAATAAAAGTGGTAACCCAACAATAAAACGTAGTGACCAAGCCATAAAAAGTGGTGACCCAACAATAAAACGTAGTGACCCAGCTATAAAAAGTAGTCATCCAACAATAAAAGTGGTGACCCAGCAATAAAAAGTTGTGACCAAACCATAAAACGTAGTGACCCAGCCATAAAAAGTGGTGACCCAACAATAAAACGTAGTGACTCATCAATAAAAGTAGTGACCCAACAATAAAACGTTGTGACCCAGCGTTTAAAAGTGGTGACCCAGCAATAAAATGTAGTGACCCAGCAATAAACAGTGGTCTTCTAACAATAAAAGTGGTGACCCGGCAATAAAACGTAGTGACTCATCAATAATACGTAGTAACCCAGCAATAAAAAGTGGTCACCCAACAATAAAAGTGGGTACAACGCAATAAAAGGTGGTGACCCAAAAATAAAACGTAGTGACCCAACAATAAAAGTGGTGACCCAACAATAAAACGTAGTGACCCAGCCATAAAAAGTGGTGACCCAACAATAAAACGTAGTGACCCAGCAATAAAAAAGGGTGACCCAACAATAAAACGTAGGGACCCAGCAATAAAAGTAGTGCCCTTACAATAAAACGTTGTGACCCAGCGATAAAAATTTGGTGACCCAACAATAAAACGTAGTGACCCAGCAATACAACGTAGTGCCCTAGCCATAAAAAACGGTGGCCCAGCAATAAAACGTAGTGACCCAACAATAATACGTAGTAACCCAGCAATAAAAAGTGGTCACCCAACAACAAAAGTAATGACCGAGCTATAGAAAGTTCTGACCAACATAAAAACGTAGTGACCCAGCAATAAAAAGTGGAGACTCAGCCAAAAAAAGTGGTGCCCAAACCATAATACGTAGTGACCCAACAATAAAACGTAGTGACACAGCAATAAAAAGTGGTCACCCAACAATAAAAGAGATGACCCAGCAATAAAACGTTGTGACCCAGGCAGAAAAAGTAGTGACCCAACAATACAACGTAGTGACCAAGCAATAAAAAGTAGTAACCCTGCTATAAAACGTGGTGACCGCTCAATAAATGTAGTGACCCAGCCATAAACAGTAGTGACCCAACAATAAAACGTAGTAGCCCTGCCATAAAAAGTGGTGACCTAACAATAAAAGTGGTGACCCAACAATAAAACGTAGTGACCTGCAATAAAAAGTGGTCACTCAACAATAAAAGATGTGACCCAGCAATAAAACGTAGTAACCCAGTCATGAAAAGTGGTGACCTAATCAATAAAACGTAGTGACCACGCAATAAAGGTAGTGACCCAACAATAAAATGTCGTGACCCAGCGATAAAAAGTGGTGACCCAACAATAAAACGTAGTGACCCAGCTATAAAAAGTGGTTACCCACTAATAAAACGTAGTGACCCAGCCATAAAAAGTTGTGACCCAACAATAAAACGTAGTGACCCAACAATAAAAGTGGTGACCCAGCAATAAAAAGTGGTGACCCACCAATGAAACGTAGGGACCCAGCCATAAAAAGTTGTGACCCAACAATAAAACATAGTGACGCAACAATAAAAGTGGTGACCAAGCAATAAAACGTTGTGACCACCATAAAACGTAGTGACCCAGCCATAAAAATGGTGACCGAACAATAAAACGTAGTGACTCATGAATAAAAGTAGTGACCCAACAATAAAAAGTAGTGACCCAACAATAAAAGTGGTGACCCTACATAAAAACGTAGTTACCCATCTATAAAAAGTGGTTACCCAACAATAAAACGTAGTGACCGAGCGATAAAAAGTGGTGACCCAACAATAAACCGTAGTGACCATGCTATAAAAAGTGGTTACCCAACAATAAAACGTAGTGACCCAGCCATAAAAAGTGGTGACCCTACAATAAAACGTAGTGACCCAGCTATAAAAAGTAGTCATCCAACAATAAAAGTGGTGACCCAGCAATAAAAAGTTGTGACCAAACCATAAAACGTAGTGACCCAGCCATAACAAGTGGTGACCCAACAATAAAACGTAGTGACTCATCAATAAAAGTAGTGACCCAACAATAAAACGTTGTGACCCAGCGTTTAAAAGTGGTTACCCAGCAATAAAATGTAGTGACCCAGCAACAAACAGTGGTCTCCCAACAATAAAAGTGGTGACCCGGCAATAAAACGTAGTGACTCATCAATAAAAGAAGTGACCCACCAATAAAACGTAGAGACCTTGCCATAAAAAGTGGTCACACAACAATAAAAGTGGTGACAACGCAATAAAAGGTGGTGACCCAAAAATAAAACCTAGTGACCCAACAATAAAAGTGGTGACCCAACAATTAAACGTAGTGACCCAGCCATAAAAAGTGGTGACCCAACAATAAAACGTAGTGACCCAGCAATAAAAAAGGGTGACCCAACAATAAAACGTAGTGACCCAGCAATAAAAGTAGTGCCCTTACAATAAAACGTTGTGACCCAGCGATAAAAAGTTGGTGACCCAACAATAAAACGTAGTGACCCAGCAATACAACGTAGTGCTATCGCCACAAAAAGTGGTGACCCAGCAATAAAACGTAGTGACCCAACAATAATACGTAGTAACCCAGCAATAAAAAGTGGTCACCCAACAACAAAAGTAATGACCGAGCTATAGAAAGTTCTGACCAACATTAAAACGTAGTGACCCAGCAATAAAAAGCGGAGACCCAGCCATAAAAAGTGGTGCCACAACCATAATACGTAGTGACCCAACAATAAAACGTAGTGACCCAGCAATAAAAAGTGGTCACCCAACAATAAAAGAGATGACCCAGCAATAAAACGTTGTGACCAAGGCAGAAAAAGTAGTGACCCAACAATACAACGTAGTGACCCAGCAACAAAAAGTAGTAACCCTGCCATAAAAAGTGGTGACCGCTCAATTAATGTAGTGACCCAGCAATAAAAAGTAGTGACCTAACAATAAAACGTAGTAGCCCTGCCATAAAAAGTGGTGACCTAACAATAAAAGTGGTGACCCAACAATAAAACGTAGTGACCTGCAATAAAAAGTGGTCACTCAACAATAAAAGATGTGACCCAGCTATAAAACGTAGTGACCTAATCAATAAAACGTAGTGACAACGCAATAAAGGTAGTGACCCAACAATAAAACGTAGTGACCCAGCGATAAAAAGTGGTGACCCAACAATAAAACGTAGTGACCCAGCTATAAGAAGTGGTTACCCAACAATAAAACGTAGTGACCCAGCCATTAAAAGTGGTGACCCAGCAATAAAACGTAGTGACCCAGCTAATAAATGTAGTGACCCAGCCATAAAAAGTTGTGACCCAACAATAAAACGTAGTGACCCAACAATAAAAGTGGTGACTCAGCAATAAAAAGTGGTGACCCACCAATGAAACGTAGGGACGCAGCCATAAAAAGTTGTGACCCAACAATAAAACGTAGTTACGCAACAATAAAAGTGGTGACCAAGCAATAAAACGTTGTGACCACCATGAAACGTAGTGACCCAGCCATAAAAATGGTGACCCAACAATAAAACGTAGTGACTCATCAATAAAAGTAGTGACCCAACAATAAAAAGTAGTGACCCAACAATAAAAGTGGTGACCCTACATAAAAACGTAGTGACCCATCTATAAAAAGTGGTTACCCAACAATAAAACGTAGTGACCCAGCGATAAAAAGTGGTGACCCAACAATAAAACGTAGTGACCATGCTATAAAATTGGTTACCCAACAATAAAAGGTAGTGAGCCAGCCATTAAAAGTGGTGACCAAGCTAATTAACGTAGTGACCCAGCCATAAAAAGTTGTGACCCAACAATAAAACGTAGTGACCCAACAATAAAAATGGTGACCCAGCAATAAAAAGTGGTGACGCACCAATAAAACGTAGTGACCCAGCCATAAAAAGTTGTGACCCAACAATAAAACGTAGAGACGCAACAATAAAAGTAGTGACCAAGCAATAAAACGTTGTGACCCAACCATAAAACGTAGTGACCCAGCCATAAAAGGTGGTGACCCAACAAAAAAACGTAGTGACTCATCAATAAAAGTAGTGACCCAACAATAAAACGTTGTGACCCAACAATAAAAGTGGTGACCCTACAATCAAACGTAGTGACTCATCTATAAAAAGTGGTTACCCAACAATTAAACGTAGTGTCACAGCCATAAAAAGTGATGACCCCGCCATAAAACGTAGTGACCCAGCCATAAAAATTGTGACCCAACAATAAAACGTAGTGACCCAGCAATAAAAAGTCGTCACACAACAATAAAAGTGGTGTCCCAGCATTAAAAAGTGGTGACCCAACAATAAAACGTAGTGACCCAACAATAAAACGTAGTGACCAAGCCATAAAAAGTGGTTACCCAGCCCATACACGTAGTGACCCAGCCATAAAAAGTGCTGACCCAGCAATAAAACGTAGGGACCCAACAATAAAACGTAGTGACCCAGCCATAAAAAGTGGTGACCCAGCCAATAAACGTAGTGACCCAGCCATAAAAAGTGGTGACGCAGCAATAAAACGTAGTGACCTAGCTATAAAACGTAGTGACTCAGCCATAAAAAGTGGCGACCCGACAATAAAACGTAGTGACCAAGCCATAAAAAGTGGTGACCCAACAATAAACCGTTGTGACTCATCAATAAAAGTAGTGACCCAACAATAAAACGTAGTGACCCAGCGTTAAAAAGTGGTGACCCAGCAATAAAACGTAGTGACCCAGCAATAAAGAGTGGTCACCGAACAATAAAAGTGGTGACCTGGCAATCAAACGTAGTGACTCATAAAAAAAAGTAGTGACCCAACAGTAAAACGTAGTGACCCAGCGTTAAAAAGTGGTGACCCAGCAATAAAACGTAGTCACCGAGCAATAAAAAATGGTCACCCCACAATAAGAGCAGTGACCCAGCCATAAAACGTAGTGACCCAGCCAGCAAAAGTAATGACCTAACAAAAAAACGTAGTGACCCAGCTATAAAAAGTGGTGACCCAACAATAAAACGTAGTGACCCAGCCATAAAAAGTGTTGACCCAGCAATAAAACGTAGTGACCCAGCAATAAAACGTAGTGACTAAGCCATAAAAAGTTGTGACCCAACAATAAAACGTAGTCAACCAACAATAAAAGTGGTGACCCAGCAAAAAAATGTGGTGACCCAACAATAAAACGTAGTGACGCAACAATTATAGTGGTTACCAGCAATAAAACGTTGTGACACACCTATAAAACGTAGTGACCCAGCCATAAAAAGTGGTGACCCAACAATAAAACGTAGTGACTCATCAATTAAAGTAGTGACCCAACAATAAACCGTAGTGACCCAGCCATAAAAAGTAGGGACCCAACAATACAAGTGGTGACCCAACAATAAAACGTAGTGACCCAGCCATAAAAAGTGATGACCCAACAAAAAAACGTAGTGACTCATCAATAAAAGTAGTGACCCAACAATAAAACGTAATGACCTAGCCATAAAAAGTAGTGACCCAACAATAAAAGTGGTGACCTAACAATAAAACGTAGTGACCCAGCCATAAAAGGTGGTGACCCAACAATAAAACGTAGTGACCTTGCTATAAAAAGTAGTCATCCAACATTAAAAGTGGTGACCCTGCAATAAAACGTTGTGACCCAGCCATAAAAAGTAGTGACCCTACAATAAGAGTAGTGAGCCAGCAATAAGAGTAGTGACCCCGCAATAAAAGTAGTGACCCAACAATAAAACGTAGTAACCCAGCGATAAAAAATGGTGACCCCACAATAAAACGTAGTGACCCAGATATAAAAGTGGCAACCCAACAATAAAACGTAGTTACCCAGCTATAAAAAGTGGTTACCCAGCCATAAAAAGTGGTGACCCAGCAATAAAACGTAGTGACCCAGCAATAACACGTAGTGACTCAGCCATAAAAAGTTGTGACCCAACAATAAAAGTGGTGACCCAGCAATCAGAAACTGTGACCCAACAATAAAACGTAGTGACCCAACAATAAAGGTGGTGAACAAGCAATAAAACGTTGTGACCCAACAATAAAACGTAGTGACCCAGCCATAAAAAGTGGTGACCCAACAATAAAACGTAGTGACGCATCAATAAAAGTTGTGACCCAACAATAAACCGTAGTGACCCAGCCATAAAAAGTTGTGACCCAACAATAAAAGTGGTGACCACACAATAAAACGTAGTGACCCAGCCATAAAAAGTGGTGACCCAACAATAAAACGTAGTGACCCAGCTATAAAAAGTAGTCATCCAACAATAAAAGTGGTGACCCTGCAATAAAACGTTGTCACCCAGCCATAAAAAGTAGTGACCCTACAATAAGAGTAGTGACCCAGCAATAATACGTAGTGACCCAACAATAAACGTAGTTACCCAGCGATAAAAAGTGGTGACCCAACAATAAAACGTAGTGACCCAGCAATAAAAGTGGCGACCCAACAATAAAACGTAGTGACCCAGCTATAAAAAGTCGTTACCCAACAATAAAACGTAGTGACCCAGCAATAAAAAGTAGTGACCCAGCAATAAAACGTAGTTACCCAGCAATAACACGTAGTGACCCAGCCATAAAAAGTGGTCACCCAACAATATGATGACACAGCAATAAAAAGTGGTGACCCAACAATAAAACGTAGTGACGCAAAAGTAAAACGTCGTGACCTAACAATAAAACGTAGTGACCCAGCAATAAAAAGTGGTGACCCAACAATAAAACGTAGTGACCAGCAATAAAAAGTGGTGACCCAACAATAAAACGTAGTGACGCAACAGTAAAACGTAGTGACCCAACAATAAAACGTAGTGACCCAGTAATAAAAAGTGGTCACCCAACAATAAAAGAGATGACCCAGCAATACAACCTAGTGATCCAGGCAGAAAAAGTAGTGACCCAACAATACAACGTAGTGACCCAGCAAAAAATAGTAGTAACCCTGCCATAAAAAGTGGTGACCGCTCAATAAATGTAGTGACCCAGCCATAAAAAGTGGTGACCCAACAATAAAATGTAGTGACCCTGCCATAAAAAGTGGTGACCTAACAATAAAAGTGGTGACCCAACAATAAAACGTAGTGACCTGCAATAAAAAGTGGTCACTCAACAATAAAAGTGATGACCCAGCAATAAAACGTAGTAACCCAGCCATGAAAAGTGGTGACCTAATCAATAAAACGTAGTGACCCAGCCATAAAAAGTGGTCACCCCACAATAAAAGTTGTGACTCACAATAAAACGAGGTGACCCAACAATAAAACGTAGTGACCCAGCAATAAAAGTAGTATCCAAACAATAAAACGTAGTTATCCAGTAATAAAAGTGCTGACCCTGCAATAACACGTTGTGAACCACCCATAAAAAGTAGTGACCCTACAATAAAAAGTAATGATCCAGCAATAAGAGTAGTGACCCCACAATAAAACGTAGTTACCCAGCGATAAAAAGTGGTGACCAAACAATAAAACGTAGTGATCCAGCAATAAAAGTGGCGACCCAACAATAAAACGTAGTGACCCAGCTATAAAAAGTGGTTACCCAACAATAAAACGTAGTGACCCAGCCATAAAAAGTGGTGACCCAGCAATAAAACGTAGTGACCCAGCCATAAAAAGTTGTGACCCGACAATAAAACGTAGGGACCCAGCAAAAAAAGTGGTCACCCAACAATAAAAGTGGAGACACAGCAATAAAAAGTGGTGACCCAACAATAAACCTAGTGACCCAGCCATAAATGGTAGTCATCCAAGAATAAAAGTGGTGACCCAGCCATAAAAAGTGGTGACCCAACTATAAAACCTAGTGACCCAGCCATAAAAAGTGGTGACCCTACAATAAACCGTAGTGACTCCTCAATAAAAGTAATAACCCAACAATAAAACGTAGTGACCCAGCAATAAAACGTAGTGACCGAGCAATAAACAATGGTCACCCCACAATAAAAGTGGTGACCCAGCAATAAAACGTAGTGACCCAGCCATAATAAGTACTGACCCAACAATAAAACGTAGTGCCCCAGCAATAAAAAGTGGTGACCCAACAATAAAACGTAGTGACCTAGCCATAAAAAGTAATCACCCAACAATAAAAGTGGTGACCCAGCAATAAAAAGTGGTGACCAAACAATAAAACGTAGTGACTAAGCAATTAAAAGGGGTCACCCTACAATAAACATGGTGACCCAGGATTAAAACGTAGTGACCCAGCCATAAAAAGTGGCGACCCGACAATAAAACGTAGTAACCCAGCCATAAAAAGTGGTTACCCAACAATAAATGTGGTGACCCAGCAATAAAAAGTGGTTACCAAAAAATAATACGTAGTGACGCCACAATAAAACGTAGTGCCCCTGCCATAAAAAGTAATGACCAACAATAAAAGTGGTGACCTAACAATAAAAAGTAGTGACCCAGCCATAAAAAGTGGTGACCTAACAATAAAACGTAGTGACCCAGCAATTAAAAGTGATGACCCAACAATAAAACGTAGTGACCCAGCAATAAAAGTAGTGCCCTAACAATAAAACGTAGTGACCCAGCCATAAAAGGTGGTGCCCCAACAATAAAACGTAGTGACCCAGCAATAAAAGTTGTGACCCAACAATAAAACGTAGTTACCCAGCCATAAAACGTAGTGACCGAGCTCTAAAAAGTGCTGACCCAGCAATAAAACGTAGGGACCCAACAATAAAACGTAGTGACCCAGCCATAAAAAGTGGTGACCCAGCCAATAAACGTAGTGACCCAGCCATAAAAAGTGGTGACCCAACAATAAAACGTAGTGACCTAGCTATAAAACGTAGTGACTCAGCCATAAAAAGTGGCGACCCGACAATAAAACGTAGTGACCCAGCCATAAAAAGTGGTGACCCAACAATAAACCGTTGTGACTCATCAACAAAAGTTGTGACCCAACAATAAAACGTAGTGACCCAGCGTTAAAAAGTGGTGACCCAGCAATAAAACGTAGTGACCCAGCAATAAACAGTGGTCACCGAACAATAAAAGTGGTGACCTGGCAATCAAACGTAGTGACTCATAAAAAAAGTAGTGACCCAACAGTAAAACGTAGTGACCCAGCGTTAAAAAGTGGTGACCCAGCAATAAAACGTAGTGACCGAGCAATAAAAAATGGTCACCCCACAATAAGAGCAGTGACCCAGCCATAAAACGTAGTGACCCAGCCAGCAAAAGTAGTGACCTAACAAAAAAACGTAGTGACCCAGCTATAAAAAGTGGTGACCCAACAATAAAACGTAGTGACCCAGCCATAAAAAGTGTTGACCCAGCCATAAAACGTAGTGACCCAGCAATAAAACGTAGTGACTAAGCCATAAAAAGTTGTGACCCAACAATAAAACGTAGTCAACCAACAATAAAAGTGGTGACCCAGCAAAAAAATGTGGTGACCCAACAATAAAACGTAGTGACGTAACAATTATAGTGGTGACCAAGAATAAAACGTTGTGACACACCTATAAAACGTAGTGACGCAGCCATAAAATGTGGTGACCCAACAATAAAACGTAGTGACTCATCAATTAAAGTAGTGACCCAACAATAAACCGTAGTGACCCAGCCACAAAAAGTAGGGACCCAACAATAAAAGTGGTGACCCAACAATAAAACGTAGTGACCCAGCCATAAAAAGTGGTGACCCAACAAAAAAACGTAGTGACTCATCAATAAAAGTAGTGACCCAACAATAAAACGTAATGACCTAGCCATAAAAAGTAGTGACCCAACAATAAAAGTGGTGACTCAACAATAAAACGTAGTGACCCAGCCATAAAAGGTGGTGACCCAACAATAAAACGTAGTGACCTTGCTATAAAAAGTAGTCATCCAACATTAAAAGTGGTGACCCTGCAATAAAACGTTGTGACCCAGCCATAAAAAGTAGTGACCCTACAATAAGAGTAGTGAGCCAGCAATAAGAGTAGTGACCCAGCAATAAATGTAGTGACCCAACAATAAAACGTAGTGACCCAACGATAAAAAATGGTGACCCCACAATAAAACGTAGTGACCCAGATATAAAAGTGGCGACCCAACAATAAAACGTAGTGACCCAGCTATAAAAAGTGGTTACCCAGCCATAAAAAGTGGTGACCCAGCAATAAAACCTTGTGACCCAGCAATAACACGTAGTGACTCAGCCATAAAAAGTTGTGACCCAACAATAAAAGTGGTGACCCAGCAATCAGAAGTAGTGATCCAACAATAAAACGTAGTGACCCAACAATAAAGGTGGTGACCAAGCAATAAAACGTTGTGACCCAACAATAAAACGTAGTGACCCAGCCATAAAAAGTGGTTACCCAACAATAAAACGTAGTGACGCATCAATAAAAGTTGTGACCCAACAATAAACCGTAGTGACCCAGCCATAAAAAGTTGTGACCCAACAATAAAAGTGGTGACCACACAATAAAACGTAGTGACCCAGCCATAAAAGGTGGTGACCCAACAATAAAACGTAGTGACCCAGCTATAAAAAGTAGTCATCCAACAATAAAAGTGGTGACCCTGCAATAAAACGTTGTGACCCAGCCATAAAAAGTAGTGACCCTACAATAAGAGTAGTGACCCAGCAATAATACGTAGTGACCCAACAATAAACGTAGTGACCCAGCGATAAAAAGTGGTGACCCAACAATAAAACGTAGTGACCCAGCAATAAAAGTGGCGACCCAACAATAAAACGTAGTGACCCAGCTATAAAAAGTCGTTACCCAACAATAAAACGTAGTGACCCAGCCATAAAAAGTAGTGACCCAGCAATAAAACGTAGTGACCCAGCAATAACACGTAGTGACCCAGCCATAAAAAGTGGCGACCCGACAATAAAACGTAGTGACCCAGCCATAAAAAGTGGTGACCCAACAATAAACCGTTGTGACTCATCAACAAAAGTAGTGACCCAACAATAAAACGTAGTGACCCAGCGTTAAAAAGTGGTGACCCAGCAATAAAACGTAGTGACCGAGCAATAAAAAATGGTCACCCCACAATAAGAGCAGTGACCCAGCCATAAAACGTAGTGACCCAGCCAGCAAAAGTAGTGACCTAACAAAAAAACGTAGTGACCCAGCTATAAAAAGTGGTGACCTAACAATAAAACGTAGTGACCCAGCCATAAAAAGTGTTGACCCAGCAATAAAACGTAGTGACCAAGCAATAAAACGTAGTGACTAAGCCATAAAAAGTTGTGACCCAACAATAAAACGTAGTCAACCAACAATAAAAGTGGTGACCCAGCAAAAAAATGTGGTGACCCAACAATAAAACGTAGTGACGTAACAATTATAGTGGTGACCAAGCAATAAAACGTTGTGACACACCTATAAAACGTAGTGACGCAGCCATAAAAAGTGGTGACCCAACAATAAAACGTAGTGACTCATCAATTAAAGTAGTGACCCAACAATAAACCGTAGTGACCCAGCCACAAAAAGTAGGGACCCAACAATAAAAGTGGTGACCCAACAATAAAACGTAGTGACCCAGCCATAAAAAGTGGTGACCCAACAAAAAAACGTAGTGACTCATCAATAAAAGTAGTGACCCAACAATAAAACGTAATGACCTAGCCATAAAAAGTAGTGACCCAACAATAAAAGTGGTGACTCAACAATAAAACGTAGTGACCCAGCCATAAAAGGTGGTGACCCAACAATAAAACGTAGTGACCTTGCTATAAAAAGTAGTCATCCAACATGAAAAGTGGTGACCCTGCAATAAAACGTTGTGACCCAGCCATAAAAAGTAGTGACCCTACAATAAGAGTAGTGAGCCAGCAATAAGAGTAGTGACCCAGCAATAAAAGTAGTGACCCAACAATAAAACGTAGTGACCCAACGATAAAAAATGGTGACCCCACAATAAAACGTAGTGACCCAGATATAAAAGTGGCGACCCAACAATAAAACGTAGTGACCCAGCTATAAAAAGTGGTTACCCAGCCATAAAAAGTGGTGACCCAGCAATAAAACGTAGTGACCCAGCAATAACACGTAGTGACTCAGCCATAAAAAGTTGTGACACAACAATAAAAGTGGTGGCCAGCAATCAGAAGTAGTCACCCAACAATAAAACGTAGTGACCCAACAATAAAGGTGGTGACCAAGCAATAAAACGTTGTGACCCAACAATAAAACGTAGTGACCCAGCCATAAAAAGTGGTTACCCAACAATAAAACGTAGTGACGCATCAATAAAAGTTGTGACCCAACAATAAACCGTAGTGACCCAGCCATAAAAAGTTGTGACCCAACAATAAAAGTGGTGACCACACAATAAAACGTAGTGACCCAGCCATAAAAGGTGGTGACCCAACCATAAAACGTAGTGACCCAGCTATAAAAAGTAGTCATCACACAATAAAAGTGGTGACCCTGCAATAAAACGTTGTGACCCAGCCATAAAAAGTAGTGACCCTACAATAAGAGTAGTGACCCAGCAATAATACGTAGTGACCCAACAATAAACGTAGTGACCCAGTGATAAAAAGTGGTGACCCAACAATAAAACGTAGTGACCCAGCAATAAAAGTGGCGACCCAACAATAAAACGTAGTGACCCAGCTATAAAAAGTCGTTACCCAACAATAAAACGTAGTGACCCAGCCATAAAAAGTAGTGACCCAGCAATAAAACGTAGTGACCCAGCAATAACACGTAGTGACCCAGCCATAAAAGTTGTGACATAACAATAAAAGTGGTGACCTAGCCATCAGAAGTCATGACCTAGCCATCAGAAAGGGGTGACCCAACAATAAAACGTAGTGACGCAACAATAAAGGTGGTGACCCAGCCATAAAAAGTGGTGACCTAACAATAAAACGTAGTGACCCAGCAATAAAAGTAGTGCCCTGACAATAAAACGTAGTGACCCAGCCATAAAAGGTGGTGCCCCAACAATAAAACCTAGTGACCCAGCAATAAAAGTTGTGACCCAACAATAAAACGTAGTTACCCAGCCATAAAACGTAGTGACCAGCCCTAAAAAGTGCTGACCCAGCAATAAAACGTAGGGACCCAACAATAAAACGTAGTGACCCAGCCATAAAAAGTGGTGACCCAGCCAATAAACGTAGTGACCCAGCCATAAAAAATGGTGACCCAGCAATAAAACGTAGTGACCTAGCTATAAAACGTAGTGACCCAGCCATAAAAAGTGGCGACCCGACAATGAAACGTAGTGACCCAGCCATAAAAAGTGGTGACCCAACAATAAACCGTTGTGACTCATCAATAAAAGTAGTGACCAAACAATAAAACGTATTGACCCAGCGTTAAAAAGTGGTGACCCAGCAATAAAACGTAGTGACCCAGCAAAAAACAGTGGTCACCGAACAATAAAAGTGGTGACCTGGCAATCAAACGTAGTGACTCATAAAAAAAAGTAGTGACCCAACAGTAAAACGTCGTTACCCAGCGTAAACAAGTTGTGACCCAGCAATAAAACGTAGTGACCGAGCAATAAAAAATGGTCACCCCACAATAAGAGCAGTGACCCAGCCATAAAACGTAGTGACCCAGCTATAAAAAGTGGTGACCTAACAATAAAACGTAGTGACCCAGCCATAAAAAGTGTTGACCCAGCAATAAAACGTAGTGACCAAGCAATAAAACGTAGTGACTAAGCCATAAAAAGTTGTGACCCAACAATAAAACGTAGTCAACCAACAATAAAAGTGGTGACCCAGCAAAAAAATGTGGTGACCCAACAATAAAACGTAGTGACGTAACAATTATAGTGGTGACCAAGCAATAAAACGTTGTGACACACCTATAAAACGTAGTGACGCAGCCATAAAAAGTGGTGACCCAACAATAAAACGTAGTGACTCATCAATTAAAGTAGTGACCCAACAATAAACCGTAGTGACCCAGCCACAAAAAGTAGGGACCCAACAATAAAAGTGGTGACCCAACAATAAAACGTAGTGACCCAGCCATAAAAAGTGGTGACCCAACAAAAAAACGTAGTGACTCATCAATAAAAGTAGTGACCCAACAATAAAACGTAATGACCTAGCCATAAAAAGTAGTGACCCAACAATAAAAGTGGTGACTCAACAATAAAACGTAGTGACCCAGCCATAAAAGGTGGTGACCCAACAATAAAACGTAGTGACCTTGCTATAAAAAGTAGTCATCCAACATGAAAAGTGGTGACCCTGCAATAAAACGTTGTGACCCAGCCATAAAAAGTAGTGACCCTACAATAAGAGTAGTGAGCCAGCAATAAGAGTAGTGACCCAGCAATAAAAGTAGTGACCCAACAATAAAACGTAGTGACCCAACGATAAAAAATGGTGACCCCACAATAAAACGTAGTGACCCAGATATAAAAGTGGCGACCCAACAATAAAACGTAGTGACCCAGCTATAAAAAGTGGTTACCCAGCCATAAAAAGTGGTGACCCAGCAATAAAACGTAGTGACCCAGCAATAACACGTAGTGACTCAGCCATAAAAAGTTGTGACACAACAATAAAAGTGGTGGCCAGCAATCAGAAGTAGTCACCCAACAATAAAACGTAGTGACCCAACAATAAAGGTGGTGACCAAGCAATAAAACGTTGTGACCCAACAATAAAACGTAGTGACCCAGCCATAAAAAGTGGTTACCCAACAATAAAACGTAGTGACGCATCAATAAAAGTTGTGACCCAACAATAAACCGTAGTGACCCAGCCATAAAAAGTTGTGACCCAACAATAAAAGTGGTGACCACACAATAAAACGTAGTGACCCAGCCATAAAAGGTGGTGACCCAACCATAAAACGTAGTGACCCAGCTATAAAAAGTAGTCATCACACAATAAAAGTGGTGACCCTGCAATAAAACGTTGTGACCCAGCCATAAAAAGTAGTGACCCTACAATAAGAGTAGTGACCCAGCAATAATACGTAGTGACCCAACAATAAACGTAGTGACCCAGCGATAAAAAGTGGTGACCCAACAATAAAACGTAGTGACCCAGCAATAAAAGTGGCGACCCAACAATAAAACGTAGTGACCCAGCTATAAAAAGTCGTTACCCAACAATAAAACGTAGTGACCCAGCCATAAAAAGTAGTGACCCAGCAATAAAACGTAGTGACCCAGCAATAACACGTAGTGACCCAGCCATAAAAGTTGTGACATAACAATAAAAGTGGTGACCTAGCCATCAGAAGTCATGACCTAGCCATCAGAAAGGGGTGACCCAACAATAAAACGTAGTGACGCAACAATAAAGGTGGTGACCCAGCCATAAAAAGTGGTGACCTAACAATAAAACGTAGTGACCCAGCAATAAAAGTAGTGCCCTGACAATAAAACGTAGTGACCCAGCCATAAAAGGTGGTGCCCCAACAATAAAACCTAGTGACCCAGCAATAAAAGTTGTGACCCAACAATAAAACGTAGTTACCCAGCCATAAAACGTAGTGACCAGCCCTAAAAAGTGCTGACCCAGCAATAAAACGTAGGGACCCAACAATAAAACGTAGTGACCCAGCCATAAAAAGTGGTGACCCAGCCAATAAACGTAGTGACCCAGCCATAAAAAATGGTGACCCAGCAATAAAACGTAGTGACCTAGCTATAAAACGTAGTGACCCAGCCATAAAAAGTGGCGACCCGACAATGAAACGTAGTGACCCAGCCATAAAAAGTGGTGACCCAACAATAAACCGTTGTGACTCATCAATAAAAGTAGTGACCAAACAATAAAACGTATTGACCCAGCGTTAAAAAGTGGTGACCCAGCAATAAAACGTAGTGACCCAGCAAAAAACAGTGGTCACCGAACAATAAAAGTGGTGACCTGGCAATCAAACGTAGTGACTCATAAAAAAAAGTAGTGACCCAACAGTAAAACGTCGTTACCCAGCGTAAACAAGTTGTGACCCAGCAATAAAACGTAGTGACCGAGCAATAAAAAATGGTCACCCCACAATAAGAGCAGTGACCCAGCCATAAAACGTAGTGACCCAGCTATAAAAAGTGGTGACCCAACAATAAAACGTAGTGACCCAGCCATAAAAAGTGTTGACCCAGCAATAAAACGTAGTGACCCAGCAATAAAACGTAGTGACTAAGCCATAAAAAATTGTGACCCAACAATAAAACGTAGTCAACCAACAATAAAAGTGTTGACCCAGCAAAAAAATCTGGTGACCCAACAATAAAACGTAGTGACGCAACAATTATAGTGGTGACCATGCAATAAAACGTTGTGACCCACCTATAAAACGTAGTGACCCAGCCATAAAAAGTGGTGACCCAACAATAATACGTAGTGACTCATCAATTAAAGTAGTGACCCAACAATAAACCGTAGTGACCCAGCCATAAAAAGTAGGGACCCAACAATAAAAGTTGTGACCACACAATAAAACGTAGTGACCCAGCCATAAAAAGTGGTGACCCAACAAAAAAACGTGGTGACTCATCAATAAAAGTAGTGACCCAACAATAAAACGTAATGACCTAGCCATAAAAAGTAGTGACCCAACAATAAAAGTGGTGACCCAACCAAAAAACCTAGTGACCCAGCCATAAAAGGTGGTGACCCAACAATAAAACGTAGTGACCTAGCTATAAAAAGTAGTCATCCAACAATAAAAGTGGTGACCCTGCAATAAAACGTTGTGACCCAGCCATAAAAAGTAGTGACCCTACAATAAGAGTAGTGAGCCAGCAATAAGAGTAGTGACCCAGCAATAAAAGTAGTGACCCAACAATAAAACGTAGTGACCCAGCGATAAAAGTGATGACCCCACAATAAAACGTAGTGACCCAGCAATAAAAGTAGCGACCCAACAATAAAACGTAGTGACCCAGCTATAAAAAGTGGTTACCCAACTATAAAATGTAGTGACCCAGCCATAAAAAGTGGTGACCCAGCAATAAAACGTAGTGACCCAGCAATAACACGTAGTGACCCAGCCATAAAAAGTTGTGACCCAACAATAAAAGTGGTGACCAAGCAATCAGAAGTGGTGACCCAACAATAAAACGTAGTGACCCAACAATAAAGGTGGTGACCAAGCAATAAAACGTTGTGACCCCACAATAAAACGTAGTGACCCAGCCATAAAAAGTGGTGACCCAACAATAAAACGTAGTGACGCATCAATAAAAGTTGTGACCCAACAATAAACCGTAGTGACCAAGCCATAAAAAGTAGTGACCCAACAATAAAAGTGGTGACCCAACAATAAAACGTAGTGACCCAGCCATAAAAGGTGGTGACCCAACAATAAAACGTAGTGACCCAGCTATAAAAAGTAGTCATCTAACAATAAAAGTGGTGACCCTGCAATAAAACGTCGTGACCCAGCCATAAAAAGTAGTGACCCTACAATAAGAGTAGTGACCCAGCAATAATACGTAGTGACCCAACAATAAAACGTAGTGACCCAGCAAAAAAAGTGGCGACCCAACAATAAAACGTAGTGACCCAGCTATAAAAAGTGGTTACCCAACAATAAAACGTAGTGACCCAGCCATAAAAAGTAGTGACCCAGCAATAAAACGTAGTGACCCAGCAATAACACGTAGTGACCAAGCCATAAAAAGTTGTGACCCAACAATAAAAGTGGTGACCTGGCCATCAAAAGTGGTGACCCAACAATAAAACGTAGTGACGCAACAATAAAGGTGGTGACCAAGCAATAAAACGTTGTGACCAACAATAAAACGTAGTGACCCAGCCATAAGTGGTGACCCAACAATATAACGTAGTGAGTCATTAATAAAAGTAGTGACCCAACAATAAACCGTAGTGGCCCAGAAATAAAAAGTAGTGACCCAACAATAAAAGTGGTGACACAACAATAAAACGTAGTGACCCAACAATAAAACGTAGTGACCCAGCCATAAAAAGTGGTGACCCAACAATAAAACGTAGTGACTCATCAATAAAAGTAGTGACCCAACAATAAAACGTAATGACCTAGCCATAAAAAGTAGTGCCCAACAATAAAAGTGGTGACCCAACAATAAAACGTAGTGACCACGCTATAAAAAGTGGTGATCCAACAATAAAACGTAGTGACCCAGCAATAAAAATTGGTGTCAACAATAAAACGTGGTGACCTAGCAATAAAAGTAGTGACCAAACAATAAAACGTAGTGACCCAGCCATAAAAAGTGGTAACCCAACAATAAAAGTGGTGACCCAGCAATAAAAAGTGGTGACCAAAAAATAATACGTAGTGACGCAACAATAAAACGTAGTGCCCCCGCCATAAAAAGTAGTGACCCAACAATAAAAGTGGTGACCTAACAATAAAACGTAGTGACCTAGCCATAAAAAGTGGTGACCTAACAATAAAACGTAGTGACCCAGCAATAAAAAGTGATGACCGAACAATAAAACGTAGTGAGCCAGCAATAAAAGTAGTGCCCTAACAATCAAACGTAGTGACCCAGCCATAAAAGGTGGTGCCCACACAATAAAACGTAGTGACCCAGCAATAAAAGTTGTGACCCAACAATAAAACATAGTTACCCAGCCATAAAACGTAGTGACCCAGCCATAAAAAGTGGTGACCCAGCAATAAAACGTAGTGACCCAACAATAAAACGTAGTGACCCAGCAAAAAAAGTGGTTACCCAGCCAATAAACGTAGTGACCCAGCCATAAAAAGTGGTGACCCAGCAATAAAACGTAGTGACCCAGCCATAAAAAGTGGTGACCCAACAATTAACCGTTGTGACTCATAAATAAAAGTAGTGACCCAACAATAAAACTTAGTGACCCAGCGTTAAAAAGTGGTGACCCAACAATAAAACGTAGTGACCCAGAAATAAACAGTGGTCACCGAACAATAAAAGTGGTGACCTGGCAATCAAACGTAGTGACTCATAAATAAAAGTAGTGATCCAACAATAAAACGTAGTGACCCAGCGTTAAAAAGTAGTGACCCAGCAATAAAACGTAGTGACCGAGCAATAAAACGTAGTGACTAAGCCATAAAAAGTTGTGACCCAACAATAAAACGTAGTCAACCAACAATAAAAGTGGTGACCCAGCAAAAAAAAGTGGCCATAAAAACTAGTGACCCGACAATAAAACGTAGTGACCCAGCAATAAGAGTAGTGACCCAACAATAAAACGTAGTGACCTAGCGATAAAAAGTTGTGACCCAACAATAAAACGTAGTGACCTAGCAATAAAAGTGGTGACCCAACAATAAAACGTAGTGACCCAGCCATAAAAAGTGGTGACCCAGCAATAAAACGTAGTGACCCAGCAATAACACGTAGTGACCCAGCCATAAAAAGTTGTGACCCAACAATAAAAGTGGTGACTCAGCAATCAGAAGTGGTGACCCAACAATAAAACGTAGTGACCCAACAATAAAGGTGGTGACCCAACAACAAAACGTAGTGACCCAGCCATAAAAGGTGGTGACCCAACAATAAAACGTAGTGACCCAGCTATAAAAAGTAGTCATCCAACAATAAAAGTGGTGACCCAACAATAAAACGTAGTGACCCAACAATAAACGTAGTGACCCAGCGATAAAAAGTGGTGACCCAACAATAAAACGTAGTGACCCAGCTATAAAAAGTGGTTACCTCACAATAAAACGTAGTTACCCAGCCATAAAAAGTAGTGACCCAGCAATAAAACGTAGTGACCCAGCAATAACACGTAGTGACCCAGCCATAAAAAGTTGTGACCCAACAATAAAAGTGGTGACCTAGCAATCAGAAGTGGTGACCCAACAATAAAACGTAGTGACGCAACAATAAAGGTGGTGACCAAGCAATAAAACGTTGTGACCAACAATAAAACGTAGTGACCCAGCCATAAAAAGTGGTGACCCAACAATATAACGTAGTGACTCATCAATAAAAGTAGTGACTCAACAATAAACCGTAGTGACCCAGCAATAAAAAGTAGTGACCCAACAATAAAAGTGGTGACACAACAATAAACCGTAGTGACCCAACAATAAAACGTAGTGACCCAGCCATAAAAAGTGGTGACCCAGCAATAAAACGTAGTGACCCAGCAATAACACGTAGTCACCTAGCCATAAAAAGTTGAGACCCAAGAATAAAAGTGGTGACCCAGCAATCAGAAGTGGTGACCCAACAATAAAACGTAGTGACCCAACAATAAAGGTGGTGACCAAGCAATAAAACGTTGTGACCCAACAATAAAAGTGGTGACCCAGCAATCAGAAGTAGTGATCCAACAATAAAACGTAGTGACCCAACAATAAAGGTGGTGACCAAGCAATAAAACGTTGTGACCCAACAATAAAACGTAGTGACCCAGCCATAAAAAGTGGTTACCCAACAATAAAACGTAGTGACGCATCAATAAAAGTTGTGACCCAACAATAAACCGTAGTGACCCAGCCATAAAAAGTTGTGACCCAACAATAAAAGTGGTGACCACACAATAAAACGTAGTGACCCAGCCATAAAAGGTGGTGACCCAACAATAAAACGTAGTGACCCAGCTATAAAAAGTAGTCATCCAACAATAAAAGTGGTGACCCTGCAATAAAACGTTGTGACCCAGCCATAAAAAGTAGTGACCCTACAATAAGAGTAGTGACCCAGCAATAATACGTAGTGACCCAACAATAAACGTAGTGACCCAGCGATAAAAAGTGGTGACCCAACAATAAAACGTAGTGACCCAGCAATAAAAGTGGCGACCCAACAATAAAACGTAGTGACCCAGCTATAAAAAGTCGTTACCCAACAATAAAACGTAGTGACCCAGCCATAAAAAGTAGTGACCCAGCAATAAAACGTAGTGACCCAGCAATAACACGTAGTGACCCAGCCATAAAAAGTGGCGACCCGACAATAAAACGTAGTGACCCAGCCATAAAAAGTGGTGACCCAACAATAAACCGTTGTGACTCATCAACAAAAGTAGTGACCCAACAATAAAACGTAGTGACCCAGCGTTAAAAAGTGGTGACCCAGCAATAAAACGTAGTGACCGAGCAATAAAAAATGGTCACCCCACAATAAGAGCAGTGACCCAGCCATAAAACGTAGTGACCCAGCCAGCAAAAGTAGTGACCTAACAAAAAAACGTAGTGACCCAGCTATAAAAAGTGGTGACCCAACAATAAAACGTAGTGACCCAGCCATAAAAAGTGTTGACCCAGCAATAAAACGTAGTGACCAAGCAATAAAACGTAGTGACTAAGCCATAAAAAGTTGTGACCCAACAATAAAACGTAGTCAACCAACAATAAAAGTGGTGACCCAGCAAAAAAATGTGGTGACCCAACAATAAAACGTAGTGACGTAACAATTATAGTGGTGACCAAGCAATAAAACGTTGTGACACACCTATAAAACGTAGTGACGCAGCCATAAAAAGTGGTGACCCAACAATAAAACGTAGTGACTCATCAATTAAAGTAGTGACCCAACAATAAACCGTAGTGACCCAGCCACAAAAAGTAGGGACCCAACAATAAAAGTGGTGACCCAACAATAAAACGTAGTGACCCAGCCATAAAAAGTGGTGACCCAACAAAAAAACGTAGTGACTCATCAATAAAAGTAGTGACCCAACAATAAAACGTAATGACCTAGCCATAAAAAGTAGTGACCCAACAATAAAAGTGGTGACTCAACAATAAAACGTAGTGACCCAGCCATAAAAGGTGGTGACCCAACAATAAAACGTAGTGACCTTGCTATAAAAAGTAGTCATCCAACATGAAAAGTGGTGACCCTGCAATAAAACGTTGTGACCCAGCCATAAAAAGTAGTGACCCTACAATAAGAGTAGTGAGCCAGCAATAAGAGTAGTGACCCAGCAATAAAAGTAGTGACCCAACAATAAAACGTAGTGACCCAACGATAAAAAATGGTGACCCCACAATAAAACGTAGTGACCCAGATATAAAAGTGGCGACCCAACAATAAAACGTAGTGACCCAGCTATAAAAAGTGGTTACCCAGCCATAAAAAGTGGTGACCCAGCAATAAAACGTAGTGACCCAGCAATAACACGTAGTGACTCAGCCATAAAAAGTTGTGACACAACAATAAAAGTGGTGGCCAGCAATCAGAAGTAGTCACCCAACAATAAAACGTAGTGACCCAACAATAAAGGTGGTGACCAAGCAATAAAACGTTGTGACCCAACAATAAAACGTAGTGACCCAGCCATAAAAAGTGGTTACCCAACAATAAAACGTAGTGACGCATCAATAAAAGTTGTGACCCAACAATAAACCGTAGTGACCCAGCCATAAAAAGTTGTGACCCAACAATAAAAGTGGTGACCACACAATAAAACGTAGTGACCCAGCCATAAAAGGTGGTGACCCAACCATAAAACGTAGTGACCCAGCTATAAAAAGTAGTCATCACACAATAAAAGTGGTGACCCTGCAATAAAACGTTGTGACCCAGCCATAAAAAGTAGTGACCCTACAATAAGAGTAGTGACCCAGCAATAATACGTAGTGACCCAACAATAAACGTAGTGACCCAGCGATAAAAAGTGGTGACCCAACAATAAAACGTAGTGACCCAGCAATAAAAGTGGCGACCCAACAATAAAACGTAGTGACCCAGCTATAAAAAGTCGTTACCCAACAATAAAACGTAGTGACCCAGCCATAAAAAGTAGTGACCCAGCAATAAAACGTAGTGACCCAGCAATAACACGTAGTGACCCAGCCATAAAAGTTGTGACATAACAATAAAAGTGGTGACCTAGCCATCAGAAGTCATGACCTAGCCATCAGAAAGGGGTGACCCAACAATAAAACGTAGTGACGCAACAATAAAGGTGGTGACCCAGCCATAAAAAGTGGTGACCTAACAATAAAACGTAGTGACCCAGCAATAAAAGTAGTGCCCTGACAATAAAACGTAGTGACCCAGCCATAAAAGGTGGTGCCCCAACAATAAAACCTAGTGACCCAGCAATAAAAGTTGTGACCCAACAATAAAACGTAGTTACCCAGCCATAAAACGTAGTGACCAGCCCTAAAAAGTGCTGACCCAGCAATAAAACGTAGGGACCCAACAATAAAACGTAGTGACCCAGCCATAAAAAGTGGTGACCCAGCCAATAAACGTAGTGACCCAGCCATAAAAAATGGTGACCCAGCAATAAAACGTAGTGACCTAGCTATAAAACGTAGTGACCCAGCCATAAAAAGTGGCGACCCGACAATGAAACGTAGTGACCCAGCCATAAAAAGTGGTGACCCAACAATAAACCGTTGTGACTCATCAATAAAAGTAGTGACCAAACAATAAAACGTATTGACCCAGCGTTAAAAAGTGGTGACCCAGCAATAAAACGTAGTGACCCAGCAAAAAACAGTGGTCACCGAACAATAAAAGTGGTGACCTGGCAATCAAACGTAGTGACTCATAAAAAAAAGTAGTGACCCAACAGTAAAACGTCGTTACCCAGCGTAAACAAGTTGTGACCCAGCAATAAAACGTAGTGACCGAGCAATAAAAAATGGTCACCCCACAATAAGAGCAGTGACCCAGCCATAAAACGTAGTGACCCAGCTATAAAAAGTGGTGACCCAACAATAAAACGTAGTGACCCAGCCATAAAAAGTGTTGACCCAGCAATAAAACGTAGTGACCCAGCAATAAAACGTAGTGACTAAGCCATAAAAAATTGTGACCCAACAATAAAACGTAGTCAACCAACAATAAAAGTGTTGACCCAGCAAAAAAATCTGGTGACCCAACAATAAAACGTAGTGACGCAACAATTATAGTGGTGACCATGCAATAAAACGTTGTGACCCACCTATAAAACGTAGTGACCCAGCCATAAAAAGTGGTGACCCAACAATAATACGTAGTGACTCATCAATTAAAGTAGTGACCCAACAATAAACCGTAGTGACCCAGCCATAAAAAGTAGGGACCCAACAATAAAACGTAGTGACCTAGCTATAAAAAGTAGTCATCCAACAATAAAAGTGGTGACCCTGCAATAAAACGTTGTGACCCAGCCATAAAAAGTAGTGACCCTACAATAAGAGTAGTGAGCCAGCAATAAGAGTAGTGACCCAGCAATAAAAGTAGTGACCCAACAATAAAACGTAGTGACCCAGCGATAAAAGTGATGACCCCACAATAAAACGTAGTGACCCAGCAATAAAAGTAGCGACCCAACAATAAAACGTAGTGACCCAGCTATAAAAAGTGGTTACCCAACTATAAAATGTAGTGACCCAGCCATAAAAAGTGGTGACCCAGCAATAAAACGTAGTGACCCAGCAATAACACGTAGTGACCCAGCCATAAAAAGTTGTGACCCAACAATAAAAGTGGTGACCAAGCAATCAGAAGTGGTGACCCAACAATAAAACGTAGTGACCCAACAATAAAGGTGGTGACCAAGCAATAAAACGTTGTGACCCCACAATAAAACGTAGTGACCCAGCCATAAAAAGTGGTGACCCAACAATAAAACGTAGTGACGCATCAATAAAAGTTGTGACCCAACAATAAACCGTAGTGACCAAGCCATAAAAAGTAGTGACCCAACAATAAAAGTGGTGACCCAACAATAAAACGTAGTGACCCAGCCATAAAAGGTGGTGACCCAACAATAAAACGTAGTGACCCAGCTATAAAAAGTAGTCATCTAACAATAAAAGTGGTGACCCTGCAATAAAACGTCGTGACCCAGCCATAAAAAGTAGTGACCCTACAATAAGAGTAGTGACCCAGCAATAATACGTAGTGACCCAACAATAAAACGTAGTGACCCAGCAAAAAAAGTGGCGACCCAACAATAAAACGTAGTGACCCAGCTATAAAAAGTGGTTACCCAACAATAAAACGTAGTGACCCAGCCATAAAAAGTAGTGACCCAGCAATAAAACGTAGTGACCCAGCAATAACACGTAGTGACCAAGCCATAAAAAGTTGTGACCCAACAATAAAAGTGGTGACCTGGCCATCAAAAGTGGTGACCCAACAATAAAACGTAGTGACGCAACAATAAAGGTGGTGACCAAGCAATAAAACGTTGTGACCAACAATAAAACGTAGTGACCCAGCCATAAGTGGTGACCCAACAATATAACGTAGTGAGTCATTAATAAAAGTAGTGACCCAACAATAAACCGTAGTGGCCCAGAAATAAAAAGTAGTGACCCAACAATAAAAGTGGTGACACAACAATAAAACGTAGTGACCCAACAATAAAACGTAGTGACCCAGCCATAAAAAGTGGTGACCCAACAATAAAACGTAGTGACTCATCAATAAAAGTAGTGACCCAACAATAAAACGTAATGACCTAGCCATAAAAAGTAGTGCCCAACAATAAAAGTGGTGACCCAACAATAAAACGTAGTGACCACGCTATAAAAAGTGGTGATCCAACAATAAAACGTAGTGACCCAGCAATAAAAATTGGTGTCAACAATAAAACGTGGTGACCTAGCAATAAAAGTAGTGACCAAACAATAAAACGTAGTGACCCAGCCATAAAAAGTGGTAACCCAACAATAAAAGTGGTGACCCAGCAATAAAAAGTGGTGACCAAAAAATAATACGTAGTGACGCAACAATAAAACGTAGTGCCCCCGCCATAAAAAGTAGTGACCCAACAATAAAAGTGGTGACCTAACAATAAAACGTAGTGACCTAGCCATAAAAAGTGGTGACCTAACAATAAAACGTAGTGACCCAGCAATAAAAAGTGATGACCGAACAATAAAACGTAGTGAGCCAGCAATAAAAGTAGTGCCCTAACAATCAAACGTAGTGACCCAGCCATAAAAGGTGGTGCCCACACAATAAAACGTAGTGACCCAGCAATAAAAGTTGTGACCCAACAATAAAACATAGTTACCCAGCCATAAAACGTAGTGACCCAGCCATAAAAAGTGGTGACCCAGCAATAAAACGTAGTGACCCAACAATAAAACGTAGTGACCCAGCAAAAAAAGTGGTTACCCAGCCAATAAACGTAGTGACCCAGCCATAAAAAGTGGTGACCCAGCAATAAAACGTAGTGACCCAGCCATAAAAAGTGGTGACCCAACAATTAACCGTTGTGACTCATAAATAAAAGTAGTGACCCAACAATAAAACTTAGTGACCCAGCGTTAAAAAGTGGTGACCCAACAATAAAACGTAGTGACCCAGAAATAAACAGTGGTCACCGAACAATAAAAGTGGTGACCTGGCAATCAAACGTAGTGACTCATAAATAAAAGTAGTGATCCAACAATAAAACGTAGTGACCCAGCGTTAAAAAGTAGTGACCCAGCAATAAAACGTAGTGACCGAGCAATAAAACGTAGTGACTAAGCCATAAAAAGTTGTGACCCAACAATAAAACGTAGTCAACCAACAATAAAAGTGGTGACCCAGCAAAAAAAAGTGGCCATAAAAACTAGTGACCCGACAATAAAACGTAGTGACCCAGCAATAAGAGTAGTGACCCAACAATAAAACGTAGTGACCTAGCGATAAAAAGTTGTGACCCAACAATAAAACGTAGTGACCTAGCAATAAAAGTGGTGACCCAACAATAAAACGTAGTGACCCAGCCATAAAAAGTGGTGACCCAGCAATAAAACGTAGTGACCCAGCAATAACACGTAGTGACCCAGCCATAAAAAGTTGTGACCCAACAATAAAAGTGGTGACTCAGCAATCAGAAGTGGTGACCCAACAATAAAACGTAGTGACCCAACAATAAAGGTGGTGACCCAACAACAAAACGTAGTGACCCAGCCATAAAAGGTGGTGACCCAACAATAAAACGTAGTGACCCAGCTATAAAAAGTAGTCATCCAACAATAAAAGTGGTGACCCAACAATAAAACGTAGTGACCCAACAATAAACGTAGTGACCCAGCGATAAAAAGTGGTGACCCAACAATAAAACGTAGTGACCCAGCTATAAAAAGTGGTTACCTCACAATAAAACGTAGTTACCCAGCCATAAAAAGTAGTGACCCAGCAATAAAACGTAGTGACCCAGCAATAACACGTAGTGACCCAGCCATAAAAAGTTGTGACCCAACAATAAAAGTGGTGACCTAGCAATCAGAAGTGGTGACCCAACAATAAAACGTAGTGACGCAACAATAAAGGTGGTGACCAAGCAATAAAACGTTGTGACCAACAATAAAACGTAGTGACCCAGCCATAAAAAGTGGTGACCCAACAATATAACGTAGTGACTCATCAATAAAAGTAGTGACTCAACAATAAACCGTAGTGACCCAGCAATAAAAAGTAGTGACCCAACAATAAAAGTGGTGACACAACAATAAACCGTAGTGACCCAACAATAAAACGTAGTGACCCAGCCATAAAAAGTGGTGACCCAGCAATAAAACGTAGTGACCCAGCAATAACACGTAGTCACCTAGCCATAAAAAGTTGAGACCCAAGAATAAAAGTGGTGACCCAGCAATCAGAAGTGGTGACCCAACAATAAAACGTAGTGACCCAACAATAAAGGTGGTGACCAAGCAATAAAACGTTGTGACCCAACAATAAAACGTAGTGACCCAGCCATAAAAAGTGGTGACCCAACAATAAAACGTAGTGACGCATCAATAAAAGTTGTGACCCAACAATAAACCGTAGTGACCCAACAATAAAACGTAGTGACTCATAAATAAAAGTAGTGACCCAACAATAAAACGTAATGACCCAGCCATAAAAAGTAGTGACCAAACAATAAAACGTAGTGACCCAGCCATAAAAAGTGGTGACCCAACAATAAAACGTAGTGACGCATCATTAAAAGTAGTGACCCAACAATAAAACGTAATGACCCAGCTATAAAAAGTAGTGACCCAACAATAAAAGTGGTGACCCAACATTAAAATGTAGTGACCCAACAATAAAACGTAGTGACTCATAAATAAAAGTAGTGACCCAACAATAAAACGTAATGACCCAGCCATAAAAAGTAGTGACCAAACAATAAAACGTAGTGACCCAGCCATAAAAAGTGGTGACCCAACAATAAAACGTAGTGACGCATCATTAAAAGTAGTGACCCAACAATAAAACGTAATGACCCAGCTATAAAAAGTAGTGACCCAACAATAAAAGTGGTGACCCAACATTAAAATGTAGTGACCCAGCTATAAAAAGTGGTGATCCAACAATAAAACGTAGTGACCCAGCAATAAAACGTGGTGTCAACAATAAAACGAAGTGACCCAGCAATAAAAGTAGTGACCAAACAATAAAACGTAGTGACCAAGCCATAAAAAGTGGTGACCCAACAATAAAAGTGGTGACCAAGCAATAAAAAGTGGTGACCAAAAAATAATACGTAGTGACGCAACAATAAAACGTAGTGCCCCCGCCATAAAAAGTAGTGATCCAACAATAAAAGTGGTGACCTAACAATAAAACGTAGTGACCTAGCCATAAAAAGTGGTGACGTAACAATAAAACGTAGTGACCCAGCAATAAAAATTGATGACCGAACAATAAAACGTAGTGACCCAGCAATAAAAGTAGTGCCCTAACAATAAAATGTAGTGACCCAGCCATAAAAGATGGTGCCCAACAATAAAACGTAGTGACCCAGCAATAAAAGTTGTGACCCAACAATAAAACGTAGTGACCCAGCCATAAAACGTAGTGACCCAGCCATAAAAAGTGGTTACCCAGCAATAAAACGTAGTGACCCAACAATAAAACGTAGTGACCCAGCCATAAAAAGTGGTGACCCAGCCAATAAACCTAGTGACCCAGCTATAAAAAGTGGTGACCCAGCTATAAAACGTAGTGACCCAGCCATAAAAAGTAGTGACCCAACAATAAAACTTAGTGACCCAGCGTTAAAAAGTGGTGACCTAACAATAAAACGTAGTGACCGAGCAATAAAACGTAGTGACTAAGCCATAAAAAGTTGTGACCCAACAATAAAACGTAGTCAACCAACAATAAAAGTGGTGACCCAGCAAAAAAAAGTGGCCATTAAAAGTAGTGACCCTACAATAAAACGTAGTGACCCAGCAATAAGAGTAGTGACCCTACAATAAAACGTAGTGACCCAGCAAAAAGAGTAGTGACCCAACAATAAAACGTAGTGACCTAGCAATAAAAGTGGCGACCCAACAATAAAACGTAGTGACCCAGCCATAAAAAGTGGTGACCCAGCAATAAAACGTAGTGACCCAGCAATAACACGTAGTGACCCAGCCAAAAAAGTTGTGACCCAACAATAAAAGTGGTGACCCAGCAATCAGAAGTGGTGACCCAACAATAAAACGTAGTGACCCAACAATAAAAGTGGTGACCAAGCAATAAAACGTTGTGACCCAACAACAAAACGTAGTGACCCAGCCATACAAAGTGGTGACCCAACAATAAAACGTAGTGACGCATCAATAAAAGTTGTGACCCAACAATAAACCGTAGTGACCCAAAAATAAAACGTAGTGACTCATAAATAAAAGTAGTGACCCAACAATAAAACGTAATGACCCAGCCATAAAAAGTAGTGACCAAACAATAAAACGTAGTGACCCAGCCATAAAAAGTGGTGACCCAACAATAAAACGTAGTGACTCATCAATAAAAGTAGTGACCCAACAATAAAACGTAATGACCCAGCTATAACAAGTAGTGACCCAACAATAAAAGTGGTGACACAACAATAAAACGTAGTGACCCAGCCATAAAAAGTGGTGACCCAACAATAAAACATAGTGACCCAGCAATAAAACGGGGTGTCAACAATAAAACGTAGTGACCCAGCAATAAAAGTAGTGACATAACAATAAAACGTAGTTACCCAGTAATAAAAAGTGGTCACTCAACAATAAAAGTGGTGACCCTGCAATAAAACGTTGTGACCCTACAATAAAAAGTTGTGACCCCACAATAAAATAGCGTGACCCAGCAATAAGAGTAGTGACCCAACAAAAAACGTAGTGACCAAGCGATAAAAAGTGGCGACCCAACAATAAAACGTAGTGACCCAGCTATAAACAGTGGTTACCCAACTATAAAACGTAGTGACCCAGCTATAAAAAGTGGTGACCCAGCAAGAAAACGTAGTGACCAAACAATAACACGTAGTGACCTAGCCATAAAAAGTTGTGACCCAACAATAAAAGTGGTGACCCAGCAATCAGAAGTTTTGACACAATCATAAAACGTAGTGACCCAACAATAAAAGTGGTGACCAAGCAATAAAACGTTGTGACCCAACAATAAAACGTAGTGACCCAGCCATAAAAAGTGGTGACCCAACAATAAAACGTAGTGACTCATCAATAAAAGTAGTGACAGAACAATAAACCGTAGTGACCAAACAATAAAACGTAGTGACTCATAAATAAAAGTAGTGACCCAACAATAAAACGTAATGACCCAGCCATAAAAAGTAGTGACCAAACAATAAAACCTAGTGACCCAGCCATAAAAAGTGGTGACCCAACAATAAAACGTAGTGACTCATCAATAAAAGTAGTGACCCAACAATAAAACGTAATGACCCAGCCATAAAAAGTAGTGACCCAACAATAAAAGTGGTGACCCAACAATAAAACGTAGTGACCAGCCATAAAAAGTGGTGACCCAACAATAAAACGTAGTGACCCAGCAATAAAACGTGGTGTCAACAATAAAACGTAGTGACCCAGCAATAAAAGTAGTGACCAAACAATAAAACGTAGTTACCCAGTAATAAAAAGTGGTCACTCAAAAATAAAAGTGGTGACCCTGCAATAAAACGTTGTGACCCTACAATAAAAAGTAGTGACCCTACAATAAAACAGCGTGACCCAGCAATAAGAGTAGTAGCCCAACAAAAAAACGTAGTGACCGAGCGATAAAAAGTGGTGACCCGACAATAAAACGTAGAAACCCAGCAATAAATGTGGCGACCCAACAATTAAACGTAGTGACACAGCTAAAAAAGTGGTTACCCAACTATAAAACGTAGTGACCCAGCCATAAAAAGTAGTGACCCAGCAATAAAACGTAGTGACCCAGCCATAAAAATGGTGACCCAACAATAAAACGTAGTGACCCAGCTATAAAAAGTAGTCATCCAACAATAAAAGTGGTTACCCAGCAATAAAAAGTTGTGACCCAACCATAAAACGTAGTGACCCAGCCATAAAAAGTGGTGACGCAACAATAAAACGTAGTGACTCTTCAATAAAAGTAGTGACACAACAATAAAACGTAGTGACCCAGCGTTTAAAAGTGGTGACCCAGCAATAAAACGTAGTGACCCAGCAATAAACAGTGGTCACCTAACAATAAAAGTGGTGACCCGGCAATAAAACGTAGTTACTCATCAATAAAAGTAGTGACCCACCAATAAAACGTAGTGACCTAGCCATAAAAAGTGGTCACCCAACAATAAAAGTGGTGACTACGCAATAAAAAGTGGTGACCCAAAAATAAAACGTAGTGACCCAACAATAAAAGTGGTGACCCAACAATAAAACGTAGTGACCGAGCCATAAAAAGTGGTGACCCAACAATAAAACGTACTGAGCCAGCAATAAAAAGGGGTGACCCAACAATAAAACATTGTGACCCAGCAATAAATGTGGCGACCCAACAATAAAACGTAGTGACCCAGCCATAAAAAGTGGTTACCCAACAGCAAAACATAGTGACCCAGCAATAAAACGTAGTGACCCAGCCATAAAAAGTTGTGACCCAACAATAAAACGTAATGACAACACAATAAAAGTAGTGACCCAGCAAAAAAAAGTGGTGACCCAACAATAAAACGTAGTGACGCAACAATAAAAGTAGTGACCAAGCAATAAAACGTTGTGACCCAACCATAAAACGTAGTGACCCAGCCATAAAAAGTGGTGAACCAACAATAAAACGTAGTGACTCATCAATAAAAGTAGTGACACAACAAGAAACCGTAGTGACCCAGCCATAAAAAGTAGTGATCCAACAATAAAAGGTGTGACTCAACAATAAAACGTAGTGACCCAGCCATAAAATGTGCTGACCCAACAATAAAACGTAGTGATTCATCAATAAAAGTAGTGACTCAACAATAAAACGTAGTGACCAAGCGTTTAAAAGTGGTGACCCAGCAATAAAAGGTAGTGATCCTGTAATAAATAGTGGTCACCGAACAATCAAAGTGGTGACCCGGCAATAAAACGTAGTGACTCATCAAGAAAAGTAGTGACCCTACAATAAAACGTAGTGACCTAGCAATAAAAAGTGGTCACTTAACAATAAAAGTGGTGACGACGCAATAAAAAGTGGTTACCCAACAATAAAAAGTAGTGACCCAGCAATAAAAGTAGTGCCCTTACAATAAAACGTAGTGACCAAGCCATAAAAAGTTGGTGACCCAACAATAAAACGTAGTGACCCAGCAATACAACGTAGTGACCCAGCGATAAAAAGTGGTGACCTAGCCATAGAAAGTAGTGACCCAACATGAAAACGTAGTGACCAACAATAAAAAGTGGAGACCCAGCCATAAAAAGTGGTGACCCAACAATAAAACATAGTGATTCATCAATATAAGTAGTGACCCAACAATTAAACGTAATGACCCAGCAATAAAAAGTTGTGACCAAACCATAAAACGTAGTGACCCAGCCATAAAAAGTGGTGACCCAACAATAAAACGTAGTGACTCATCAATAAAAGTAGTGACCCAACAATAAAACGTAGTGACACAGCGTTTTAAAGTGGTGACCCAGCAATAAAACGTAGTGACACAGTTATAAACAGTGGTCACCTAACAATAAAAGTGGTGACCCGGCAATAAAACGTAGTGACTCATCAATAAAAGTAGTGACCCACCAATAAAACGTAGTAACCTAGCCATAAACAGAGGTAACCCAACAATAAAAGTGGTGACGACGCAATAAAAAGTGGTGACCCAACAATAAAACGTAGTGACCCAGCGTTTTAAAGTGGTGACCCAGCAATACAACGTAGTGACCCAGCCATAAAAAGTGGTGACCCAACAATAAAACGTAGTGACCCAGCAATAAAAAGGGCTGACCCAACAACAAAACGTAGTGACCCAGCAATAAAAGTAGTGCCCTTACAATAAAACGTAGTGACCAAGCCATAAAAAGTTGGTGACCCAACTTTATTGTTGGGTCACCAACTTTTTATGAGTGGGTCACTACGTTTTACGTTTTACGTAGTGACCCAGCAATACAACGTAGTGACCCAGCCATAAAAAGTGGTGACCCAGCAATAAAACGTAGTGACCCAACTATAAAACGTAGTGACCCAGCAATAAAAAGTGGAGACCCAGCCATAAAAAGTGGTGGCCCAACCATAAAACGTAGTGACCCAACAATAAAACGTAGTGACCCAGTAATAAAAAGTGGTCACCCAACAATAAAAGAGATGACCCAGCAATAAAACCTAGTGATCCAGGCAGAAAAAGTAGTGACCCAACAATACAACGTAGTGACCCAGCAATAAATAGTGGTAACCCTGCCATAAAAAGTGGTGACCGATCAATAAATGTAGTGACCCAGCCATAAAAAGTGGTGACCCAACAATAAAATGTAGTGACCCTGCCATAAAAAGTGGTGACCTAACAATAAAAGTGGTGACCACACAATAAAACGTAGTGACCTGCAATAAAAAGTGGTCACTCAACAATAAAAGTGGTGACCCAGCAATAACACGTAGTAACCCAGCCATGAAAAGTGGTGACCTAATCAATAAAACGTAGTGACCCAGCCATAAAAAGTGGTAACCCCACAATAAAAGTTGTGACTCACAATAAAACGGGGTGACCCAACAATAAAAGTAGTATCCAAACAATAAAACGTAGTTACCCAGTAATTAAAGTGGTGACCCTGCAATAAAACGTTGTGACCCACCCATAAAAAGTAGTGACCCTACAATAAAACGTAATGACCCAGCAATAAGAGTAGTGACCCCACAATAAAACGTAGTGACCCAGCGATAAAAAGTTGTTACCAAACAATAAAACGTAGTGACCCAGCAATAAAAGTGGCGACCCAACAATAAAACGTAGTGACCCAGCTATAAAAAGTTGTTTCCTAACAATAAAACGTAGTGACCCGGTCATAAAAAGTGGTGACCCAGCAATAAAACGTAGTTACCCAGCCATAAAAAGTTGTGACCCAACAATAAAACGTAGTGACCCAGCAATAAAAAGTGGTCACCCAACAATAAAAGTGGTTACACACCAATAAAAAGTGGTTACCTAACAATAAAACGTAGTGACGCCACAGTAAAACGTAGTGACCCAACAATAAAACGTAGTGACCCAGCCATAAAAAGTGGTGACCTAACAATAAAACGTAGTGACCCACCCTTAAAAAGTAGTCATCCAACAAAAAAAGTGGTGACCCAGCAACAAAAAGTTGTGACCCAACCATAAAACCTAGTGACCTAGCCATAAAAAGTGGTGACCCAACAATAAACCGTAGTGACTCATCAACAAAAGTAGTGACCCAACAATAAAACGTTGTGACCTAGCGTTTAAAAGTGGTGACCCAGCAATAAAACGTAGTTACCCAGCAATAAACAGTAGTCACCCAACTATAAAAGTGGTGACCCGGCAATAAAACGTAGTGAATCATCAATAAAAGTAGTGACCCACCAATAAAACGTAGTGACCTAGCCATACAAAGTGGTCACACAACAATAAAAGTAATGACTCAGCTATAGAAAGTTCTGACCCAACATAAAAACGTAGTGACCCAGCAATAAAAAGTTAGGACCCAGCCATAAAAAGTGGTGGCCCAACCATAAAACGTAGTGACCCAACAATAAAACGTAGTGACCCAGCCATAAAAAGTGGTGACCCAACAATAAAACGTAGTGACTCAACAATAAAACGTAAGGACCCAGCCCATAAAAAGTAGTGACATAACAATAAAAGTGGTGACCCAAAAATAAAACGTAGTGACCCAGCCATAACAAGTGGTGACCCAACAATAAAACGTAGTGACCTAGCTATAAAAAGTAGTCATCCAACAATAAAAGTGGTGACCCAGCAATAAAAAGTGGTCTCCTAACAATAAAAGTGGTGACCCGGCAATAAAACGTAGTGACTCATCAATAATACGTAGTAACCCAGCAATAAAAAGTGGTCACCCAACAATAAAAGTGGGTACAACGCAATAAAAGGTGGTGACCCAAAAATAAAACGTAGTGACCCAACAATAAAAGTGGTGACCCAACAATAAAACGTAGTGACCCAGCAATAAAAAAGGGTGACCCAACAATAAAACGTATGGACCCAGCAATAAAAGTAGTGCCCTTACAATAAAACGTTGTGACCCAGCGATAAAAAGTTGGTGACCCAACAATAAAACGTAGTGACCCAGCAATACAACGTAGTGCCCTAGCCATAAAAAGTGGTGGCCCAGCAATAAAACGTAGTGACCCAACAATAATACGTAGTAACCCAGCAATAAAAAGTGGTCACCCAACAACAAAAGTAATGACCGAGCTATAGAAAGTTCTGACCAACATAAAAACGTAGTGACCCAGCAATAAAAAGTGGAGACTCAGCCAAAAAAAGTAGTGCCCAAACCATAATACGTAGTGACCCAACAATAAAACGTAGTGACACAGCAATAAAAAGTGGTCACCCAACAATAAAAGAGATGACCCAGCAATAAAACGTTGTGACCCAGGCAGAAAAAGTAGTGACCCAACAATACAACGTAGTGACCAAGCAATAAAAAGTAGTAATCCTGCTATAAAACGTGGTGACCGCTCAATAAATGTAGTGACCCAGCCATAAACAGTAGTGACCCAACAATAAAACGTAGTAGCCCTGCCATAAAAAGTGGTGACCTAACAATAAAAGTGGTGACCCAACAATAAAACGTAGTGACCTGCAATAAAAAGTGGTCACTCAACAATAAAAGATGTGACCCAGCAATAAAACGTAGTAACCCAGTCATGAAAAGTGGTGACCTAATCAATAAAACGTAGTGACCACGCAATAAAGGTAGTGACCCAACAATAAAATGTCGTGACCCAGCGATAAAAAGTGGTGACCCAACAATAAAACGTAGTGACCCAGCTATAAAAAGTGGTTACCCAACAATAAAACGTAGTGACCCAGCCATAAAAAGTTGTGACCCAACAATAAAACGTAGTGACCCAACAATAAAAGTGGTGACCCAGCAATAAAAAGTGGTGACCCACCAATGAAACGTAGGGACCTAGCCATAAAAAGTTGTGACCCAACAATAAAACGTAGTGACCCAGCAATAAAAAGTGGTCACCCAACAATAAAAGTGGTTACACACCAATAAAAAGTGGTTACCTAACAATAAAACGTAGTGACGCCACAGTAAAACGTAGTGACCCAACAATAAAACGTAGTGACCCAGCCATAAAAAGTGGTGACCTAACAATAAAACGTAGTGACCCACCCTTAAAAAGTAGTCATCCAACAAAAAAAGTGGTGACCCAGCAACAAAAAGTTGTGACCCAACCATAAAACCTAGTGACCTAGCCATAAAAAGTGGTGACCCAACAATAAACCGTAGTGACTCATCAACAAAAGTAGTGACCCAACAATAAAACGTTGTGACCTAGCGTTTAAAAGTGGTGACCCAGCAATAAAACGTAGTTACCCAGCAATAAACAGTAGTCACCCAACTATAAAAGTGGTGACCCGGCAATAAAACGTAGTGAATCATCAATAAAAGTAGTGACCCACCAATAAAACGTAGTGACCTAGCCATACAAAGTGGTCACACAACAATAAAAGTAATGACTCAGCTATAGAAAGTTCTGACCCAACATAAAAACGTAGTGACCCAGCAATAAAAAGTTAGGACCCAGCCATAAAAAGTGGTGGCCCAACCATAAAACGTAGTGACCCAACAATAAAACGTAGTGACCCAGCCATAAAAAGTGGTGACCCAACAATAAAACGTAGTGACTCAACAATAAAACGTAAGGACCCAGCCCATAAAAAGTAGTGACATAACAATAAAAGTGGTGACCCAAAAATAAAACGTAGTGACCCAGCCATAACAAGTGGTGACCCAACAATAAAACGTAGTGACCTAGCTATAAAAAGTAGTCATCCAACAATAAAAGTGGTGACCCAGCAATAAAAAGTGGTCTCCTAACAATAAAAGTGGTGACCCGGCAATAAAACGTAGTGACTCATCAATAATACGTAGTAACCCAGCAATAAAAAGTGGTCACCCAACAATAAAAGTGGGTACAACGCAATAAAAGGTGGTGACCCAAAAATAAAACGTAGTGACCCAACAATAAAAGTGGTGACCCAACAATAAAACGTAGTGACCCAGCAATAAAAAAGGGTGACCCAACAATAAAACGTATGGACCCAGCAATAAAAGTAGTGCCCTTACAATAAAACGTTGTGACCCAGCGATAAAAAGTTGGTGACCCAACAATAAAACGTAGTGACCCAGCAATACAACGTAGTGCCCTAGCCATAAAAAGTGGTGGCCCAGCAATAAAACGTAGTGACCCAACAATAATACGTAGTAACCCAGCAATAAAAAGTGGTCACCCAACAACAAAAGTAATGACCGAGCTATAGAAAGTTCTGACCAACATAAAAACGTAGTGACCCAGCAATAAAAAGTGGAGACTCAGCCAAAAAAAGTAGTGCCCAAACCATAATACGTAGTGACCCAACAATAAAACGTAGTGACACAGCAATAAAAAGTGGTCACCCAACAATAAAAGAGATGACCCAGCAATAAAACGTTGTGACCCAGGCAGAAAAAGTAGTGACCCAACAATACAACGTAGTGACCAAGCAATAAAAAGTAGTAATCCTGCTATAAAACGTGGTGACCGCTCAATAAATGTAGTGACCCAGCCATAAACAGTAGTGACCCAACAATAAAACGTAGTAGCCCTGCCATAAAAAGTGGTGACCTAACAATAAAAGTGGTGACCCAACAATAAAACGTAGTGACCTGCAATAAAAAGTGGTCACTCAACAATAAAAGATGTGACCCAGCAATAAAACGTAGTAACCCAGTCATGAAAAGTGGTGACCTAATCAATAAAACGTAGTGACCACGCAATAAAGGTAGTGACCCAACAATAAAATGTCGTGACCCAGCGATAAAAAGTGGTGACCCAACAATAAAACGTAGTGACCCAGCTATAAAAAGTGGTTACCCAACAATAAAACGTAGTGACCCAGCCATAAAAAGTTGTGACCCAACAATAAAACGTAGTGACCCAACAATAAAAGTGGTGACCCAGCAATAAAAAGTGGTGACCCACCAATGAAACGTAGGGACCTAGCCATAAAAAGTTGTGACCCAACAATAAAACGTAGTGACGCAACAATAAAAGTGGTGACCAAGCAATAAAACGTTGTGACCACCATAAAACGTAGTGACCCAGCCATAAAAATGGTGACCGAACAATAAAACGTAGTGACTCATAAATAAAAAGAGTGACCCAACAATAAAAAGTAGTGACCCAACAATAAAAGTGGTGACCCTACATAAAAACGTAGTTACCCATCTATAAAAAGTGGTTACCCAACAATAAAACGTAGTGACCCAGCCATAACAAGTATTGACCCAACAATAAAACGTAGTGACTCATCAATAAAAGTAGTGACCCAACTATTAAACGTTGTTACCTAGCGTTTAAAAGTGGTTACCCAGCAAGAAAATGTAGTGACCCAGCAACAAACAGTGGTCTCCCAACAACAAAAGTGGTGACCCGGCAATAAAACGTAGTGACTCATCAATAAAAGAAGTGACCCACCAATAAAACGTAGAGACATTGCCATAAAAAGTGGTCACACAACAATAAAAGTGGTGACAACGCAATAAAAGGCGGTGACCCAAACATAAAACGTAGTGACCCAACAATAAAAGTGGTGACCCAACAATTAAACGTAGTGACCCAGCCATAAAAGTGGTGACCCAAGAATAAAACGTAGTGACCCAGCAATAAAAAGGGTGACCCAACAATAAAACGTAGTGACCCAGCAATAAAAGTAGTGCCCTTACAATAAAACGTTGTGACCCAGCGATAAAAAGTTGGTGACAACAATAAAACGTAGTGACCCAGCAATACAACGTAGTGCCATCGCCACAAAAAGTGGTTACCCAGCAATAAAACGTAGTAACCCAGCAATAAAAAGTGGTCACCCAACAACAAAAGTAATGACCGAGCTATAGAAAGTTCTGACCAACATTAAAACGTAGTGACCCAGCAATAAAAAGCGGAGACCACGCCATAAAAAGTGGTGCCCCAACCATAATACGTAGTGACCCAACAATAAAACGTAGTGACCCAGCAATAAAAAGTGGTCACCGAACAATAAAAGAGATGACCCAGCAATAAAACGTTGTGACCAAGCCAGAAAAAGTAGTGACCCAACAATACAACGTAGTGACCTAGCAATAAAAAGTAGAGACCCTGCCATAAAAAGTTGTGACCGCTCAATAAATGTAGTGACCCAGCAATAAAAAGTAGTGACCCAACAATAAAACGTAGTAGCCCTGCCATAAAAAGTTGTGACCTAACAATAAAAGTGGTGACCCAACAATAAAACGTAGTGACCTGCAATAAAAAGTGGTCACTCAACAATAAAAGATGTGACACAGCAATAAAACGTAGTAACCCAGCCATGAAAAGTGGTGACCTAATCAATAAAACGTAGTGACAACGCAATAAAGGTAGTGACCCAACAATAAAACGTAGTGACCCAGCGATAAAAAGTGGTGACCCAACAATAAAACGTAGTGACCCAGCTATAAGAAGTGGTTACCCAACAATAAAACGTAGTGACCCAGCCATTAAAAGTGGTGACCCAGCAATAAAACGTAGTGACCCAGCTAATAAATGTAGTGACCCAGCCATAAAAAGTTGTGACCCAACAATAAAACGTAGTGACCCAACAATAAAAGTGGTGACCCAGCAATAAAAAGTGGTGACCCACCAATGAAACGTAGGGACGCAGCCATAAAAAGTTGTGACCCAACAATAAAACGTAGTTGAGCAACAATAAAAGTGGTGACCAAGCAATAAAACGTTGTTACCACCATAAAACGTAGTGACCCAGCCATAAAAATGGTGACCCAACAATAAAACGTAGTGACTCATCAATAAAAGTAGTGACTCATCAATAAAAGTAGTGACCCAACAATAAAACGTAATGACCTAGCCATAAAAAGTAGTGACCCAACAATAAAAGTGGTGACCCAACAATAAAACGTAGTGACCCAGCCATAAAAGGTGGTGACCCAACAATAAAACGTATTGACCTTGCTATAAAACGTTGTGACCCAGCCATTAAAAGTGGTGACCCAGCAATAAAACGTAGTGACCCAGCTAATAAATGTAGTGACCCAGCCATAAAAAGTTGTGACAATAAGAGTAGTGAGCCAGCAATATAAGTAGTGACCCCGCAATAAAAGTAGTGACCCAACAAAAAAACGTAGTGACCCAGCGATAAAAAATGGTGACCCCACAATAAAACGTAGTGACCCAGATATAAAAGTGGCGACCCAACAATAAAACGTAGTGACCCAGCTATAAAAAGTGGTTACCCAGCCATAAAAAGTGGTGACCCAGCAATAAAACGTAGTGACCCAGCAATAACACGTAGTGACTCAGCCATAAAAAGTTGTGACCCAACAATAAAAGTGGTGACCCAGCAATCAGAAAGGGTGACCCAACAATAAAACGTAGTGACCGAACAATAAAGGTGGTGACCAAGCAATAAAACGTTGTAACCCAACAATAAAACGTAGTGACCCAGCCATAAAAAGTGGTGACCCAACAATAAAACGTAGTGACGCATCAATAAAAGTTGTGACCCAACAATAAACCGTAGTGACCCAGCAATAAAAAGTTGTGACCCAACAATAAAAGTGGTGACCACACAATAAAACGTAGTGACCCAGCCATAAAAGGTGGTGACCCAACAATAAAACGTAGTGACCCAGCTATAAAAAGTAGTCATCCAACAATAAAAGTGGTCACCCTGCAATAAAACGTTGTGACCCAGCCATAAAAAGTAGTGACCCTACAATAAGAGTAGTGACCCAGCAATAATACGTAGTGACCCAACAATAAACGTAGTGACCCAGCGATAAAAAGTGGTGACCCAACAATAAAACGTAGTGACCCAGCAATAAAAGTGGCGACCCAACAATAAAACGTAGTGACCCAGCTATAAAAAGTCGTTACCCAACAATAAAACGTAGTGACCCAGCAATAAAAAGTAGTGACCCAGCAAAAAAACGTAGTGACCCAGCAATAACACGTAGTGACCCAGCCATAAAAAGTGGTCACCCAACAATAAATATGATGACACAGCAATAAAAAGTGGTGACCCAACAATAAAACGTAGTGACGCAAAAGTAAAACGTAGTGACCTAACAATAAAACGTAGTGACCCAGCAATAAAAAGTGGTGACCCAACAATAAAACGTAGTGACGCAACAGTAAAACGTAGTGACCCAACAATAAAACGTAGTGACCCAGTAATAAAAAGTGGTCACCCAACAATAAAACCTACTGACCCAGCAATACAACCTAGTGATCCAGGCAGAAAAAGTAGTGACCCAACAATACAACGTAGTGACCCAGCAAAAAATAGTAGTAACCCTGCCATAAAAAGTGGTGACCGCTCAATAAATGTAGTGACCCAGCCATAAAAAGCGGTGACCCAACAATAAAATGTAGTGACCCTGCCATAAAAAGTGGTGACCTAACAATAAAAGTGGTGACCCAACAATAAAACGTAGTGACATGCAATAAAAAGTGAGTCACTCAACGATAAAAGTGATGACCCAGCAATAAAACGTAGTAACCCAGCCATGAAAAGTGGTGACCTAATCAATAAAACGTAGTGACCCAGCCATAAAAAGTGGTCACCCCACAATAAAAGTTGTGACTCACAATAAAACGAGGTGACCCAACAATAAAACGTAGTGACCCAGCAATAAAAGTAGTATCCAAACAATAAAACGTAGTTATCCAGTAATAAAAGTGGTGACCCTGCAATAAAACGTTGTGACCCACCCATAAAAGGTAGTGACCCTACAATAAAAAGTAATGATCCAGCAATAAGAGTAGTGACCCCACAATAAAACGTAGTTACCCAGCGATAAAAAGTGGTGACCAAACAATAAAACGTAGTGACCCAGCAATAAAAGTGGCGACCCAACAAGAAAACGTAGTGACCCAGCTATAAAAAGTGGTTACCCAACAATAAAACGTAGTGACCCAGCCATAAAAAGTGGTGACCTAGCAATAAAACGTAGTGACCCAGCCATAAAAAGTTGTGACCCGACAATAAAACGTAGGGACCCAGCAATAAAAAGTGGTCACCCAACAATAAAAGTGGAGACACAGCAATAAAAAGTGGTTACCCAACAATAAAACGTAGTGACGCAACAGTAAAACGTAGTGACCCAACAATAAAACGTAGTGACCCAACCATAAAAAGTGGTGACCCAACAATAAACCTAGTGACCCAGCAATAAATGGTAGTCATCCAAGAATAAAAGTGGTGACCCAGCCATAAAAAGTGGTGACCCAACTATAAAACCTAGTGACCCAGCCATAAAAAGTGGTGACCCTACAATAAACCGTAGTGACTCCTCAATAAAAGTAATAACCCTACAATAAAACGTAGTGACCCAACGTTATAAAGGTGTTACCCAGCAATAAAACGTAGTGACCGAGCAATAAACAATGGTCACCCCACAATAAAAGTGGTGACCCAGCAATACAACATAGTGACCAAGCCATAATAAGTACTGACCCAACAATAAAACGTAGTGACCCAGCAAAAAAAAGTGGCGACCCGACAATTAAACGTAGTAATCCAGCCATAAAAAGTGGTTACCCAACAATAAATGTGGTGACCCAGCAATAAAAAGTGGTTACCAAAAAATAATACGTAGTGACGCCACAATAAAACGTAGTGCCCCCGCCATAAAAAGTAATGACCAACAATAAAAGTGGTGACCTAACAATAAAACGTAGTGACCCAGCCATAAAAAGTGGTGCCCTAACAATAAAACGTAGTGACCCAGCAATTAAAAGTGATGACCCAACAATAAAACGTAGTGACCCAGCAATAAAAGTTGTGACCCAACAATAAAACGTAGTTACCCAGCCATAAAACGTAGTGACCCAGCCCTAAAAAGTGCTGACCCAGCAATAAAACGTAGGGACCCAACAATAAAACGTAGTGACCCAGCTATAAAAAGTGGTGACCCAGCCAATAAACGTAGTGACCCAGCCATAAAAAGTGGTGACCCAGCAATAAAACGTAGTGACCTAGCTATAAAACGTAGTGACTCAGCCATAAAAAGTGGCGACCCGACAATAAAACGTAGTGACCCAGCCATAAAAAGTGGTGACCGAACAATAAACCGTTGTGACTCATCAATAAAAGTAGTGACCCAACAATAAAACGTAGTGACCCAGCGTTAAAAAGTGGTGACCCAGCAATAAAACGTAGTGACCCAGCAATAAACAGTGGTCACCGAACAATAAAAGTGGTGACCTGGCAATCAAACGTAATGACTCATAAAAAAAAGTAGTGACCCAACAGTAAAACGTAGTGACCCAGCGTTAAAAAGTGGTGACCCAGCAATAAAACGTAGTGACCGAGCAATAAAAAATGGTCACCCTACAATAAGAGCAGTGACCCAGCCATAAAACGTAGTGACCCAGCCAGCAAAAGTAATGACCTAACAAAAAAACGTAGTGACCCAGCAATAAAAAGTGGTGACCCAACAATAAAACGTAGTGACCCAGCAATAAAAAGTGTTGACCCAGCAATAAAACGTAGTGACCCAGCAATAAAACGTAGTTACTAAGCCATAAAAAGTTGTGACCCAACAATAAAACGTAGTCAACCAACAATAAAAGTGGTGACCCAGCAAAAAAATGTGGTGACCCAACAATAAAACGTAGTGACGTAACAATTATAGTGGTGACCAAGCAATAAAACGTTGTGACACACCTATAAAACGTAGTGACGCAGCCATAAAAAGTGGTGACCCAACAATAAAACGTAGTGACTCATCAATTAAAGTAGTGACCCAACAATAAACCGTAGTGACCCAGCCATAAAAAGTAGGGACCCAACAATAAAAGTGGTGACCCAACAATAAAACGTAGTGACCCAGCCATAAAAAGTGGTGACCCAACAAAAAAACGTAGTGACTCATCAATAAAAGTAGTGACCCAACAATAAAACGTAATGACCTAGCCATAAAAAGTAGTGACCCAACAATAAAAGTGGTGACCCAACAATAAAACGTAGTGACCCAGCCATAAAAGGTGGTGACCCAACAATAAAACGTAGTGACCTTGCTATAAAAAGTAGTCATCCAACATTAAAAGTGGTGACCCTGCAATAAAACGTTGTGATCCAGCCATAAAAAGTAGTGACCCTACAATAAGAGTAGTGAGCCAGCAATAAGAGTAGTGACCCAGCAATAAAAGTAGTGTCCCAACAATAAAACGTAGTTACCCAGCGATAAAAAATGGTGACCCCACAATAAAACGTAGTGACCCAGATATAAAAGTGGCGACCCAACAATAAAACGTAGTGACCCAGCTATAAAAAGTGGTTACCCAGCCATAAAAAGTGGTGACCCCGCAATAAAACGTAGTGACCCAGCAATAACACGTAGTGACTCAGCCATAAAAAGTTGTGACCCAACAATAAAAGTGGTGACCCAGCAAGCAGAAGTGGTTACCCAACAATAAAACGTAGTGACCCACCAATAAAGGTGGTGACCAAGCAATAAAACGTTGTGACCCAACAATAAAACGTAGTGACCCAGCCATAAAAAGTGGTGACCCAACAATAAAACGTAGTGACGCATCAATAAAAGTTGTGACCCAACAATAAACCGTAGTGACCCAGCCATAAAAAGTTGTGACCCAACAATAAAAGTGGTGATTACACAATAAAACGTAGTGACCCAGCCATAAAAGGTGGTGACCCAACAATAAAACGTAGTGACCCAGTTATAAAAAGTAGTCATCCAACAATAAAAGTGGTGACCCTGCAATAAAACGTTGTGACCCAGCCATATAAAGTAGTGACCCTACAATAAGAGTAGTGACCCAGATATAATACGTAGTGACCCAACAATAAACGTAGTGACCCAGCGATAAAAAGTGGTGACCCAACAATAAAACGTAGTGACCCAGCAATAAAAGTGGCGACCCAACAATAAAACGTAGTGACCCAGCTATAAAAAGTCGTTACCCAACAATAAAACGTAGTGACCCAGCCATAAAAAGTAGTGACCCAGCAATAAAACGTAGTGACCCAGCAATAACACGTAGTGACCCAGCCATAAAAAGTTGTGACATAACAATAAAAGTGGTGACCTAGCCATCAGAAGTCATGACCTAGCCAAGGGGTGACCCAACAATAAAACGTAGTGACCCAGCCATAAAAAGTGGTGACCTAACAATAAAACGTAGTGACCCAGCAATAAAAAGTGATGACCCAACAATAAAACGTAGTGACCCCGCAATAAAAGTAGTGCCCTGACAATAAAACGTAGTGACCCAGCCATAAAAGGTGGTGCCCCAACAATAAAACGTAGTGACCCAGCAATAAAAGTTGTGACCCAACAATAAAACGTAGTTACCTAGCCATAAAACGTAGTGACCCAGCCCTAAAAAGTGCTGACCCAGCAATAAAACGTAGGGACCCAACAATAAAACGTAGTGACCCAGCCATAAAAAGTGGTGACCCAGCCAATAAACGTAGTGACCCAGCCATAAAAAGTGGTGACCCAGCAATAAAACGTAGTGACCTAGCTATAAAACGTAGTGACCCAGCCATAAAAAGTGGCGACCCGACAATAAAACGTAGTGACCCAGCCATAAAAAGTTGTGACCCAACAATAAACCGTTGTGACTCATCAATAAAACTAGTGACCAAACAATAAAACGTAGTGACCCAGCGTTAAAAAGTGGTGACCCAGCAATAAAACGTAGTGACCCAGCAAAAAAACAGTGGTCACCGAACAATAAAAGTGGTGACCTGGCAATCAAACGTAGTGACTCATAAAAAAAAGTAGTGACCCAACAGTAAAACGTCGTGACCCAGCGTAAAAAAGTTGTGACCCAGCAATAAAACGTAGTGACCGAGCAATAAAAAATGGTCACCCCACAATAAGAGCAGTGACCAAGCCATAAAACGTAGTGACCCAGCTATAAAAAGTGGTGACCCAACAATAAAGCGTAGTGACCCAGCCAGAAAAAGTGTTGACCCAGCAATAAAACGTAGTGACCTTGCAATAAAACGTAGTGACTAAGCCATAAAAAATTGTGACCCAACAATAAAACGTAGTCAACCAACAATAAAAGTGGTGACCCAGCAAAAAAATCTGGTGACCCAACAATAAAACGTAGTGACGCAACAATTATAGTGGTGACCATGCAATAAAACGTTGTGACCCACCTATAAAACGTAGTGACCCAGCCATAAAAAGTGGTGACCCAACAATAATACGTAGTGACTCATCAATTAAAGTAGTGACCCAACAATAAACCGTAGTGACCCAGCCATAAAAAGTAGGGACCCAACAATAAAAGTGGTGACCCAACAATAAAACGTAGTGACCCAGCCATAAAAAGTGGTGACCCAACAAAAAAACGTAGTGACTCATCAATAAAAGTAGTGACCCAACAATAAAACGTAATGACCTAGCCATAAAAAGTAGTGACCCAACAATAAAAGTGGTGACCCAACAAAAAAACGTAGTGACCCAGCCATAAAAGGTGGTGACCCAACAATAAAACGTAGTGACCTAGCTATAAAAAGTAGTCATCCAACAATAAAAGTGGTGACCCTGCAATAAAACGTTGTGACCCAGCCATAAAAAGTAGTGACCCTACAATAAGAGTAGTGAGCCAGCAATAAGAGTAGTGACCCAGCAATAAAAGTAGTGACCCAACAATAAAACGTAGTGACCCAGCGATAAAAAGTGATGACCCCACAATAAAACGTAGTGATGAAGCAATAAAAGTGGCGACCCAACAATAAAACGTAGTGACCCAGCTATAAAAAGTGGTTACCCAACTATAAAATGTAGTGACCCAGCCATAAAAAGTGGTGACCCAGCAATAAAACGTAGTGACCCAGCAATAACACGTAGTGACCCAGCCATAAAAAGTTGTGACCAAGCAATAAAACGTTGTGACCCAACAATAAAACGTAGTGACCCAGCCATAAAAAGTGGTGACCCAACAATAAAACGTAGTGACGCATCAATAAAAGTTGTGACCCAACAATAAACCGTAGTGACCCAGCCATAAAAAATAGTGACCCAACAATAAAAGTTGTGACCCAACAATAAAACGTAGTGACCCAGCCATAAAAGGTGGTGACCCAACAATAAAACGTAGTGACCCAGCTATAAAAAGTAGTCATCCAACAATAAAAGTGGTGACCCTGCAATAAAACGTCGTGACCCAGCCATTAAAAAGTAGTGACCCTACAATAAGAGTAGTGACCCAGCAATAATACGTAGTGACCCAACAATAAAACGTAGTGAGCCAGCAAAAAAAGTAGCGACCCATCAATAAAACGTAGTGACCCGGCTATAAAAAGTGGTTACCCAACAATAAAACGTAGTGACCCAGCCATAAAAAGTAGTGACCCAGCAATAAAACGTAGTTACCCAGCAATAACACGTAGTGACCCAGCCATAAAAAGTTGTGACCCAACAATAAAAGTGGTGACCTGGGCATCAAAACTGGTGACCCAACAATAAAACGTAGTGACGCAACAATAAAGGTGGTGACCAAGCAATAAAACGTTGTGACCAACAATAAAACGTAGTGACCCAGCCATAAGTGGTGACCCAACAATATAACGTAGTGAGTCATCAATAAAAGTAGTGACCCAACAATAAACCGTAGTGGCCCAGCAATAAAAAGTAGTGACCCAACAATAAAAGTGGTGACACAACAATAAAACGTAGTGACCCAACAATAAAACGTAGTGACCCAGCCATAAAAAGTGGTGACCCAACAATAAAACGTAGTGACTCATCAATAAAAGTAGTGACCCAACAATAAAACGTAATGACCTAGCTATAAAAAGTAGTGCCCAACAATAAAAGTGGTGACCCAACAATAAAACGTAGTGACCCAGCTATAAAAAGTAGTGAACCAACAATAAAACGTTGTGACCCAGCAATAAAACGTGGTGTCAACAATAAAACGTGGTGACCCAGCAATAAAAGTAGTGACCAAACAATAAAACGTAGTGACCCAGCCATAAAAAGTGGTCACCCAACAATAAAAGTGGTGACCCAGCAATAAAAAGTGGTGACCAAAAAGTAATACGTAGTGACGCAACAATAAAACGTAGTGCCCCCGCCATAAAAAGTAGTGACCCAACAATAAAAGTGGTGACCTAACAATAAAACGTAGTCATAAAAAGTGGTACGTAACAATAAAACGTAGTGACCCAGCAATAAAAAGTGATGACCGAACAATAAAACGTAGTGAGCCAGCAATAAAAGTAGTGCCCCAACAATAAAACGTAGTGACCCAGCAATAAAAGTTGTGACCCAACAATAAAACATAGTGACCCAGCCATAAAACGTAGTGACCCAGCCATAAAAAGTGGTGACCCAGCAATAAAACGTAGTGACCCAACAATAAAACGTAGTGACCCAGCCATAAAAAGTGGTGACCCAGCCAATAAACGTAGTGACCCAGCCATAAAAAGTGGTGACCTAGCAATAAAACGTAAAAAGGGTCACCCTACAATAAAAGTGGTGACCCAACCATAAAACGTAGTGACCCAGCCATAAAATGTGCTGACCCAACAATAAAACGTTCTGATTCATCAATAAAAGTAGTGACTCAACAATAAAACGTAGTGACCAAGCGTTTAAAAGTGGTGACCCAGCAATAAAACGTAGTGACCCAGTAATAAATAGTGGTCACCGAACAATCAAAGTGGTGACCCGGCAATAAAACGTAGTGACTCATCAAGAAAAGTAGTGACTTTACAATAAAACGTAGTGACCTAGCAATAAAAAGTGGTCACTTAACAATAAAAGTGGTGACGACGCAATAAAAAGTGGTTACCCAACAATAAAACGTAGTGACCCAGCAATAAAAGTAGTGCCCTTACAATAAAACGTAGTGACCAAGCCATAAAAAGTTGGTGACCCAACAATAAAACGTAGTTACCCAGCAATACAACGTAGTGACCCAGCGATAAAAAGTGGTGACCTAGCCATAGAAAGTAGTGACCCAACATTAAAACGTAGTGACCAACAATAAAAAGTGGAGACCCAGCCATAAAAAGTGGTGACCCAACAATAAAACATAGTGATTCATCAATATAAGTAGTGACCCAACAATTTAACGTAATGACCCAGCAATAAAAAGTTGTGACCAAACCATAAAACGTAGTGACCCAGCCATAAAAAGTGGTGACCCAACAATAAAACGTAGTGACTCATCAATAAAAGTAGTGACCCAACAATAAAACGTAGTGACCCAGCGTTTTAAAGTGGTGACCCAGCAATAAAACGTAGTGACACAGTTATAAACAGTTGTCACCTAACAATAAAAGTGGTGACCCGGCAATAAAACGTAGTGACTCATCAATAAAAGTAGTGACCCACCAATAAAACGTAGTAACCTAGCCATAAACAGAGATCACCCAACAATAAAAGTGGTGACGACGCAATAAAAAGTGGTGACCCAACAATAAAACGTAGTGACCCAGCGTTTAAAAGTGGTGACCCAGCAATAAAACGTAGTGACCCAGCCATAAAAAGTGGTGACCCAACAATAAAACGTAGTGACCCAGCAATAAAAAGGGCTGACCCAACAACAAAACGTAGTGACCCAGCAATAAAAGTAGTGCCCTTACAATAAAACGTAGTGACCAAGCCATAAAAAGTTGGTGACCCAACTTTATTGTTGGGTCACCAACTTTTTATGGCTGGGTCACTACGTTTTACGTTTTACGTAGTGACCCAGCAATACAACGTAGTGACCCAGCCATAAAAAGTGGTGACCCAGCAATAAAACGTAGTGACCCAACAATAAAACGTAGTGACCCAGCAATAAAAAGTGGAGACCCAGCCATAAAAAGTGGTGGCCCAACCATAAAACGTAGTGACCCAACAATAAAACGGAGTGACCCAGTAATAAAAAGTGGTCACCCAACAATAAAAGAGATGACCCAACAATAAAACCTAGTGATCCAGGCAGAAAAAGTAGTGACCCAACAATACAACGTAGTGACTCAGCAATAAATAGTGGTAACCCTGCAATAAAAAGTGGTGACCGATCAATAAATGTAGTGACCCTGCCATAAAAAGTGGTGACCTAACAATAAAAGTGGTGACCACACAATAAAACGTAGTGACCTGCAATAAAAAGTGGTCACTCAACAATAAAAGTGGTGACCCAGCAATAAAACGTAGTAACCCAGCCATGAAAAGTGGTGACCTAATCAATAAAACGTAGTGACCCAGCCATAAAAAGTGGTCACCCCACAATAAAAGTTGTGACTCACAATAAAACGGGGTGACCCAACAATAAAAGTAGTATCCAAACAATAAAACGTAGTTACCCAGTAATTAAAGTGGTGACCCTGCAATAAAACGTTGTGACCCACCCATAAAAAGTAGTGACCCTACAATAAAACGTAATGACCCAGCAATAAGAGTAGTGACCCCACAATAAAACGTAGTGACCCAGCGATAAAAAGTTGTTACCAAACAATAAAACGTAGTGACCCAGCAATAAAAGTGGCGACCAAACAATAAAACGTAGTGACCCAGCTATAAAAAGTGGTTACCTAACAATAAAACGTAGTGACCCGGTCATAAAAAGTGGTGACCCAGCAATAAAACGTAGTGACCCAGCCATAAAAAGTTGTGACCCAATAATAAAACGTAGTGACCCAGCAATAAAAAGTGGTCACCCAACAATAAAAGTGGTGACACACCAATAAAAAGTGGTTACCTAACAATAAAACGTAGTGACGCAACAGTAAAACGTAGTGACCCAACAATAAAACGTAGTGACCCAGCCACAAAAAGTGGTGACCTAACAATAAAACTTAGTGACCCACCCTTAAAAAGTAGTCATCCAACAATAAAAGTGGTGACCCAGCAACAAAAAGTTGTGACCCAACCATAAAACCTAGTGACCTAGCCATAAAACGTGGTGACCCAACAATAAACCGTAGTGACTCATCAATAAAAGTAATGACCCAACAATAAAACGTAGTGACCCAGCAATAAAATTTAGTGACCTAGCAATAAACAATGGTCACCCCACAATAAAAGTGGTGACCCAGCAATAAAACGTAGTCACCCAGCCATAATAAGTAATGACCTAACAATAAAACGTAGTGACCAAGCCATACAAAGTAGCGACCTAACAATAAAACGTAGTGACCCAGCTATAAAAAGTGGTGACCCAACAATAAAACGTAGTGACCCAGCAATAAAAAGTGGTGACCCAACAATAAAACGTAGTGACCCAGCAATAAAAAGTTGTGACCCAACAATGAAACGTAGTGACCCAGCCATAAAAAGTGGCGACCCGACAATAAAACGTAGTGACCCAGCCATAAAAAGTGGTAACCCAACTATAAAAGTGGTGACACAGCAATAAAAAGTGGTGACCAAACAATAAAACGTAGTGACTTAGCAATTAAAAGGGGTCACCCTACAATAAAAGTGGTGACCCAGCAATAAAACGTAGAACTCAGCCATAAAATGTGGCGACCCGACAATAAAACGTGGTGACCCAGCCATAAAAAGTGGTCACCCAACAATAAAAGTTGTTACTCAGCAATAAAAAGTGGTGACCAAAAAATAAAACGTAGTGACGCAACAATAAAACGTAGTGCCCCCGCCATAAAAAGTAGTGACCCAACAATAAAAGTGGTGATTTAACAATAAAACGTAGTGACCCAGCAATAAAAAGTGGTGACCCAACAATAAAACGTAGTGACCCAGCAATAAAAAGTGGTGACCCAACAATAAAACGTAGTGACCCAGCCATAAAATGTGGCGACCCGACAATAAAACGTAGTGACCCAGCCATAAAAAGTGGTCACCCAACAATAAAAGTGGTGACCCAGCAATAAAAAGTGGTGACCAAACAATAAAACGTAGTGACTTAGCAATTAAAAGGGGTCACCCTACAATAAAAGTGGTGACCCAGCAATAAAACGTAGTGACCCAGCCATAAAAAGTGGCGACCCGACAATAAAACGTAGTGACCCAGCCATAAAAAGTGGTCACCCAACAATAAAAGTTGTGACTCAGCAATAAAAAGTGGTGACCAAAACATAAAACGTAGTGACGCAACAATAAAACGTAGTGCCCCCGCCATAAAAAGTAGTGAACCAACAATAAAAGTGGTGACCTAACAATAAAACGTAGTGACCCAGCCATAAAAGGTGGTGCCCCAACAATAAAACGTAGTGACCCAGCAATAAAAGTTGTGACCCAACAATAAAACGTAGTTACTCAGCCATAAAACGTAGTGACCCAGCCATAAAAACTGCTGACCCAGCAATAAAACGTAGTGACCTAGCAATAAAAGTAGTGACCAAACAATTAAACGTAGTTACCCAGTAATAAAAAGTTGTCACTCAAACATAAAAGTGGTGACCCTGCAATAAAACGTTGTGACCCAGCCATAAAAATAGTGACCCTACAATTAAACGTAGTGACCCAGCAATAATAGTAGTGACCCAACAATAAAACGTAGTGACCCAGCGATAAAAAGTTGTGACCCAACAATAAAACGTAGTGACTCAGCAATAAAAGTGGCGACCCAACAATAAAACGTTGTGGCCGAGCTATAAAAAGTGGTTACCCAACAATAACACGTAGTGACCCAGCCATAAAAAGTGGTGACCCAGCAATAAAACGTGGTTACCCAGCCATAAAAAGTTGTGATCCAACAATAAAACGTAGTGACCCAGCAATAAAAAGTGGTCACCTAACAATAAAAGTGGTTACCCAATAATAAAAAGTGGTGACCCAACAATAAAACGTAGTGACGCAACAATAAAAGTGGTGACCAGGCAATAAAACGTTGTGACACAACCATAAAACGTAGTGACCCAGCCATAAAAAGTGGTGACCCAACAATAAAACGGAGTGATTCATAAATAAAAGTAGTGACCAAACAATAAAACATAGTGACCCAGCAATAAAAGTGGCGACCCAACAATAAAACGTAGTGACCCAGCTATAAAAAGTGGTTACCCAACAATAAAACGTAGTGACCCGGTCATAAAAAGTGGTGACCCAGCAATAAAACGTAGTGACCCAGCCATAAAAAGTTGTGACCCAACAATAAAACGTAGTGACCCAGCAATAAAAAGTGGTCACCCAACGATAAAAGTGGTGACACACCAATAAAAAGTGGAGACCTAACAATAAAACGTAGTGACGCAACAGTAAAACGTAGTGACCCAACAATAAAACGTAGTGACCCAGCCATAAAAAGTGGTGACCTAACAATAAAACGTAGCGACCCACCCTTAAAAAGTAGTCATCCAACATTAAAAGTGGTGACCCAGCAACAAAAAGTTGTGACCCAACCATAAAACCTAGTAACCTAGCGATAAAAAGTGGTGACCCAACAATAAACCGTAGTGACTCATCAATAAAAGTAATGACCCAACAATAAAACGTAGTGACCCAGCCATAAAAATAGTTACCCTACAATAAAACGTAGTGACCCAGCAATAATAGTAGTGACCCAACAATAAAACGTAGTGACCCAGCGATAATAAGTTGTGACCCAACAATAAAACGTAGTGACCCAGCAATAAAAGATGCGACCCAACAATAAAACGTTGTGGCCGAGCTATAAAAAGTGGTTACCCAACAATAACACGTAGTGACCCAGCCATAAAAAGTGGTCACCCAGCAATAAAACGTGGTTACCCAGCCATAAAAAGTTGTGATCCAACAATAAAACGTAGTGACCCAGCAATAAAAAGTGGTCACCTAACAATAAAAGTGGTTACCCAATAATAAAAAGTGGTGACCCAACAATAAAACGTAGTGACGCAACAATAAAAGTGGTGACCAGGCAATAAAACGTTGTGACACAACCATAAAACGTAGTGACCCAGCCATAATAAGTGGTGACCCAACAATAAAACGGAGTGATTCATAAATAAAAGTAGTGACCAAACAATAAAACGTAGTGACCCAGCAATAAAAGTGGCGACCCAACAATAAAACGTAGTGACCCAGCTATAAAAAGTGGTTACCCAACAATAAAACGTAGTGACCCGGTCATAAAAAGTGGTGACCGAGCAATAAAACGTTGTGACCCAGCCATAAAAAGTTGTGACCCAACAATAAAACGTAGTGACCCAGCAATAAAAAGTGGTCACCCAACAATGAAAGTGGTGACACACCAATAAAAAGTGGAGACCTAACAATAAAACGTAGTGACGCAACAGTAAAACGTAGTGACCCAACAATAAAACGTAGTGACCCACCCTTAAAAAGTAGTCATCCAACAATAAAAGTGGTGACCCAGCAACAAAAAGTTGTGACCCAACCATAAAACCTAGTAACCTAGCGATAAAAAGTGGTGACCCAACAATAAACCGTAGTGACTCATCAATAAAAGTAATGACCCAACAATAAAACGTAGTGACCCAGCAATAAAATTTAGAGACCTAGCAATAAACAATGGTCACCCCACAATAAAAGTGGTGACCCAGCAATAAAACGTAGTCACCCAGCCATAATAAGTACTGACCTAACAATAAAACGTAGTGACCAAGCCATACAAAGTAGCGACCTAACAATAAAACGTAGTGACCCAGCTATAAAAAGTGGTGACCCAACAATAAAACGTAGTTACCCAGCAATAAAAAGTGGTGACCCAACAATAAAACGTAGTGACCCAGCAATAAAAAGTGGTGACCCAACAATGAAACGTAGTGACCCAGCCATAAAAAGTGGCGACCCGACAATGAAACGTAGTGACCCAGCCATAAAAAGTGGTAACCCAACTATAAGAGTGGTGACCCAGCAATAAAAAGTGGTGACCTAACAATAAAACGTAGTGACTTAGCAATTAAAAGGGGTCACCTTACAATAAAAGTGGTGACCCAGCAATAAAACGTAGAACCCAGCCATAAAAGGTGGCGACCCGACAATAAAACGTAGTGACCCATCTATAAAAAGTGGTCACCCAACAATAAAAGTTGTGACTCAGCAATAAAAAGTGGTGACCAAAAAATAAAACGTAGTGACGCAACAATAAAACGTAGTGCCCCCGCCATAAAAAGTAGTGAACCAACAATAAAAGTGGTGACCTAACAATAAAACGTAGTGACCCAGCCATAAAAGGTGGTGCCCCAACAATAAAACGTAGTGACCCAGCAATAAAAGTTGTGACCCAACAATAAAACGTAGTTACTCAGCCATAAAACGTAGTGACCCAGCCATAAAAACTGCTGACCCAGCAATAAAACGTAGTGACCTAGCAATAAAAGTAGTGACCAAACAATTAAACGTAGTTACCCAGTAATAAAAAGTTGTCACTCAAACATAAAAGTGGTGACCCTGCAATAAAACGTTGTGACCCAGCCATAAAAAGTAGTGACCCTACAATAAAACGTAGTGACCCAGCAATAAGAGTAGTGACCCAACAATAAAACGTAGTGACCCAGCGATAAAAAGTTGTGACCCAACAATAAAACGTAGTGACCCAGCAATAAAAGTGGCGACCCAACAATAAAACGTTGTGGCCGAGCTATAAAAAGTGGTTACCCAACAATAACACGTAGTGACCCAGCCATAAAAAGTGGTGACCCAGCAATAAAACGTGGTTACCCAGCCATAAAAAGTTGTGATCCAACAATAAAACGTAGTGACCCAGCAATAAAAGGTGGTCACCTAACAATAAAAGTGGTTACCCAATAATAAAAAGTGGTGACCCAACAATAAAACGTAGTGACGCAACAATAAAAGTGGTGACCAGGCAATAAAACGTTGTGACACAACCATAAAACGTAGTGACCCAGCCATAAAAAGTGGTGACCCAACAATAAAACGGAGTGATTCATAAATAAAAGTAGTGACCCAACAATAAAACGTAGTGACCAGCCATAAAAAGTGGTGACCCAACAATAAAACTTAGTGACCCAACAATAAAACGTAGTGACCTCGCAATAAAAGTAGTGCCCTAACAATAAAACGTAGTAACCCAGCCATAAAAGGTGGGGACCCAACAATAAAACGTAGTGACCCAGCTATAAAAAGTTGTGACCCAACAATAAAACGTAGTGACCCAGCAATAAAATTTAGAGACCTAGCAATAAACAATGGTCACCCCACAATAAAAGTGGTGACCCAGCAATAAAACGTAGTCACCCAGCCATAATAAGTACTGACCTAACAATAAAACGTAGTGACCAAGCCATACAAAGTAGCGACCTAACAATAAAACGTAGTGACCCAGCTATAAAAAGTGGTGACCCAACAATAAAACGTAGTTACCCAGCAATAAAAAGTGGTGACCCAACAATAAAACGTAGTGACCCAGCAATAAAAAGTGGTGACCCAACAATGAAACGTAGTGACCCAGCCATAAAAAGTGGCGACCCGACAATGAAACGTAGTGACCCAGCCATAAAAAGTGGTAACCCAACTATAAGAGTGGTGACCCAGCAATAAAAAGTGGTGACCTAACAATAAAACGTAGTGACTTAGCAATTAAAAGGGGTCACCTTACAATAAAAGTGGTGACCCAGCAATAAAACGTAGAACCCAGCCATAAAAGGTGGCGACCCGACAATAAAACGTAGTGACCCATCTATAAAAAGTGGTCACCCAACAATAAAAGTTGTGACTCAGCAATAAAAAGTGGTGACCAAAAAATAAAACGTAGTGACGCAACAATAAAACGTAGTGCCCCCGCCATAAAAAGTAGTGAACCAACAATAAAAGTGGTGACCTAACAATAAAACGTAGTGACCCAGCCATAAAAGGTGGTGCCCCAACAATAAAACGTAGTGACCCAGCAATAAAAGTTGTGACCCAACAATAAAACGTAGTTACTCAGCCATAAAACGTAGTGACCCAGCCATAAAAACTGCTGACCCAGCAATAAAACGTAGTGACCTAGCAATAAAAGTAGTGACCAAACAATTAAACGTAGTTACCCAGTAATAAAAAGTTGTCACTCAAACATAAAAGTGGTGACCCTGCAATAAAACGTTGTGACCCAGCCATAAAAAGTAGTGACCCTACAATAAAACGTAGTGACCCAGCAATAAGAGTAGTGACCCAACAATAAAACGTAGTGACCCAGCGATAAAAAGTTGTGACCCAACAATAAAACGTAGTGACCCAGCAATAAAAGTGGCGACCCAACAATAAAACGTTGTGGCCGAGCTATAAAAAGTGGTTACCCAACAATAACACGTAGTGACCCAGCCATAAAAAGTGGTGACCCAGCAATAAAACGTGGTTACCCAGCCATAAAAAGTTGTGATCCAACAATAAAACGTAGTGACCCAGCAATAAAAGGTGGTCACCTAACAATAAAAGTGGTTACCCAATAATAAAAAGTGGTGACCCAACAATAAAACGTAGTGACGCAACAATAAAAGTGGTGACCAGGCAATAAAACGTTGTGACACAACCATAAAACGTAGTGACCCAGCCATAAAAAGTGGTGACCCAACAATAAAACGGAGTGATTCATAAATAAAAGTAGTGACCCAACAATAAAACGTAGTGACCAGCCATAAAAAGTGGTGACCCAACAATAAAACTTAGTGACCCAACAATAAAACGTAGTGACCTCGCAATAAAAGTAGTGCCCTAACAATAAAACGTAGTAACCCAGCCATAAAAGGTGGGGACCCAACAATAAAACGTAGTGACCCAGCTATAAAAAGTTGTGACCCAACAATAAAACGTAGTGACCCAGCAATAAAACGTAGTGACCCAGCCATAAAAAGTGGTGACCCAGCAATAAAACGTAGTGACCCAGCCATAAAAAGTGGTGACCTAACAATAAAACGTAGTGACACACCAATAAAACGTAGTGACCCATTAATAAAAAGTGGTCACTCAACAATAAAAGTTGTGACCCTGCAATTAAACGTTGTGACCCAGCCATAAAAAGTAGTGACCCAACAATAAAACGTAGTGACCCAGCGATAAAAAGTGGTGACCCAACAATAAAACGTAGTGACCCAGAAATAAAAGTGGCGACCCAACAATAAAACGTAGTGACCCAGCTATTAAAAGTGGTTACCCAACAGCAAAACGTAGTGACCCAGCCATAAAAAGTGGTGACCCAGCAATAACACGTAGTGACCCAGCCATAAAAAGTTGTGACCCAACAATAAAACGTAGTGACTCAGCAATAAAAAGTGGTCACCCAACAATAAAAGTGGTGACTCAGCAATAAAAAGTGGTGACCCAACAATAAAACGTAGTGACGCAACAATAAAACGTAGTGACCCAACAATAAAACGTTGTGTCCCAACCATTAAAAGTGGTGACCCAACAATAAAACGTAGTGACCCAGCTATAAAAAGTAGTCATCCAACAATAAAGGTGGTGACCCAGCAATAAAAAGTTGTGACGCAACCATAAAACGTAGTACCCAGCCATAAAAAGTGGTGACCCAACAATAAAACGTAGTGACTCATCAATAAATGTAGTGACCCAACAATAAAACGTAGTGACCCAGCGTTTAAAAGTGGTGACCCAGCAATAAAACGTGGTTACCCAGCCATAAAAAGTTGTGATCCAACAATAAAACGTAGTGACCCAGCAATAAAAAGTGGTCACCTAACAATAAAAGTGGTTACCCAATAATAAAAAGTGGTGACCCAACAATAAAACGTAGTGACGCAACAATAAAAGTGGTGACCAGGCAATAAAACGTTGTGACACAACCATAAAACGTAGTGACCCAGCCATAAAAAGTGGTGACCCAACAATAAAACGAGTGATTCATCAATAAAAGTAGTGACCCAACAATAAAACGTAGTGACCAGCCATAAAAAGTGGTGACCCAACAATAAAACTTAGTGACCCAACAATAAAACGTAGTGACCTCGCAATAAAAGTAGTGCCCTAACAATAAAACGTAGTAACCCAGCCATAAAAGGTGGTGACCCAACAATAAAACGTAGTGACCCAGCTATAAAAAGTTGTGATCCAACAATAAAACGTAGTGACCCAGCAATAAAACGTATTGACCCAGCCATAAAAAGTGGTGACCAAGCAATAAAACGTAGTGACCCAGCCATAAAAAGTGGTGACCTAACAATAAAACGTAGTGACACACCAATAAAACGTAGTGACCCATTAATAAAAAGTTGTCACTCAACAATAAAAGTTGTGACCCTGCAATTAAACGGTGTGACCCAGCCATAAAAGTAGTGACCCAACAATAAAACGTAGTGACCCAGCGATAAAAAGTGGTGACCCAACCATAAAACGTAGTGACCCAACAATAAAACGTAGTGACCCAGCTATAAAAAGTGGTTACCCAACAGCAAAACGTAGTGACCCAGCCATAAAAAGTGGTGACCCAGCAATAACACGTAGTGACCCAGCCATAAAAAGTTGTGACCCAACAATAAAACGTAGTGACCCAGCAATAAAAAGTGGTTACCCAACAATAAAAGTGGTGACTCAGCAATAAAAAGTGGTGACCCAACAATAAAACGTAGTGACGCAACAATAAAACGTAGTGACCCAACAATAAAACGTTGTGTCCTAACCATTACAAGTGGTGACCCAACAATAAAACGTAGTGACCCAGCTATAAAAAGTAGTCATCCAACAATAAAGGTGGTGACCCAGCAATAAAAAGTTGTGACGCAACCATAAAACGTAGTACCCAACCATAAAAAGTGGTGACCCAACAATAAAACGTAGTGACTCATCAATAAATGTAGTGACCCAACAATAAAACGTAGTGACCCAGCGTTTAAAAGTGGTTTCCCAGCAATAAAACGTAGTGACCCAGCAATAAAAAGTGGTCACTCAACAATAAAATGGGTGACCCAGTAGGACACATTCTATATGCAAAGTTACCCAACTTGTACTTGCAGCAAATAGAGGGGCTGCCGAAAAGTCATCTTGATGGGTACCAGAAATTCTTTGAAGGATTGCATGATATTAGACGACGTAATCGGTACTGGGTTGACTTGTCGACGAATCTGGTTATTGAGCAGTTGCTATTGAGAATCATGCAGACGTATGGAGGTCTTACTCATGACAGAGAGATGGACAAAATTCAACGATTGGTTTGGACTTTATCACTGCCAGCGTGCACTGAAATCAAGTTTACAATCAAAGAACTAGCAGGCATTCGTTATGGCACTACTGACCGCCACTAGTAGGCTACTCCAGCAGGAAAAGAGCAAGATGTGAGGATACATAGAAGCTCCTTGCGTTTCCCCAGACATATTACCCTTTCACAGAAGATCCGTCTATTCATAGCATTTCAAGTAGAGTAACTGGAAACAAGAAAGTGAATCTGGACAGAGCAAACACTAAAGGAGAGGCAATCATAGCTTAAATTGTTAGAGAATATGTCCACGAGTACACTTTTAAAAGATAGAATCAGGCAATTACACCTTGGTCAAAAGTTTCGCTCAGCAAAGATGAAACCGTTAAGACTGATCAACCATTCCAGTGACTCTGTGTGCTATCTATCAATGAACCCTCAACTCAGCAGCAACTAGACCATTTCAAGTGTGAGCTTTGTGGTGACCCACCTGAACTTTTTGATTATTTCGTACTATCGCGAGAGGTAAACCAAACAGGATTTGGCAGACGCAATATGGGAACTGACTTCTCCTGTACAATCAGGTCCACAGTCTTCAGATCCACAGTATCTCTTAGATGGCGGAGCACTACTTCAACGCCTCTCATGGCAAAAAAGTCACACATTTGATGAGATCTGTACCCAATACCGCATATATATCACAACTAGATATGGAAAAGCATGCATTGTCTTTAATGGGTATGAAAGTGGTCCATGTGTAAATGTGTTAATGTGTCACTGACCCCTTTAATGGTGTTCAAATTAAAAAAGGATGTTTTTCCTAGATAATCAAGAAAACAAACAATTGTTCATCAACTTGCTTGGAAAGAGTTTGGAGGAAGCAGGTTGTAAATTAGTCTATGCATCTTGAGACGCTGACGTATTGATTGTGAAGACTGCTCTAGAACTGGCAAAGACAGAATAAACCATTTTGCTAGCAGATGGCACTGACCTATTGGCCCTTCGATGTTATCATTCGAATAGAGATGCTAGTTACAACATCTTCTTCACGCCACAACCAAAGGATAGTGCTAAAAGTGAGTTGTAATTCTACATCTAGTGTTTATGGAATAGGGAAGGTAGCATCCGTTCCAAAGGTGATGAACAATTGAAACTTCCTCAAACTGGCAGAAGTGTTTGGCAAATCTAGTAATGCAGAATATGTTATTGAAGCTGGGGAGAAGGTTTTAGTGTGCCTGTACAATGGTAATGATGGGGAAAACATCAATCATCTCCGACTGAGGCGCTTTAAGGAAAAGGTTGCAAAAAGCTCACAGTATTTTGAGGCCAGACCATTGCCACCAACAAGAGCAGCATAAAATTCCACAGCCTTCGAGTTTACTTCCAAATTCAGGAATGGAAATGTAGTAACCAGCTAAAACCTGACAAGTGGAGATGGAAACTTTCAGATGGTAAATTACAACCTATCAGGACTGACTTACCAACGGGTCCTGTAAATTTGTAGGTTATAATTAAGTGTAACTGTACTTCAGAGTGTACTACAGCCACATGCAGTTGCAGGAAACATGGCATTGACTGTTCTAACTTGTGTGGTAATCGCATAGGCCTCCACTTCAGCAACTCACAACAGCCAGATCTTGATGATTATGAAGTTACCTTTGACTAGTTCTTGACAAGAAATGTTCTTTGGTCCGTTCATCAACTTGTTCTGTGGTGGTAATGCAAGGGCCTTTCCCCAGCATTCGACCAACTGACCATTCGTTTAGTGTAAATTGTACTTATTCTGTACTTATTTTTTATGAAATGTCAGGAATTAATGTGACAATGGTTGGCTTGAAAAAAGGTACTTAGTCTGTTTTTGTACCTTTAATTTCATATTTGTATAAGAAATTTCAAAACTCATGAAAACAATGACAGGGGCTAGTCATTTTCTCATGTTAGTATGTTATGAAGCATATAGCTACCTATAATTACAATTTAAAACACGATGAGAATGTCAAGCTGGCTTGGGGTGGGCCCTGTGTGAGTTTTTATGCAAACATTTTTTTTTTTCGAATTTAATAAAGTTTTTTGTCAGGAAACACGTTTATTTTTGTGAGTAATTGTCAGGAATAATGGACATACTAGTCAGGAAATGTCAGGAATGTTATGTCTCGAAATTTTGATATTGGGAAGTTTGATTTTAAAGATGGCGCCTGTTTACATCGTTCCGTCAGGCTAATTTTGGTAAACCTTTTTTTATCTGAAAGAAAGGTTATTCATGCCCAATATCTAAGTTAAAAACCTTTGTTAGCAATTTGTTTAAGGTTTAGCCACATTTTGACTGGACAATTATCGACTATCACGGTGTTGTCTTACCGTCCCCCTGACATTCATTTACTCTTATCCTCGAATAGCCATAGAGCCTTAATAAGTGGAGACACTTTAGGAAAGAAAAAAAAAACACAACTCTTAGCGCCTAGAGTGACTTCTCCGTAAGTGCTCTGTCTGAAAACTGCCAAACTGTATTCTGCCACCGTCCAATACGTTTTATATGAAATATGTTTCTATCAAATACGTTTTCCATCAAATCCATAATTGCTGCAATGATCGATAGACAAGACTTCTGCGCACCGCAACGAAGAGCTAAATGCAAATAAGTAATATATTAAATACATAATCAAATTATCTAACTCGTTGCGCGAACGGTGCGCGGTGAATTTATTTAAATCGAAATGTAATCATAAACTTCGCCCAATAAAGAAAGCAAATTCTAAAAGTGTTTCCAAGAGGAAATCACTTCGCAAAGCTAATAAATTCTAGTGAATAGCGTAAACGTGCAAGTCCCGATTCTGTTCAGATTCAATTAAAATTGATTTTTTTTATAATATATACATTTATATATATATTCAAATTTCTATTGAAAACAAATTAGTTTGTCCTGATAGAAATGAAAATATATATATAAATTATATTTATGATTTATTTATTCGTTTATTATTATAACTCTTCGGATATATCTTATTGCATTTACTAATTCCATTTCAAATTAAATGAGATATACCCCGATATATATATATATATATATATATATATATATATATATATATATATATATATATATATATATATATATATATGAAGAAGAATGGAAAGGAATTAGAGAAGCAAAAGTCAAATCATAATTCAATTCAATTGCTCAGAGCAAGGTATATTCCGCAAAAAAGGCAATTGATTCAACTTAAATTTTCCTTAAGCCAGGCTTTTCAAAGATCAAAATCTTATCATCAGAGGAAGTCGCTGGGATAGATAAGATGATAAGATTTTGATCTTTGAAAAGCCTGGCTTAAGGAAAATTTAACTTGAATAAATTGCCTTTTTTGCGGAATATACCTTGCTCTGAGCAATTGAATTGAATTATGATTTGACTTTTGCTTTTCTAATTCCTTTCCATTCTTCTTCATTCTACCTGCTCTATCCTGGATATTTTTAGTACACCACTTTATATATATATATATATATATATATATATATATATATATATATATATATATATATATATACGTAGTGGTATTATCATTGCAGTTCGAAACCACTGAAGTAATTTCTCTTAAGTTTGATCAGGTATTCTATACATAATAAGAATATACTTCACCAGTGTTCCCACTCGCTATTTACTTAGATGCATTATTACAATTATCAAACAAAATCATAAAATTACGTCAGGAACTTTTAATACATAAATTATCCTATTCATTTCTGATGACCTAAATAAAAAGCACGTCTTGTTTATTTTTACTACAGAATACAGGATTATTTCCTTAATTTATTTCAGGCAGCGTGTAATTCTTACGTGGTTGTCTTACTGGGTATCAGTTTCTATCTTCTTATTACCACTTAACATGGCCGAGTTCGGGATGCAAAAGAGGCATATGATTTACTCGCTATATATAAGATAAAAAATAGTAAAAAGTGTACCGACGTAATTGAAATTGAAAAAAAAAACAAAAAAAATATTATTCATGAATTCATCAACTTTCGTATTTATTTCACCACTTACTCATGGTGATTGTCTGAAAAAGAAACATAGTACCAAATGTTTGAAGCATAGATAGTGAGGGGTCTAAGCTTAAACCTGGGGCCGCTTATGAAAAAAATAAATTATGAGATACAAATAGATGGTGGCAGGGGGAAATTAAGTTGACAGTAGAAAGTGAGAGGATGGTGGCAGTTGGATGTATAAGGAAATACAATAATTGTGGAATAAATGGAGACACACATTGGTTGCAGTTAGAATTAGTATAACCGCCAAGAACAATTTCGCGGATAACACCTATTACAATAACATTTTATCAGAAACAATAAAAAAAGTTCGTTTATTTTTATTTTTTCAAAACAATGATACAAAACTGGTGAACTCTGATGATGGAATAGTATTCCGAAATTAATAAGATTGAAGTAAAATCAAAATTAATCTTGCATTGATAAAGCTTTCATTTATCAATTTGAATAATACTTACACACTAATGCTCTTAAATGAACGACCTATCTTTCAAAACGTCGAGCATGCCAATGCGTCATCGTGCTACAACCAGTATTTGAATTCATAACCGCCAAGAACATCTCCGCGGATAACACCCATTACGAAGACATTATATCAAAAAGCAAAAAAAAGTTTGTTTATTTTTTTTTTTTTTTAAATGATACAATACAGGTCAACTCTTATGATGAAATATTATTCCGAAATAATAAGATTAAAGAAAAAATAATAATAATAAATTAATCTTGCGTTGATAAAGTCTTGTATTTTCAATTTTAATAATACTGGCTCACCAATGCTTATAAATGAATGACCCATCTTTCTAAACTTCGAGCATTCCAATGCGTCTTTGTTCTACAACCAGAATGTGAAGTCATAACCGCCAAGAACATCTCCGCGGATAACACCCATTACAAAGACATTATATCGAAACACAAAAAAAAAATGTTTAATGATAGTATACGGGTCAACTCTGATGATAGAATATTATTCCGAAATTAATAGGATTAAAATTTAAAAAAACGATGAATTAATCTTGCATTGATAAAGGCTACTATTTTCAATTTTAATTTAATATGAATATATAATATGTATATATATATATATATATATATATATATATATATATATATACAGGTGATTGACTTGAAACAAAAAGTTATAAGAATATTAAAACGTGTGATTTGGTCAATTATTTTAAAATAAATCATAAATGTAGGAGTATTAAATGACTAAAGACTTGCAGGAAAAGAGAAGGATTTATTTATTTAGTCATTTATTTATGTGTTTATGTATTCATTTAGTTTGTTAGTTAGTTAATTATTGATTATTTATTTATATATAATTTATTTTTTAATTATGCATAATCATATAAATACATATACATGCACACACATACATGTATACATATATAAATATACACATACATGTAAACACACCCACACATGTATATATATATATATATATATATATTACAATTTTTTAAAACCACTGTTAGAGAATGAAAATCGTAAATGTTAAGAGAGAAAAAAGGAACAGATGTAGTTATTTATACTTATTTAATTATTTACGAATTCATCTATAATTTATTTATTTATTCATATATGTGTATGATCATCCGTGCACGCCTATATATATATATATATATATATATATATATATATATATATATATATACAAAAACACATATGAACACAAGTTTTTGTATTCATTCAATTTATATGTATATATTATGGGTAATGCATGGGGAGTGTGTTGTATAAAGGTAAATAGACCGGATCTAAATTAAATTTTTGCTTATTTAAAGAAATAAAATATAGAAACAATTACCGTTGTTTTATTGTGTTAGAGGCCATAATAAGTGCTTATTCAAGAAGTTCTTCTCCGAGATTTAGTTGAATTGAATTTAATAATTTTAATTTAATTAAAATTGTAAACAGGCTAAAAAATTGAAACAAAGAAAAAGTCCGACTGTGTGGAATTCACTTATTGGATACCCAAAAGTGGTAATGAAAACAGGCCAGTAGACCTCTTCAAAATTGACCTTTTTCTTCAAACATATGGAAACTGCTATTATTCCCATTCTCCAAGGTCTAACTTAGCTAAATATATCAGTTATTGTGATCTTGGACCTTGGCTATGCCTGCCTCAAGAGCCATCTAATTTTATTGTTGACGTTTTTCAAAAACGCTGCAAAATATGGGATATTATGTCCTTATTTTCATTGTAGCTTTCCAGAGGTTGATGCTATAGCATTGAAAGTGGTACCAAATGAAAGCTAATAAAATGTTCTTGCATATGGTAGTAAGTACAATAAACCACATGGACACCTGTGTAAATTTTAACTGATTTTAATGCACAAACAGCTGGGACACTACAAAAAATCAGTTTGGTAGTATGATAGCACTGCACTGACACATATATTGCATAAGAAACTGTTAGATAGGATGTTACTAATACATGTATTATCACTTGTTCAAGGTCAATTTTGAAGAGGTATACAGGCCAGTAATGTAGAGTATGTGAGTTTTCACTTAATGTATGATACGGTGGTTAATTAAGGTTTCGTGCTGTTATTAAATTTTGCGTCATTTACTTATGATTTAGATATTTCTAAATGCATGTTTACTATAACTTAGAACGTTACATTCGCCAAGACCAGCGGTGGTAAAGAAAAAAGGATAAATAAGTGTTCACGCATTTAGAAAATCTGCATTTATTAGATATTCTTCATACCAAATCTTACTTGTCTTGTCCTATTAATCTAGTAGTTGTAGTACTACTACTACTACTACTACTACTACTACAAATATTCATACCGCAACTACAAAAGGGTACTATACCACTACTTCTACTATTACTACTACTACTACTACTATTACTATTACTACTATGAAAACGACCTACATGTTCCAAAGCTATTCGACAGAATTTAACCAAATGTCGCACAAAACATTTTCAACGAGTCGGGAATGTAATAGATGTATCAACATTATAGTAGCCATGGTAGGGATTAAACTAGTAATCCTACTAAGAGTCCAAGTAAAACTCTAACAAGTGCTGCCAATAATAATAATCTCCTATATGCTCCCAAATTATCGCAGCTTTAAAAAATGTCACTAGCTTGAATGCCACCATTAAAGTTTATTTTTACGCAAATCGTGTGTAAATTCATGGTTACAATTGAAGTTACTTTGTTTATCAAAATGGCAAAGCAGTTTCTGTACGTAATGATCCGATGGGGGATTGTTAGAATCTACAAGATATAAATAGAGTGGAGGAAATTACGAATTTGATGTCGACTATTCAAGAAACGGTGATGTCGATGGCTGATAATTATTGTTTATGTAAGAAGATGGGATGGAATCGAAGGCATATCGGCTTGAAACCGCGGATGGAAAAGTAATAATAGTTCAATGTAAAATACAAATAATAGTAGAAAATATAATAATAATATTAATTAGAAATCAGAATCATCTTCTTGGTGTTACGTTTACAGGTTGAAAATACTGGACAAAAGAATAAATATTGTTTTGAAAGTGGATGTGGTGGGTCGTACAGAACCAGTAAGGAAGTCGGTCAACAACGCTTACTTCGAACGCACTAAGCAAGGTTTATTTATAAGATAAGACAATGGGTCCTGGGTAGAAGAGAGTCTGGAGGCGGGACAGACTAGTCAAGAGGTGCGAGATCCGGCACAATCATCTATAGCAGTGCTCTTCAAACTTTTTTTGTCGCGACCCCTTTTTGGAAAAAAAATTTTTTTCGTGACCCACCAAAATTTTTTATAAATAAAAAATAAGTTGAATATTATTTAAAAAATTCCATAGTTATAATTTTGGCGACCCCTTTTCTATGGTTACGCGACTCCCCTGGGGGTCGCGACCCCCACTTTGAAGACCTCTGATCTATAGAAAAGTATGTTCAACGAAAATAAAATCGCTTTGTTAGGAAATAATATTTGCTTCATTACTTCATTATTTCTTTGGTTTGGTTTTGTTTTGTTTGGTTTTGGTTTCGTTTTTTTACGGCATATCAACCCTTTTCAGGTTATGACATGCCGAATCCGCTTATTTTTGTATAAGTTGTTTATGCTCAAAGTTCTTTATATGTTCAAGTATTTATTTAAGGTGCTTGGTTTGGTTATTTAATTCTACGTCATAACAACCTTTTTCTGGTGATTTAATGAAGACTCCGGTTATTTTGTCAAAAGTTTTAATACTCAAAGTTATTTTTATGTTCAAGTATTTATTCATATTGTTTGCTTTGGTTGTTTAGTACGGGGAAATTGTTGTAGTTTTTTATTTGGGTCAGAAGAACATGATCGAGTTTTTCAAAGGAAAACAAACTACATTAATTTCTGGTGCATTTGTGGTAAGGGAGTCGGTATCTTAAGACAGCCTGATCTGGTAGCAACAAGTTATTTCTTTTAAATAATATGTGTCTTGTTATTTCTCATGATCGATAAGACACGTAAATGTAAATGGTATAACGTCCCTTACATCAGAAACTTTTGATTCTCAGGCAAACGATATAATTGGTCAAAGATAATGTTACGATAATTCAAATAGTAGATTTTGCATTCGTATCCGACGTCGTAAACCTGGAATTTCGAGAACACATTTCTCTGAGATCAATACACTACCGATCAATTTGTTTAATTGTCCAGATGTCAGTGTAGCTTGGGGCCAGGGCGACAAGGCCCCAACGTCTAGAAGTTTTTGTTTGCTGATCAATCTAATATGTATGGCTTCGTTTTCTCGGCATCGACCAAATTGAAACCAAAGAATGATTCGCTAATGGGGTCCGAGTGATATTTAGCCTGCAACCTTGTCGTTAATAAGACAAATGAAATTGGAGATATGATACAGTGCAAGTGTCGTAGAAGAGAATAATCAGGCCGGCATACGAGTTTGATCCAAGTCAAATCGGGGTTCGAATCGACAGTGATTGACATTTAGGTCGGTTAACAAATTAGACGGGGAAATTAGATCGACGCCGGGAAAACTATGAAGGCCTTTTCAAATTCGGTCGGTCGACTATTTCTGGCTTCGCTCAGAGACTTACATGAACGGAAACATTTGAAATTACTTTTCGATGTTTAAATGCGGATAGAGTAAAAAGTTTCAGTGACTGTATTTGTAGGAGTTGGATATTGCTGTATCGTAGGTAGTATTGTAATTATTGTATATTAGAATGGGTTTTCGCTTGCGACATTATCAGTGACCGCTTACTGGCAAAAACATATGGGGACTGCGGTACATTGAGTAACAACATGTCTCTTCGCCTTTCAATAACCGTTGTAATTCACTAAGTATTGTAACAACAGCGGTTTAGCTATCGCTGATAACTACCAAGGATTTCTCTAGTTTTAAAAAGATGCCTTTATATTCCATTACTCTTTATGTACTTGAAATCGAGGTTTGAGATGTGTTTACTCTACTTTGACTCTCAACCCACCCGGATAGAGCAAAACAAATGTTTCTGTTTTTGGAGAGCATGAGAGTAGGTGATAATTCATATTATTTCCTCTTCCCAGAACGAGTAAATGTAATCTTACGTACGGCACAGACTCCCCTACGTTATTCCCTCTTTTAAAGATTAAACTCAAAATATAACTCCAGAAAATATTAAGTTAATAATCTATGTTCTAGTTTAATAAAAAGTCGTTACTTTTTTTATTTTTTATTTTAGAACAGATAAAAAATACAAATACATCAGTTAAATCAATCTTAATAAGGAATTGGAATTCGAGTTATAATGCTTAATTCCTGTCTAATATCTATGGATCGAATGAAATGAATATTCGAAATACTTGACATTTCAAATAAGCACTAATGCACATATACTCCTTTGAAAATCTTGCAGTAACTGTGATCAAAGGAATTGTTTTTTTCTTTTATGTTGAATACTTGTTAATATTTCACAAAAGTCGGATGAATCTAAATGTTCAAGAAGGGCTTCACACCTTTTATGAAGCTAAAACAAAGCAAATATATCTCACACATATCTTACACCTTGCATCTCTGATCCAAAATTATTAATGTTCGGTTAATTAGTTAAAAAGATAATTTAGTGCATAGAAATAAATAAACATGAACACATAGCAAACTATATATATATATATATATATATATATATGTATGAACATATATTTATTATTTGTGGCTCCTCGAAAAAGTACCGCACCGTAATGGTAGTATTAACACATCATGACGTCACTTGCTTTATAATGCATCGTCCCTTCCCTTAAAAGAAGTAGAATGCTTAGACGTTAAGCCGCCGATAAAGTGTTAAAATTATCCTCGTTTATTCGCTGTTCAAAATTGGCCGAGCAGTTAAAGACGTCGGATTTGAGTTTAAACAATACTTAAAGTCCGGTGTTTCGAATCGCATGATCGGTAGTAAATAGCCATATCTCTATGCTGATGAGTCCCGATTTAAAAAGTACGAAACGTATACGTACATAGATAATAAACAATAACAAATATTTATTATTATATATATATATATATTAAATAAAACAAATTCGTTTGTATAGGTCAGATCGATTTTTAGTAGAATCATTTCTTAAAGTAAAAAAACACTCATTAACAACTATACATTGTTATTTTAGACTTGCCATAAAACTATAAATTAATCAAGTGTAATATCAGAGTTATAAAATACTCTGGTTTAATATCAATTTCGGCACCAAGAAAACTAATACGCATTTATGAGATAATTCACAACAACTAATACGATATATTTAGAGCATACTTGAACACATTAAAGTAGCCACATGAAAATAATGTATTCTAGATAGTTTGGGAAATGAAATCTGTACAGCATCAAGGCGAAATGTTAGGCAAGTAATCTTTCAGAAACTGTTCAGGAAAGCACTAACAAATTACGAAATGGGTCTTATAGAAGCGAAATCTATATAATAAAGACAAAACAAATGTCATAACGCACACCAAAGGACCAACTGAACAATTACCCTAACAGTCAAAGCAAAATCAAATTAAATTTAAAGGTCTGGCGAATAGAAAATATATCGGTTATACATAACAGATATACAAAATTATTTTCGATATTAGCCTCATTATTTTGACAATATTTGCCTAAACATAAAGGGAGATTGTCACATGCTGTATTTAACATTGAGTGCATCCTGATCGAGACACGCACGAGTTACTCTAGAAAATATAGTGCACTGTTTGGGAAGTGACGTTGGTTAAATGGACAACGACGGGGACTGAAGACCTAAGCGTTCCAAGTTCGAATCCAGTCGCTTCCACAGTACTACTTTCACTTAGGGATGTTGGCAGCCTTCTCGTGGCCCTTTCTGTAAGTACCCGATGTCTTTCAAGAAATATTTCTAACTACAAAAACATCGGGAAACTAATGCCAACACCAGAATTATCAGATTCCCACGAAAGAAGAAGTGCACTATTTTAGTATCATATTCCCAACTGCAAAATAATATTATTATTTATTTATTTCTAAAAATATGTTTTCAATTTTTTTGTGAGACTTAAACAATTTGACTATATACTCAATGGTGTGGGTTACTGTTTATATATGTGGTGTTAAATATTTTATGTCTTCAGGTAAAATTAAGTTTTTCGATAATTGCCGTATTATTTACTTCGGCGAATTTTGATTACAAATGTATGATTTGAATAAAAGAACACCAAGTCTGGAAATAAATGATATACACAAACGCACCATAACATCCGTTCGACCGTGTGAACGAAAACGGGTACGATGCGATGTTTTGTCAAACACGTTCTAGTTCTCTCATTTTACTTATATGTGCTATGCTGATTGAATCGGTCGGCTTATTTTTTAGTTGTGATCCTACTTCATGAGCTAGGGGATGCAGCTGCTCTTGAAACGTCACCGAAACTTTTATTTGTGACTCAACATTACCAAACACGTAACTAAGGAATCCAAATTTGGATATTTTATATAAAAAGAAAATAATTCAAAAAGTAACATTCCTGCTGAAACTGCATTCATATTTTCTCTATTTACTCCATATTACTTATGGAAAAGAAGAATACAAGTTAATTACATTTTTTGTCGATGAGGCACTTCAGTCATATATATGACACGAGATACAATACAATCACTGGAACTGTAATTTTCAATTATATATTTCTCTGTTCGCAAAGTATCTTATTTGAATCTGTTAAATTAATTCGCTAGCTTATTCTTCTTCTAGTGTCTACATTAAGAATGTTGGCACCATTTACGGAATAATGGTACTAACATCTTTATTCAAGTTGTTTTTCCTATACATTTCTTATTGTTTAAATCGAACTAATTACCGTTTCCAATTATTAAGACACATTTCTCGGAGTCAGTTAAGAGAAAAAAAATTGACAAACTTTTTCTATCGAGAATGAAGGAATGAAGTAAAAGAATAAAGAAAACCAAACTATTTATGACAAACTGTAGACTTTGTCTACATCCTTTACAATCACCTACCGATTTCCTAACACAATGACGTATCTTATACTTATATTTCGAAAAAAAGTTATTAACTTTTATATTCGTAATATAGGTGAGATAAGTAGTGTAGTATGTGTTATGTTTTCATCCGACCACCCTAAAGGCATTACCTCCTCCTTTTAGAGTAGTGTAGTACATGTTCGTTCGTCATGAGACAACCCTCACAGGGATTGACCTTTTTTAGGGGAAGGCATTGTAGTGTAGTGTGATGCCATACTCCCAGCGATTACCTGAAGATGATTCGTCGAAGAACCGAAAAGGTTAGTGAAACTTTTGGAACCTTCAATTATTTGTCCTTTTAAATGTTGACCCCACAAAGATCATTAAGAACATCCCAGAAATAATTAAACGCTGTAATTAAACCAAACAATTGTAATGTTTAAATGGTTTGCTTTAATGTATCTCTATATATAGAAGGAAAGGAACGGCCAGAGACTTTATCGTATTCTACATACAACTCTATCAGTTGTGAAATATGTATGTTATGCAGATCAAAGTGTATTATCGATGGATACTGCACTCCATAGACTGGTATCGTCTTGGCCTTCGGGGCTTGATTTACGCCGGTCTATGGGACGGTCCCGTGCAGTTCTAGGAGGTCCAGCCTCCCAGGCTTTTCCTCCCCTCTTTAGGGAGGAGTAAGTTTATTGCTTACTGCATGAGGCGCTCCTGCCGGGGAATGCCGACGGGGCTGCCCAGGCAATTTTTAATGGCCAGAGTGCTCACCTTCTCGGGCGCTGGCTTTTCAAGCCCCACTTTCTCGACCCGACCTTGGATCACATCTTACCTTGTGGACGTAAGATAAAACTGACCTTGTGGCTAATCTCCAGGCGAGGAGGTAAATAAAATGTATGTGGTGCAGTGGGTACAGCAGAGTGCCTGTGTTACCATAGCATCATTTTCTCAAAGAATATTGGCCGAATTATCGTGTTCTCTCCAGTCAGTAATTTATTAAAACAAGTAAACAACAGCGTGTAAATAGCATCACCTATAGGCTTGTATATTTCTACAATTTTTCTGAATACAAGACCAGATACAATATTTTAATCCTGTAATTACAACAATGTATACTGTTTGTATCATTTGTATCATTCTGTTCTCATCTTGAATGTCATTTTCCCAAGTATCTGTGACGCAACGGATATAAGTGCTAAGTGATAATCAGTTCAAACATTGACAGTCCTTTGGGGGTTTTAGGTTCAATCCTAAGTACGGGCGATATTAAGAATACAATTATTAATTACTTTAGACTTCCACGCGGTCATGTCTGATAAAACGAGGGCAAGCTAACCCCGTGTATTTAATAATGTACTACGTTCAAAATTCCGTACATACTATTCCCGAGTTCGACATAAAGATTCACAACTTTAACAAGACGTACATGAAGAAAATCGGACGTTGATCGGCCTATACGTAGTGAGAATAATATCCAAAATGAGAACATTTGTCCGAATAATCCAGATAATAAATGTTATAAATCTTCATCTAAAATATAAGTACTACCTTCTCCACAAGCTCGCCACAGAGACCCATCCACGAGCTCGCCTGAAGTCACAACGCCCATTCTCGGAGCATGCCGACCAGCTCCTGCTTTCAACATCGGTAATGTCACAAAACGAATATGGCTGAAACGTTGCTGGGCGGAGGAATGGCAGGCAGCATATAAATCAAGGTTGCACAGATTTGTGGAGGACCCGGATAACCTACAAGACATGGACCTCCCTCGCCGGCAGTGGACAATGCTCAACCGACTCAGGGCAGGTGTCGGCCGTTTCGCCGCGACCATGAAAGGATGGGGACTCAAGGACTCGGCTGTCTGCGACTGTGGTCACTTTGAACAGACAGTAGACAACATCATCGAGTAATGCCTTAAATATCGACTACCCAACGGCGAAGCCGGCATAGCTGTGCTAGACAACAAAACATTAGCATTGCTTTTCTCAACCGAGCTTGTGATCTAACAGTGAGATGATGTGAAGCAAACAAAAGAAGATCTAAAACATTATGAGACGTAGTTTGTTGTATCGCAGTCTGACAGAATATTATTTTTCTGGAAAAACATATATGCACTATTTAAAGTCATTTAAACTAGTTCATCCTGGCCATGAAGGGTGTTTATATCTCCATAACATATACGCATACTCTAATGTGCTATCCTAAGTTTTTTTCACTTGGTCATTTGTGCGATGGTTTGCTTTCATTTTCTTTCTTCTGCGGGTTTCTTCTGAACACTGCTGGTTTTCTATGTAGAACAGCTAATATTTTTATAAAACTTACAGTACTTAGTAATTAGTACATAGCTGAATAATACGCGTTGTCATTGTGGAACCTCAATATGAACGAGTCTGCCATGAATGTGTTTAAAATGATTAACATTTATGAGAAACATTGAATATGAGAATAACACATTACTAGTCTCGTCTACATCTTAAGTCGTTTAAAACATCGTATCAACACCAGACGATTCAGCGTTAACTACCGAGACGAAAGATTAAGAGTGGCTGATTCCTCACAGATAATTTCCCAACAATCTCTATCCCATTAAACACAACAGAAACTAACGCAGCGTTGTTTCTCTGCCTCACATCTGCTTAGTAGCAATCACGGGATCACGAAACGGGCAATAACAATTATAGTGCCGCTGAGAGTGATTATGCTGACGATAAAGTTATTTACGTATGGCGATAAAAAAACTCGACACAGCGGCATTAAAATAAGCAAACAAAGAAGCTTGCTATTTAAGAGAGACATGATAATGACAGATCAAATCAAAACAGAAAAAAAGACTAATTTTATTGTATGGTGTGTGATGAAGAACATAATATTCATTCTTCTATTATAATCCTTCCTACTTGTCAACTGGTTGTTTCTTGGTTAAATAATCCATGTATATTATTCGAAGAGTGAAATAAATTCACGTGATAGTGATCAACTACTTCAAGAGCCAAATGTATTAGTCTGCTCTGTCTCTATGTCTCTCTGTCTCTCTCTCTCTCTCTCTGTCTGTCTGTCTCTCTCTCTCAATCTCTCTCTCTCTCTCTCTCTCTCTATATATATATATATATATATATATATATATATATATATATTAGTAGTAAGTTTTTGAAAGGCTGTGGGCAATGCAATTCCGGGTAAGATGCAAGTTGAAAGGAAAGGAACAAAAACAATAACAATAAATCGAATACGATATAAGACTTACTATTTATTTTTCCTTTTTTTCCTTTTATTTATTTTTTTTTTCTTACATAACAGCAAGAGTGTTTTAGCTGTTCGTGTGATGTCCGGGTGATTAAAAATCACTATTTGATATTTCGGGAAAAGACATCCCTTTTTCAAAAATAATTAGACCAGAAGAAGAAGAATATTTTATTCTTCTACGACTGTGTAGAGAATAATACAAAACAAAATGGCTGCCAGATATAGACCGCAGCAAAAAAGCAGTTTCACAGGAAATATAAATTAAGTTAAGTTTTATTTTAATATTATGTTAAATATATTATTGGTGTTTAGAATATTAGTGTAATGTTGGTTAGGTGTATGGTGTTCGATAAACTGTTAGTTTTGATAATATATATATATCATTTTTTTATTTTATTTTTTTTATATTTGAATATTTACTTTGTTTTATCTTCGTATTTTTTATTTTGTTTATCTTTCTATCGTAATTTAAGAATTTTAATATAAAGTAAAGTAATTAGTCTCATATTTTAAATATTCTAGATCTATCTACTTATCGATTTCGATTATCATCTATTAAAGAAGTGTTATTAATTACTAATTGTGAGTTTCGTCAAATTAGATTAACGAATTAACTTATTAACTTGATATATTTATTATACGATAAAGGGGAGTAACTCTGGATTTTTAAAAATATTTTTTTATAATTAATTTTTTAATTTTTTTTTTTTTTTTTTTTTTTTTTTTTTTTGGTGGAGATCTGTATAACAATATTAGTATATATATACAACATATATACACATAATGCATATATACATATATATATATACATATCTATGTATTATTGTTTGTTTAATTGTTTATCTATATATATTCATCAATTTCTTTACATATTTGTTTGTTTGTTTTTTTTTGTTTTTTTTTTGTTTTTGTTTTTTTTATTTATTTATTTATTTATTTTTTATTATTATTATTTACTTGTTTAATTTATTTTATGAGTTATTTATTTAATATTTGCATGTTATTTGTATACATTCTATATGTGTTTGGATTTATTAATTAATAATGCTAGGTTATGGAGTGACTTATTTTGGTGGGTTAGAAGAGTATGCTGAATATGGTTTTTGGTTTGTGGTTGAAAGTGTGTAAGGATGGAAGTTCATATGGGGAGGGGCCTGTTTGATTGTTTGGGTGCGTGGTGAGTTTATTATGGGAGGTGAGTAATGAGTGAAGTGGTGGAAACGGACTCTGTTAAGTGTTAGATATGGGGGTTGGTTGGTGGATGGGGGGTAGATATTATAGAATGAAAGGTGAGTAGAGCTCGTGACGTTGATTGAGTGAGGGGTTTAATCTGGAGATGAGGATTGATTCTGTGATTCTAAGGTCACCAATGTTTCTGACAGACGCTAATATGGAGACGTGAATATCGCGCTGAGTGTTTGAGCAAATCTCTATGTGTTTGTGGAAAGGGGATATACGGGTATTCAAGTGCTCCTTTATGCGCAAGTGTAGCGGTCTTGTAGTGTTGCCGATGTAAAATTTTTTGCATTTATTACACTGTAGTTTGTAAACACAGTTAGTGCGAAGGCACAGACCTGTGTTGGAGATAGGGCAATTGGCCAGGGAGCAGGGTTCGGGTGTGTGGTTAGTGTGTTTATTAGATAGATGTTGGCGTAAGGAGGTGCCAGTATGTGTTAGTTGTATGTTAAGGTTTTCCTTATGTATTGCCTTGCGGATGGAGGTGGTGATCTTATCGCTGAAGAAAGGGAGTTTTAAGAAGCATGTGTTAGCGAGGGTGCGGTGTCTACGTGTTTTGGGCTTATTTAGGTGGGCTATGGTGGGGGCGGGGTAGCCATTATTTTGGATGGTTTGGTGGAAGTTTTTAGTGTGTGATATTTTGTCAGCAGCAGAAGAGCATTTATTTTGTATTCGGGTAATTTCATTATGGGCATAACTTAATTTGGCTTTTGTGGGCAGGGCAGACTTATAGTGTATGAAAAGGTTTTTACAGGCAGGTTTCCTATAGAAGTGTGTGTGTATAGAGCCATCTTCGGTGATGTTAAGGTTGAAATCAAGGAGAGAGAGAGTGAGCCGGACTCGTTTGGGTGTTCTATGGTGAATTGTATGTGGGGGTCGGTGTTGTTGAATGTGTTGAATATGTGTGTGGCTTCGTCTTGAGAGGATGTAAGGATTAGAATGTCATCTATATATCTGGAGAAGAATATATAGGAGAGGCAGGAGTTAAGTGCTCGTTGTTCTAACCGGTTCATGTAGGTGATGGCTAAGAGACCGGAAAGGCTAGAACCCATGGGGAGGCCGGAGATTTGTTTGAAAGTGTGCTGCTGAAAGGTAAAGTATGTGTTGTCGATGATGATGTATAAGAGATTGTGAATGTCAGTAGGTGTTAGTCCGAAGAGCTCTAGGTTGTCAGAGGAAGATATGTGGTCGGTGATGAGGTCTATGGCTGGGTGTGCGGGTATTGAGGTGTAGAGGGAGATTACGTCTAGGCTAAATATATAGTTGTTTGTTTGTAGTTGTTGGTGTTGGAGTGAGTGTAGTCTGCTAATTACTTGGTCGGAGCTGCTGACATGTGCGGGGAAGGTGGAGAGTAGTGGTTTGAGTAGTTGAGAGAGAAGCCAAGAGATTTTATAGAGTGGTCCTTCAATACTAGAGACTATAGGTCTAATTTGTGTGTGTGTTGGTCTTGTGTGTTTTAATGAGGTGGTAGAAGGTGGGAAGTCTGCTATTTTTGGTGGTGAAGTTGATTTTGTATTTTTGGGGGAGGTTACGTGTGAGACAGATTTGGGACCAGGTGTTGTTAATGGAGTTTTGGACTAATGTGGCTGAAATGTTGGGGGCGGGGGTGTATAGGTTGTTGTTGTTAAGATGTTCGAGAGCGAGTATGTTGTATGAGTCTTGAGAGATGATACAGAATTCCTTACCTTTATCAGAGGGTAAGTAAACTAGGTTTTTATTATAGCCCACCTAAATAAGCCCAAAACACGTAGACACCGCACCCTCGCTAACACATGCTTCTTAAAACTCCCTTTCTTCAGCGATAAGATCACCACCTCCATCCGCAAGGCAATACATAAGGAAAACCTTAACATACAACTAACACATACTGGCACCTCCTTACGCCAACATCTATCTAATAAACACACTAACCACACACCCGAACCCTGCTCCCTGGCCAATTGCCCTATCTCCAACACAGGTCTGTGCCTTCGCACTAACTGTGTTTACAAACTACAGTGTAATAAATGCAAAAAATTTTACATCGGCAACACTACAAGACCGCTACACTTGCGCATAAAGGAGCACTTGAATACCCGTATATCCCCTTTCCACAAACACATAGAGATTTGCTCAAACACTCAGCGCGATATTCACGTCTCCATATTAGCGTCTGTCAGAAACATTGGTGACCTTAGAATCACAGAATCAATCCTCATCTCCAGATTAAACCCCTCACTCAATCAACGTCACGAGCTCTACTCACCTTTCATTCTATAATATCTACCCCCCATCCACCAACCAACCCCCATATCTAACACTTAACAGAGTCCGTTTCCACCACTTCACTCATTACTCACCTCCCATAATAAACTCACCACACACCCAAACAATCAAACAGGCCCGTCCCCATATGAACTTCCATCCTTACACACTTTCAACCACAAACCAAAAACCATATTCAGCATACTCTTCTAACCCACCAAAATAAGTCACTCCATAACCTAGCATTATTAATTAATAAATCCAAACACATATAGAATGTATACAAATAACATGCAAATATTAAATAAATAACTCATAAAATAAATTAAACAAGTAAATAATAATAATAAAAAATAAATAAATAAATAAATAAAAAACAAAAAACAAAAAAAAACAACAAAAAAAACAAACAAACAAATATGTAAAGAAATTGATGAATATATATAGATAAACAATTAAACAAACAATAATACATAGATATGTATATATATATATGTATATATGCATTATGTGTATATGTGTTGTATATATATACTAATATTGTTATACAGATCTCCACCAAAAATAAAAAAAATAAAAAAAAAAAAATTAAAAAATTAATTATAAAAAATTTTTTTTTTAAATCCAGAGTTACTCCCCGTATAATAAATATATCAAGTTAATAAGTTAATTCGTTAATCTAATTTGACGAAACTCACAATTAGTAATTAATAACACTTCTTTAATAGATGATAATCGAAATCGATAAGTAGATAGATCTAGAATATTTAAAATATGAGACTAATTACTTTACTTTATATTAAAATTCTTAAATTACGATAGAAAGATAAACAAAATAAAAAATACGAAGATAAAACAAAGTAAATATTCAAATATAAAAAAATAAAATAAAAAAATGATATATATATATTATCAAAACTAACAGTTTATCGAACACCATACACCTAACCAACATTACACTAATATTCTAAACACCAATCATATATTTAACATAATATTAAAATAAAACTTAACTTAATTTATATTTCCTGTGAAACTGCTTTTTTGCTGCGGTCTATATCTGGCAGCCATTTTGTTTTGTATTATTCTCTACACAGTCGGAGAAGAATAAAATATTCTTCTTCTTCTGGTCTAATTATTTTTGAAAAAGGGATGTCTTTTCCCGAAATATCAAATAGTTATTTTTAATCACCCGGACATCACACGAACAGCTAAAACACTCTTGCTGTTATGTAAGAAAAAAAAAATAAATAAAAGGAAAAAATAGGAAAAATAAATAGTAAGTCTTATATCGTATTCGATTTATTGTTATTGTTTTTGTTCCTTTCCTTTCAACTTGCATCTTACCCGGAATTGCATTGCCCACAGCCTTTCAAAAACTTACTACTACTATACCCAGCAATGCTTCAAGCAAACTACCATTCTCTACTAACACTTCGTCTAGGCCAGACACAGTTTGCATACGCCAGAGAATTATTCCGACTCTCGGAGAAACGTGCCAAAGCCAGCTGCCAGATCCGCTTCCTCAAAAGATGCCTCAAGCACAACATAACACCCAACACTATACAAAACATCACCCTACCCGCCTGCCTCCACCTACCCATACTTTACCCAGCCAGAAAATTCATACATAACTATTGTATCAAGAAAATTATCCAATACCTCCATTGTAAACTTCATCAACTCATCAACACCATCACAGAGATCAACTCCTCACTATCCACACCCACAGAACAATCAACACACAACATATCTACGGCTGTCAATGATGCCTATCACCATTGCTTCAACCTCGAGAAAAACCGACTTAAACGGAAATTCACTTGGCTTTCCCAGAAATATTCTCAACCTCACATCACCAAGAACACTAGTACCACCAGAACCTACAACTCCAACAACCACCTCACTAGCCCCCCCATGGTCACTGACCTCACCGGCTCCCTTACTACTGCCGAGACTGAGCTTCTCAGCCTTGGCCCCAAATTCATCACCACCCAAAAGCTAAACGACCACACAAAACTTAAGATCGAGACTCAATTCTGTAGAACAGCTTATCACCTCAAATGGCTCACAGCATTTTATCAACCTACTCTAGACATCCCTAATAATAAAACCAACACTACTAATTCCTTCCCTGTCTACCAGCTTGACCACCCACTACACCCACCACCTAGTAACCACCTACTTGATCAAAAACTTTCTAGATTAAAACAGAGGATCCTTGATATACTCCAACAAGAACAACCCCACATCACCCTTAACATCACCAGATCCCAACGCCTTACCCTAGAAAACCTGAAAAATAAAAACCTAGTTTACTTACCCTCTGATAAAGGTAAGGAATTCTGTATCATCTCTCAAGACTCATACAACATACTCGCTCTCGAACATCTTAACAACAACAACCTATACACCCCCGCCCCCAACATTTCAGCCACATTTGTCCAAAACTCCATTAACAACACCTGGTCCCAAATCTGTCTCACACGTAACCTCCCCCAAAAATACAAAATCAACTTCACCACCAAAAATAGCAGACTTCCCACCTTCTACCACCTCATTAAAACACACAAGACCAACACACACACACAAATTAGACCTATAGTCTCTAGTATTGAAGGACCACTCTATAAAATCTCTTGGCTTCTCTCTCAACTACTCAAACCACTACTCTCCACCTTCCCCGCACATGTCAGCAGCTCCGACCAAGTAATTAGCAGACTACACTCACTCCAACACCAACAACTACAAACTAACAACTATATATTTAGCCTAGACGTAATCTCCCTCTACACCTCAATACCCGCACACCCAGCCATAGACCTCATCACCGACCACATATCTTCCTCTGACAACCTAGAGCTCTTCGGACTAACACCTACTGACATTCACAATCTCTTATACATCATCATCGACAACACATACTTTACCTTTCAGCAGCACACTTTCAAACAAATCTCCGGCCTCCCCATGGGTTCTAGTCTTTCCGGTCTCTTAGCCATCACCTACATGAACCGGTTAGAACAACGAGCACTTAACTCCTGCCTCTCCTATATATTCTTCTCCAGATATATAGATGACATTCTAATCCTTACATCCTCTCAAGACGAAGCCACACAAATATTCAACACATTCAACAACACCGACCCCCACATACAATTCACCATAGAACACCCAAACGAGTCCGGCTCACTCTCTCTCCTTGATTTCAACCTTAACATCACCGAAGATGGCTCTATACACACTAACTTCTATAGGAAACCTGCCTGAAAAAACCTTTTCATACACTATAAGTCTGCCCTGCCCACAAAAGCCAAATTAAGTTATGCCCATAATGAAATTACCCGAATACAAAATAAATGCTCTTCTGCTGCTGACAAAATATCACACACTAAAAACTTCCACCAAACCATCCAAAATAATGGCTACCCCGCCCCCACCATAGCCCACCTAAATAAGCCCAAAACACGTAGACACCGCACCCTCGCTAACACATGCTTCTTAAAACTCCCTTTCTTCAGCGATAAGATCACCACCTCCATCCGCAAGGCAATACATAAGGAAAACCTTAACATACAACTAACACATACTGGCACCTCCTTACGCCAACATCTATCTAATAAACACACTAACCACACACCCGAACCCTGCTCCCTGGCCAATTGCCCTATCTCCAACACAGGTCTGTGCCTTCGCACTAACTGTGTTTACAAACTACAGTGTAATAAATGCAAAAAATTTTACATCGGCAACACTACAAGACCGCTACACTTGCGCATAAAGGAGCACTTGAATACCCGTATATCCTCTTTCCACAAACACATAGAGATTTGCTCAAACACTCAGCGCGATATTCACGTCTCCATATTAGCGTCTGTCAGAAACATTGGTGACCTTAGAATCACAGAATCAATCCTCATCTCCAGATTAAACCCCTCACTCAATCAACGTCACGAGCTCTACTCACCTTTCATTCTATAATATCTACCCCCCATCTACCAACCAACCCCCATATCTAACACTTAACAGAGTCCGTTTCCACCACTTCACTCATTACTCACCTCCCATAATAAACTCACCACACACCCAAACAATCAAACAGGCCCGTCCCCATATGAACTTCCATCCTTACACACTTTCAACCACAAACCAAAAACCATATTCAGCATACTCTTCTAACCCACCAAAATAAGTCACTCCATAACCTAGCATTATTAATTAATAAATCCAAACACATATAGAATGTATACAATAACATGCAAATATTAAATAAATAACTCATAAAATAAATTAAACAAGTAAATAATAATAATAAAAAATAAATAAATAAATAAATAAAAAAAACAAAACAAAAAAAAAACAAAAAAAAAACAAACAAAACAAATATGTAACGAAATTGATGAATATATATAGATAAACAATTAAACAAACAATAATACATAGATATGTATATATATATATGTATATATTCATTATGTGTATATATGTTGTATATATATACTAATATTGTTATACAGATCTCCACCAAAAAAAATTAAAAAAAAAAAAAAAAAAAAAATTAAAAAATTAATTAAAAAAAAATATTTTTAAAAATCCAGAGTTACTCCCCTTTATCGTATAATAAATATATCAAGTTAATAAGTTAATTCGTTAATCTAATTTGACGAAACTCACAATTAGTAATTAATAACACTTCTTTAATAGATGATAATCGAAATCGATAAGTAGATAGATCTAGAATATTTAAAATATGAGACTAATTACTTTACTTTATATTAAAATTCTTAAATTACGATAGAAAGATAAACAAAATAAAAAATACGAAGATAAAACTAAGTAAATATTCAAATATAAAAAAAATAAAATAAAAAAATGATATATATATATTATCAAAACTAACAGTTTATCGAACACCATACACCTAACCAACATTACACTAATATTCTAAACACCAATCATATATTTAACATAATATTAAAATAAAACTTAACTTAATTTATATTTCCTGTGAAACTGCTTTTTTGCTGCGGTCTATATCTGGCAGCCATTTTGTTTTGTATTATTCTCTACACAGTCGGAGAAGAATAAAAAATTGTTCTTCTTCTGGTCTAATTATTTTTGAAAAAGGGATGTCTTTTCCCGAAATATCAAATAGTGATTTTTAATCACCCGGACATCACACGAACAGCTAAAACACTCTTGCTGTTATGTAAGAAAAAAAAAAAATAAATAAAAGGAAAAAAAAGGAAAAATAAATAGTAAGTCTTATATCGTGTTCGATTTATTGTTATTGTTTTTGTTCCTTTCCTTTCAACTTGCATCTTACCCGGAATTGCATTGCCCACAGCCTTTCAAAAACTTACTACTACTATACCCAGCAATGCTTCAAGCAAACTACCATTCTCTACTTTATATATATATATATATATATACAGGGTGGGCCAAAATAAGGGTCCTATCTTTAAATTTGAATAACTTGAATTTGAATAACTTCCACAAAATAAAAGTTAAACTCACCAAACTTTATGTGTGTGTAAACTGACCCTTCCGAGATTTTTTGAAATAAACAAAACAAATTTTAGCCGAAAAACACTTCTTAAAACTTACAAAAACTAAACTATTGTTTTTTACACTGTTTTGAGTTTTTTAAGCAAAAATAATGTTTTCTAAATGAGGGTACGTTCCTTAGGGCTAATACGGCTCATGCTTGCTTCGGAAGGGGTCCTTTACTTATTCTAAAAAAAAAAAAAAAAGAAATCAATAAATAAAAAAGTTATGAATTTTTAAAAATAGGACCCTTATTTTTGCCCACCCTGTATATATATATATATATATATATATATATATATATATATATATATATATGAATTTTTAAAAATAGGACCCTTATTTTTGCCCACCCTGTATATATATATATATATATATATATATATATATATATATATATATATATATATATATATATATATACAGGGTGGGCAAAAATAAGGGTCCTATTTTTAAAAATTCATAACTTTTTTATTTATTGATTTCTTTTATATATATATATATATATATATATATATATATATACTAGCGGAACCCGTCGCCCGGCGTTGCACAGGAGAAAGTACAACCTATTGCATGACGTCGAATAAAACAGAAACGGCCTATTGTTTTTCTGCCTCGTCTACCGTGTTGGCGAATGTTTTAAATTTTAAAAAAATAAATAAGCGGTAGAGTGGAATGGGATCGAACGCTACAACTGGCGATAATGAAACCTACTTTCTTGCCGTCTGCACCACGCTTCCGGGTTTAAAACACATGTGAAAATAGGCCAATTAACCTAAGCTTTATTATTGGCATGCGTGTTAAATTAATACCAGGCAAATAATAAATAACAACCGCTGTTTTGTGAAAATTAAACTGTGTGTATTAGTTCCCGGTGTCGATGAGTAGAGTAACAGTACAGAATTGTTAGGGAGAAAAGTTTTTGCAACCACCTATATGGAGTTGGTTTTTAGGAGAGATGTTGATGGTGGGCCAAATGTAATATTTAGTGTTAGGTAGGAAAAAATAATAACAAATTTACTAAAACACGCTCGAGTGAATAAGTGTAGTATAGTGGTGAGTGTTGTAGCCTGTGATGCATGTGGTTATTTTCCTATACTCCGAGAAAGTACAGGGGAAAAATCGTCTCTACTTTATATATATATATATATATATATATATATATATATATATATATATATATATATATATATATATATATATATATATATATATATATATATATATAAGGCTAGTTTGCTACATAGTGTAAGGGAGAGTTAATCCGTATCTCCATTCATATGAAGTTAAGTAAATGTATTTATTTATCTATATCTATGGATCGATTTTTCATCCTTAACTAATTAACCGTTCCTCATGAATTTTGGACCACCGCCGCTAGGGATGAGTGTTGGTAATGTTGGCGATATTTAGTTTTATTACGTTTTATGCAAATGGTATAAAAAGAAAATCGGAGCCATTCGTCAAAATACAGATTTTTTGTAAAATATTAGCTATAAGCTATAAGCAATTAATACACATTCTCCAAATGTTATTTCGTTGAGGTATTTTAAATTAAAAAGTGTAGACATCATACGGGCACAATTGATGTGGCGGTTGCTTAGTGTTTAACTATACGGATTATCAATCTGGGTATGCCGAGTTCGAATCCAGTTCGTTCCAGAGAAACAATAGCACTTAGGATGTTTGCAATCTTCACGCGGTGCCTGCCGTAAATATCAGATGCCTTTCTTGAACGAATTTTAACTAGGACAATATCGGGGAAACAACTGCCAACACTATAATGATCTGATTAAGAAAGGATAAATAAATGAATGACAGGCATCACCGCCCATGTAAAAATATTCAGATGTGCATAGTAATTAGACATAAATTAAATAAGATTTTCTGAGATTGTGGATTGTGTGTTGACCGTTTTGTTTTTGTTTGGGAGGGATACTTTCATCGTTGTGTCGACCAATGAGGAGGTGTATTCTCGCATATTGTTCTCGATTCTTTTGGACTGCATTGGGACTAATTTATTGTGGGTAGTAGCATAGTAGCAACAATACTGTGAACATTTCTTTAACTACTTTCTTAAGATGTTTTTTTTCTTTTTTCTTCTTAAATGGCCTCAATTAGGGTTACACCACATTGGGTATTGTAAGTTGTTGGGGTCTTTATTACAGGTATGTAATTCCCCTGATGAACTGGCAAGCAAGAACCTACCTGAGTAGCGAAACACGTGTAGGGAAAAAATTCTTTAACTTTGAAAAATCTGCCAAAATGAATGAACTAGGAAAGGAAAAAAGTATTTTGTTGTGATGAATGATTTCTTGAACGAAATGTTTTGGTAAACCTTCAAAAACACACATATAAATGCTCTGTACTCTGTAATCGAGTATAATCGAGCTTATTTTTATTGGACTTATCCCGGTCTTTACTGAATATACTATATTCTAAGTGAAAAATCTAAATCTATAAATATATACATATACATACATATATATATATATATATATATATATATATATATATATATATACACATATATATATATATATATATATATATATTCAAAGAGACACTTTAAATCTGTAAGCGTTCACTTAGTCCTTAGAGCCACGAGAGATTGTCACGTGATTATAGAAGGATTAAGTGTTATTTACACCGAAAGCGGCGAGCATAAATACAAGACATGCGATAGAACTCAACAACAGAGTCGGAGTATTGCACTGGGGTCTCAGGTGAATGTCTATGTTTAATCTCTCCGATAGTGGTCTACTTCTAATTTTACTTTAAATGGGTTTCTTATGATACTAAATAACATTTAATAATATTTTACCTACGCACGACGTCGTTTCGATCTGACTGATTTCATGAGCATAAGGAAATAACAACCTCAGACAGTCACAGGGCGCGAATCCGGTTCACAGAGACACTTTGTTAAATATGAAAATCAACTCTGAAACGGATGCTCATCGTGTCAACAACGACTCCATCCTTCTGAGCAATTGGTAGACAAAATACACCAATGATAAACTAGTTCCTATTTACTTGCCTGCCAGTTTTTATCTTACTCCCACAAGTAAGATGTGACCCAAGGTCGGGTCGGGAAAGTGGGGTTTAAAAATTGCCTGGGCAGCCCGTCGGCATTCCCCGGTTGAGGCGCCTCAGGCAGTAATCAATAAACTTACTCCTCCCCAAAGAGAGGAGGCGAAGCCTGGGAGGGTGGACTTCCTAGAACCGCACAGGACAGATCCATAGACCGGCGAAAATCAAGCCCCGAAGACCAAGACAATACCAGTCTATGGGGTGCAGTATCCATCGCAACAGATACTACACTTTGATCTTAGCCAAAAAGCCAAGAATGTTCAAGTTCGTGTATTTATGTGGGCAAAATCCAACTTTCTAAAAAAGGGGAAATCTCGATTGGAACTAGAATAAAAATTGCCCTAATCGAGAAGTATTTCACCTACACTGACCAGGGACAAAAAAGATGAAGCGTCGCATACTGAACAGATACTACACTTTGCTCCAAGCCAAAAGAAGTTGATGAAAAAAAAATAGTAAAATAAAAAATTAAGATAAATAAATACGAGGAGAAAACTACCAATAACTAGGGAGTTTAAAGACAAGTGCATTCGTACAGGCATTCAAAATCATATGTTTATGATTTCCTGTCTGTTATTATTTTAAAGATTATTAATGTACTTAATGAAGACTCGAAAAGGTTTGTGATACATATGGAACATGCATTATTTATTTAATTATTTTTAACAATCAGTAAAATCCTTTGAATATCAGAAAAATTACAAAATACATATAATCAAACGGACACATGTTATATTTAACAATGTTTATTGAAATGAAAGAATACCCACACAATATATATATATATATATATATATATATATATATATATATATATATATATATATATATATATATATATCCATGTGTATAGTGTGTGTGATTGAATAAGATAAATGAAGACAATATTTGCTATAGAAGGAAATGGCTTATACGAAACGAGAGTAAAACTAATGAAAATGTCGTTTGTGTTTCTCTGAAAAGTGTTATTGATCATTTGCACGTCATTTCGTGGTCAGTTTGTTTCTCTCCTTGTTCATTGGTAATGCATTTTCATTCCGATGGGATCTGCGAAAAGTCGCCATTGCACACAAAAACAAATACACGCCACATTATATGTCCCGGGGAATTCAGTTGCGTGAGTTTACGGGGAGAAAACTAAACACAACCTTAGAAAATTAGTAGAAAAATGGATATAAAATGTCTCGTATATTTTATTGCATTTTACTTTTACTTCACGGTGTTGTCCTCGCATGACTATAAAACGCCTGGTCCGTCGGACGGTCGGCACGTCAAGTAAGCTTCAGTTTGAAATCACTTTAAATACGAAAACGCGCAAATCTCATTGGCGCATCTTGTTAGTATCGGTGAAGTCGTTTATGTTTTCAGAAACTCCTGGGTCATCATGGAGAAGTGAAACAGAACTGGGTCATTGTGCAACACGTATGACCTTCCCAATCTAGCGCATGACAGAAGTGAATTTAGTTTGATTCTTTACAGTACCTGTACAATAATTCGATGTACTTGCATGATATTTTTCTTAAAATTATCATCCTGAGGAAGTCTTACAATAAAGACGAAACGTTGATGAATATACACAAAAATATATCTTGATTTTTCCTATTTCATTTCCAATATATATGTATATAAATATATAAAAATATATATATATATATATATTTATATATACATATATATGTATATATATACGTATATATATATATATATATATATATATATATATATATATATATATATGTATATATATATATATATACATATATATATATATATATGCCCCGTCACGCAAATGTAAGAGCATAACAAGTGCTATGTTCAAGTTTCTCGAACAAAGTTATTTGAAATTATGAGCAAAGCGAAATAAGAAATTACATGACAGAAATACACCTCAGATGTATCTAAAATGAATAAAGTAAGAACACCTCAATATCTATAATTTAAAAAAAGGTTTACAGAGGCTATACTTAAAATTCCTGTGTAAATTCAAAGCTTCAATAAAGCAAGTTTAGTAAGATATCTCGATGAATAGTTAGTGCGAGCATTGGAGAGGACTTTTTTCTCTCTCTCTCTCTCTCTCTCTCTCTCTCTATATATATATATATATATATATATATTTATATGTATGTGTATATATATATATATATATATATACGTATAGTAAAGAAGGGGTGTTTTTTATAATTTCACTGTTTAGAAACACTGATGATTCATTGCAAAATATAAAAAAAGATGTTTGGAGGATGACTATATATGTTTCTCTTTAAAGTTGAAGAACTCTGATGATCTCTCTCTCTCTCTCTCTCTATATATATATATATATATATATATATATATATATATATCTACACATATATATATATACATGTTACGTATATATAAAATAATATGTATATATATATTAATTGATTTTACGTATATATAATATAATTTATATATGTACATATATATATATATATATATATATATATATATATATATATATATATGTATATATATATTCACCAGTGTATGTAACACAACACACACACATATATATATATACATATATATATATATATATA
>OY744535.1:36232844-36247844 GCA_963556195.1 Sepiola atlantica | reverse complement strand
AAGATGATTTGTTAGACAAAGAAAATTATACGCATAGATAAAATGTTTTGCCAGTAGGCTCTAGAGCTGCGGCCGATTTCTTGCTCAAATCGGTCGCAGCTCTGTGTATGCTTGCAGAAAATCTTTGTACGTGTATGCTTTTTTCTTCAAATAAACCATCCTGAAGAAGAGTTTCAATAAAGATGACACGTTGATGAATAAATAAATATTATCTTATGGTGTTCCTTTTTCATTTTCGATATATAAGAGGCATGTCTAAAATGCATCTGACCTTTGGTCAGAAAAAAATATTTGAAATATGTGATCAGACCTGTTCTCAGATATGGTAAATATTATAGCAACCATAGCTTATTAATGTTAGTCCATAATATCACATTACATTTTCAACAGTATTTTAGTAGTACAACAGTGAGTATTGATTAACTCCTCTCCAGGAGTTAGGCACACGGCCAGTGGATATCTTACTTTCACAAGTAAGATGTGACCCAAGGTCGGGTCAGGGATGTGTGGTTTAAAAATTGCCTGGGCAGCCCCGTCGGCATTCCCCGGTAGTGGCGCCTTAGGCAGTAAGCAATACACTTTCTCCTCCCGAAAGAGGGGAGGCGAAGCCTGGGAGGGTGGACTTCCTAGAACTGCACAGGACAGACCCATAGAACGGCGTAAATCAAGCCCCGAAGGCCAAGACAATACCAGTCTATGGAGTGCAGTATGGAGTGCAGTATCCATCGGAACAGATACTACACTTTGATCTTAGCAAAAAGGCCAAATACAAAAGTATTATTTACTCCTCTCCAGGAGTTAGGCACAATCCAGTGTTATCCTACTACCACAAGTAAGATGTGACCCAAGGTCGGGTCGGAAAGTGGGGGTTGAAAAGCCAGCGCCCGAGAGGTGAGCACTCTGACCATCAAAAATTGCCTGGGCAGCCCCGTCGGCATTCTCCGTTAGGGGCGCCTCAGGCAGTAAGCAATAAACTTACTCTTCCCCAAAGAGGGGAGGCAAAGCCTGGGAGGGTGGCCATCCTAGAACTGCACAGGACAATCCCATAGACCGGCGTAAATCAAGCCCCGAAGGACAAGACAATACCAGTCTATGGGGTGCAGTATCCATCGGAACAGATACTACACTTTGATCTTAGCCAAAAGGCCAAGGCCAAGTTTTTCAACATTTACTTTCAAATATTAATTGGAGCACTGTATCTAATTACTACATACGTGATCACCATTTTAAACATAGCGAAACCGCTGAGAGAAATCGGTTTTATAGCATTAACGACCCGGAAACACATTATTCCCACCATTCAAATGTGAGAAAAATTGTTTTTCTATATTGTTTGACTTTATATATAATACACCTTCTTTACTATGGACATTTCTATTATGTTACGCTCACTTTAACACATTAGAATCGCCTTAATTAAAGTTTTGACATGTGTTGTTAGTTCATTATATTACGCGTCAAATATTTATAGCTGTTTGTTTACTGTAGACAAATATGTATTACAAGAAAAATAGACAAATACATTTGTTTCTCAACATCATCTATACTTTAAGTGACTACTACTTTTACTTCTACTACTATTACTATAATTATTATTATTATTATTATTATCCTTATTATTAATAATAATAATAATAATAATAATAATAATAATAATAATAATAACTATAATAATAATAATTTGGGGCATGCGTATACAGACTGATCAGTTCTTGAACATTCAAAACCCGATGTAATCTTTCTAAACGAAAACTTGCTTAATCATTGATATAGCCCGCCCTTTCGATACCAGATTGCAGGAGTAAGATCACGAAAAAAAAATCAAGATTTAAAATGGGAATTAGTTAGACTATTGAAATGTAAAGAAGTAAAGGTGATTACAGTTGTAATTGGAACGCTTGGCACCATAAGGAAACGCCACCATGAATGGCTTAAACAGATTTGCGAGACAATTTATTTTCCAATTCTGAAAAACGCTGGCCTGTTACGAACAGCGAAAGTGTTAAGGAACAGCTTGAATATCTAAGGTCAAGGGGATTGACTTGATGTCCCAAAAAGAAAACTCCAACTAAACACATCTAAACGTTGAGGCTACTATGAAATAGTAGTAGTAATAATAATAATAATAATAATAATAATAATAATAATAATAATAATAATAATAATAATAATAATGGCTGACACCACGAATATTATGGGCAGAGGGTCGAGGAGGGAAAGCGCAAACCAGACCTCCACTGGAAGAGCGCGGACAGCTCTGGGACCGTGGGGAGGCTTGTTGCCACTCGGGCCCCAGAAGGGACCAATGGCCCTTATCAGCGGGAAATCGGTGGTAGGTGGCTGTTGCGATACCGCAAGGTCATCAGCGGTGATGAACGAATAGAGGTGGAGCATACTGGAAGTCTGAGGAGACTTGTTGTCACTCATACTCCAGGGAATACCACAGGTTGTTGGCAGTGGGTGATCACTGACGATGACCAGTGTGATAACTCCTAGTGAGTAAATAATAATAATAATAATAATAATAATAATAATAATAATAATAATAATAATAATAATAATAATAATAATAATAATAATAATAATAATAATAATAATAAATAATACATTGCGAGAGATATTATGAACTCAGACAGCCGGAAATTCTATAAATTCAACCTGTTAGGAATGTCATGAATTGAAATTGCAAGACATTCCATAAAATAAAACAGCTATGAATTTCAGAAGCTTTCTAGAAACACAAAACCGATTGACGTCTTATGCGAAATAATAAGAGAGAGAGAGAGTGAGAGAGAGAAAGAGAGAGAGAAATAGAGAGGGAGCGAGAGAGAGAGAAAGCCAGACAGAGACAGAGGGAGAGACAGAGACAGAGAATAAGAGACAGAGAGACAGAGAGATATGTTATCTCGTTAAACCCCGCTCCACTTACGCGATTGAGACAATTACACTTGGTTCGTGTGAAACGCTTGCTTCAATTGTCAGCCCAAACGATAAATACACTTTTGGTCTGATATCACGTGGTTTCATCGATTTTCGTCTTTATGTCAACTCTGACTTTTCGGGTATCACTCAATCCTTTTCATCCAAACATCCTCTTCGCTATCTTGCCCTCGAAGTGGGAATAAAAAACACAATTAAAGTAATACTTTGAAATGAATACAGCTTGTTATAACTAAATAAATAAAAATTAATAAAAAAATAAATAACAGCTAACCATTTACTTGGATGAGATGAGCAGGACATTTTGTTAAGTAGGCTAAGCAAGGACTCGGGAATCCTCGTCTAAAAATTAGAAAACTAATGAACATGAAGAAGGCCCTAAAAACGAAGAATGAAGTTGACCGATTCTATGTGTAAACGAAGAGCGAGGATGTTGACCCATACGCATTAGAGATTGTGAAGAGGACACAATTAAAAAATTTTAAAAAAGTATATGTAACAGAAGTGCTTCATGAGTTATTCTTCTGTTAGACAGCATGGAAATACAATAGAGAACAATGGAATTTGAAGCAAACGGCGAATAAAAGAAAATATTAAAAAAATCTAATTAGAAAAATGGACATGCCTGCAAAATTATAATTTAAAAAGAAAAAAAACACTAAACAGATTATTTGGAATTTACAGTAAACAATATAATAGATAGCTTCAGCATGCTGGCCTCAAAATAATATGAACATATACATGATTAGGTTAGAAAAGTAGGCCCACTGTGATCTATGCAAATTTCTAAATGTTAAATAAGACAGAGTATAAAATAAAACACCAGAGAACACATGCATATAATCTTCTGAGACTTAAACACACAAACATCTAAATTAGAATCCCAATCAAAAAGAAAAGAAAACATCCAAAAAAATCGTGAATTTCGACATCCTTACCGATCACAAACCGAAGCTGAAGTAGCTAGAAAGATGACCTAAAAACATGGAACATTTTGCAAAGCTTAAACTCTATGAAGATTCTCTGCATGTTTTCTCTAGTGTTCTATTTCAACATATACACATTTCAGAGATCACTGTGGATATAATTAGAATATTAGGCGATATAAACAATTTTATAAACTCTGAATTTTGTAAAAGCAACAGAAAATTCGAGAGGAAATTGGAATTGATATGGTGGAAACCAATAAGGAGGTGATATTAACGAAACACATAACTTTGAAATACAATATCACTGAGTTCTAATCAAAATTTGAAGATTAAATAATCCGAACCGAAGCAAGTGATGATACTTTGTCAAGAGAGTTATGATAAATTAGAGAAATTCAATAACTGGCTCCGTTCTAAGTATGTGTGTTTGCAGCACCATCATCATCGCTATAACGAAAATGATTATGGTAAGGGTGTCTCCTAGAAATGCAATCAATGTAGCCATATTTGCTAGGTTTTTTCTCGACTTTTTATTTTACACATACATCGTTACCTTTTATTTTCCCATAAAGTTGATTATTTTATTCATTTATAATCATTATCTACCGGACAATTTTAGCATAATGATTAAAGTGTTTACTTATGGGCCGTGAGGTGTGAGTCCGATCCACGGTCGAGTTTTTTTCAAATGCTCAAAAATTGTACTTGCTGGTCTTTTGCATAACACATACAGGATTATAGGCTGATGAGCCAGAAAATAGTGGAGTGATCCTCGTAATAAAGCGATAACGTCCTCTCTTACTTCTCTTATATCATGAAAACGGAGCTTTCCGGTCGTCCTGGAATACGATCGGCCTTTTTACTTTAATTGACTATGAGCATTATGCGTAAACTTGAACGACCGTGTTTCAACAATTATTCAACAACAATCTGTTCTTAAATGATATGATTGGAATTATTACATACAGGCGACGAACCGTATGAATTCCCAGAAAATGCACACTAAATTTACGTCATATACTCAAACTTTATGTTGATGTTAAATAAATTACTTCACGAACCGTGTTATTTAGTACTCAGTTAATGTACCAAGTTGTCAATATCTTCGAAAAATAAGTATAATAATAATTGCAACCAGTCGGTCCAGGCAATGAATAACAACATACGAGACCTAAAACGCACATATATTATTTCGTAGCGAAGTGTGTATACACGCGGTCTGGAGTATAGGGGTTCATGGTTTGATTCCATTTGAATCCAGAGTGCTCTTTTTACAAAGGATGTCAGCACTTATAACGGTGTTCCTCCATTGAGTTCCTAGTCCTATTTAGGAACCCATATGTAATTGGTGTTCTTTGTTTGAGTAATTTACTCCTCTCCAGGAGTTAGGCACAAGGCCAGTTTTTATCCTACTCCCACAAGTAAGATGTGACTCAGGCTCGGGTCGGAAAGTGGGGGTTGAAAAGCCAGCGCCCGAGAGGTGAGCACTCTGACCATCAAAAATTGCCTGGGCAGCCCCGTCGGCATTCCCCGGTAGGGGCGCCTCAAGCAGTAAGCAATTAACTTACTCCTCCCCAAAGAAAGGAGGCGAAGCCTGGGATGGTGGACCTCCTAGAACTGCACAGGACAATCCCATAGACCGGCGTAAATCAAGCCCCGAAGGCCAAGACAATACCAGTCTATAGGGTGCAGTATCCATCGGAACAGATACTACACTTTGATCTCGACCAAAAGGCCGAGCATACCAGAATTCTTTGTTTGATTCCATTTGGATCCAGAGCGCTCTTTTCACAAAGGATCTCATCACTCACAACGTTGGTCCTCCATGGGTTCCTGATTCTCTTTAGGAACCCATATGTAAAAGGGTTATATTGTTTTATTCAATTCGAATCCAGAGCGCTCTTTTCACAAAAAATAAGAACACTCATAACGCCGTTCCTTTATTGAGTTTCTGATTCTTATTAAGAACCCATACGTAAAATAAACAATTAAGCACGACCACACGCTGATTAATTCGTATACTTTACCTGTAAGTAAAAAGTGTATCTTAGTATAAAATGGCTTGCTACCTATTCCTAGCCGTCTCGATGCTTTTATTTACCTTGATACACATTTGCCACGTCCATGTCTTGGGTCTATATCCGTATCGACTTTATTCCAGCCAACGCCTTCGGATTCTGTTCACCAATGTTCATACTTGGTAGAGAATTGCACTCTCATGAGTGTTATTCCTTTCGTTTTACAAAAAGTAAACAATAGTTCATTCATTGAATAAAGATGTTATTACCAGATGTTATAATTTTGAATGACATAATATCATTCTATAATCCAAACATTTTCTCATCGATTACAGCTTACAACCATATTTTTAAATATCAATAAAGACATTATTACATTTGAATGTGTTAACGATTATAATGTAGATCTATAAAGTCATTGAGTATAGGTATAATGATTATGTTACCTGCACGAAATAGATGCTATCGATCAATTACCTTTTGCTCAAACATAACAGAATATTCTAGAAAAGAAGCGGGCACATATTTATATCATATATATATATATATATATATATATATATATATATATATATATATATATATATATATATATATATATACAATATTCAGTGTAGGGAGTTAATTCCCGACAGTCGGCCGGCGCGAACTCCGATCACAAATCGCCATTGATTCGACGTCAAGAGTCTTACTCGTCGGCCACCATATATATATATATATATATATGTATATGCATACATATTATATATGTATATGTACACGTATATATATTATTTATGTATACGTATATATATATATATACATATGTATATATATATTTCATATATGCGTATTTATGTATATATATATATGGATGCATGTATATATGTATATATATATATATATATATATCATATATGTGTGGATATATATATATATATATATATATATATATATATATATGTATGTATATATATGTATATATATGTATCTATTTATTTATTTTATGGATATATAACAACTGATGGACTCTGCAACGTTGGGTAAAGTGACATACATTTATATCTATAAAGTAAATCTATATTTCTATAAATAATTAAATCAAATATATATGATTTTTGTGAAGCGATTTCCTGAACAATTACACACACACACACACATATATATATATATATATATACATATGTATATATATGTATATATATACTAAATGATATTATCGATTAATAAAGTGACTGATATTGTGTAACAAGTTCTTTTATTGTTTCGTTTATCGTAAACATAAGTATAAGAATCATCTAGTGATACATCTATTCTTCTGCGATGAACAGCATTAGAATCATTTCATCATGGCTTTTATGTTTCCGTACATCGGTAAAACAGAAAACTTATTCCGATAGACTAAACACTGTATCATATGCTCACACACACACACACACCCACACCAACACATACACACACACACATATATATATATATATATATATATATATATATATAGTCATCCTCAGTATGTTCGCTGTATCAAAACTATTCTCGATGCGGCTAGACTAGTATCCCTCTTAAGACTGTAAAAATGTGATAAAGCAATGAGAAGGTCTACAGAGAAGTAAACCCATCCAGTCACATAAATGAAGTACTCGTGATTTTTGGAAAATCTTCAATAGTGTGGTGAACAATAAACTACTTAACCTCAACTGATAAGGCATAACTACTTGCCGTGCGAGTCTCCTACAACTCTACTTTGGACTCCGTACACCTTTTCTTTCCAAATGTTCTCATTGAGGACTGACGCTGCAATTGATGACTTGACTCTCAGCAAATCTCATGTCTGAGACATCATAACTAAAGCTTGACACCTCCAAAGGATGTTGGGCTGATCTTATACCAGTAATACAAATAAAGAAATGATCACTTGAACTGGCCCTTGTCCTCTCCAAACTCTACAACAAATACTTTACCGAATTGTGTTTTCCTGATAGTTAAATAGTTGCCTCTGTGGTACCAGGCTTAACAAATTCTGGAAATAGAATAGACCCTCAGAATTATGATCACATCAATCTACTCCTGTTCTTCGCTTAAATATTTGCATCCTTCATCAATCTAGCGATAGTCCGCTACCTTGTTAATGCTAGACTTATTTCTTACGAACAGTATATATTTAGAAAAGCACGGTCTATTGCGGATATTCTAACGGTCATCTCTGAATGCATATACGATACACTGTACAAGTCTGGTGTGGCTAAGGCGGTAGCGCCTGATATATCCAAAGCATTTGATTGGAGCGGGCATGATGGTCTCTCATAAAAAAATAATTCATGAGATATTACTAAAATAATGTTTAATTTAATTAGATCCTTCGTATCCAAAAGAAGTTTCAAGTGGTCCTCGATTGCCGTTCACCACAGCAACATGACATAAATGCTGGTGTACGCCAGTGATAGATCCTTATGCCTTTATTGTTTCTGATATTCATTAACGACCCCTGTGATAGCATTGTGCCTGAGATGGGTATATTTGCTGACGACATTACGCTCTACTTTTGTCATGTGGGCAAACACATCCGAGGCAATCGATGAATCCTTTGAACGTGACTTCTAGTCTGTAGTAGAATTGGATTATAAATAGATGGTAACATTTAATGCTGCAAGGGCAAAAATGTTTCCTTCAATAACTACAAAAAACCTATTCAACCACCGATTGTCATGGCACATAACAGCCTACCTCAGAATCCAACCGTCAAACTCATCAGCTTCACATTCACAGGTAACATGAATTGGAACAAATACATAGAAGACCCAGCCAAGGCCGCTGCAATAAGGTTTGGTTCTTCTAACAAGCAAGAACACTTTTCACAACTGACAGTATACATATGTCTAAATATCCACCATCCACTAATGCATAGAATATTGTCGTCAGATCTGGACTACTGCACCACCCACAAGTCGTTTCCTCTTAGACAATGCCCCAAAAATTAGACGCTAATCTATTAGTTCCCTCACTATCCACCAAGCTCCAGCCTTTGTCTCATCTCAGTAATGTTGCGTCCTCTTGGTTGTTTTACAAGTACTTCAATGGAATGCACTCCGATAAACTTACTACCCTGGCCCCCCTCGACGTAAATCCACTATACCAACCCGCCAATCAGGTATATCCAATATATTTAACTGTGAAGGTCCCCAGATGCCAGATACCCCTCTAGTCTAAAATATTATTTCCTCAAGCTGCCGGCCTTCGAAACTCTCTCCCTGTTCCATGTTTCCCCGACTCTATTGACATGCAGGAATCAAAGCTAATGTTTACAAGGACGACCCTCAAAACTCTAGCGTGTATCTCAGTTGCCCATCACGTCTACAGTGGTAACTTAGCCTGTTTTGCCCTGAACTAAGTTAAAAAGAGACAGGGATCGAACTTATATATATATATATATATATATATATATATATATACAGACAATTTATTTAAAACAAATATGCGTTACATATTCCAGTGTCGTACCTCGGTTTAATTGAGATGGACTTACTTTTTTAAATTAAAAGAAAACGTTTACCGCCCGTAAAGAAATTCTCAGTGTCTCTGAATCAAAACACCAAGATATAATTGGGTTTTGGTAAACCGTTATAACCGATACATTTCTGAGGTGATCGTTCCGAAAAAGGTACCGTTGGCAGAGTTCTATGTTGGGTGGGAATTATGTAGGATGTTATATTATTATTATTTTAAATCAATAGTTTTGTGTTGAAAAAGTATTTTTACTTTTTTGATTTGGTGTTTTATTATATTATTTATTTATTGATAGTTTTTTATAATTTTAAAATGTGTATTTTAAATAGTTGGATTTTAATAGGTTGTATTTTAAAGTCTGTCTATAGTTCATAAGAAGCTTTCAGCGCCTTGAAACAAAAACAGGGATTGTCTAAATTCACCGTTAAAACATTTAAAAACGCTGGACATTCCATTTTGAAGGAGGCGCTGGGTCAGAGTTATATATTAATGCATGTTTCTTAATCGTAATTAAGTGTTATTAAACATAATGTAATTATATGATGGATGTTTCCTGTTTAGTTGTAGTGGCTGGGAGTGAGATTTATAAAGTCTTTTATTTATTTATTTATTTTTATCAATTAATTTATTTATAGTTTCGAATTTTTAGGTTAAGTATTTCTTTCAGTATATTTATTGGAAGTCTATCTTTGGGTGGATTAATTGCTATGTTGCGGTTGGATGTTGCGGGAGAGTATGTTTGTATCAATGACTGCGTTCAACTAAAGGATATCAACTATCATTGCAATATGCATTCGTGTTGGGTTTATGTATTTAATTAATACTGTTGGCTTTATCTAAAATTGTGCATTAGTCTATTATAGGTGTTGTGTGAGACGGAGGGGGTTAAGTCCTAGTCATGTTTAATTCTATTAATTTAATGGAGTTTGATTGTTATATTTCATAGGTTTTAATTCAAGAAATTCATGTATTTTTTCGATTATAGATATTTTAAATGTGATGGAGTTACTACTGAATTCTGTTATATTTGTGGTTGATTGAGTTAGGAGGGATGTGTGTGTAGGTTGTATTACATTTGGCAGGCGGGATGCGATAGTGGATGTTTCATGTACAATATATTTGGGGTGTTTTATGTTGTATATAAAAAAGAAAGAAATCTTGGAAAGATCTTATGGTGGGTGGCTATGTCATATTATATTTTTATGATGTGAAGATCATTAGTCTGATGGGGTTATTATTGACTTATGTATGTTCGTTGCTAGTCCATTTTGGCTAGCAGAACTTTTCTTTTGTGGAGACCTTTGTTCAAGACCTCGGTTGTAATGTTCATCCAGTTTATGGAAGGTTTAAAAATAGCCTGTAGAATCCTTAATTTTGCAGTGGTTCATAGGGTGCCATTTCTCAACATTTTATTTCATAGGGTGCCATTCCTCAACATTTTATTTTATACTTGAGTTCCCGTATGGTTGTTGCTACGGTTCTTAGTAGGTCTTTTTTTGGATGTCTGAAGGATTTATATTGAGCGTAGAGAATTTGTTTGTAAGTACCTTGAGTTATTCCGAGAAAAATTTCTTCCTTCTTGGTATCTACACTGGCTATGACGTTGGGTTCGTATACTTAACTGACCGTCCATCTATCTCCTAATAGATAAATCGCCCATCTTGTGCATGAGCAGCGGGGGTTGGAGGATTGCTTTATGATCTTGTTATTCTCTTTATAGTAAAACAAATCAATATAATAACCGACCAAATATTTATAATTGTGGTTAAAAAAATGATATAAATTGGTAACTGGTTATGAGTAACAAAATATTCCAGAGTGTAAACGTCATAAAATAATACGGTTTATTCTAACGTACATATATTATACAAACAAAAGTAATTGCAGGTAATCAAGGAGTTGACAGAATACAATAGAATCCCTATACTACTGTTCGTGGTCGTACATATTTTCCAGACTAGTTCACTTATTGAGTAACTAAGTGGAGTCCGGTATCCCATCACAACAAAAAATAAGAATTGTATTAATAGAAGTGAGGGCACAGAATAGTGTGGAAAGTCGTCCCCACTCCCATAATGTTAAGACTAGCTTTCTAAATAGTAACATTACTATTTAGAAACGCATTCTTAAAATTGGAATGAGACTTTTTTATTATTCTGTTCCTACACCGTCTTTTAATTTTACATACCAATCGTAAACTATTTTCAATTGTTTATGAAACAATTAAATAGCATTAACGACACACGAATGCAAATCGCCTTTGTTTAAATGTTTCTTTCCAATTTTCAATCAATTACAAGGAAAATATTTGATTAAAAAAAATTGGAAATATCTACTCGTATATTGACGTTTGGGTTACCAGTAATTTTAATTTAAAAAAAAACAAACAAACAACGGATCTCTAATTAAATATTTTAAAATGTAAAGAAAATCCGTATCGATAATTGTATCAAAATCAGTAATTTAGAGCAAGATCGATAATTGTATCGGAATCAGGAAAGATTTTAGAATCGCCCATCACTAATCGATATTATACGATATTTCAACTTTTCTGATTTAAAAACATATCGCATTTAATCATGTTATCTTAGATGCATCTATAATCCTTTAAAACAGTTAATATATATCTTGATGTCATGCTTGAGTTTTGAATTGTATTTTTCTTGGTCTAATTACGTCGTAAATAGCGTTTGACTCGTAAAAAGCGCAGATTGAATTGACACATCTGAAAAATATACGTTCTTGTGTGTTTATGTATTTATTTTGTCGTTGGTTGCCGTCGAGTGACAAAAACTTCAACTGCATTGAACTCATAAAATGTGAGTCATCAGCTGTGATTTCGATGTAACAAAGAATTCACTGATAAAACATGATGGAAATTGTACGAAATTGGCTTCAAGGCATCATGTTTGAAAAATGAACTACACAAGGTATTGCACCTACATTTTCTGAAGCCTTTCCTTCTACGCTAGAAAACATTCATTTTTTTCGGAAACATTTCCTAATTTCGTTTAAAACACAAAGTTAAATAAACATCCAAACGTTCATATGGCTACATGCTTGGCTGAAAGTTTGTTCTTACTTCTAGCTGACATTACAAGTCAGTATTTTAACATAAGTAAATAAAAAAGTAAATCATTTGTTCATTGTTTAAGATCTATGCCTCTAGAGAATAAAAAAGTGGCGCTATGCACTTATTTCACTTCTCTCTTCTTCAAAATGCATTTGCCTGCTAGGTAATAATATCGTCATAAAATGATATCACCTTACTACGATACAAAAAAAAATGGTAGTTTATTTGGTATTGACTTTTTAAGTTTTTTTATAATTGCATGTATGCGATATATAGTGAGATGGCAGGGGTACATAAATGAAGAGAACCGATACGAAATAGGAGATGAGGTTGTTCGCTTCTTTTAAAGAAGTATATATATCTTTGATAACACTAATAAAATAGTAATACTTGGAAAAAAAATACAGCTGATTTTTTTAGGTTGGGATGAGGTAAAAAGATGCAGACAAAAAAATCAGAACTAATTAATACGTTTTAATAACATTAAAATTGGAATCTAATTCATATATATATACATATGGTATTAATTATTTTTGACAAAGGGAAGTTTCTTTTCCCGAAAGATTAAATAAATGATTTGATAATCATGCGGACATCAGACAAACAGCTAACAACACTCGTGTAAGATTTTAAGAAAAACTAAATAGTAAGTCATCTTTCGTATTCGATTTATTATTTTTGTTCCTTCCAACTTACATCGTACCCGGAATTTGCATTGCCCACAGCCTTTTAAAAACATACTAATATATATATAATATGTTTCAAGTAAATATTAATTATTATTACTTATATAGGGTGGGCCAAAATAAGGGTCCTATCTTTAAATTTGAATAACTTGAATTTGAATAACTTCCACAAAATAAAAGTTAAACTCACCAAACTTTATGTGTGTGTAGACTGACCCTTCCGAGATTTTTTGAAATAAACAAAACAAATTTTAGCCGAAAAACACTTCTTAAAACTTACAAAAACTAAAGTATTGTTTTTTACACTGTTTTGAGTTTTTTAAGCAAAAATAATGTTTTCTAACTGAGGGTACGTTTCTTAGGGCTAATACGGCTCATGCTTGCTTCGGAAGGCGTCCTTTACTTATTCTAAAAAAAAAAAAAAATCAATAAATAAAAAAGTTAGGAATTTTTAAAAATAGGACCCTTATTTTTGCCCACCCTGTATATATAATGAATGTCAATTTTTCTTTTCTGAAAATAAATTGAAGTGAATTACATTTTATTGTTAGGAAGCTTTTGTAAAGTCACACCCAGCACCGCCACCTGGTTCGTATAAGGTTTGGGTATATGATAGCATAGACACACGATACTCCCATCAATGTGTTACAGTTATTAGTAAAATAATCCAGTGCAGGATGTGTATTTCCTAGTTATTGTTATATATGTGTATTTTATAGTTATTAAAAGTAACGTCTACGTGTAAGACAAAATAAAGATGATTGGCCTCTTCGTAATGAAAAAACGATCTTTTTAATATGCAGTCACGGCGTATCAAGGCTTAAAGAATGGTTTTAATCGTAATAATGAAAAACAATAAAGCGTCTGAACTAAGTGTAATTTCTCATCGGGCGGTTAATGAGAAGTATGTGTTGACATTGGATTTGAAGATGATTATGTTGTTGTCTGCAGAAATAAAAAAACAATCTCGCTGTACGCTCTTCCACTTACGGGAGGGCCTTGCATATAAGCGTGCAATATATAAGATCAGCCATCTATTGCCCGTACAGTTTAACGAAGCATTTGGTAAGACCAGGGGGGATGGAAAGTGGTCTAATCTAAGTAGATATACCCTGCATTTAGTAGATATTCGGCGCTATGTGTATTTATCGATGTGCACATAGTAAATAGTTAATCTTAACAAAATAATGTTCACCATAAACTGTTCGAGATTTTCTATTTCTTTACAAAAATGGATAAACTTAATTTATGAGAAAATATATACCTTTCGTAAAAAAGTTTATCGGGTATTTACATAACAATAGTATATATATATTTATATAAAGTTGTATTGTGTATATGTGTATATATTTGTAGGTGTAGAATTAACTCAAAAGATTATTAACCGATCATTATGAATTTTTAAACACATCTACTAGGAGTAAACCGTCGTAATATAGGTAAATTTAGCTTAATTTAGTTTATGTCAAGGGTATAAAAAAGGGTGGAAAGCGTTCGTTAAAGTCCAGTTGTCTCCGATTTCCGGTTAGATAAATATTCGTTGTATAAATAAAACAATACCTTCTTCTTAGTCGATGGCAACGACATATCTCCATTTATAGTGTATTATTCGATTTTGGAACAATTTATTTTACAATTACTAAAATCTAGATGTTTAAGTATCCAGAGATATCGGGTATGTCGTAGTTATGATCTCATTGTTAGTAGGTTTGGAATATGTTAACCTACGCACAACCGGATGTACAAGCGTATCCTTTTACAAATAAGCTATATACTAATACGTTAACGCATTGAATGTCTACACGTACGTTATCACCTTCCACGCATTTGTAAAAATGAATTAAATCGTTCGATCAACAACGATGGTAATC
>OY744535.1:36210344-36227844 GCA_963556195.1 Sepiola atlantica | reverse complement strand
CTAATATTTAAATGCGTTTATAGTCATATATGGTCTGAAGCTCTTAAATCCATCTATACGACTCAGAAACAGCTACCCGTTTAACGCTTACGTTATTAAATACTTTAAATGTTTCTGAAATTAATATATATATATAAATATTCTCACCAATGTCCTGTATATCCGTATGTATTCACTCTAGATAATTTACTTTTTACTCCCCAACATTATTTACTCCCTTACATTGTTTACTGCCACCAACGTGTATTCTATTGATATTTCAAGAGAAAAAAAAACATATATGAGGACCACAGTTTAAGATATTTTACTAACGCTCCGGAGATATCTTTTAGTCTGAGTTTTTTGGTGTGTTTTTTTTTTCACTATAATAAATACTTCCGGGTAAGTTGTCAGAAATAAAGAGACTCTTCCTGAAGCTAACAATATATCTCTATATGAACTACAAGGACATCTATCCGTGTGTTGAATTAAAGTTATCCCTAAACTCTCGAATGCTGAGTTAGTAAAGAAGTGAAGACCATTCACCCTTTTCCCGACAGTTGACTAGTAAATCATGTTGGAGTATATATTTTTTAGTGGTCTCCTGGGCTTACCGGATTTCAGGACAAGAATTCATCTAGTCTGGAAGACTATCTAGCTTAGTGGTGTTACTAGATAGAACATCACTTGGCGAAAGTGCACCATTTCTCGTATAAACGGATGTGGGGAGTCATACTGACAAAATCTTACTTAGGCTTCGAATAACATTTGAATATTTTGTAATGGTTGACCTGTACGGGGAAGTATCATAATACAAGGTTGCTCTGACAATCCACTGTATAGAGAGAGTTTAGCCAATTGAGAACAGTGTCTAGTAGGCATTAAATTCTCCACCTTGTTTGCTTGTGTATAGTCTACTGTCTATCTCGCTCTACTACTCGCCACTAAATTTGGTTAGAATTTCGGTCATTAGTTTCCTTAGAACTGATTTAATATTAGGGTGTTGCCGTCGAAATTTACGTCAGTGTAACGTTAAAGGTGATAGTCACGCTTTTTGCAAAATCTCTGGTCCTATTGAACGTAGAGACTCACTACTTTGCTCATACTATAGTCAATTAAATCCTACATTTAATGTGGACTTGTATTTTCGTTATTCTCGCCCTTAAACAGCTACGTTAAGGTCAAAATGTTGATGGAATTTCAACTTTCGATTTTTCAAAATTTGATTACTAATTTGATGCTCTTACCCTATATAAAATATTTGCCTGGTCAGATAACAACTTTTTTGAGTTATCAAAGGTTACATCGCATATTTACAGAAATACGTCGTACAATATGGAAAAGTCAGGCCTAGATTAGGCGTTGGCTTTTAATTGCAGTGTCAGGATTCCGTATGTAGTCTCATGATTCCTGTTATAAGATATGTAGTCTATGTGCGAAGAGGAATGGAACAAACTATCAAATAATATGTTCAACTCACTAATTTCAAATTACAAAAATCAGTTGGTGTGTATTGATTTACTCCTCTCCAGGAGTTAGGCACAAGGCCAGTTTTATCCTACTCCCACAAGTAAGATACGACCCACGGTCGGGTCGGGAAAGTGGGGTTTGAAAAGCCAGCGCCCGAGAGGTGAGCACTCTGGCCATTTAAAAATTGCCTGGGCAGCCCCGTCAGCATTCCTCGGTAGGGGCGCCTCAGACAGCAAGCAATAAACTTACTCCTCTCCAAAGAGGGGAGGCAAAGCCTGGGAGGGTGGGCCTCATAGAACTGCACAGGACAGACCCATTGACCGGCGTAAGTCAAGCCCCGAAAGACAAGACAATACCAGTATGGGGTGCAGTATCCATCGGAACAGATACTACACTTTGATCTTAGCCAAAAGGTCAAGATAATGAGTTGGTGTTATATGATGATTATAATTATGATTTTGCATTTGATGAATACATTTTCTACTAAATAAAATGGTTGTATGTGTTTTTTGGTAAAAAATCAATTGATTTTGTTTTGTTTTCAATGCCTATGTACATATTATGGTAAATCTATTTACTTAGAGAACTGAGTTACACAAAGAATCATAAACAAAAGCAAGACAGAAACAGCAGACAGTATCAGTAGTAACAACATACGCTCTAACCAAACGTAATAAGATTAAAAGCATTTAAATATGAAGTTATGAGAGATAACCGCCAGCAGCTCAACGCGACATGCCCAAAAGACTACCGTCTTGTATGCAAGAAAAATATGTTTTGCTTAATTACGGAAATATCGTCAATGATGTGCTGGGCAACTAACGTATCTACATAACAAGCGTCATGACTCATCTTAATTGCGTGCGAGAGGGATAAGTAGATAATCCTAAGTATTATTGACACTCACACATTTCCAGTTACGTTAATTAGGAAATAATTTTCTCACTTCTAATACATAGATAACACACAAGGTGGCGCTGTTTCGGTTGACGAGGATGTCTATAAGCACTGGAAGCCGTGTGCAATTCATTCTAAGTATCAGGTCTACGCCATTCTCATCTATTTACAGTTAATTGTATGACATTTATATTTATTAACTCGTTGGAAATACAATGAATGAAAATGTGTATGCATACGAATAGTTGTTTTCACCTATTGTGTATATTGCCTAAAGGGTAATATATATATATACATATATATATATATATATATTGTGTGTGTATTTAGGCATAATTTTTTTCATTAATGCATGTGTTGTTTACAACGACAGAACTCTTCTGTTTAGTGATTTTTATTTTTAATTTTTCCATTCGTCGAATGATCTTTTTGACGTTGAAATGGAATGAATTAATGTAGGATCCGTGTGTTTGACTTACGTTTTCGATTCTCTCCGGAATATTCACATCTACATAAGGCTTTCTAGCAAACACACCTGTCAACTATTTTTTCTCGGGTGGTTATCTTGGTACTGTCACAACTGTAGAAATATTTATGAGACAATCCATTGGGAAAGTTGATCCAAAGTGTAACAAAGCAACCATCGTTGGGCCGGTGAGTGGTGTGTCCGTGCTGTAGAAGGACTTATAGTCTTGGCAAGGTACCAAGCTCGCAGAGTTGCAGCGATGGACATATTCCCTTTTAATATAAAAGGTTTCATACCCGGCTGGGTATTGCGTTGGCTTGTCACTGGGCTGGCAGTTTGCTCGGGACCATATAACGTTATGTAATAATAGAATTATCCATTTTAGTTTTTATATAAAAAAATAATTAATTATATTTCGAAAAAAACATAAATAAAAACCCGAATGTTCTGCGCGCATGTGCGACTCTTAAACGAGCCGGCGCGTCATCCTCGGTCATGTTTGAAAAGCCGACTGTGGTATGTCGCTCTAGACTAAGCAAGAAACAAATAGAGAGGGGGAGAGAGAAAAAATCGAGAAAGAGAAGACACAATATACAACACAATGTTCGTAGTTTCGATAAATGTGTTCTCATGATGTAAGAACCTGAGACCGACGTTCAGTCCTTCAAAACAGGGCCGAGGAACGGGCGAACTCACATGGCCGGGAATCCAGCTCGTTCAAAAGCGGGCACTATGAATTGGAACAAATAAAAATGGCTTCTGTCTCGATGGGCTTTTTCTCTCACTGATCGAGAACAGAAACGCCTAAGTACAGTATCAGAAAAAATACCACACATTGCTACCAGTCGAAAGGCCAATGATCATAGCATAATCCTTGTTTAACGCCGGGATTTAATGCGCCTGAAATATTCAAAAGAGGAATGTTTTAATTTAAAAAATATGTATTTTGTCATGCTTAAAATTTAAAGTTGCATTTCTTAAGCTAGACATAGTTTCTATTGTATTATTTGGAATATTCACAATACTGTTCATGTCCTGTATAGTATTCTTACAACGTTTCGGTCGATGTAACAATCGACACTCTTCAGGTGCGTTTTGTCGAACACGGGAATGTTTATGACAAACAATGAAATATGTACAAAATTTCGAAAGGAACTTTTATTTAATTATGTACGTATTCGCAAGTTCGACATGAAGATTCTCGAGTCTGATAAGACGTACCTGAAGAGTATCATAGATTACATCAACCAACATGTTGTGAGAATAACATCGACGATAAGAACAGAGTTCCGAATAATCCTAAGAATACAAAGTATAAGTCAAAAAGTAATCCGAAATAGTATTGTATTGATCTGTCACGCTTAGTTTCGAAAATATAATTCATATTGATATGTGACAGATCTCTCTCTCTCTCTATATATATATATATATATCAAATTGGGTACTGATCACTTTACGGAAAATATAAACCCACAATTCCCCAAGTAAAGAGTAGAATAGCAAAGTGATTTCAATAAGTCATATACCATTTACACGTGGTACTGTGTTTTTGCATGGAATAACCGTAAACATGTGTATATGACGTTAAGTAGACAAACAAGTAAAGAGTAGAATAGCAAAGTGATTTCAATAAGTCGTATACCATTTACACGTGGGACTGTGTTTTTGCAGTGAATAACCGTAAACATGTGTATATGACGTTAAGTAGACAAATAAGTAAAGAGTAGAATAACAAAGTGATTTCAATAAGTCGTATACCATTTACACGTGGTACTGTGTTTTTGCATGGAATAACCGTAAACATGTGTATATGACGTTAAGTAGACAAACAAGTAAAGAGTAGAATAGCAAAGTGATTTCAATAAGTCGTATACCATTTACACGTGGTACTGTGTTTTTGCAGTGAATAACCGTAAACATGTGTATATGACGTTAAGTAGACAAACAAGTAAAGAGTAGAATAACAAAGTGATTTCAATAAGTCGTATACCATTTACACGTGGTACTGTGTTTTTGCATGGAATAACCGTAAACATGTGTATATGACGTTAAGTAGACAAACAAGTAAAGAGTAGAATAGCAAAGTGATTTCAATAAGTCGTATACCGTTTACACGTGGTACTGTGTTTTTGCATGGAATAACCGTAAACATGTGTATATGACGTTAAGTAGACAAACAAGTAAAGAGTAGAATAGCAAAGTGATTTCAATAAGTCGTATACCATTTACACGTGGTACTGTGTTTTTGCATGGAATAACCGTAAACATGTGTATATGACGTTAAGTAGACAAACAAGTAAAGAGTAGAATAGCAAAGTGATTTCAATAAGTCGTATACCATTTACACGTGGTACTGTGTTTTTGCATGGAATACCCGTAAACATGTGTATATGACGTTAAGTAGACAAACAAGTAAAGAGTAGAATAGCAAAGTGATTTCAATAAGTCGTATACCATTTACACGTGGTACTGTGTTTTTGCATGGAATAACCGTAAACATGTGTATATGACGTTAAGTAGACAAACAAGTAAAGAGTAGAATAGCAAAGTGATTTCAATAAGTCGTATACCATTTACACGTGGTACTGTGTTTTTGCATGGAATAACCGTAAACATGTGTATATGACGTTAAGTAGACAAACAAGTAAAGAGTTGAATAGCAAAGTGATTTCAATAAGGCGTATACCATTTACACGTGGTACTGTGTTTTTGCAGTGAATAACCGTAAACATGTGGATATGACGTTAAGTAGATAAACAAAACAAAAGTATTATCTTGAGCAAGATTAACATTGCTTTACGTATATAGAGGTGTAAATATGAAAGGTTAATGTGGAGTCTCATTTAGAGACTGAAATGGGTAGTAATGTATAAACAAAGAAATACCAGATTCGAGTTCCGACTCTTATGAATTTATTCTTCTTATTTTATTGCCGTCATTTTATTAATGTGTCTATATATTCCAATAATGAAAAGTGTCCATTATTGTTAGAGAGCATAAACTTGTATACCTATGTAAAGAGGGGTGTTGATTCTATATTAAACTACAGAACGCTGTCAGGTATTGTATGATTATTTAAGGTTAGCCACCGCTAGGATGAATCCATATAATGCCTCCCTATTGAACATGTTCACTGCCTGAAACCAGCGAAGTAGCCATATTGAGGATATAATAATAAGACATGTTATCCCAGGTTATTTGTGTTAATTAGGTTCTATGACAACTATCGCCCCAACACTTCAAAGCGGATATTGGTACACATATATTCCCTTGTGGGGGCCACTTTTAGATGAAGCCAACTTTCCTCAGCGGGCAGATGCTTCTGGCTTCACGATCAACACAGGACAGCAAAGTGCCCATATTTCTTAGGGGGCTATTGTAGCAAATAAGATGTAGGGTGTGCACTAATAATTTTAAAATGGTACTTTCCTTATAGGTTCATGTTTAGAACAGTGTAAAATTCTATTAGAAGTAAAAAAGAATTTCGCGCTACATATCAAGATATGACGTCACATGAACGAAGTTGAGTAACATCTAGCGTATAATCTAATAATATGTTTCCATTTGTCTGGACCGCGAATGTGAACGGTCGTGTTCGGATAGATGTTTTCTCAACTTACTGGGTATGCGTTGGAGAAAGACTGACGTATTATCATGTTACATTATCTTACACATATATGCTCTAACAAAATGGAAAAACCTTGATATCTATATAATACTAAAACTCTATTGATCTTGTCTGTTTGCAATCAGCTTTCAGTTTTCCGGTTTTCAACATCCGATTGCCCATGCGTAAATAGCATCGTCTCTAATCTGTTATTCCAATTCCGTTATTCTCTATTATGATTAACGAACGCATGAAATTTTTCATTGTGGAAATGTTTATATCGCTTTAAATATAAAACAATTACATTTAATTTCATCAAATAGTTTTTTTGTTTTCTCCACGGCTAAAAACATTCAACGGCAGGACTTCGTAAAGTCTGTCGAAGTTTCAAAAAAACTCTTCCCTTTTAAAAAACAAAAACAAACAAACAAAAAAACAACAATCATTATTAATATCAGCCATAATAGCGGCCGGTGAACGAAACCACCTCCCACTTTCCCTCTCATAGATTTCACCACTCCTACTCCCTCTGTTTTCGTTACGTACGCGAGAAAGCCTGCTGTACCCCCTTCCTTTCTCAAATCGCCCTTTTATTTTTCTGTACTTTCAACTAACAATTTCATTTAAAAGATGATATATAAAAATTTGAATTTAACTATAATAAGTATTATGGTACCTGTTCAGTGCATATTTACCTATAAGTATGGCCAACCACTTATAATTCAGTAACTGTAATTAAAAAAAACAACAATTATAATAAACAGAACGACGCATAGAAATCTATCTATATTCTTCTTCCATTTTAATATAATTTCATAGAAATGCTTCTGTTATGTAAAAAACCCTATTTTCTTTATGCCACAAGTGTCACGCTCATACATGAATTCCATAGCTAATATAACAAACTGACCCAACGGGTCACGGGTGGTCTGGTAATTGTTAAAACTCAGATTATCTTGATAAACAACGTCTAATATGGAAAACAAAATGACGAAAATAAACCGGTATTATCCGGGCCTTCGGGTCGGGAGTTACGCCGGTCTATCGGTTGTCAGTCCTGTGCAGTTCTAGGAGGTGCACCATCCCAGGCTCTGCTTTATCACCCTTTGAGAAGGGGTTAGTTCATTGCTAATCGCCTGAGGCGCGCCTATCAGGGAATACCGACGGGGCTTCCCAGGCAATTTTTAAACGACCAGAGTGCTCAAATTCTCGAGCGCTGGTTGTTTCCCACTTTGCCGACCTTGTGTCACATCTTACCTTGTTGCAGGAAGATAAATAGAATCAACAAGTATCAGGAGCGAGAGATGACAAATAGTTTTGGGATGATGGCATTACTTAGTTTTAGATAATATAAAATAATCCAGCCCGTGTGTCTATCGGCACAAACAAGTTATGCCATGTGTCCGACTAAATAAGAAAAAATACAATCTGGGGTCGTGCTTAATGCGAGTGTTTCACGTGACTGACTTGTTACAATGTTTGTGTATACGAGACAGTCGGTGCTGTTGTAAATAAATGCATTCATATCGAGTCAATATACCGAGTCATTGCCACGGGATTTCATGACAACCACGCCCTGGTGGGCTGAGTATAAGTAGCGTAGTACTTTTTATCTGAGAAATTTAGGCACAACGATTATCCGTTACATCAGCGTAAGTACTGAGTCAATGTGTACCTCCAAGAACTGGCGGATTTCCGGTTCAGAAAATTAGCGTTTGGATGTACGTATTCGACCGACATGATGTGTATCATTATCCTTATAATGCTCCATCATGGTATCTATTTTTTTCGCGAGATTGATGTCTTTACAGGAAGGATGTGTGGAGAATAGAGACGTAATTGCATACATTGTGGAGACAGGATTCAGGGATATGTCATCAGAACTCTTATGCAACCTTCACGTGCAGTTCTAGATCGTAAAATAAAATACCTTAGTGATTTCTCTGTAAGCTTAACGTGGCGTGAGGAATATATTATACTAACATCCCTGTCGCCAAATAATCTTATTAATGGCTGGTGGTATGTTACTACTATTACGTAAGGCAGCCTATGATGAATGTACGGAATTTATCTAATGGTAAGGCAATTGCAGCTAGTCGTCTTCGTCGGCTATGTTTACATTGAAAAATAACGTTGTATGCAACTCTGACCGTTTCTAAATGAACTGTTAGGTCTCTGAATATAACACTTTTGTTGTTATTGCTAATCTGTATTCTTTTCCTCAAGTTACGGGTTATGCTGCTGCCACACCAAGTACACCCACACACACACACACATATATATAAATATATATATAAGTATAAATTTGTATTTATACAAACATTATTGGTTACATATGTGCATACATGTTTCGGTTGCACTTTCTGGGAAAAGTGCAACCGAAACATGTATGCACATATGTAACCAATAATGTTTGTATAAATAAAAACTTATACTTATAAACAGCTCTACTTGTTATTGAGCACTTTTTATAAACACTTGGGTTTCTACGGATTTACATTTACAGAAACTAATACAATACATGTACGATATATATATATATATATATATATATATATATATATATATATATATATATACACACATGTGGGTGTGTTTGTGTTTTTCAATATTCGTTTTTACCCATAGTCGTGATGACATACCTTCCTTCTCCATTCTTTTTCGTTTTCTATAAACTTGCTTTATACCCTCACTTTTTGTGTGTCCTTTCCTTTAAAACTTCCCGCCCTTTCAGTGTCGTGTGTGCCTTCCATTCGATCGACTTAGCGTCGTTTAATACAATTAAGAACTGACGAATTCTAAAAAAAGGAATTGCTTCACTCGAACAGGTTGTAACGGGATTTGGCGAGGAATTCGGTCAATAAAACGAGTAGCAACAAGGACGAAAACGGCTTCGATGCTGTGGAATCTACGAAGAGCAAGTTGCAGCGATTATAAAGAATCCAATCAATAACTCTAAGACATTAGATAAACAAATAAAGTCAAACAAAAAATAATTCTTCAGATGCGGCCATTAAAACGGTGTAGTTATCTATAAACTTAAGCGTGACAGACCAACATAAATTCCATGTCATAATTATGCATGATGAAGCGATAAAATTATTTTTAAAAAAATAATTAAAAAAATAAATAAATAAATAAAATAAAATTTAAAAAAAAACGGAAACCACCACTTTATCAAGGCTTAGGCCACCCGTGGACAAGTGTTACTGTGATTTCTATTTATCCCCCATCCAGGAGATTAGACACAAGTGTCATGTGGGTTTGATGGAAACGTTTTCAGTGGAATGACTTGGATTTGAACCTGGCACACCCGATACCAACTAAGTTGAAATTATATTTCAAACGTGAAGACCGAGTCCGGAAATGTCATTTCAAGGGTGACAAACGGAGCGACGGGCATATATTCTTATATACTGCTTCTTGGCATTATGACTATGATTAAGAGACGTTCAAAAAACTTCATCTGTTCTGTCCTATCTAATTTAAAGGGAGATCCTCCTAGATTGTGGCAATTTATATATTTTCTTAATTTCTTGTCTCAATCCAAAATGTCCAGTTTTGGGGAGCTGTATTTTCTTCATAGATCACATCAATTTTATTACTAACCTTGCCCTTGTGGGGAGACACCTTAATAGTAACATCTATGAGAGACTCAATCTTTCTGTCGATCTATGACAAATGAAGTTAAAATAGTATTTTCTTTTGTCTGTCATGCTTAAAGAAATGTAAAAATAAGCAACAACAAAAATGAAAATGTTCTTAAAGCTTTGGTTCAAAGATAGTGTAGTATCTGTTATCATGCTAAACTGTATCTATTGTCATCGGTCAGTGAGCGAGGGATTTATCTAAACTCAGACATTGATTATTCCTGTTCCAAAACACCAAATCAAAAACCGACCTTGTCTCGAACTTTGCCCTCGTGTGGAGACAAGTAAATAGAAACATGTATTCTTATTAGGATCAACCATTCTATTTACCCATTAGATTCAACTGTAAACTACAGTTTGAGTGATCAATCAACGTAAGACAGAAACATTGCTGCATACAGTAGTATTATCCATCCTTTTGTATGCATGCGAATCATGGACCTTGACAGCTGAGCTCCAAAGAAAAATCCAAACGGTAGAAATAAGATGCTACAGAAGAGTGCTTGGCCTCTCGTACTCAGACCGTGTCACAAACGAAGAAGTTCGCGCGCTCATCAACGCAAATCTGAACAACTACGAAGAGTTACTGACAACTGTAAGATAAAGAAAGCTTGGATGGTATGGTCACGTGACAAGGGGCGGTGGTCTCTCCAAAACCATCCTTCATGGAGCAGTGCAAGGCAAGAGAAGGAGAGGTAGACAACACAAAAGATGGACGGACAACATCAAAGAGTGGACGGGCTACAACTTCGCAACAACCCAGTCCATTGCCCATGACCGTCAGAAGTGGAGACAGCTGACGTGGAGTTCATTGGTGCAGCGCCCCTACGACCCAGGAGAGGGTTAAGGGACCAAGTCAAGTCAATGTAAGAGACGATATGGACGCGGCGAAAATAAGGTGCTTCGTTCATCGTTCAAATTGAAGCGGGACTGATCATAATAAATGTTCTATTATATAGATGCCTTGAAGCATTAAGATAATATACGACTATTAGAAACTGAAGCATGGGTTATCAATGAACATATTCTATTTAAAACTTAAGTGTGATTGACAAAACCACATACGATTAAAATAAATGAATATTATACTGCGAAAATGGTCGTTCACACATAAGACTAATGAACAAGTGAAGGACAAAGATAATTGTCAAGTTTATTGGACGCATCTTATATATTATGGGTCTAAGTTATATTATCATTTCTCGATAAAAATCCGATTAAGCAATATTATAAGATCGATCGATGAAAATACCATATAAACATGAAATAGTATTTAGCGGTTAAATATGATTTAACGATTAAATACCATGAAAAATGATTTACCGACAAATACAATTTGCGATGAAATACGTTTCAGCAATGAACTACGATAAAATAGAGTTCAACGATGAAATACAGTTCGCAAGAAAATACGATTTAGCAGTGAAATAAAATTTAAAGATTCAATACGATGAAAACGATTTAACAATGTAATAAAATCTATCGATGCAAATACAATATAAGGATGAAATAGGATTACGCAATTAAATATGATTTAACGATTAAATACGATGAAAATGATTTACCGTTTAAAAACGATTAGCCATGAAATACGATTCAGCGATACATTACGATGATATAGGATTCAACAATAAACAAAAATTCGCAATAAAATACGATTTAGCGATGAAATCGAATTTAACGATTCAATACGATAAAAGGCGATTTAGCGATTAACATTTGATTTAGAGGTAAAATTTAGTTTAGTTTATTTTTTTGAAACAAGAGTAAAAATGGTGTTGAATTCAAATATATTTTTTAAAAATTAACAATAAGTATTTAACATTAATATTCAACCAATGTTAACATTGACAGACAAACGAAAATGCAGGTGTATACATAGTTTTCGTAGACTTACTAAATTGAGTTTCAAAATTAAGTGCGGAAGATCAAGGAAAATTCTATTTTAAAGTTAAGCATATCAGACGGCGCTTAATTGTGAAATAACACCGAAAATAATATTTCAATAGCATGCGCGATAGACGAAGGAAAATGCTATTCAAAAACTAAACGTAACCGACACCGACGGACGACACATCTCATTAAGATCAAAGGACGCATCTCAAAAAGCGTAATGGACTTTGCCGCTTACGAACCGAAGTCGAAGAAGCAGCAACGATTATGGAGAATTCAATGAATCGCTCGACAAATTAAATAAAAAATAATGGTAAAAGGTATGAAAAAAGAACCGAAAAAAAAAACGAATAGCGATTGAAAGGAAAGTATGGAAGATTTGGCTGGTTCGAATTCCCTTATGGTGGAGGGAGCATTCTAGAGCCTTAAGATTGTCTGCAAGTTTATACAGCAGCCGGAAATGTTCTGCTCTGCGATCGACCGAAATGATCGCCTCAAGCACTGAGCTTAAGTGATCGAAAAACAACAAAAAACAAAATACTATGACCAAACAAAAAGCAATAATAACAACAACAACAAGATCAACAACAAAATAAAAAAAAACAATCATTATTATTAGGATTAGTAGTAGTAGATGTAGTAGTAGAGTTAGTAAGAGTAGTAGTATAATTGCTATTATCATATGATATGATAGAAAAATAGATTGACGATGAAATAAATATGAAAAATGTAGAAAATACGAGAAATAAAATGATACCCACTAATATATACCTATTTCTATAAAGTAATATATGTGTATATCTTTATATATTTGTATATATACGATTAATTCCTAGACTAATTGACCGATCATTTTTAATTTTCAAAACACAGCTGCTGTTGGTAAAGGATCGTAAGTTGGGCTATATTTAGTTTACTTCAGTTCTATTAAAAAGGAGTAAAAATGGTGTCGAATTCGAATAATTAAAAAAAATGTAACAATAAGTATTTAACATTAATTAATACATATTCAACCAATTTAAGTGAATTGGGGTATTAAAAACACTTTTTATGGGGTATAATGGAGATAACACCTCCCATTTGATGATTCACATATTTATAAATGGTATTGAGTTGGATGCGTGATCAATAGACATCAATTAAGAACTTTAATGCGTTCTAAAAACTCATTAAGATTACACCTGAGAATTTAGTCTATATCTTTAATGAAAATTATGTAATAAATTTTAATCAACGTCTAAATAATGGTACTAGATGGAAGATTTTTTTGGAAATAGATTTTGACTTTAATCTTTGTAAGGGACAGAAAAGATATAAACACTGTTCTGTTCTTAGAATTGATTTTACCTATTCACTAGCATTGTTCTAATATATATATATATATATATATATATATATATATATATATATATATATATATATATATATATCTATATATGTATATATATATATATGTGTGTATATATATATATATATATATATGTATATATATATATATATATATATATATATATATATATATATATATAAATATATATATATATATATATATATATATATATATATATATCATCATCAGGGAGGGCCTGTGGACGAATCGGGTTGGATCCCACTCACGGCATGCGAATTTTCGAGTCTGAAAACTCCCTCTTTCCACCCAGGAGTAAATGGGTACCTGACTAAAACTTAGGGAAGGTTCAAGGCAGCGGGAGGAGAGGGATGGGCTCCGCCTTCCATATGCTGTGCCCTAGACACGGTGATTCTTAACAAATCATAGCCGCTACGGCCATGGGCAGTGTGCAATGTCGGCAACGACATGCTTTCGCGTCCAGGCTATGCGACCTTAACCCTTTCCCTTTAAAAAAGATCAGTACAACTTCTTTGCATTTAGTATAAGAGAGACTTTCAAATATTTTCTAAAAACAACACAGAAACACATCAAACCTAAACACCTCTCTCATAGACAGACAAAACACATCATTAATATCTTCAAAACTCTGCAATACCCCACACATTTTATACTAAATGCCAAGAAGAAAGCCTTTCAAATATTCTCCAAAAACAACACACAACAACATCAAACACCGAAAATCTATCTCATAGACAGACCTTTTCTCTTATCCACCCATTCCAATAACATATCGATCTGCAACACACTTAACAAATAAGGCATTCAAACAGTACAAACCACAAAACAAACCATAAAACCAACATTAAACACAGCAAGACATTTCGGAAAAAGACCCACATCCGATGCCGACTTATATACCGTCGTATGTAACAACTGCCATAAAATTTACGTGAGAGAAACGCAACGTGAATTGAAAAAAAAGATTGAGCCAACACAAAAGGGACATAACAAACAATAACTCTCTCAGTGCACTTTTTCCCACGTATTAGAGCACGATCATGCTTTCAAGTTTCGACAGGCCGAAATCACCAAACACATTTATAACAAAGCTCGGCGAAGACTACTGGAAACAGCACTAATCACAGACTCTAACACCATCAGACAACGAAATGGTTTCTACAATTTATCCCCCTTAATAAGCAAAATTATCCTGACCGAACAGAAACTAATCCTAGATAATGGCTAACCCTTCTTCTCATCGTTATCAATTGTACTTATACACAACTCTTCGCATACACAATCACGTAGTAACTCTTCCTCACATACATAGTCATTCACTACGAATTAAAACTGCTTAACCACAAATAACAGCCTTACCAATGAACACAATCAAGACATCCTCACAAATATGTAGATATTTACACCCCTTTTGCCCTCAATTTAATCTCAAACCATAAACACATCCTCAACAAAACTACATTTCACTTATCTCTCACAAAAATTAAAATCATGTTTCTTCTTCTTTTTCTTTTCTTTTCCTTTATTGTCATGTTCATATCACATTTCAACACTTTCTCTCAAACTCACTTATATTCACACATTCCTGACATAGCCAGCTGGTCAATACTCCTACCCTCCAAAAAGTTCACACCTGACCACAACAGAATCTCCCCTCTCCCCTCTCACCTATCTCCCTATTTCGACTACTTCTTTCATGCTCTTACCCACCCCGCATATTTTCAAGTTATCTTCATTTCTTCTCATATTTTTCTAAAACTATGATACCACCTACATACCAAAGACACAGAGTTTCCCTCTTCCTTCCTCTTTCCTCATCCCCTGAAAATCCATGCCACACCTCACCACGACAAAAACCTCATCACCCCCCTCCCCTCTCTCCCACCCCAAGACAAAGTCACTAACACTCTCAACCCCCTTTTTTCACTGCTGCCTTAATGTACCCACTCAAAGCTTTCCATATTCATGTCACTCTTTGCTACTGACTGACTTCTCGCAGCCCGGACCCTCGTCCAGCGCTCTTAATAGCCACGGCTACTACCTTTCGTTATCAACCCATCATGTCAACCCAACATTTAGATATACTTGCATGACATTTTCTTAAAATTATCATCCTGCGGAAGTCTTACAATAAAGACGAAACGTTGATGAATATATACATAAATATCTCTTGGTTTTTCCTTTTTTCATTTCCCATTACGTCGGATTACTCTTATCCTATCTTTTTCGTATATATATATATATATATCAAAAAAGATTGCTTAAATTAGTTAAGAAAGGTGTTCTTCCTGGGAAAATATACGATATAATCCGACCAATAGGGTCTATAAGACCTCGTCTTTACGGCCTACCAAAAACGCATAAGGAAAATATACCCGTAAGACCGATTCTTTCTATGGTCGGGTCGGTTCAGCATCAGTTAGCTAAATGGTTGGCTGAATTGCTTCAACCTGTGCTTGAAGTATATTCGGCCAACTGTATTAAAGATTCGTTCACTTTTGCTGAATATATACGTAATTGCCCTTTTTCTGCTGAGAATAAGTTTATGTGTTCTTTTGACATCAGCAGTTTATTTACATGTGTTCCCTTACAAGAAACCATCGATATTTGTGCTGATGTTTTATATCGCGGTTTCTCAGTTGGTCCTATTATCTCTGAGGAGGTCTTCATAGAGCTGATGCGGTTTGCTACCATATCTGTCGAATTCAGTTTTGATAATGTCATGTATCAGCAGATCGACGGCATTTCTATGGGGTCACCCCTTGGTCCTGCGTTGGCCAATATCTTTGTAGGTTTTCACGAGCATAATCTTTTGGCCCGTATCAATAAACCACTTACTTATTTTCGATACGTAGATGATACATTTTGCGTGTTTAACAATGAATCAGATTCCATATTATTCCTTAATGCACTCAATCAATTACACCCAGCCTTAAAGTTCACTTGTGAGAAGGAACACAACTCCACCCTTCCTTTTCTGGATGTATTAGTGCATAAATCTGATTCATTGTTCTTAACATCTGTTTTCCGCAAACCTACATTTACTGGTTTATATTGTCACTGGGACTCTTTTTGCCCCATACAAAGAAAAATAAATCTTATTAAATGTTTGGTTCATCGTGCTTTAAAGATTTGCTCTGAATCCCTGATTGATTCGGAGATTGAATTTATCAAAGAGGTGCTCGTTGAAAATGGGTACCCTCTCGATATTGTTTATTCCAATATCGTTACTAAGATCGCTCATTTTAACAAGCCTAAACTTTTTGGTCCTCCAAAATGCCCGACGTACCTCATATTACCTTGGTTGGGTAATATTATCATAAAATTTGCCAATCAAATTTCTGTAGCTGTGCGTCGGTGTTACCAGGCATCTAATCCTAGAATTGTTTTTTCTGCTCGACCTTTGCTCAAATCTATTCATAAGGATGTTCTCCCACCCCAACATATTAGTAATATTATTTATCTATTTAAATGTCGGTGCGATGCCGTATACGTGGGAAGAACAGTGCAAAGGTTTGAATCCAGAATCAAACAACACATCCCCCCTGCCATACGCCAGGGCCGACTAAATAATTTAAATAATTTAGTTAATACATCCGGGTCTGCTATTGCTGCCCATCTCATAAATAGCGCCGAATGTGCGTCGACGTACACTAGTGACTGGTTTTCTGTCATAAGTAGATCGCATTCCCTATTCCACCTCAAAGTCCTGGAAGCCATATATATCAAGGCAATCAAACCTTCCCTTTGTAAGCAAAAGGAATGGCTTTTAGGACTTAATGTGATCAACTTATGACTCTCCTCCCCATTTTTTTTTCTCCTAAACTTGTCACTAGTGTTCATTACTAATTGTTTTTAGGTTTTAGTCGTATTCAATCACTTCCACGTTTTACTCTGATGAGTGTGGACGAAAACCGGTTCAGTACATTAATTAATTTCTTTTTAATCGTTTTCTCTCGTTTTTTTATATTTGTTTAATCTCATTCGACCCTCCAAAAAATGTCCCAAACGTCCGTATTCCTCGCCGTTATCAAATTTTGTACCACGAAAAATTTATTTAAATATATATATATATATATATATATATATATATATATAAAGTAAATGTTTTTATTCGAACATGCACAAAGGCTTCTACACTGGCATGCCGATGTTATCGATCTACAGCT
>OY744535.1:36197844-36205344 GCA_963556195.1 Sepiola atlantica | reverse complement strand
GATATCCCTGTCTAATATAAAGTTAGCAGTGATGAGATTCATAGTTTTTCTAATGTGTAAGCAAAATAAATATAATAGCTGAAACAGAAATCCAACACTTTGCGTGAAACCCACACATCGGATTGAAACCGTTGCACAACTGCTATTCTACAGTACAGGGTAATAGATTTTCAGAAAGTAAATTTTCCCTAAGATTTGATATATATTGGATTTTAAATATATGCTAAATCATTTGCTGAACATGTGGTGTCAGTGAATTTGTTTGTACATGACTATGTTATAACTTGCAACGATACATTTATCCGACATCATGTATGTGCCTATTTAAACTCTGTTAATTCCCCACATTAAAAGATGGCTTCCAATATTTGCTTTGTTTCGCAAATGTTTATGTATGTGATCTAAACTCACATACCCCTTTCTATACACACATTTATATACACATATAGAGCACGCACCATTACGTTGTTGTGTATCACTGAATACTAGCATCTGCTAAGAGGAAACTGACCCTTCGTTATAGAGGCTAATAGCTTAGTTTTGCCTCCCGCGACATCCTATAAAAATCGTTACCTACGGCTGGACCCTTTTTGATATCTCGGCTTGTCTTGAAATAGTGTGGGGGGGAGCACATTGTTTGCGTCGTGCAATCGATCGACTGGAGGGAGATAAACAGCGTGGAATGATTCATAGCTGTTAATAATTGGGTGATGGCGGTTGGGAAGAACGGTGAACAGCCGCCTCAGCCGCTAGGTGGACGCGATTCGATGTCGTGCGCATGCGTGTTGTCCACAAGTGTCGTCACCAACGGGGGAGAGTATGGAGGTGGAGAACACATCTGAAGTCTTTCTTGCCTCATTTATTTCAACCACTTCTAGGACTTCTTCTTCGATTCAATTTTCTACATTCTTTCTCCCTCATTATATTTTCTGTTTCTCTTCGTATATTTTTGGCTTTTCGTTATCTTGTTGAATGTATTTTGTGATTGTTTGTTTTTTTATGCTATTTTTTAAAGAAATTATTTTCATATGCGACAATGAATCTAAATGAAAGCTTTGTCCGTCAGTAGATACCTCAGTCTTCGATTCGAAATAATATTTACAATGCTAAATGGCTAGTTAGCAATCTTTCTTTTAAATTAGTAAAGTAATATAATTCACCTTAAATAAGACCCTTCAACTGACGCGGACGAGGTTACTGTTATATTCGCTATATTTATTATAGCCACCCTGCGTGGGGATTAGGGCAGATTATTTGCTCTTTTTTCTCCCGATTTTATCTCAGCATGTACTTACATAAAAATACGTATGTATATATGTATATATACATACATATATATATGTATACGTATATACATCTATATATATATATATATATATATATATATATATATATATATATACGTGTATATATGTATATATATATGATTGTTTATATATATATATATATATATATATATATATATATATGTGTGTGTGTGTTCCATTCAGTAGTATACCAATTTGACGAGGGCTAGCTTTAAATAAGATTAATCTCTCGATGAATTACCGGGTTGTTGATAACGGCCGTGTTGGCTAAGAAGTTGAAATTTGAGTTTGAAACATGACTCGTGTTTTGGTGTTCGAGTCCGGCGATCGATATGAATAACTTTTCTACACTGACGATTCCCGAAAGGATTAAACATATATCTATTTAGATAAAAACAAATATTATAAATATACACACCCACACACACACATACACACACACACACACACATATATATATATATATATATATATATATATATATGATGAACTCTCCCGTCGATTACGACGTATGAGGATCCAACATATATATATATATATATATATATATATATATATATATATATATATATATACCTAGATAGATAAGATAGATAGATGGATAGGTAGATAGATAGATATATTGATAGATCGATAGATAGATAGATAGATAGATAGATTACTGACGCCGTACATAACGTATATTTATGTAATTACATGCTGAGATAAAATCAAAAGAAAAACGAGCAAATAATCTGCACAAATCCCCACACAGGGTGGCCATAATAAATATATTCACGTTGCATTTAAATTTCTGTCGCTACAGTAGGTTAAACAAGGAGACTATTCCAAAGGCAGTCGGTTATACGAAAAAAAACAACTAGCGTAGAAAACCTTCCAGAATGTACTTCTACATAAAAGGGTTAAGATTTTTCTGCTTGTTCAGTGGGTACAAGTACACTATATTCATCACATATCACATTCATTGGAAGTCCTTGCAATAGAAGCACAATGATCCAACTGTAAGGCGGTGAAACAAGAGTTGGTGATTGGCAGACATTCCAGGACCTTTAGGTTGGCATTGTTTTGCCCCCTGTCAAAGGGGGAGAAACTAATGCACGGACGAATGCCAACTTTATAGAGATATAGATTATTTGTAAGTGCGAGCAGTTTTCTAGTCCGATAGAGGGAGACTACATTTTGCAGCAGAATTTGCAGCAACATTTATTTATACTTCTTCATGCTGCATGTGAGAGCAATTAATGTAAACGATAGAACTATCTGAAAGGGCTTGTCTGTTAACAGACAAAAACACTTTCAGTATGAAATTGTATTTGTTTTGTTTACCAATCTTAATATGTAGAGGCTGGTTGCTTTGATTCAGCCTTGCCCACCATTCTGATTGAGAGTCTCTCGTTTGGTAAAAAAAACAATGTTATTTTAGACTTTTCAAAAATAATTTTTCGTTACTTGTATTTAAGTAGAGTTCTGATTTCGTCTGGAGGGAATCCCCTTAGTTACAACAGTAGCGGAAACCGCATCAATGAACATTACGGCCAGTTTCAAAATAAAACAACGAATTAAGATGATGGCAACATACGTATACCTCTGTGGTTTTGTCCAGTTGTTAAAGTAAGAAGATACATAGTTTGATTATTTTATTTTGCATTTTAGCAAATATCAAATGTAGTATTTGTTCTGATATTACACGATCTATTTTTGTCTCGCTCCATAAAGAACACGGTGTTCTAGATTTATCAATATAGAGTGCCTCTTTAAGGGATAGCTGGAATATCCCTACATTAAAAACGAACCTAATTTACACTCTTCTCTTGTCTGTGTGTGTATATTGGGGAAAAATAAACATGATCATCCGGGTAGTTTGCTACTAAAGTTACCAGCTACTTCTAATCTAATAGCATTTAGCGATCTTTCATGAATAAACTTTCGAGATGTAAGTTACGAAATAAAAAAAAACAGTGTTAATAAATAGTGTGCCTGAATAACAAAACCTTTGATCCTTGCCTCAATATTTATTATCTTGTCTTTTTAAAAGACTTTATCCAATGGAAGGTGTATAAATCACTCTGTAAGCCTGTTACACCTAGGTGATATGAGACATTTTCCTTGAACTGTGTTAGGTGAGTTTAACATACTATATCTGCCGGTTTCAGTCGTAAGTTTAAAAATGTTCGTCCCTGAACGTGCAATTTTAATGGAAGCATCTCAAGACTTTCTGTTATTGTTTTCTCTTTGTTTTGTGTTGCATTTCCTACAAGATTCTTCACGTTCAAGTTTGGTTGCATTATTTCATTCATGATTTATTTGTTTTTATCTTTATTAGCCAAAGAGTAATAAAAGCAACATGATATTTTTCCCGTAGTATGTTCTTGTTATCGCATAACGATTTTCACCTGTGGACAGTGATTCCAAAACGAAAATAAACATTTTTCTTTATCAGATACACACACACACAGACCCACAAAAACACCTATATATATATATATATATATATATATATATATATATATATATATATATATATATATATATATATATATATTTGTTTTATAATGAAATAATTCCGGGAGGAAATCCGGGTATGAGAGCTCAATGTAATAAACAGAGCAATAATAAAATATAGTAACACAAAATTACATAATCATCAATGCAATAATTTATTTCAACTTTGGGGGGTATTTTCAAGCATCCGATTTAGACGATTACATTTTTGAAAGTGAAAAAAAGTTTAAATTCATACTCGACAATTCAGATATAATTGGAGAGAGAGGGAGTGACAACCTATGTAATACATTTTTAGAGAGAGGGGGAAAGTTGAAGCATGTCTAATCTATAAGTATAAAGTGAGAGGGGAATTGCATAATTTATTACAGACAGGGAAGGGGAGGACATATGTCTAAGTAGAAATTGTCAAAGTGGACTGAAGGATGGAGGAGGGGGGTCACGTTTCTCAAAAATTGGGTCGTGTGAAAAATTACCAGTATTCTCTTTGGAGGATGACACGACCCGATTTTTGAGAAACATTAACCCCCCCTCCTCCTCGTGTTACTATATTTTGTATATATATATATATATATATATATATATATATATATATATTATAATTTTTATCTCATTCTGTCTCCTCTGCTCCTCACAAAAAACAGACAATACAACATTCTGTCATTTCACATAATCCCATTTTTGAAGATGTCTCTGATACCCCTCTGTCTCATTATATATCTTCGCTTTACACCTAAACCAGATCAATTTCAGTTGCTTTCTTATAATAAATAGTATCATAGATATTATTAAAAATATTACTCCATCATCTTTTTCAAATACAATAACAATTACTACGGACAATTTTTCGCCTCAACTGAAGGGAACTACTTTAATCCTGAACTAGCATGCCTTTTTCTGGAATTCTTGAAGATAAGTATTTTAAGACACCTTATTCATCAAAGCGCTATTTACTCTGAATATATTATTTTTATTTGCAAAGAACATAAAATAGAACTATAGCACAAATCATGAACCAGGTAAAATCCACTATAAATATATACAATACGAGATTGTAACTGTGAGAAAATCTATTTATATTTATTATTCTAAACACCCTTAAATAAAAAAAATATATAGACAAAATAGGTTAATAAATTTTATAGACACTGGACTTGTTGCTTACTCCTATGATTCCCGATCATTGCGTACCCATACGATTTCTAAAAGCAAACAACATGTAGTAACACATAGACGATATAAAATTACGACGTTTCATCGAATCTTCTCTGAGTTTACGATTCAAGCGTATGCATCTATAAACGCCTGTTCTTTTACACCGTGCCTAAAACGATACTTTTTTAAAATAAGTAACTAAAATACAATAATGGGAAGTCTCAATTGCTCTATTAGCATATTCTTATCCCGAACGTTATTCTTTCAATCTACGTGTTTTTATTTATTTATTTTGTTTCAACCACAATGTTACCTTTTATTTTATTTTCAACCACGTGCTTTTAGTTTATTTCGGTTTGATAACTTTACGAGTTATTTAGTTATTATATATATATATTGTGTTTAAATTGTCGTAGGGAAATTCAATTTTCTATCAGTCTCAAAAATGTAATTGTCTGAGTGATGCTTGAAAAAACCGCACGGTTGAAATAAATTATTGCATTGACAATTATGTAATTTCGTGTTATTATATTTTATGTTTTATATATATATATATATATATATATATATATATATATATATATATATATATATATATATATCCACGTGCTTTTATTTGTTTACATTGTGTTCTGCCCACGTTGTGTAATACCACCTCTCCAGTCTTACCTTTCTACCCACTCCTACATTTACATCTTCACTTTCCCGTCTCCTCACTAACATAACCGACTACATAAAAGATCTATTTTATTTTCCCCTCTCACTACTGCTTTCGTGTCCTGTAGTGTTCTTAGAAGCTGCACTGTATAAAATGTCGAGTTCTGTTTCATGCATCTCTGTTTACCAAATGAATGTGGTCGACCGAATCGACCGACATATTGTAATCCAGCCTAAATGATGTGTTAGCGTCTTTATTTTGATTAGCATATTTGATTCCTTATCAACTATTCCATAAATTAATTTTCCATTTTGTCCGGTATTATAATTACATATTTACGACCACACACACACACACACACACACACACACACACACACACACATATATATATATATATATATATATATATATATATATATATATATATATATATATATATATATATATATATGGGAAATTAAAAATGAAAAAAAAGACAAGATATACTTTTTTTATATATTCATCAACGTTTCGTCTTTATTGTAAGACTTCTTCAGGATGATAATTTGAAGAAAAATGTCATGCAAGTACATCGACATTTTGGGTTGACATGATAGAGTGATAAAAGAAAAGTAGTAACCGTGACTACTGTGAGCACTGGAGGAGAGTCCAAGCTTTGAGAAGTCTTACAATAAAGACGAAACATTGATGAATATATTTAAAAAAATATATCTTGTTTCTTTCCTTTTTCATTCCCCATTACGTCGGATAACTCTCATCCTTTCTTTTCTCATATATATATATATATATATATATATATATATATATATATATATATATCATAATATAACATTAAATGATAAAATAAGGTGCGAATCAAATTTTATTAGAATTCAATTTTGAACATAAATATATTCAACACCAAGTGAGTTTTCTGATCTTTTCATATGTTTTGGTTTCTTTATCGTTTTATTAATTTGCATCCACCTTGGATACATTTTCACTGTCATTTACTGCATCGATTGCAAACAGGTTTCCCGCTTGGATACTTTTTTTCGTTTTGGGACTACCATTCACCACCTGGATCACTTTTCAGTCAACATCTTAGATATCTTTCCTGAATAGGTTTTAAATTGTATGACTTGGATGGACTGTATAGCTTTAACAAAAAAGTATGTTTTGGGCTGATATATTTCATGTTTTATATACTTTTATGTATTTTTATATACATTTTTATATATTTTCAAAGTTCAATTTCATTACCTGCAGTAATGTCATTGCGGTAATGGTTTTCTGAGGAGAAGAATTTTCTTTAAAACCTCATGAGTTAAGGACTTTAAGGTACTTTGCCTGAACATTGAATTCTAATACAATTTGATTCGCACCTTATTTTATTATTTCATATCATGCTATTAATGCTCTATCCAGTATATTGAGCTTCAGTTGTATCCGGATGTTCACTAATTAAAGATATTAGTTGCCTCTGATATCTTTTGTTGGATTAACTTTATATATATATATATATATATATATATATATATATATATATATATATATATATATATATATATATATATATATATATAACGAAAACATATATGTCCATATATTTCCATTATCTTTGGGAATCCATATAATAGTCCTCTGTTCTAGAATTCTGTCTATTTTTACTCGCCCACTAAGCTACATATTCTATTTTCCATTCCATTGATATTTAGTTTTCTTGTGTTATCTTAACAGTCCACCATTGGAGTACAAAGCAATCATCCCCGCCCTGTATCCAGACTTTCTTTCCTCAACGAGAAGCACTATCATTCGGAATCCTACCTCCTCGTCCAAACCTCCTTAACGTACTTTTTCACACACATACCCCCTCTCTACATTCACCCACACCAAC
>OY744535.1:36152844-36195344 GCA_963556195.1 Sepiola atlantica | reverse complement strand
TGGATTTTGAGCTGTATACTCTTCACAATAGGTTTTACTTTTCCTAAAAGTTCGCTTTTAGTACACCACTTTTTATATATTATATATATATATATATATATATATATATATATATATATATATATATATATATATATATATATATATATATATATATGAGACAACTCATGTCTAGATATCCTTTGATAAATACTTTGAATAGTCCAAATAAGGATCTTAGTTTCGGAAGGGAATGTGCTGATGAATTTTCTATAATTTAGATTTGTCTCCCAATTATATTTATACCCATCCAGATCCATCTTCAAGGGAATAAGGTTGAGCAGGTACACACCATATGTTAGTATTTTAATATCTGTAATAATATACTAAAATGTCTATAGTTCTAACTATAGTTTCGTACCTATTACATAATTCCCGCCTAAACTATCGTGATAGTAACACATGGTCTGTACCTGATTAATATCAATCCCCTGAAGATGGACCCGGATGGGTCTGAAAGTACTTGGGAGACAAAACTAACCTATGGCAACCCCTCCGAAATTAAGATCATGATTAGGACTATTGAAAGGATATACCAAAGGATATCTAGACATGAGTTGTTTCTTATATTCAACAATACTTGCCTGCAAGAGAAGATGCTGGGTATATATATATATATATATATATATATATATATATATATATATATATATATATATATATATATATATACAAATAAAAGTGACCGGACGAAATGTAAAATGAAAAAAGGAAACCCAAAAACTATGTGATTTATGTATTCATCAACTTTTCGCCTTTATTGAGAGACTTCCTCAGAATGAAGAAAGCAATATAGAAATATCATACAGAGTATACACTTTGATTTGTCAGGAAGTGCCCAGACATCGGCATGGCTGTTGCCGTGACCAAGCAGAGAATGAAAAACACGATTCTGGTTATAGCGTTATCTGCAGTTGCATGTCTCCTCATTCTTAGCTTGTACACGGCAACAACCATGCCAAAGTCTGGACACTTTTTGACAAACAATTAATACTCTGTATGATTGTTCTACATGGCTTTCTTCATCCTGGGGTAGTCTTTCATTAAAGAGGAAACGTTGATGAATACATTAATCACGTAGTGTGTGTGTATCCTTTTTTTAAATGTTTCATATATATATATATATATATATGGATAGATAGATAGATAGATAGATAGTAGAATAATAAGCGTCCATTAACAGGTAACGTTAATTCTTCAACAGAACAGGTTTGTCCCACTTTTATTTTGCGAAGATTAACATCCAGCCATAATGAAACGAGACATTATGTCTAGAATGTTTATTCCTTGCTTAATTGGTGTCTAATGACTATAGATACAATTCAATGCAGATCTTAGATGTGTGTGACAGATTGCATATAAACGCCAGAGTGCTCACCTCTCGAGCGCTGGCTTATCTAATCCCACTTTCCCGACCTTGTGTCACATCTTACCTTGTGGGAGGTAGATAAATAAAACAGATAGCATATGAAACGACTTAGACAAAGTTTTACATTATTTATTATTTATGAAAAATTAAATGTTACAGAAATTAAAATGTTTAAAAATAATAAATTAACGTGACGTGCATGATCAAATCTTAATTCTGCCTGATGAGCTTTTAACTGCTGTAGATCGATAACAACGACATGCCAGTGTCGCAGATTGTGTACATGTCTGTTTGAATAAAACAATCATATATAATATACATATATATATACATATATACATATATTTATAAACATATATATATATATATATAGTTTGCCAGGTTGTATATGAAAATAAATCAAATAAAGTGCTCGATCATATACGAGAGCTAATATAATTTATTTAGATACTGTATATTACATATTTCAACAATGTACCGCGGTTTCATCCAAAAGGGCAGATTTAGATATCTTTAGTAAATCTCCGTGCCCAGTGGAATCATCAGCAAGCTGAAATGATTGTAGTCACGCCCGACAGGGAATGGCGTCAACAATGACAGAAAAACGACGTATCTCTGAGGGCGTCCCCGAAAAAATCCGGTTTGGGATAGTGATTAACTAAGGCTCAAGGGAGGCCTTCATTGTATTCCCTAGCAAATTGTATTTATTTATTTATTTATTTATCTGTTAGCAAGTTTCATTTATTTATTTATTTATCTGTTCACGTCAGACTAAGGGGACTTATAAAGGTTAACCTCTGAAGAGTGTATGATAAATAGACCTTTGTAGGTTCCATTTGTAAGGATTGGAAACCGACAGTACCGACGTTGTTCTGCTCTTCTGTAATACAAACATTAATATAGATATATATATTTATATGTATATATATATATATATATAAATATATATATATATTTACATATATATATATATATATATATATATATATATATATATATATGTGTGTGTGTGTGTGTGTGGGTGTGTGTGTATAGTGATTGAGTGGATGTTAAAACGAAATCTATTAAGTGGTCGATCGAAAAAAATGTGACAGCTTATATACTAATTATTTATTTAAAACTATACGTTACATACTTATGAGACGTACCATGGTTTCATTGGGATAGGCTGACCTTTAATTTTTGTTTAAAAAGTCGTTTAATCCTAATTAGAATTAGCAGTGACTCACATAATTAAAAAAACAAATCAAAGAATAGAGTTCAAAGATCACTGTAACGTCTCCTGCCGAGTTCACTGAAACGTCCGTTTTGGAAAAACTACCGAGTCAATAAAGGCGGACTGTATGTTTATATGGGTCTTGATCGTAACTACGTTGTATTTAGAATACATTTATTGCTGATAATGTAGACGTTTCTTTCCCTGCTGCAATGATTAAGTTATATTTAGAAATGTGAGTGTGTGCTGTAGTTTATTTGTCAGTGAGTGCGTTAGATTTTGGGTTGTGTTATATTCCTGTTATTAAATCACAAATAACATACATTATTAGAAAGCTTCTCATGTTATTTTTTTTAAACATTTAAATATGTAAAATATATTACATCTTACTAGTTAAATACCTAGAAATATACTTATCGAATACCCTTAAATAAAAGGAAAAAAATGTATAGGACCAAGATCTCAACCTTACCGATTTACACATACCCTCCGATAGGCTCATAACTGGTATTAGATATAAGCTAACACATATAATTAAACACATATATCACACATGCATGAATACATACACCACACGTAATGATATTAAGCTTATATTGACCCATCCACTTATTGTGATATATCTTATGAAACTGTTTCTAGTGATAAACATACCACCTCTATTAACAACAACCTCCATCACACCTAATAGACTAGAATTATAACAATAGTCTTACACACACATATAATCACTATCCCAAAATTATAAAAGGTAATATTAATATATATATATATATATATATATATATATATAGCACTTACATTCTTTAATAAGAGGCATATCACCCCTACTACAACTAAACCACTCACTTACCAATAAACGACAACACACACTATCACCCGTAAATAGTAATGCATCATGCAGAGAAACATACAACATCAATTATCAGCAATAAATTTATTTTAAATAATACTTAGTTTTAATTAATATCCATATACACATACAGTCCGCCATTATTTATTGACTCGGTACATTTTACAAAAGGGATGCTTTAGTGAACTAACCGGGAAACGTTACGATACTCTTTGAACACGGTTCTTCCATTTGTTTTTATATCGTGAGTCGTTTATGATTTGATTTCTTTAACAACAATATAAGGTCATTATACGTCTCTGAAATATGTAACGGATAGTATTGAAATAAATAATTTGCATGTATATATATATAAATATATATATGTATATATATATATATATATATATATATATATATATATATATATATATATATATATATATATGGAGAGTTTACCAAGATATTTATTTGAAGAGAGAATTCATTACAACGATAAATATATTTTATTTTATTCTTTATTCATTTTGTAAATAACTTCACAAAACAAAAGAATAATAAAATAAAATATATTTTTCGTTGTGATGAATCATCTCTTCAAAGAAATATCTTGTTAAACTCTCCAAATATACATACTAATGCTCTGTACTACATAATCGGTGTTCATCGAGCTTGTTTTTATTGGCCTTGTCCCGGACCTTACTGAATTCTCTGTGAATCATGAATCTCTCTCTCTCTCTCTCTCTCTCTCTCTCTCTCTATATATATATATATATATATATATATATATATATATATATATATATATATATATATACAACTATCAGTCATTGTCAACATTGACACCTGTGTGTTACATTGCTGGTTGTAATACAGTTCATGATATAGTTCTTAACATTCTTAATATATGTTGTGTCGGACTCTCTTGGTCGTCGTAGAAGAAGAAGCTCTCGTCCGTTGATCCGAAATGGGGCGATGTGTCGTTTCTTGATTCGGCGAATTTCCACAGCCAAGGAACTATTCGTACTGCCTTGTGCTTACCTTCCCACCGTCATGTCTCGCCCCCTGCAGCTATTTGTACTAACCTTAATCGTTCGCAGCTTCGTTGCCGCGACTATTCGTACTACCTTGTTGTCTGTAGCTTGATACTGCGTCGCCCGCTATCCTCTGTCGCCGCCACCGTCAGCCTTCGCCGCCGTCATTATCTTCGTTTCTTCTCAAAATCCTGGCGGGCTAATATCAATCTTTGTCTTCAATAAAGTACAACAAAGCTTATACTGTTTTTTTTTTAATTCGAGACATTTTTTTATTTACTAGCTAATAGACGATAATGAGCGATCGTTGTTTAAGAGAGAGAGAGAGAGAGAGAGAAAGAGAGAGAGAGAGAGTTTACGCTAGTAATTTTTTAACTAATTAGTCGCTTGCACAGGGATGGAAATTGGAGATTCATTCTGTGACTCTTTATATTGGGATTCAAATCCCTTAAGCTTGTAACAGCTACCTTTTATCGTTCGATGTTCTTTCGTTGGCTTCAAGGCAAGAACTGATAAATCTCAATTTCTTTCTCACAGCGGAAAACTCTGACGTCAGAACCTCGTGATCACACGCAGCTGTAACCCAACCTCTGACCCTCCGGGTCTCGTCACTGTCACCGCAATCGTGGGAAACGGATCGCCTAGCTTTGAACGGGATGACTCCGCTACAAACCGCGCAAGTCAAACCCGATCTCAAATAGATGCGTCCATCCTCACAGCCATTATCCAACACTGTGAACCTTCGGGTCAGTGATCGCTTATGTTTACTATGTTAAAGGATGATATCATGATGTAACTATTTTTTTAAATTCATGACTTCATGAGAGTATTTACCTGTTTTATCTAACGTTATTCCTTTGTGACACAAAACGAAGTTATAAGCGTATAATTATATAGAAAAATTATACCCAATAGATGAGAGATTTCATAGTTTCTGTTAAACCGATCATGGGCCTTCATTACCGTAATAAGACTCGAACATAGATATTGAATCATACAATAAACTGATGCAATACAATATGTAAAGCATTACATTTTATTTATAGGAAACATTTATTTGATGGAATTGTGGTTACTCTAATAAACTCTTTTCCGATATTTTACGATTTGGCTTTATTATCGAGATTAAAAATACGAAAGTATCTAAAATTGTTAATGTGTTCTTTCTTAGTACCCAGCTTCGATTAAAGTGTGTCACCGTATTTTTATATATTTAAAACCAGAACATTCTAAAATAGAGGAAATGAAGCAAAGCGTGAATTAACAGGCTTGCTTTAACCTAAGAAGCTGAAGCGTCATATCAAATGCGGTAGAAAGTAGTAAGTCCGACGTGTACCGGGCCACACACCTCACTTAAATGTAAAAGAGAAAGAAAGAAATTTCAATTGTGTTAATAACAAGAGAATGACAAGCAGAATAATTGGGAAACTATTTTCATGCTTCATTGAAATAAGAATGTGTCCCTTTTCCCTCATATCAATTGGTCTCGTACACCTTACGCCACAAAACTGCAGATATTTTGGTCAAAGAAAGGGTCAGGGCGGAGATAAAATAGGCAAATCTGTCAGCTTTAGTAGGTAAAGGAATTAGCAACAACTACGGGTTCAAGAGAGATAAGGTTCCCCAGCATTGCACTGTTCTATTCAAGTGAAGAATATTTTGCCGCTTACAATGAGTGATGGAATGTGTACGCATTTTTTTCCAAGAGAGGGCGCTACGTGCTACCTCGACATATCTATCTAGGAAAATATCAATTTGAATATTTTCCTAGTTTTCATCCAATTTTTTTACGGCATATACATCTTAATGTAGTTATTTAAACTGGCCAACGATAAATAATAAAAAAGTGTAAACCGATCGCCAATCTGCTATTTTATCTCAAACTAGAGTGTTTTTTGTTATACATCTTATGAAAGTTAATGTTATAATTCCTAATAATACAGATTGTAGCGTACCTACTTTTACTGTAATCGTTTGTCGCCGAAAGTGATGTTTAGCGCCATCCAAGATGTACAGGACCCATCTGCTTATTGCGCGCTATTGTCTCAGATCCACAGATGTTACAATGATAATTTGTAACCAGTAACTTGTATAACGACGCCAGACATAATTCTCATGTCTGCTTTGGTCGACGCGATCCAGATTTTCAGCTGACCGCACCTAGGCTTTCGCCGTCCGAATATGGGTTTGTGGCAACAGATATGCGTATGCGTAACCAAATAAGAGGTATACATTTATAAAAAATTTTTTTTTAACGTAGTTCACCCAAAACAAGGCAGGCTGCCACTGTAGACGTAAGGGGCTACTGAGAAGAAAGAAAAAGGGAGTAGGTTGGGGGGGGGCGGGGTCAACCTAAACTGGGATCTGCGCAGCGAGATGTCTGTTTACATTAATTTTACATTTCTGCATGTCAGTACTGACGGAGAAACAGGGGGCAGGGAGGGAGTTCCAGAGGCCAGCAGCACGAGTAGAAAGCTTTCCGGCATCTGAGGACCTCCACAGTAAATGGATGGGATTTAGTTGATTGTCGAGTTGGTCTAGTGAATTTCAGTCGCGGGGGCACTAGAGTACCCAATTCATCAGAGCATAATCCATTGAAGTATTTGTAAAACAAGCACAAGGATGCTACATTGCGGCGATCGAACAGGGACTGGAGCTTGGTTGACAGTGAGGGACCTATTAGGTTTGCGACTCTTTTTTGGACCTTGTTGAGGAGGGAGAGAGTAGTAGATGATGCTCCAGCCCAGATGTGGCAATAATACTCCATATCTTTGCAGAGATACAGGATAATGTCAGGTGTCAGGAGTTTACTAGCACGTTAGAGGGAGCCAAACTGCAAGCGACTAGGAAAAAGGATGTGTGTGGCAACGGCGTCGGTCTTCGATATTGAAAATTATGTTCAGTGGTCTAATGTGGACCGGTCGACTAAAACAGTTGCCATCCAATACCTGTAGTCTGCACATAAGCTAGGTCACATCATCGTAAAGGAAGATGATACGTACTAACGGATGATCAGATTTAATCGGGTCATGCTTTAATCAACATCGATATATTCACGCCACAGATGTCACCTTATTTTTATATGAACGCAGTAACAAAGAAGTACTTTCACATATTGTTGTGTCTTTGTCATGTTACAACATCTACCTGACTCGGAGACCAATGGAACTGAACCGTACGTATACTGATCTGTAATCTAATGTATGCATCGAGAATAATCCCGGAACAAATGGATACATAGTATAGTTTTTAGTTAATTAAACAGTGTAAATAATTAAAGAATGTTGATCCGGGCCTCAGTATCCATTCTCACGCGCACTGCTAGAAATTGCCAGTATCTCATCTATGCGTTTAATATACTTTATTTAGTCCACACGATTTATTGACAAAATATACGCCTACAAAACATTAAAGTACAAATCAAAGAACATCTTTTAAATACTTGTAAATATTTACGCATGAAATATTTTTAGTAAAACCGGAATGAAATAAACCCTTAAATTCTTTATTTTTTTATATTGTTTTGAAAAATATGTTTCACTGGATATACTTACTACCTATTAAGTTCGGGTGCTGATACAACATCATACTAATACCTACTCACACTTGCCAATAAGCCAGGCTCAAAGGGTCTAATCGACTGTCACTGGGTTTAGTTGAAACTCGTAACAATAACAGCTGTGTTTTCTTTTTCTCTCTCCCCTCTCTATCTCTCTCCCTCTCTCTTTCTCCCTCTTTTTAGCCTCTCCTTTTCGCTTAGTATGCGACAACGGGTTTGAATTGAGTTTGGTTTTTGCGTGCGTAAGAGAACACACGGGTTTCTCAAGAAGTTCACAAACTCAAGTTTTAATCATGATTTATCGGACAAAAATAAATTATATTTTTTGCATATAAAATGCCTTTTTTCACTCTTTACAAAGCCTTGATTTTCAGAAGCCGATGATCCCAACAGATGATTACTTCTCAGCACAGAATTAATGAAGTCAGCCTAATGAGGACTCTGTAATTCCTGTGAAATACCCAACCGGGTATGAACCATTTCCTTATTAAATGAATTTTAACGATCGTTTTGTTCGGAGAGCTAGTGTCGTTCCGTGCCCAAGACGTAACACCCCTTGCTAACACACTAAGTTACACCCCCTGTAAGCGGTCGTATCACATTGTAGCCTAGGACCTTGAATACGATCCATGTTGGCATCATACAGCAGCTGACAAAAATCCACGGACCCAAAAACTACCCGACCACAGCCACATTTAGTACTAAGAAATCATCAACGGAAGAATCCAGTCATCCAAAGTACAGCCACAAAGTCCCGTAGGTCAAACAAACATCAATAGAAAAAACACAGAACACACCATAAACCTTACAAGCTAAGATAGTTGAGCATTTTATTCTGCTTTTTTTTACTCTGCAACGAGTGTTGGTTTAAGTAATTTATAAAACTATTAATAAATAGAGCTTTTTGTTTAACGTCTCCTACTCAAAAAAAGAAAAAGTCAATATGTCTGCTAAAGTTGATCGAAGAGCCCCAACTTTACTGGGATGTTGTCTGACATAAGGCTGTGGCTAGCTCCTCTGAAAAGGAAAGAGTAAGCATACAACCTAACAGACCCATGGCTAGTAAACCTAGCGTATTACTTTTTAAACGGTTTAGCATCGGGAAGGATCAGAAAATAGATCGACAACCATCTGAATACCACTTATATGCACCTGCTCGAGTAATTAGCGGGACAGTACGGTGAACATATAAATACCGTCGACACCGCTTTGGCTTTAATTGAAATGAAGCAAACTCGATGTAAGGCACTCGCGGACTTATAAAATAAGATGAACCGATTTGCTAAGTTAGCATACAGGTACGCCGCGATGAGGGATAGTTCAGCTGTGCAAGTGCAGTTAGCTACATTCTTCATAAATGTTTAAATTAACCCCTTCGTTATGGAGGATGTGGTCAGATGCAATTTGGCAATATTATCGGAAGCTTTGTCTGCTGCGAGACAAAGTGAACAGCTCTACGAGCGACTCCGAGATTGGCACGAAATGGAACAAGCTATCCTAAATGATAGCTTATTAAACTGCATCACGAGTAGAAATGAACTAAAAGGGTTCTGGTAGATTAAAGGTGCCCAAAACTGAATCAGAGAGCAGGAAATGGTCGGTGAAGAGCCACCACGTTTACTACAGTTATAGTTACTCGACTAACGCTGAAACGAGTAAGTTTTGTGGTCACAATTCGGCGAAATATTAAAGGCCGCATCCAGAGCATTTTAGCCATAAGAGGCTAGAACGGAAATGGCCATGCCCACCTGAGTAAGAAATAAATTACTTCACCCCAAGAAAAAGGAAATACCAGGGTACCCTCGAAATCTTCGCACCACCCGCGGCTTGGTAAGACACCGGTTACGCGGGCATATAACCTTGTGAATTCCTCAGAGAAAGGAGGACCTAGAGGAAATATGATCTGAGGACATGGATATCAAGGAGGAGGTTACCACCCCCTTTATATCCATGTCCTCGGTTCATATGGGGTAACCGTAAAATAAACAAAACGAAAAAAGAAACTCAAAGATGTAGAGGAGCCTAGGTACACACCCACACCACCAAATATCCGGAATCATGTGTTTGGTTAAAATTATGCGTCTACCGATAGAAGCACTGATCGACACTGGATCATAGGTCTCGCCTCTCAAAACATCAGTTAGTGTAGACTTAAAAACAAAAAAGGAGAAGTGAGGCATTATACATTTACAGTTAATCTAGGCAGTGGACGAAATATTGTACTAGCAAGCATGCCCCATCCACCTGTTAAATTAAGGAAACTAAAGGCTTCGTCGATGTTATAGTTCACTCCAGACTTGATCAGGAGTTTATTTTGGGCCTAGACTGGTTGAAAAAGGACCGACCGCAAATAAACTTTCACCATAACCAATTAAACGTAAAAAAGGTGATTATACAACTTGGTATCAATACCAGTGGTAACATCTACAATTCCTCACACGAAAAAGTGCAGTTGCCGCCATGTATCGCCACTGTTAGATCAGTCTCTTATGAACCGCCGATAAAAAAATCCCCCGTCGATACAAGACTCAATTCAACAAAAGGAAACCGGTGATGAAGTCAGTTAAAGTGCCCCCATCCATCCACTCACATCACAGAACCCTGTGCCCCGTTGTAGCCAGCCAAACACTATCACCTCTCCACTAGATTTGGCCAAAAAGGGACTTACAATTATAAAAATAAAATTAAAAATCCCATCAAAAAATGTCATTCACGAAATAACCCCAACAACATTTATTTAGGAGTAGCAGGCGGCTAAATGTAGAGGCTGCTTGAAACAACCAAGAAATTCGTCCGAGAGTCGGGGGAAAGAGGTTATCAACTTACCACTTGTTTAGACCAATTAAAAGTGAAAGAATAAAATAAATGACTGTGACAGAAAAAAGCAAAGGTGCCAATTAATGTTTTTTATTTCATCGATAATCAATACAAAGAAAAAATGAAATTAATCAAGTAAATTACTATTACATTTTTTTTTTCGAAAATTAAGAAAGAAAAACATGAAATAAGCTCATGTTCAGGAGAAAATGGTAGAGAGTAAACATATAAATAAATGAAATAATAAAGTCGAAAGTTAAAAACAAAAATTAATTATCATAAAAAATAAGGACTGTATGAAGTGTACCGTTGTGCTAGGGAGACGTTGTAATATTTGCTAATTGGGGCAAACGTCGGAAAAAGAGAGGACAATTGTAACACAACGAATTAGGCCATACTTGTGGGAGCTAGATATCCCTACATTTGGAAGATTTGCACAAGATTTTCCATTGCTCTTTGGGGGAGACGAGCACGATTGTAACAGCTTTGCATTAAAAAATATGTCAGCTCGCATAACACAGGCATCTTGTTTATATCAAAGTGGTCGGGTCGCGAGGGCAAGTTGAATGACGACTTGGTCTTTTGGCTAAGATCAAAGTGTAGTATCTGTTCTGAATGTCCTGTGCAGTTATGGGAGGTTAACCCCCTCCCAGGCTTTGCCTCCCCTCTTTGGGGAGGAGTAAGTTCATTACTTACTGTCTGAGGCGCCCTGCCCAGGCAATTTTTTGAGATTCACCTCACTCTTCCTCTAGAGTGAAAATTCCCACCTTCCGACCTTGTGTCACATTCTACTTTGTGGGACGTAGATAAATAGGTGAATGACGACTTAACGATAAACAATCAAACACTGACGGCTGCTGAGTCCAGGCGGTCGGATCGACTGTCACCGATATTAGTTGAAACTCAGAAAAATGACGACTGTATTTTTACTCTTTCTCTCCCTCCCTCTCCATCTTTTTTTGTCTCCCACTTATTGCTGGCTTAGTCTTCGGCAAAAATGAATTTTAATTTTCGTATATAAAATGCATTGTTTCTTCATTACAAGCCTTCATTTTCAGAAGCCGATGTTGCCAGTCCGGAATTATTTCTCGCGAGATAATTAATGAAGACAGGCTTATGTCGCTGCTGTAATTCCCGTGAAATACTAAACCGTGGATGAACCACTTCCTTATTTGAGGGATGTAACGATCGTTTAGTCTGCAGATCTAGTGCCGTGCCCAAAAGATAACAGCTCTTCAAGAGATGTTTCCAAGGATCACGCACACTACGTTACGCTCAATGACCAGCGGTCGTGTCACATACATATAATGTGTGAAGATATATACATTTTCGTCTTTTAATTTTTAATCGTAAATAATTAAACGTAGTTTTTAATCGTGAACGCTCGAATCTTTCATCATATATTTTTACCCATAAAGCTCACATTCGAAATTTTAAAGTAGATGATTTATTTGTTTAAATAGTAAAAACGAATTCTTTTATATATATTTTTATATTTCTGCATATATAAAAAAAAATAGTCAAATTAATCTTTTACTTCTGTCACCCCTCCTCGATTATTTTAACATTTACCTCCTTTTTTACATAGACCAATCAAAAAAGTGAATTTATCTTTTTAAGACGATGATCAATTTCTCTCATTATTTGTTTTTTTGACGTGGTTGTTTATACATCTGAGGAGACCTAATTAAGGGGTCGAAATAAGTTATAATGTGTACAACCTTAATGTGTGTATAGTTTTTTCTTTTTCTAATTCTGTATTGCTCTGTTATTCAGATTCTCAACACAAGATTGAAATCCACACACTATATATATATATATATATATATATATATATATATATATAGAGAGAGAGAGAGAGAGAGAGATAGAAGAAAAAAGAGTGATAAATATGCGACGATTCTCCAAATTTATTTCAAATTTCAATTGTTCAATGCAAGGTGTATTCAGTAATAAACTAGTGATTATTATTCTTTCCTTAAGCCAAGGCTTTTCAAAGATTGAAATCTTATCATCAGAAAAGAAATACAAATGGATAAGTTGGCTTTCGAAAAAAACCAAAGTTCAAATATTTGAAAAATATGAGAATTATTATTAGAGGAATTTTTGTTAAAAAAACGCAGTGAATGAAAAGAAAAATTCCGTGAAAAATATATGCAGATTGTCCGGGTAGTAAATTTCCGTTGAAAAAGAAGTCATATATATATATATATATATATATATATATATATATATATATATATATATATATATATGTATATATGTATATATATATATATATATATATATATATATATATATATATATATATATATAATAAATGGGTCGTTCAGTTTTAAAGCATTGCTGTGTCAGTATTATAAATTGAAAATATAAGCCATTATCAATGCAAGATTAATTTCTTGTTTTTTTTTACTTTAATCTTATTAATTTCGGAATAAAATTCTATCATCAGAGTTGACCAGTATTGTGTCATTTTTTTTCATCAAAAAACACAAAAACAAAATAAACAAACTTTTTTATTTTGTTTTTTTCTGATGGAATACCATTGTTATGATGTATCCACGCCGATGTCGTTGGCGGTTATGAATTCAAATTCTGGTTGTCGAACGAAGAAAGCATTGGTGTGCTCATAGTTTAATAAAATGGGGCGTTCAGTTTTAAAGCATTGCTGGTCAGTATTATGAATTGAAAATATAAGCCACTATCGCAGCAAGATTAATTTTTTTTTTTTATTTTACTTTAATCTTATTAATTTCGGAATAAAATTCTATCATCAGAGTTGACCAGTATTGTGTCATTTTTTTTCATCAAAAAACACAAAAACAAAATAAACAAACTTTTTTATTTTGTTTTTTTCTGATGGAATACCATTGTTATGATGTATCCACGCCGATGTCATTGGCGGTTATGAATTCAAATTCTGTTATATTTCATCAGAAAAACAAAAGAAAAAATGACACAATACTGGTCAACTCTGATGATAAAATGTTATTCCGAAATTAAAAAGATTAAAGTAATATATATATATATATATATATATATATATATATATATATATATATATATATATATATATATATATATATACATATATACATATAAATATATATATTTATACATATATATATATTTATACATATATATATATTTATATATGTATATATATATATATATATATATATATATATATATATATATATATATATATATATATATATAGAGAGAGAGAGAGAGAGAGAGAGAGAGAGATGTAAATGTATTGAAATTATTATGGTGCAAATTCATATAAACAGAGTCAGGATTCACTGGATGTTTACTCTGATGACGTAGACCTATATAAATTGATATATATATATATATATATATATATATATAGCTTTGCACGCGCGTATGCATATGTGTATTCATTGAATACTTCATGATATTTAGGCCCCTTGTGTTAAATAATTAAATATAGTTTGTTATTTTATTCTATCTTCTCAATACATAAAAACTCTCTCTTGATAACAATAACATTCATAAAAATATTTCTTCTAAAAAACAGCAATAAAATTGCCTGGCGTCTGTGATGAAAAGCAATGTCTATGTTTTCCAAGGAAAACAGTTTTACGATCTTGATTGATCATTATTCGATTTATTATCGCCTTGTTACGATGTCTGTGACAAAGTACTGTATACATTGTGCTTGATCGTAAGGTGTTCCGCACCAGAGCGAAAAAAAATCAAGGGCAATATACGCTTAATTAAATACAGACAATCTGATTATGTTTATTTCGAAGATATAAGTCTAGATTTTTTAATTGCGTAATATTCGTATACGTGAAAAATATTATGTGATGTATATTGTTGAATGAAAAACTAGTAATAAGTAAATATGGAGCTTGTAACAGTTGATACTATTCCTCTGGGAATTCTGATAGTGAGTTAGCGGTTACAATATCCGACTTCCGAGGTAATGGTCGTCGTGATCACAGCTTGGTGAACATGCATGTATAGTAATATTGTATAGCTGTGTTGCCACGAATCATTTTATCTGTGAGTAACATCATATATATATATATATATATATATATATATATATATATATATATATATATATATATATATATATATATATATGCGTGTGTGTGTGTGTCATACACATTGTATAACTGTGATGCAAGAAAACATCTCGTCTGTGAATTACATCTCTCTATATAGGTGTGTATGTGCATAACTTGTATATATATATATATGTGTGTGGGTGTGTGTTTATATATATATATATATAAAAGTTATATATATATATATATATATATATCTGTTGAAAACATAGATATACATATATAGCTGAATCCATATATATATATATATATATATATATATATATATATATATATATATACAGAAAGAGATAGATAGAGAGAGCTAGACAGACAGAGGGGGATACAGACAGAGAGATACATGTCATACATGTTGAATAGCTTTAATGCGACGAAACATTCTCTCCGTAGATAACACATCACACACACACACACACACACCCACACACACAGATATATATATATATATATATATATATATATATATATATATATATATATATACATATATATATATAAATACGTATATTTTCGGTCAAGCACTGCGGTTGGGTGGTGTTTCGTTCTGCTGCTAAACGTAATGCAACTATATGTTTTCTTGTTTTTAAACTATACATATTAAGAGAATTCCGGTCTTTCTGTCCTATATTTTGGTGTTTACTAAATTTATTGAGACGTAATTTTATAATAATATAAGTGTAAACATTGCTCAATCATACTCTTTTTTTTCACGTATGTCTTTGTCCGTATAAACTTTGTTATATGTATATGTTTGTATATTTGTATATAAAAAGCCAGGTTTAAACTAATTAATCAGTGATTATGAACTGTGGAATTTTGCTACAAAGCGGAATGGATGGTAATGTAGGCAATATTTAATTTAAATTAAGTTTCATGCAAAGAGGGTATGAAGGGGAGTTGAGCTAGTTTTACATATCTAGATGGCTCCGATTTTCGTGATAATCTAACAATAGGTATTCAACACTCATTATATGATTTTTCCAAAATTTCAGTTTCATCAGAGGGTTTTTAATGTGTTTAGGGGGCGTCATATGAGCTCAATATCTCGTATAAAAGTTGACATATATCAGTGTTTCATTCATATCTCTATAACTAAGACATCAATTAAGCAAGATTCTCTTAATTTAATCTCTTTCTTAATTCTACTTAGGCCAGCTTTACATTTTAGACATTTTCTAATATCAACACAATCTAACACGTTTTGTGCAAATGTGGAACAAGGATTCTAGACATGAAAATAATTATATGTCGAATTTAATCTTTGTTATGAGAAATAAAATTGTGCAAAACAAGTATGTCTGGTACATTCATTTTCTCCGTTCTGGGGTGTTCATTATTGTATTATATATACATATATATATATATATATATATATATATATATATATATATATATATATATATATATATATGTATATGAGTTAAACCTTGTATGAGATCCTACTGTTTTACTAGGCCCGGAATAAATCAAAAGTAAATCAAAAAAATGGCCTGTTTTCCTCTTCTCAACCTCTTTTAAGTGCATCTGGACTTCTACTTTTGAGCACCTTCTCCAATCTGCTCCCATGCAAAGAGTTTTTCTTCACTTTCTACAATTTCACCGAACTTTTTCAACGTAAATTTACCACCCGGACAATTTGCATATCTTTTTCACGGAATTGTTCTTTTCATTCAATACGTTTTTTTATCAAAAATTATTTTAATAGTTTTTAATAATAATTCTCATATTTTTCAAATATTTGAACTTTGGTTTTTTCGAAAGCCAACTTATCCATCTGTATTTCTCCTCTGATTATAAGATTTCGATCTTTAAAAAGCCTTGGCTTAAGGAAAGAAAAATAAACACTAGTTTATTACTGACAATCTTGCATTGAACAATTGAAATAAATTTTGGACAATCGTCGCATATTTATCACTCTTTTTTCTTCTATCTCTATATGTATATATATATGTATATATATATATATATGAAAATATACGTTTCATCTCTTTTCAATCGAGACTCTTCAGCGTAGAAGTATGACTATTCACTTCCGGTCACGCGATTCGAAACCCTGGATTATAAGTTTTTTTCAACTCAAATCCAACGTCCTAAACCTCGCGGCCAATGTTTGAACAGCTGATAAACTGTAGTAGTTTAAACACATTTAAAGCGGCGATGGCGACACAGGCATTCTACCTATATTAAGGAATGATGCATTATGAAGCAAATGACGTCACGCTGTATTTGCACTACTACTAAAGTGCTCTACTAATTATTAAGGAGCGACAATATATATATATATATATATATTAAAAAAATATATATCTTAATATGTATTTTATAAGTTAAAGCAAGTGTAATAGCTTAATAGTGTAAGGCAAGTGGTATGTTGTATTAAATATTTATACATATATATATATATATATATATATATATATATATATATATATATTATATTATATTACATTATTTAATTGTATACCCTATCCAATGTTATAAAGAACAGATCCAATAATTTCACAAAATGTGTTGTTTTTTTTCAGCATAAAATTGTATTTTATTAAATAATTTATTTTATGAATTATTTTTTATAAATAATGATTTAAAGCTTTCGCAAGATAGAACACTTGGAGTTTAGTCATGAAACATATGTTCATATGCGTTATTTTTACACTAATATTAATTATATATATATATATATATATATTTACATATATTTATTTATTTATTTATTTATTTATTGATTTTTGTACAGAAAATCAGTACAACATTCGTACTATCGGTTTTAAGCGCAGACGGATTTAGCCATCCGGCTTACTTCAGCTTCTGTTGTCATCTGGTTCGGATGGCTATGCTTGAAACAGGCGGTACGAATGTTGTACTAATTTTTCTGTACCAAAATAAATATATATTACTCTCTTAATTATGTATTTGTTTACGTTAATTCTCAATTAATTGAGCACTCTGCTGGGATTTTTCCTGCTATATTACAAAGAAGTTATATATATATATATATATATATATATATATATATACTAGTTCGCCCATTAAAAATTACGTTATATTAAAATCGTCTGAATATTTAAAATTAATGTCAGTTTTAAATGAGAAGATATCTATGTGTTTCAAACAATACAAGGTAACTTATTAATACTTTCTGCAATGTAAGTTACCCAACCAAGAGACTAACACGAAACAAATATTTTCATACTAAATAAAACATACACATGGATACATAAAGAAGTCACACTACTAAGATTGAACATAGCTTTTATGATCATTTTGTACACAAAAAGTTCCTTTTCTTCTACGAATGTCGGTTCAAAATTTGCCTACCAATGTATTTGATAAACATACAAATGTCTCCCTGTTTACAATGCATTTTAAAGACCTAACCTTCCTCGCCCAACACATTTCTATAATAGATCCATAAACCTTATTAGATTAAGCCAATAGAATTAAATAAATACATAAACAAAACGATAATGATAGTTTACACATTCGATACCCCTAGATGAATATTTTCACTGACAAAATATATTCTCCATCAAAGTCCAGCCATTACATAACAGTTAACCCACTATCTCCCCATATATAAATATATATATATATATATATATATATATACAATATCATAAATATTTCTATATATATATATAATTTGTAAAAATAAATTCATTTAATATACTAAACTATGAATAATAAACAAACAAAAAAAAACAAGCCGCGCATGCGTCGTCCTCCTTTGTATGTGACTCGATGTGGCGAGTGTAAAATGCAATACATTTGGGCAATTTGGGGCATTTTGCCCCCCCCTCCTTGACCCCCTAGGGGCGCGAACCAGAATGTTTCTGAGGTCAAGGATGCTCCTTTTACATCCAGAACAATTGCTTCTACATTTTGGCCAAGTTTTAAAAAATTTGAATGGATGGTTCAAACGTTAAGGGAGAAAAGACTCATTTTTTGCCTGGGGGCGAGAACCAGATTTTTCCAAGGTCAGCGATACTTATTTTCTATTGGGAACAATTGCCTCCACATTTTGGCCAAGTTTCAGAGAAATTGAATGGATGGATCAATAGTTATTGGGCAAAACATGTCTGTTTTGGCCATTTCGGGGCCTTTTTACCCCCGGGGGGGGGGGGCTAACCACATTTTTTTGAAAAATCGGAGAATGTCACTTTCTAACCTAACCAAAGTTACAACTTCATGCAAAATTTTAGAGAAATTCAATGGATTGTTGCGGACAAAAATCAGGACGGACGGACGGACGGACGGACATGCCTCAAAAAATAGGTTTTACAAAACGGAGGACCAATTATGAATAAATACAAGATTTTAACGAATCCCACTAATCAATAAATTTTGCCACTCAGTTATTTCTAAATTAGAACACACTTTTAAAGCTGTAAAACAGACAACACCCATCACAAAAAATTACATCAATTTAATATAACTCAATTACGATTAATGCCCATATATTATTGCAACCCTGACACAATACTTATTTTTAAAGGAACACGTCAACAATGCACAATTATTAACGGTATATTCAGCCGCCAGCCTCTTTTTATTGTCGTTTTTCTTTCGAGACAGTCCTTCAAAAGTCGGAACTACCAATAACCCAAGAATTTAATATGTAAATAAAACACGAAACACAATAAAACCTTTTAAACACAGAATCTAAAAATAAAATAAAAAATAAATCCGATACACAAATTCAAACCCAGCATCACCATCAAACAGAGGCTTCAATATTACAACTTTTAAACGACGTATTTAAACGCCCCCTTTGTATTTTCATTTTTTCAAGACACCGGTAATCTCATACGATCTACAAACAACAGTTTAAATAAAAATAAAAATACCAACTTACAAAAGAACAAATAAATCAAAGACTAATTAGAATAAAAATAAAACCTTCTTTAAACAAAAAAACAACCTATAAATAATAAATGAAATATAACTGAATTAATTCCCAACGAATATTTTCTTCATAGATATATTCAAGGAATACACCGGTTTTTATCGATATAATGCCATTTTTCACCGTGGTTTGACCTTATTTAGATCGCTGACGATTACATTTGTTAAAATGTCAGCCCATCTTGATGAAACCACGGTATATGTAACATATAGTTTTCAAATAAATTATATATATATATATATATATATATATATATATATATATATATATATATTTCTCATGCGAATTAATATTCCATTAACAGAATACCTCGTGCCCTTTACACCAGCGTGAATCAATGAAATGAAACGAGAGTGTTTGGTATATAATGCATACCTCAATATAACACGATATCACAACACTATTAGGGTATAAAAAGGTATAGCTATTTATAAATATACACCAAGGACAATTTTAATAGCTTTGTAGAGTAACTTTAATACTTTTCGATTTCATGTGAATCAATTTAAATAATTTTCCTAGAAGATTTGCATGATATGATAACAGCATTGTAAGTGAGTCTATTATTTTCTGTGACACCCTTCATATATTTATGTAAAACTCGAATTTTGAACTAAACCACAATAACAGCTTGATTTTTTTTAAATATCGAGGTGTTAAAAAGACATAACACATCTTTGTCATCATGATGAAACTTGCTAAATATATTTCGCTGTTTATAATTGCGTAGTGGTTAGTATTTACCCCCGTCCCACTATGATGACATCGACTCGGAAAATGAAGATTAAATAGCTAGCGAACAAAATCACCCCAACATACTTAAGCAGGTCTGACGGTATTCCCGAGTAAGACACCTGAGGTAGTAAGCGAAAACTACCTCTTCTCAAATAGAAGGTAAAACCTGCGAGGATTGACTTCCTTAATCGGCACATAATTGTACATCAGCCCGAGAGAGACAAGGTCACTAACAAAATGTTGCGCTAGACTCTGCCACAATATTTTCCTAGGGAAGATGTGGTAACAAGACGTGATACATACGTATGACGTCGCCATATTTTAAAACCAGGTATAACAATCATAAAAGCACATTTAATAACCAAATACGTCGATTCAAAACATCACTAGCGACCTATTGCTGAGAACTCCACGAAAGCGGAAACTCGCTAATTGGCGATTGGAAACTTATACGATGGGATAATACATGTAGATGTTTATCCGACCCGTGTATATTAAGTTTAAATACAAAGTTTGAAATTTTGAATTTGAAAGAACCTCAAAACATACTAAATTGTAGTCGCGAAATAGCAAACAACTGTAGACAGAGAATAAAATGTACTTCAAGATAACTATGCACAACATAATATTAATAAAACATCAATAAAAAACATGATAAACCATTTCCTGAAGTAGCAAAGAATAACAACATAAATAGAAATAAAATGTTCCAATCCAGCCCTTGCATAAATAAGGTCCCCTGCTAATTCGACACATTAAAAAGGCTTGCGCCACACCCATACAAAATAAAAGTTAACGATGTCAAGAAAATGGTAGTAGGCCCTTTGCCTGAAAGAGCCTCAGCCATTGGCTAATGAAACAATTAACCAGTGATAGAGAAATAACAACTAATCTGATTGGTTAGCTAGCTAGACTTAACAAAATGTGAGCATATAAAAACAATCAGTAAAAAAATCCGGGAACGTAGTATGACGATTCTCAACGTGGATAGAAACACGGACGCCGCTGTATAGTTTAATTGCCATGAATATATATCATATCAAACTACTTAGCTCTACACACATATCGATCACTGTTGAAGTACATACTGAAAATATATACATAATATAACATAAACTGATGATATCTTATATGCATACATTACATAATATATATATATATATATATATATATATATATATTAGTACTTCATGTATCCACATAAATTATTATGAGGAGATATAATTTTTTATTTGTCAGTTCTCAGTATTTATCTCAACAGTGCTCGATACGTAAGTAGAGCTAGGTAGTTAGCAATGCAAATATATATGTCAATCAAGCTACACAGAGGCTCCCGTGTTTCATCCCCGGGGGGGGGGGACTCGTCAGGCTAAATGCATTTAGCCTTACGATTCCCCCCGGGGATGAAACACGGGAGCCTCTGTGTAGCTTGATTGACATATATATTTTCATTGCTTGCTATATATATATATATATATATATATATATATATATATATATATATATATATATATATATATATATATATGTATATATACAAATTATTTATTTAAAAACTATACGTTACATACTTCAGAGATGTACTATGGTTTTATGGAGATAAACACTAACGACTTTTGTAAAAACAATTAAAAGGGCAGCATAGCTCAATACACTATGGCCCCTCTCAGAAATATGTAAGTATAACATTTAAATACATCATGTGTATACTAGCTCTCATATTTCTACGATTAAGTACTTTATTGATCTCTTTTCAACCTCCACCGAATCACTATATATATATATATATATATATATATATATATATATATATATATATATATATATATATATATAAAGAGAGAGATAGAGAGAGAGAGAGAGGGGGTGTAGGAGAGGAGAAAAGAGTCATAGAGTGAGAGAGAGACTATATTTAACTATACTAAACCGAAATTTATCAATGTTTCTTTCTCTAAGGAGTGTTCTATATATTTTAATCACCCGAGATACATCTAAAATAATCATAAGTTGTTGGAATGAATTATCTTGAAGAACTCTTGTTCTAATTAGACGTAAGTGACAATTATCTGGCAAAACGATCAATGCCTAACTCAGTGTCTGTCTATAACTCTCTTATTTTCTCATGTTGCCATTTTTGACTCTGGACTCATATATTATAATGGATGTATCATTCAACTCCATTTCCCTCACGATAAACTGATTTCTTGTCTATTAGCATTCAATTCGAATAAAGGATGGACAACATAAAAAGTTATCTGTACACTTTATAAAACAATGCAAATAAAATGATATTTAATTAATAGTCGAACTGAGAAATATATATGTAGCGAGAATTAAAAACTATATTTTATCTTGTCTTCATCTGCTTGTATTTTTGAATACATAACTTATTAAGCATGCTTACTTTTTATTTAATTAAACAATTTGCCACTTGCTAGATAAATGACCTAACGGGTGACAATGTTAAACTACATATATATGTGTATATATATATATATGTATATATATATATATGTATATATATGTATATATACATATATATATATATATATATATATATATATATATATATATATATATATATATATATATATATATATATATAATCTACACACTTTTGCTATTTTGCTATCTGCACCATAGCGTCTCATTTTGTCTTCGACAATACTCAATTGCGTTCTTGGCATTTTGGCTAAGATCAAAGTGTAGTATCTGTTCCGATGGATACTGCACCCCATAGACTGGTATTAACTTGGCCTTCGGGGCTTGATTTACGCCGGTCTATGGGTCTGTCCTGTGCAGTTTTAGGAGGTCCACCCTCCCAGGCTTCGCCCTTCCTCTTTGCGGAGGAGTAAGTTTATTGCTTACTGCCTGAGGCGCCCCTACCGGGGAATGCCGACGGGGCTGCCCAGGCAATTTTTAAACCCCACTTTCCCGACCCGACCTTGGGTCACATCTTACTTGTGGGAGTAAGATAAAAACTGGCCTTGTGCCTAACTCCTGGAGAGGAGTAAATCAATACTCAATACTGCTACCATTCTCCTTCTCGGCCATTTATTTCTTCATCTCCAACCTTTCCTGTTATTTCTTCTGCAATTTCCAAAGTGAAAGGGAACAGATAATATTTATTTATTATAAATATCACATTACCAGATGTGTACCTATTACGAGAAGAATTTTATCTTTGAAAAACCATGGTATAAGAATTAATGTAACTCCTTGCATCATAACTTTTGAGGTAATAATATTTGTATCAATTTTATGTAATTTCACGTAATTTTATGCAATTTTTTATCTTCATCTTTCCCTCTTTAAATTGATTGCTCTACTCAACGTATTGAGCTTTACTTTATCACGATAGATCACTTTAACGATACTTCACTTATCGTTAATTCTCTTATCAGTATTATTTTATATATATATATATAGAGAGAGAGAGAGGAGAGAGAGAAAAAGAGATAGATGTATATATACATTTCGATATATATATATATATACATATATATATGTATACCTAGTATATATGTAATTGTATATATATATATATATATATATATATATATATATATATATATGTATATACCTAGTATATATGTATTTATATATATATATATATATATATATATATATATATATATATATATAAAGTGAGTGTGATCCGAAAGAAAGTGAGATGTGTGTAAAATCATGAATCTGTTTGTGTGAAAACGTTTTTAGTGTGTTTGTTAATGAACTTCTACTGTTAATTACCGACCACTAAATAAGTCGATGTTAAGGTTCATCTTAATCTGAGTCAAAATCAATCTCTCGCTGGTTGGATTGAATTATCCGAGAGTTGCAACACAAACCGTATCACGAGAAACTGAATAGAATCGGGAAATGTCCCGGAACGGCCAGCCATTTTTCAATCGTTTCAGTCGCTGCTAACCTTTGAACACAGGTCGCATTGATCTCGACGACCCTTACCTCGTCAGCGAGAAAATTGCGTTTCTCCTTGAAACGCACGAATCACCGTTTGGTGGCAGATATGGCATTATTATTACGAAACCTACACGAGGAAGAAGTAAAGTCTACTTAACAAAAATTAAATACTAAATAAATTAGCAATAAAGTCTACTTAATAAGAAACTCTCAATTCGAATACTAAATCAATTAGCAATAAAGTCTACTTAATAAGAAACTCTCAATTTGAATACTAAATAAATTAGCAATAAAGTCTACTCAATAAGAACCACTCAATGTAAACACTAAATAAATTAGCAATGAAGTCTACTTTATAAGAAACTCTCAATTAAAATACTAAATACATTAGCAATAAAATCTACTTAATAACAATTAAATACTAAATAAATTTGCATAAAAGTCTACTTAATAAAAAACTCTCAATTTAAATACTAAATAAATTAGCTATGAAGTCTACTTGATAAGAAACTCTCAATTTAAATTCTAAATAAATTAGCAATCAAGTCTACTTAATAAGAAACTCTCAATATAAATACTAAATAAATAAGCAATAAAGTCTACTTAATTAGAAACTCTCAATTTAAATACTAAATAAATTAGCAATAACGTCTACTTAATAAGAAACTCTGAATTGAAATACTAAATAAACTAGCAATAAAGTCTACTTAATAAGACACTCTCAATTTAAATACTAAATAAATTAGCATTAAAGTCTACTTTATAAGAAACTCTCAATCTTAATACTTTATAAATTAGCAATAAAGTCTACTTAATAAGAAACTCTCGATGTATATACTAAATAAATTAGCAATAAAATCTAATTAATAACAATTAAATACTAAATAAATTAGCCATAAAGTGTACTTTTAAGAAACCCTCAATATAAATACTAAATAAATAAGCAATAAAGTCTACTTAATAAGACACTCTCAATTTAAATACTAAATAAATTAGCAATAAAGTCTACTTAATAAGAAACTCTCAATTTAAATACTAAATAAATTAGCAATAAAGTCTACTTAATTAGAAACTCTCAATTTAAATACTAAATAAATTAGCAATTATGGTGGTAAAGAGAAATTAAACTATTAATATTAAAAAGAAAAGTAATGACTTCATTCAACAAGTCGTACTAACAGTTTCAATGCATGTCTGTATTTTATTTTCAACCATCATCATGCGGATTCTGTTTTGATTCAGAACAGGTTGCTATGAAACAATGCATTGTGTCGATAAATTACAACGGTCACATAACAAGTGTTATAATTTGTTGAAGTTTGCTAAAGGTTTAAATACTATATACGATAGTCCTGTTCAAAGACGAATTTCCTGACGAATTCATACTATCGCAAGATTAGTAAAAGACACACGAATGTGAGGATTAAGAAAGCTAAAGTGGTGATTCATTACAGTTAGTTTTACCGAGTGGTTCGAGAATATATTAGTAGATCCATCTTAATAGCAATATCTCCTTTCAAAAGATATTACGTCTCCGTTTCTGTTCTACTTTCAAAACATTTGCTAGCCCCAAAAATTACTTAACTTTCAGTAAAGTTAGATATCAACTCTTTGAAATATATTTGGTATCTGTATTCAATATTCGACATAGATTGGATCAACACGTAACATTTTTGTCTGTGGTGCTTCCACTTTAAAAGTCCTTTGTTAAACCTGATTCAAGTTACTTTTTGCAAAGGTACTCCAAACCATAAATAGTATAGACTACTTATCCATTTAAAAAAGAATAAGTTCCCCTGCTTAATAAATCCGAAATGAAACTGATCCTCAACGACGACAGAAACTTGGTATGATAATCTATACATTGAATTAAGCGCTATATTTTAAAATGATGACACACTTCAGGTAAATTTCTTCTTTGCCTTTGAAATCTGGTAAATTAGAAAGTATCGTCTTAATCATTGCACCTGTATATGAAATTCGAAATCTCAAACGTGTGTAAATCCCTCTCAATCCCGCAAATAATAGTGTCTTCAACAATTTCTCCAATTATTAACAAATATGAAAATCAAACTTATTCGTAATTGGAATGTTTTATTTCAATATTTAAGAAATAATCAAATCAAACTTGCTGTTTTCCAATTATAGAATATTTCTCATATTTACAAAAATGTTTTTAAATAGTTTAATTATTTGTTAAAAAGCAAATATTATTATATTACAAAGTAAACAACATATATAAAGACATAATAGATGAACATAGCTTTTTATAAATTATAAAAAAAATTAAATCTCGCTAACAGCTGTCCGACCTAAAATAGTTTGGATTCATTTTTGATTAACATCCGTTCGCAAGATACGGCGTCTATGATGAAGTGAATAATTTCTATTTTACCCGAAATCCTTTTGTAAAACACAATATTAATAAAGGGTACTCTTATAGCTGATGCACCATGTGTCCGTGACTTCGCGTCGTAAACGTTCGGGAAGTCTCGGAATCGCCTTAGAAAAGCCCATAACTTTTTAAGAAATCAATCGCGTTCAATAAAAATATGATTTTCTATAATTCCGGTGCAAAAACAAGAAACACATTTTAATTAAAAAATATTTGATTAACACTGGTTCCTTTGACAAAAAATAAAACAGAATTAAACATCTAATTAATAAAAATTCTTTAGCTACGGGTTGTTCGTTATTTATTTTTATATATGTATTTTAGTTTGGTTTGCTTGGTCGTAATTTATCGGCTGCCAGTCTTCAATTTAGTGTTAGGTAGTTTTCGGCCCGTCAACTTCCGAGCGCTTCCGTAACCTGCCGAACGTTGACGATGCGTAGTCACGGAAACATGGTGCGCTATCTATAAGAGTACGAAATAAACTTTTGACACATAAATAAAAGATCTCGATGAGATAGGTTGTAAATCTTACGTATAATGTGTAGACGAGGAAATAACAGAAATGCAGAGACATGGAGGGTGGGTAGAGAAGGAGAGGGGGCTGTGATTTTGGTGGATGGGTGAACGTCATGGTCTTAGAGAGGATTTGAGAAAATGAAGGGATTTGAGAGTGGGAGGTATGGAAGGGTGAGAGTAAGAGAGAAGTGGTTGAGAGGTGAAATTTGTTGTGATTAGGTGTGAAATTTCTTAAATATTTTGAAAAGTGAGAAAGTTTCACCGGCTTGCTGTGTAAAAATGTGAGGGAAAGAGTGAGTAAGAAAAAGTTAAGATTTGTGGAGAATGAAGATGCGAAGTTCCAGTTTAATTTAATAGTGTAAATGATATCCCCGAAGAAATGTCACACAGATTGTTGTTATGTATTAATTTGAGTTAGATTTGGCATGACTGTTGTACTTAATGAACGGGCCAAGTGCTTACCAGCCTTATAGAAGTGGTTTAAGACATGTTGTCTAATTTTAACAAGTAGGTATCATTCATATGGTTCCAACAGAGCAACTGCACAGTCGAAATATTAGAAACAAATTTGCTGTCACTCTTCATAAGAATATGTCTCATTTCGAGTACGTAAGTATTACGATGACCGTAGTTTCCATACTCGAAATGCTATTCTTGAACGCACAAGTCATTCTTGATGAAACATCCACCGGGTCTTTAGAGATTTAATGACCAGTTCGAGAGTCGCGTCTGTCGTAAGGAATACGGAATCCATACATGTGTAAATCCGACATGGAATCGATCACTTATTTTCTGATATGGTTTACCAACGCAAATGAGGCGGGAAGTTTCTTTTCGTTGGAGATCACAAGGCCGCCGAAAGGGAATAAATTGAAGATGAGAAAATAAGCGCAAATCTCTGACAATCTAGCTCGGTTTGTCTCAATCTGATTCAACCGTTGCTCCCGGGCCGATCATTCATGCCTGTCAAGTCGTTGGCGTTACAAGCAAGGGGAACAGATACGTGTAATTTCCATGCATTGAACGAGATGAAGAAATAAAGAGAGCAGGAAAAAAGAGTACATGATCAAAGGAGCTTCGTATACAGTGTGTAAAAGCATCACATAGACTTTTAGACAGAATTATTATTATTATAAGTGATATTATATATATTTATCGATATATATATATATATATATATATATATATATATATATATATATATATATATATATATATATAGATAGATATATATAATTCGCTTGTTACAAATATCCAAGGGGTATAACTCCGAAGGAAGTTTAAACCGGGTTCATAAGAGTGCTCAATAGAAATTCAGAGCAAAGTATATTTAGTTAATGGTTAATTCCATTTGCTACAAAATATATTCTGTTTCATTAACGCTTAAAATAAGCATCCATTCATGAATGAATGCTTATTTTATATATTCTGTTTCATTAACATCAAACAGAATATATTTTGTAGCAAATGGAATAAACCATCAACTAAATATATATATATATATATATATATATATAATATTTGTTATTGTTTATCATCTATGTACGTATACGTTTTGTCTTTAAATAATCGGGACTCATCAGCATAGAGATAAGACTATTCACTACCGTTAATGCGATTCGAAACCCCGGAGTACGAGTATTTTACAACTCAAATCCGACGCCTTAACCGCACGGCAAATTTTAAATAGCGAATAAACGGTGATAATTTTAACACGTTTTAGGCGGCTTACCGTCAGATCGTTCTACTTTTTTGAGGAAGGAACAATGCATTTAAAGCTAGTGACGTCATGCTGTGTTAATACTACACTTACAGTGCTCTACTTTTACGAGGATCGACAAATAATAATAAATATTTGTTGTTGTTTATTATCTGTGTAAGTTACGTTTCGTCCTTAAATACTCAGGACTCATCAGCATAGAGATGTGACTATTCACTACCGGTCATGCGATTCGAACCCCCGGATTACGAGTATTTTACTTTTCTTGGTGCTTCGCCTCTTGTGACCCCTCTCCTTTATGTTCCTATTTCATGACATTCTTAAATGATTCAAAAGATATTAACACAAAAACTAAGCATTATGTTACCCTGGATGAACTGCTAATCTTAAAATATACAATAATAATTTGTATTAAAATCAAAACATATCGCAGAGAACGTTGTCAGCAGAAGAATATCTATACATTTACTTGGGCTAACAGTAGATCTCTATATTAGATACATAGATATTCGAATAGTCCATTAAATTTCTCTCTACCTGTCAAACATAGAGTTCATGAAGGCGTAAAGCACATAAATGTACTCTGTTTCCAGTTGACCAGTTAACTATGTTATAGTATATCTTTCTTGTGAGCTATTGGTATCACTGGATCACAGCATCATACTTCAATCCCGATTAAACAATGTTGTGTAGAGCAGCAGAAATAAATCACCATTACATAGGACTTCTTGTAGTAGAAAATAAGACGTATGATCGAATTTGTTTGATAAACTTATCGAGATTCTGTTTTTACACTATACCGTATACAACGATCCGAAATGGACTATGTTAGAAAAATCACAAAGGTCGTGTAAACCATTTATTTGACCGGGAATCTTCAAATTATTTGAAAAATGTATTAGTCGAATTTATAGCGCATAGAAATAACTTCGAAAATATACACAACGATATTCTCTTGATTCTACTAAAACACATATCAAAATCTCCGACAAACACAAAATGGAACCCCTTTTTCTCGCCATGATTACGCGGAATAAGCATATCTAAACCGGAAGGCAATATATATTTTTCATCCGCTGTGATTAGACAAACACATTTTTCTTCCATCTGTGTTTACTACCGTTCATTTCGCTAATTAGCTTGTTCGGTTTCCCCGCAAGGTAAATACAATCAAAGGTAAACATTTCTTTACCGAAATAAAGTGTTGTATGCATAGTTGCCGCTTGATTTACTTTCCACTCTTATTCTATGCCGTTTTCTTTAGGGCACATTGGTCGGTTGACTTTTTCTTTTACGACATATTTACCCTTTTCAGATTATTTTATTTCGATTCTAGTAGCATTTTAATACATCTTAACTTTAAAGTTCGTTCTCTGTTATATAACACAAATGGTTGATTTTCAAGTCTACTTTGTTATTCCAATTCTATCGAGGCAGTAGAGAGATTTTAATATTTTTTCAATTACAGTCTCTGTAAGTATCTATTTTCGAAATGGCAATATGTGTATCACTGCTTTATCTGTCAATGAATAAACTTAACCCAAATTTATCAACACTTGTTTCCGTGCGACGGTTTTCTGTAAATTTTACCAATAAAAATACATGCTAAAATATTTATCAATTTAGGGATTGAGTTATTCTTTTAAAAGACTTTCCATTTTAATTGTTTTATACGTCGCTATTTACCCATGAATTATTAGGTTAATTGATATCACTCTGCGCATATCTCATTGTATCTTGGTTTATGCCGGCTCTAATAGCATACGATATATATCGCACTTGTTTCCGAAACTCTCTGTCCTGTTCTCTCTCCTTTTATTTCGCTCTCTCTCTATTGCTCTCTCAGAGAGAGAGAGAGAGAGAGATCGAGAGAGAGAGAGATCTTTAATAAGAGTCAAAGGTTATAAAGAAAAATAAAGAAAAACAATACAGACATAGTTTATTAAACAAAAGGGAATATCATAGAGTACTAGTTTTATTTAACCCATAAATGTAGAAAAGAATTGAGGGAAATATTATGGCCGTGGGTTCAAAGAACAAATGATTAACCACAGTGACGAAGGATTGCCGGACAAATAGTTATGGGAGAATGAACCCCTCGACCAAAGGTTGTGGGAGAGATGCATTTGTAGCAGCATGTCATCCCCACTGTTTGAACGATGTCCCGTCCAAGTGGCCGGACCACGTGTGGATATAATAAATAGATTAAACAAACAAAGGGAAGAAAGACAACCTTATTATTATTATCTGAAATTTTATTAGAAAGAAAGCGAAGGGATAATAAAACTAACACAACAAGAATGGTATTTTATAAAATTAATAATTAAGAGAAAAAACATTTATATTAAACAAAATAATTTATTTAACTAAGACATTTTGTAGAGTTCGTACTTTTAAGGAGTGCGACCGTTTTGTTTGTTAGTTCCTGTTCGTTAGAAGGTGTATATGCGATTGTGTTTGATGTAAAGTGATATTTTGCAACAATTGAAATGGTGTATGTTTGAAGAAAAATTCGCTATTCCTGATAGGCATTAAAAGAGTTTAACTTTTGCCTAACCCACCTCACTGGTCGAGCCGGTGGGGGAGTGTCGACGCTCTCCTCTTTGTGCGTTCGCCCAGAACACGGAAGGAAAAAAAGAGAGAAAGGAAGTGTGTGCCTTATTTTATAGATACTCAAACCACGCGTGGTGAAGCTGACTTGTTGGTCCCTGATTGGCCGGATCTTTGCCCAACGTGATTTCACGAGATCAACCCTCTTCTCTAACTCAGAGACGAAGAAGGGCTGAGTCAACAAAGAAAGGAAAGTTCCCCCACATATATCCCCTGACCAGTTGTGTCTTCGGCCACAATATAACCAGCAGAAATTATGGATTTTTCTCTATTTTATGTTTTACTTTCTTTTTAATCGTTCTATTTCATAATTCAAACAATCTAACTCGATTCCAATTGAACGGTTTACATTTTTCTACTTATATTACATTTGGTAATATATTTAGAGCTGACTCAATTAGTGAAAATTGGTAATTGTAGCATACAATTTAAATTTTATAAAATCCGGGGGACTTATGTTTTAAGGCATGTCCGTCCGTCCGTCCGTCCGTCCGGATTATTCTCTGCAACCATCCATTGAATTTCTCTGAAATTTTGCATTAAGTTGTAACTTTGGTCATGGTAGAAAATGAAAGTCTCCGGTTTTTGAAATAAAATCTGGTTAGCCCCCCAGGGGGTCAACTTTTCATCCATCCATTCAATTTCTCTGAAACTTGGCCAAACTGTGGGGGCAATTGTTCCTAATAGAAAATAAGTATCGCTGACCTTGGAAAAAGTCTGGTTCGCGCCTCCAGGGAGTCAAAAGCCCCCAAAATGGCAAAGAAATGACCCTTTTCTCCCATAACGTTTGATTCATCCATTAAATTTTTCTGAAACTTGACCAAAATGTTGGGGCAATTGTTCTGGATATAAAATGAGCATCCTAGACCTCAGAAATATTCTGATTCGCATCCCGAGGGGGGCACATGGAGGTAAATAATGCCCCAAATTGCCAAAATTGATTGCATTTTACACTCGCCACATCGAGTCACATACAAAGGGGACCACGCACGCGCGGCTTGTCCAACATTATTATCATGTGTGTCGATTCCCAACAGAGGACAAAACAATTCGCCGATGCAAGTTAACTCATTATATGTTACTGAATTGAGAACTAAGTATATTAAGTTTTAATGGCAGCCATTAACAAGTAAAGTCCAATTGATCCCATGAGACAATGTATGTCTTGTAATACTGAACAATTAAATCAACTGTTGTCATATTTAGAGATATATATTTGAATAATTCATAGTTATGATTTAAAAGAAGCAAAATTCCGTTATATTTGATCCGGATAAAAAGCCCATTAAAATAGCCATAACAATCTATATTACAACAAGTCTGGGGTTAAAAAAACTGATCCAAACGTTTAGCAAACTGAAATATATTTTGTAACTTCCGTTGTGAGCGTCTCGTTTCTTTCCGATTTACCTCAGCCTCGTTATAGCAACAAACCGGAACTAGAGAGCAGACTCCAGCCGACGAGGGAAGAAATGAATAATCCTTCGATTAACATGACACTGACCGATGCGTTCTGGAATTGTGTGATTAATTAAAGTTTCCTTTACAGACTATTCGCAATATTGATTGTCATTTATGTCACTATTCACAACTACCACACAATATATGTTACATAAAAGACTTAATTCGCAGTAAAAATAATAATTTAGTTGATTTATTAATTTAGAAACGGGTGATCAGAAGATAAGAGATAATTCGTAGGAAAATAGTATCATGAAAAGAGAACAGATACTACACCCCTCCCGCATAGAGAGAAGATAATTCCTGTGAAGATGGTTCATTGGTAGACAACATATACTACACTACCGTCTCCCAAAATAATGGTACTTCTTAAGAGGGTGGGATTATAACGAAAGAAACTATACAAAACTGCCTCTTTTAAACAGGAAAAGTATGCCTAATAGGAGTGTATCATGACAACTCAAAATATACTACATTACTTTGCAAAAGAAGGATCCCATGCCTGGGAGGATTGTCTTATAACTTAAAAACGTATAATCAATACTTCCTAACAGAATCGGGTAATATCTGAGAGGAGTGTATCGTGACAACAGAACATATAGTACATTGCCCTCTCCTCAAATATAATCAGGTAATATTTGGGTTGATGGTAGAATGAAGCGGTACATATAATACACTGCGTTTCTCCAAATGAGGATGTAATCCATAGAAGAAAGGCATCATGACGAACTAACATATATTACACTACCGCTTCAAAATGGAGGACGTAAGGCCTTGGAGGATTGTCGCATGACAACAGAACACATACTACACTATACACAAACAGGAGGATGTAACACTAAAGCGGATTGTATCATGATAACAGAAGCTATACTATATCACCCCCACCACACAAACTAAAAAAGATAAAGTAATTCCTGGAATGTATCGTCCCACAAAAAAGGGGATATACTATCTGGGTGGAGTGTATCATGACGAAGAACATATATTACTTTTCCTTCCTTCAAATGAGGATGTAATGCATGGGATGGGGGCATCATGAACAGCAAACGTATACTTAACTATCCTATCAAATAAGAAGGGCATGCCTGAGAGGATTGTCCCAAGACACCAGAAAAGATAATACCTAAACGCACACATAGTACACATAAATAAATTCATTCATTCATTCATTTAAAAGCAGATGGTCAAACAATACTCATTATTTAAACGTTTCCAAACATTAATCTGTTAGATATAAACAAACTCCGTATATTTCGCTCTCAATAATTATTAGTTCATTTTAGTAGCTTTGTTTTACGGAATATCAACCCTTTTCGATTTTTTTTTCATGCCGAATCAGGTAATTTTGATAAATGTTTCTATGCTTCAAGTTTTTTATATTTTCAAATATTCATTCATAGTGTTTGGTTTACTAGTTTTTTTTACGGCATATCAACACTGTTTGGACTATTTAATGCCGAATCCTGTCATTTTGGTAGAATAAATTAGCTTTAAGTTCATTACATCTTCAAATCTTTATTCATTGTGTTTCGTTGAGTTGCTTTGTAGAGAAACAATATTGTTTTCGTTTTTAACTTTGAAGAACATGATTGAGCTTTGCAAAATAAAATAAAAACGTCCTATAAAATCACTGTTTTGTGCTTTGTAAGTCAGAAAGCCGGTATCGTAAAAAAGTATGATCTGCAGCATTAGATCTAAAAAATATAACTACTATTAAATTACGTCATTTGTAAACAACATTCGATATTATCACTCTGTTAAGGATAATAATCACTCGGGTATTAGAATAATTTTATTATGTTAGACACTGAAAAGAAAAATAAATATTTTTTGAGGTTGCTTCTTCTACACTAGTCGTTATCACAGAGACACATACGAGATAATTTGACAATGCAATAATGATAATTCATTTGCCCACAGCCACTAAACATTCAGCTACGCTAGGGCGTCTATTTAGCTTTCAGAACCCAATAATAAAAATGTGTACCTAATATTTATAGCGCAGATAAGCAGTTGCCAAATTGTTTATATGAGATGAGAAAATGAAAGAAAAATCGCGTTTCTAAATGGCGAGTGCTTGTTGATAGTATCAAATATCAGTGAACTGTTTTTCACTTATTGCCTGAAATTGCACAGCTGAAGGCATAAACCTATCAACCGGGCCTGTTCATTGCGCTCTTTAATGTATATAGACATGACTACCTATCAACTCTCACCCTGTAGCGTCCCAGACACTGGCGCCAGTTGTCGAAAATCAAATACGTATGACTCACAGGAAAACTGCCATTGACAATGTCTTGTTATCATTGTGCGTCAACATAGATTTCTTTTGTTTTGGATGGACGCAAAATGTGGGCGTTTTCTTCTATCGGATAAATCGTATTAAATAGAGGAAAGGATGGGAACTGGGAGTTTCGATGCAGCAAGCCACAGTCATATGCACATATGTAGACGCATGTAGGCTTATCCGCACAAACACACACACATATATATATATATATATATATATATATATATATATATATATATATATATCAAAGGAGACGCGAGAGCGCTCTATCCCTTAATAGACTTTAGGAATGGCCTATGCTGGAAATCTCATTTCTTTGATCAATCATAACTCAACAACCAATTAACCAAATTAGTTTAAACTTTGCTCAACATTTTTATTATATAGGTTCTATAAGTGTGTAGAATTTCAGCATCATTAGTCAAGGCAACCCAGAGATCCAGAAAGTTCAATCATGGAATCATGTTATCCGTACGTACGTACGTACGTGCCACCCTGTATCTCATCAACTATTTGATGGATTAAGCTGATTCTTGGCAGAGACAGAGGTTCTATGGTCTAGTTGATGTCATTTTAATTTCAGTGTACCATATACTTTAGTTTTCCAGAAAATTCAAAAAAAACTGATGAGAAGCCATTGTATTGAGGCATAGCCTTTACAAATGTAGTGACATTCCAGGAAAAATGCCAGTATACTGAAATCATATGCCCTTAATAGGGTTAAGATGAAAATTCATATACACTAAATGTACAAAAGCAAGGAAATTCCAAATTTTTACACTTTTATTGTCATTAAGGGTATGACTACATATTAACCAAACCATTTCATTATCACATCACTACAGTATACATCTCTATGCATGAGTGGATGAAGTGTGTGAGGTGCGCTAAAGAAACATTCCTACCAGTAAAATACATAGCCCTGTTGTGCTCGCATACCCTTAATGACAATACAAGTGTAAACATTTAGGAATTTCCTTGCTTTTGTACATTCAGTGTATATGAATGTTCATCTTAACCCTATTAAAGCATATGATTTCAGTATACTGGCATTTTTCATGGGATATATAATTATAGTTATTATTTCTGAATTAACCTATATACACATGTGTTTTATGCCAAACCATACACTGATCATTATGAGAGAAGACAATCTCTGCCGGTAACACTGTTCGAACCCCGATACGAAAGCCATATTTGAATATAGTCGGAGCGCATACCGTTGTGCCCACCATAGATTGTCTGGAAATCGGAGAGTGAATTAGCGTCTAAATAGCAAAGTTGGGTGCCATCTAGCCAGCAGTCCAGAGAACTCAATAGACGTGACCCAGAGTATAGTATTACGTTATGAATAACGGCTTGTAGTTAACTTACTTAAGATGCTCAATCTAGCGAGAACTTTGAATTATTATTATAAACAATTTCCAAATTGACTTATATACACTTGTATTGTATGCCAAGCCTGCAATAATCAGTATCAGAGGAGACAATCCCTGCCGCTTACACGGTTCGAACGCCAATACGAAAGTTATATTTGACTTATGAAAAAGAGACAGAATGAAAGATAGAGAGAGAGAAAAAGAGAGAGACAAAAATCACTAGCTTAAATAAGCGATGATAATAGAAAACTCTTCGTAAATTAATAGAGCTCTCTCGCCAACTGGTATTAATATAACTAAGAACTTAATAAAAATAATGTAATTGTTATTTACACAATATTTGAAAGTGTATGGAATTTACACTCGAGCTTTTACCTTATTTCGGCCGTGAAATAGAACTTTTATACCTTTTATTTACGGTGTTTTAGAAAACGAAGACAGTTATACCAAAAGCAAGTTCAAAAATATGTTTTCTTATTGTTGTAATTATTCTAGCTAGAAACATCCAGGAATCATATATCCTTGAATAGTTCAGAGCAAGCATGATTAGAATAATAATGTAATATGTTTTTGAACTTGTTTTAAGTGAAAGTGATTTTTGCTAAAACAATATATCTACATATCTTTCTATCTCTCTCTTTCTCTTTCTCTCTGTAGCTTTTCATGGTAAACAACTGATGATCCCTTAAAATAGTGTTAGAAACTAACTAATATAATAACTGTAAAAAATAAATTGACTTACATGAATGATTTTCCACTGGAAGACTTGAGACTATAATTTTTTTTTTTTTATATAATTTTTTTTTTTTTATATAATTTTTTTTTTTTTATATAAAGTTTTAATGGTTGAGAAACTTCCGAGACTATATATCTATCTATATATATATATATATATATATATATATATTTCCCTCTTTTCTTAAGTGAGCTTCAACGTATGCCCCCTTTTAAAAATGTCACAATTTGTCTATATCTATAACCACTGTCAATAATTTATTTTTATTTCTCTCTCTCTCTCTCTCTCTCTCTCTCTGTTTGTTTGTCTGTCTGTCTGTCTCTGTCTCTGTCTCTTTCTCTCTCTCTCTCTCTCTCTCTCTCTCTCTGCTTAAAACTAAACACAAATTCGATAAGCCAAGTTTCTTCCCTAGAACTATCTGTGGAAAAATATCACGAGGCTGCTTCCCAGCTGGCTACAACATTGTCGTTAACAAGTCTAATGTAAACAAATTCTTGTTGAGCCGTTCTCTTAAATAATCAAATTTTTCCAAACTTCCAACATTATTATGAATCATCACGGTGTTGTATCACCGTTTATCTGAGACTTATTAACCTTTAGTCCTCGAGTTCCCCTTGATAAGTGGTTACACGTTTGTAAAAGTATATATATATATATATATATATATATATATATATAAGTGTAGGTTTGTAATCCGAGGCTGTAGCAATGCAATGCAGTTGCCAGAAGGTGGAGAGGGTGAACAGAAACAAACGAGAAGAGAAAACGAATCTCAAAGCGATATATTAATATTTCACGTAAAAACTGATGAAGTACCAGAATATATATATATATATATATATATATATATATATATATATATATATAGTAATATTTATAAGTATTTTATTCATGAGATGTTATCCTACAGAGTGTTACCGTGTTTATGAAATAGTACTAAAAAAAAGTAAATATATATTTTAGTATATTTACTGATATATACATCTTTGTTTACATTACATACGTAGATTGTAACTTTCTCAGAATCGATATTTACGCGAACTTAATAGGCGCGTAATGTCCATGAAATATAATGCTTACTCTAATAGGTCACACATGAGTTAGTAAAGAAAACATTTAGATAAAATTCGCAACTATATTTTCTTTTAAAATTAGTCTGTAATAGTAATTTATGTATGCATGTTTATATATATGTGTGTTTCTTATATCTTGTTATTCACATATATGGTTACATGATGATTATTTTTAAAACAAAAATTATCAGCCGTTACACCGCCGAAGATCACAGGTAACGCCCGAAAATTCCCTTTTAAAATAAAAAAATTTTTATAGACATATACGCGAACCAATAACACCCACATATATATATATATATATATATATATAATTCTTAAAGATACACTTCATTAACTCGTCTTAATATTAAACTCAATGTAATATTCGTAAGAGTTAATCATCGTCTCTGTTTTCATGTGGCTTAATTCTTATTTTTGAATGTTTATCCTTAGAATTTCAACGCTATAATGAAACGAGTGCAGTTGGAATGGTCTCGCAGATTCCAATGATATTGCGAAGCACTTTATAAGGAAGTGGGAAAAGGTCAAACCAGAATCTATGATATTTCATATTACACAAAGTGATTGACTATTCTTGTGCTCATCAAGAGAAATGTTATCCTGTCAAAATATGAGAACAAACTTTGAATTTTCAAAAAGTATTATTACTGATTAATTGTATCCACAGGTTGTTTTGCATCCAGTATTAGTCAAAACAGACTAACCAGTTTCTTCGTACGGTACAATTAGAGTTATCCATTTGTGGATCTGAAATCTGAAATTGCGAACTGGTGTTAATCCAAAACATACCCAATTATTTTAGGCCGCATAGCTTTCGACAGAATTTAAAATTTTATCATTTATAAAAACAGTTTGAATTTGTTATCAATTGTGTCTAACTTTGTAAACAAATTATATGTGGTTGTTAAATAATAGTTAAACTACCTTAGAAAACATGTTCTAATTTAAAAAAGATTATTCCACGTATAAAGTAAAGTTTCATTTGATTATTTGTTTATAGTTAAACAAAATGTATAAAACAAATCATAATTTGTGAAAAGAAATCTAGCCTAAAGTATAACTGATTTTTATTATTAACACCGGTTCGCAATTTCCGGCTAAGATGAAGTGGATACTTTCTATTTTACCTCGAGTATATCGTAAATTAATGTAAATAATGTTGCGTTTTTCTCAACAGCCTTAAGGGCTGCATTTTCGTTAATAACAGCGGGTGGGTTTCTCCGGAACTTGAGTGGTGATAGGCCTCTCAGGGTTTCCAATATTCTTCCGAGCAATTCCAGTGGAAGTCTGGATGGTACTATCCGTCCATGATCTTTGGATCCTTCGCGAGCCTTCGTGAACATTGTCTATCTCACTAACCGATGCTGGTGTTAAAACAGGGTATATATTTACACTGTTTTGTATGTTTCTGAAAATTACGCCGCTTTAATCTATTTTAGTTTCTCAGTGTAACATGTAGTTATAAGAGTTGATGTATATATTCGAGGATTTCTCGTAATATTTCTCTTGTTTTTATCCATGCTGTGTTTTCATGGCGTCAATTCCCCCTTTTGATCTCAATTTCGCACAGTGTTTTTTTCTTTAAAGTTTGTGGAACCGATCTTAGTTCTCCAACTATTCATTGTATAAGAGTTGTTTTCTAATGTTACATATTCCTCTAAGCTTTTTTTCTGGCAAGTACAATGCATTCGTTGAAACTTTCTGATTCCTATGATTTGCACTCTGTGACCGCTGTGATAACGAAATCTATTATTTCGCATATGTGTCTTTCTGATTCATGAACATAACGTCGATTCTTAATTCGAAGACTTTATACTTTGCTTTCCAATAATGTTTCATGTTTTTTATTTCTATAATACTTTCCTTGTTTCTTCGCTTATATAATTTCAGCATTATCAACCCGGGCACGTTTGTTTTGAATTCGTTTGGAACGAGGTTTCTGAATCCAATATGGTGTGGTTTGTTGCTTAGTCTCTTTGATAAGAGTTTACATTTTCTGTTTTTTTATATTTGTTAAAATGTTTGTATATAATTGATTGTTACCTTTTTGTTTTGTTGCAGGTGTCAATGGCGATTCTATTTTCCGCTGAAATAGTCAATTCCGTAGTCATGTGCATATTTAAAAAAATTTTTTTTTTAACATAGTTCACCCCAAACAAGGCAGGCCGCCACTGTAGACGTAAGGGGCTACTGAGAAAAAAGAAAAGAGAGTAGGTTGGGGGGGTCAACCTAAATTGGGGTCTGCGCAGCGAGATATCTGTTTACATTAGTTTTAAATTTCTGCATGCCTGTACTGTCGGGGAAACAAGGGGCAGGGAGGGAGTTCCAGAGGCCAGCAGCACGTGGAAATAAGCTATTGCTTTAGTTCGATATTTAGATCGTCTTTGTAAGTTGATATCTTTTAATATTGCGTCACTTGTATAATATAAATAACCATGTGCCAGTCATGTAGAGGCGAACACACACACACTCAAACATATATGATAAAGGACGTAGTCGAGACAAATGTGACACTATGTCATGTTGAACGGAGAGTAAATACGTTATACCTTCACCAATAATTAATGCATTCTCAAAATTACACGAGTATTGCATTGAGGAACATTTGCTGAATAAAGCTCACTCGAAGTGTTCAGCCTGATCTTCTCAGCATTGCCTGATGGGATTGCAATAAGGTAAGTTTACGAACATATTACCGTGCTGATGGAGTCGTCGTAGTTCTCAGACACGTCTTGGTATTCCGAAGGTGTGTTCCGAAGCTGAGTAATTTTGCCGAACATAGGCCTTTCCCCAGTGAAAACACTGGACGAAACTCAAAATAGCCATCAGAAGGGACCTGAGTCGCTTCGCTGGAAACCCTAACCCCAATAGCCATTAGGGGTTCAAGCAAGTTAATCTTTAGAACAGAAAGGACTTACTACAGACTGTAGGCAAACACCTATTTTTCTGTGAGTTGTGTATATAGCCTTGAGGAGCACCAGTCCATCCTATCTCTAACTGAGTGTTTGACTTTGATGAGAGGTTTCTGGACTTTTGTAAGGCCGTTCCTATGCACACTGGCTGTGAGAAGTTGGAAGTTGCGAATATCTTCTTTCAGCGCTTTCTTTATAGTCGTAACTCTGACGTCTATCTCTTGCTCCAAGCTAAGCATTGATTTTCTCGGATCTTGTTTTCCATTTTTTGCAGATTTTTGACGAAAAATAGTGAGAAGAATCTAGCCCCTACAAGAAAATCTTATTGTAAACGACTCTTCGAACTATATCTTATGACTAACTTTAAGCGAGCTAGCAACAACCCACCCGACAGCTAATCAAAACTCTGATAGAAAAACTCTTAGACACAAAAAAACTGTGAAAACCGATTGATAATGTATTATCCCCGAGGAAAATGTTTTATTCATACTGATTTTTAATACACACTTACAATTAGTACTGAAAGTCATCCAGAATAAATAATAGCTACAGAGCAAAACATAGCCGAGTTAAATTTCCGATTGAAAAGAATTCCCTAATTAAAAATATGTGTTTATATATTTGTGTTACAATAACATTTAATATTATAGCTGATTAGATTTTATTCCAAAGTGTTCGTTTTTATGTTTTCTATTTAAATTCCGGAAACAGTAAAAAGTCAAATCGCTGAATTTGTATAAGTATTACGACTTTTCGTTTCCTTTGTCAAAAACTCTTTTTAACCTTTTCCAATCTTCTTTTCTAATATATTTGGAACGGTGTGTTTTCCTATGACTATTGAATGACCAATGTGTCTGATGATAAATAA
>OY744535.1:36135344-36145344 GCA_963556195.1 Sepiola atlantica | reverse complement strand
GATACTGCACCCCATAGACTGGTATTGTCTTGGCCTTAGGGGCTTGATTTACGCCGGTCTATGGGTCTGTCCTGTGCAGTTCTAGGAGGTCCACCCTCCCAGGCTTCGCCTCCCCTCTTTGGGGAGGAGTAAGTTTATTGCTTACTGCCTGAGGAGCCCCTACCGGGGAATGCCGATGGGGCTGCCCAGGCAATTTTTAAACCCCACTTTCCCGACCCGACCTTGTGTCACATCTTACTTGTGGGAGTAAGATAAAAACTGGCCTTGTGCCTAACTCCTGGAGAGGAGTAAATCAATACTCAATCGTGTAGTTATTATATAGGAAGATGATTCCCTCATCGCTGTCATCTATTCGCCATATATGTACGTCTCCCTTCTCTCGATCCATAACTTGTTAGTAACAATTTATGGTCAGTTTGTAATTGAAATCTGCTTCCCTGTATAAAACGATGAAAGTTTGTGGCCACATACATGATGTCCTGCATTTATTGTTCTATTTGCGAGTAGATTTCTACTAGTAAAGTCTCTGAGACGCATGCATTTTCGGCTTATGTGTACAATAAAGCCGCTATGCTGTATAAACTCGCAACAGACGCTACAACGATTTCTGCGTTCTCGATTATAATGAGTTTAAAATAAATCAGACCTAAGAATGTGTTTTATTTTCTCAAATGCTTTTTGGCCTCACTTCGTCAATAATCCAGTTATACTATTTTTTGAATAGTTCGTTTACAGGCGCTTGAAGGTTTATATACTTGAGATGAATACTTTATAGTAATTCGCTAACCCAAAGAAAACTCTGCAATAACGCTATGTTTTTTTTTTGCACTGACATAATTCTATAGCAGCTGCTCTTATTCTTGTATATTGTGTTTACAAGATATTGAATTTGTTCGATAAAGTACTGACATTTCTCTTTTTTTAGTTTCAAACTGTAAACTTGAATCCATTTAAAAATCTAATGTATGTAGGCTGTATGTTGCTCAGTAGTTTTACTAAATTATTAAAATATCATTCAGTTTTTATGTCGCAAAATCTAATAATGCGTCCATTACCTGCTGTAATATACCCGGCGCCATTTTACTAACAACGGTTATCTTTCGAATTTGTATAACCGTTTAGGTATATTTATACATATAATCTCTGAGTATAACTCATCTGCAGGAATATGCAAATATGCATCGCGTCAATTTCGAAACATGGTTATTCTATTTAGCTTCGCGAATACTTCTTCTTGACTACGGATAATGGTAATCTCTGAATGCCTTAGAAAAATATTGGGCTTACATGAATTTTTTATTTATTTTGCTTTACGTAAACTGTTGGCGAATATCAGTCGCTATATTGCACTCTTAATAGCACTTCTATTTGGTCGAGCCTATCCAGTCGTATGTTGATTTTGCTTTTGGCGCGAACCGAACATTTCGTTTATTTTAAAAAATCGGCTGTTTCCGGTTTCAATTAAAATTTTGAAATTTCTTTGTTACATCAAAGAAGTCCGCAAATAAAAAACCAATGAAAATGTCTCTTTCAATTATTTCTTTTTTTTTCAGCGACTTTAGTCTTTACATTCTTGAAAAAAAAAGATAATTTTTGTCGACTTATGCATACCATTTTTATGCAATAGATATAACTTAATATCTGAAGTAGCCATCAACATCGGGTTCCTTAAACATGTATTTCCTTACTGTCAGTTCAAATGAAATTACGTATGTTTAAAAACTTTTAATCGCAATTAAATTATTTAAAAATATAAACTCGTTGATTATTGAGGTTTATAATAATCATTGATATCGGCTACCAAAAAATGTATCGCGTGTTAGAGTTGAACCCTGAATAGATCTTAAAATATAGAACTGAATCTAAAACACTGCCCACACGGCAACCGCTCAAACAAACATTGTGGTTTTAATAACTTACTTAGACTGTTTCAGAGTGTTTCGTTGGAATACGAACCCAGCATGGATGTAAAATAGTTTGAGTGTTTTAAATGAATTAAAGAATATTAAGACAATTATCTTATTAATTTAAAAAGTACATGTAAAATACGTAAGAATATGTGAGTAAGAACAATCTTCGCTTATTTTTATATGTTTATTTATTGATTTAATAGTAATAATCAGCGTGGCGAGATATATAACTGTTTCGTTAGTCGCACGATCTAAACTCCGAACTTAAGTCATGTTTTACTTAAATCAAACGCCTGTATTGCCGCAGCTATTGTAACAGCGAGACATAAAAAAAGACATATATATATATATATATATATATATATATATATATATCAGTATGTTTTTAAAAGGTTGTGGGCAATGCAAATTCCGGGTAAGATGTAAGCTGGAAGGAACAAAATAAATAAATCGAATACGAAATGTGACTTACTGTTTATTATTTCTTAAAATCTTACATAACAGCAAGAGTGGTGTTAGCAGTTTGTGTGATGTCCGGATGATTATAAAAATCACTCTTGCTGTTATGTAAGATTTTTAGAAAAAATAAATAGTAAGTCACATTTCGTATTCGATTTATTATTTTTGTTCCTTCCAGCTTACATCTTACCCGGAATTTGCATTGTCCACATCCTTTTAAAAACATACTACTACTATTCCCAGCAATGTTTCAAAGAAAGCTACCATTCTCTCTCTCTCTCTCTCTCTCTCTCTCTCTCTCTCTCTCTCTCTCTCTCTCTCTCTATGTATATATATATATATATATATATATATATATATATATGACAGAAATTAAACGAGAGATCGAAGTTGGAATGGAAAATAATTTCGACATATTTACACATTTTACCACTTAATTTCAAAGCTTGCCGTATGTGTATATGTTTGTTTAAATCGAATAGCTATTAAGATGCGCGTGTATATAAGCTGCCATTGTTGACAGTGAGAGTATATGTATTAACTCTGCATGTTAGTTTGGCGAGCGAGGTGTGTGTGCTTTGCTAAGCGTGCCACTCTTTCGTGGCGTCTGCCGCTATGCTTACGGAATAGAGTGCCGAGCCTATTTCCTTAAAGCCGGTCTTAGATGCTTCTATTGTTTAACAATGACCGGAAAAAATTTTTTTAAAAACGCTTTGTGTTAGTGTTTATATTACGCGAGAGATTTGCAAGTGAGTGTCTACTTAATTTTAATAGAAACTGCTGATTCGAGCTTCTGTCAATTCAAGAGTTATCACGTAAAAACACCTTTACCGACACTGTTGCTTCTAACTATGTCACTAGTTTTTTTTTAACTGTTCCCGTTTCACTGTGTCTTTCGAGGTAAATAATGTATTTCTTCAGTGATGGATTATTTAGTCATTTGAATGTTGAAGAAAAGGTTAATCTAGGATATGCCGTAGGAATTCCGGATGAATCTGCCAGCTAATCTGTCAATTCCCTGTGATGCGCGATTTGTTTTCTCTTGTTAGAAAAGTTTCGCCTTGGACAGATTCAATTTTCGTTTAACTTGCAATAAATCTCATTTATATATTTCAAAGCCTCAGGTGATAATCTCCATGGTTTTACGAATTTACTTAAGCAATGTCCAATCCAAACAGACAAGTCTCGGACATTTCACTTAATGACTGGTCCCTAGCTTGTCTGTGTTTTTGGTTACGAATGATTGCAAACACTCTGGAGACATGATATTCTAAGGTCAAATATAAATACAAACTATTATGTTGATAGCAAAAAACGGAAAGTACATTTTATAAGCACGTTGGTGCAAATATATATCATGCTTCAATATATATATATATATATATATATATATATATATATATATATATATATATATATATATATATATATATGTATATATAGTTAAACACCCTTAAAAGATGTAACACTCTTGAAAGTAGATCACTATAACATTGAGAACGTTTGTTTGTCATTTGTGTCAAAGCAAGTTCCACACGAGCGTTGAACACTGTGGACAGCAATGACGTTTCCATCTGCCTCCCCGTGTAAGTGTATCTTAATGTCAATTTCTGTATGTGCTGATTGCCGGTAGCCGTGTTGTCCTGAGCGTGTCTATCGTAATGCTAGCCTGAATCTACGAACTGCGTTCGATCCCATGCGACTGCTTGCAACTATCACTCCTGCACTGATCAGGACAAAAGCCCGAAACAATATCGTCTTTAGGTAAAATGAAATGTTTATATCATATATGTATATATATATATATATATATATATATATATATATATATATATATAAATTACTATTTGTGAATACAAAGGTTTATGTGATAGCGCAATGGTATACGACAAGAGCTCATAATTTAACACGATGTAAAACATTACTTATTCAAGTTATTCAAGTTTGAACTATGAGTATGTGTGACTGTCGAGGCCCCATTGTCGTTTCTCAAGTCGTCAGCTTATCTCATCGTTTTCCCGGTCCGATGCGCTCTCTCAGGAGGTTAGATCCTAACTGCTCGTCTTCTCTCTGAAGCCTAAACTCGTCAACTTTTTGTCATGAACCTTACTGTCGTCAACTGTCGTAAAACTAACCCACCTTATTAGTCAGGTGTCGTAAAACACTGTCACTCCTAAATGTGTCCAGTATTCTTTTCTTGGTGACCTGTCCTGAATAATGGAAATTGACCACTCCCAAATTGTCTTTTGTCTCTTTCGATGAGTCATTTCCTATCCCGTATTTTGTTTTGTCTTTGTCGATTAGTCACTTCCTATTCCTGACCGGGCCCCGACCTTTGCGGCAGCCATAGTGTCACACCATGAATCCATAACAAAACACTTTTATTTGCAAACAATAAGATGGCCAGACATAATTATTTGAAAATGAAAATAATAATTTCAGCCTGTTCAAAACTCAGCGGGAATTAATTAAGAGGCTTGGGGAACAAAAAATAGATATAAAAAATAAAAATTCTTTAAACGCACTTTTCTCCCACGTAGTACAACGTCAGTACTCTTTTAATTTTGAACAGGCTAACAGTATACAATTTGTTTCTTATACGCCTAGGCTCTAATACGTAGACTCTTGGGATCAACACTCATCACAAATGTTAATGCCATCAAACAGCGTAACACTTTCTATAATCTGTCGCTTTTAATTAGCAAACATATTTTATCTGAGAATACATTTATCTTTGACCATGGATAACCATCTCATATCATCTCAACTTGCTTTTCTTGCATCATATATACACTAATTTCGTTAAACTTACAAATATCTTTAACTTTATTAAATCATCCTTTCCTCATGCATTTTCTACAACATCGTTTTCAATGTATAATAACTTGTTTTTACTTAATATTAATTATACATCGTCTAATTAGCTCATAAATATAATAGATAAACATTTGTGAATATACTTATGAATATTTATATAAAATACTAGCAAATACATGCTCTTTCCGGTAGCATATGTTGACTAGGTCGGGAGCATGATATCATAATGAACACACTGCATACATTGACCCCCACCACAGGGAGAGGTAATGGCTAAGAGGATTATATCATGACGAACAAACACTCCCCCCCCCAAAAAAAGAGGAGTTAATGTCTGGGAGATGATATCATGAAACAGAATACATAGTAAACTACCTCGACCCCCTAAAAAGGGAGAAAGTCACCCTGGGACGATGATATTGTCAAGAACGACCATATATAATACTGTCCCCCTCCTCCAAAAAAGAGAAAGTAATACCTGGGAAAGATGTATTATGAGGAATGAAAATATACTACACAACCCCCAAATAAGAAGGTTAAGCGTTGGAGTATTTCCTCCACACACACACTAAAAAAAGGATGTGGTTATTCTTGGTCGGAAATACCTCCTGCAAGATAGAGGAGGTAATACCTGGGAGTACCACCCCATAAAAGGAGAAGGTAATGCTAGCGAGTATGGTGTGGCAAGTTTTATTGTACACGTAAAATGCCGAAATGTAAAGCGGGCTGAAAAATATAGTCGCCATCTATATAAACAAAGAGAAGCATGCAAGTTGATGAATAATCATAACTTCCTTTCATAATTTTTTGTTAAAAAATACATTTAAAAACCCGTGAGTGATCGTTATTCCTTAGCTAGCCTCTTGACTTGTTTAGAAACGACTATATTGTTCCGATCTAAGTTTTATTATTGCATTTTACGTGTACGATGAAAATTGATATAACTCAGGGTTTTAAATGCTTTCTTTTGTTTTTTTTTGTATTTGTTGTTTTTCATTTTACTAAACCATTGTTTGAGTAAAAAACAAATAGACGGTCATTATGTGTAATTCCGAAACTTATTTAACTTTATATAAGTTACGCAATTGAAATAGGAATTAACGACAAATGAAAGGAAGATACCATTTTTTCCTAAAAAAGTAGGGGTTAATATAAAATAGTCAGCATTCTTGTTTTTTTAAATTATTTAATATCGGGGAGGGGGGAGGGGAAATTAATTAAGAAGTGAAAGAAAATGTTAAATTAAAAAAAAGCCTACAATTTAAATAAAAAATCCCATTTTATTTCAAGTAAAAGACGTTTTTATCTCAGACTTTATATTTATTAATGCTGCAATTTTATTTCGTAAATGAATCATGAAACAATTTTAAAAAAATAAAATAAAATCTATCGTCGCTAGAAAAGAGTAGGGTAAAAGAGACGAGATGCAGGTAGTGATGACGACGGCAAATTTTATTTGTTTATTATTTTGAGAGAGAGAGAGAGAAATCAATCACTTCCCCATTTCTGTGATGTCAGTATATTTTTCTAGCTTGCTTCATCTTAATTATTTCCCTTGATATTTCCAAAATGTTTTTTGCGTAATTTTTTTTCATTTTTTCAATGAAATTACTTACTTTAATAACTGTTAATTTACACAAAACTATTGTAGATACACAGAGAAAATAGAATTATATAATCATAAATGACTTACAGCGAACATTAATTAATTATAGACGGTTATAAAATAAGTTATGCAAATTAGACCGATATTTGAATGTCTATATGGATGTTTATAGTACGATATATACCATATTTGAACTCGGCTTTTTGGCTAAGATCAAAGTGTAGTATCTGTTCCGATGGATACTGCACCCTATAGACCGGTATTGTCTTGTCCTTCGGGACTTGATTTACGCCGGTCTATGGGATTGTCCTGTGCAGTTCTAGGAGGTCCACCCTCCCAGGCTTTGCCTCCCCTCTTTGGGGAGGAGTAAGTTTATTGCTTACTGTCTGAGGCGCCCCTACCGGGGAATGCCGACGGGGCTGCCCAGGCAATTTTTAAATGGCCAGAGTGCTCACCTCTCGAGCGCTGGCTTTTCAAACCCCACTTTCCGACCCGACCTTGGGTCACATCTTACTTGTGGGAGTAGGATAAAACTGGCCTTGTGCCTAACTCCTGGAGAGGAGTAAATAATACTATTGTAGTATTGATTAAGATAACATCAATCCGTTTTGATGGTAATCTAGGAGTGATCAATAAAAAAATATTCGCATTTATTAATGTAGATAAAATATTAATTACAATCAGATATCATCTATTTAAACATATACTATTACATACTTATTTCAACACATTGATACACAATTACATTACATTTAAACAGGTTACATTTATTGATATTTACATTTTATGAATTTACTTATGTAAGCCCACTTGCAAATCCATGTTCCATGCGAATTTTAGGCTGAGGATTTTGAACATTGGACTCTCAGGTAGGATATTACTTGCCATAAAAATCGGTGGCTGAAGAGGTTTCTTGTAGTTATTGAAGGAACAGAGCTTTGCCGTAGCAGTGTTAAATGTTACTAGCAATTTATTACACCATTCCACTACATACTGGAGGTCACTTTCTAATGTATCTGCGATTGCCTTGGATATGTGCGAGTCCGTTTCAGCCACATAATGAGAGTTAAGATTGATGTCATCAAAACATATACTCAAGTCAGCCGGTAATTACTTTTCTGTGTTCTCCTATGACAGATATTCCGTGCTCGTAAAAAGCGGTGTATTATTGTATGTTTAATATATATTTATGTTGTTCTACATTTTTATTTAAAAAGGTGTCTTTGTTAGTAGGTTACTGAGTCTTAAGAATGCTTGTTAAGAAAATAGTTTTATACTTCTTGCCTTTAACATGGTTAATCTTTGACGATATATTTTATGCTGGGATATAAGTGGAAATATTTCCACGCCTGCGATTTGCCACTTCACATATTTGATTGTGTGTTTTTCAAATTTCAGCGTCGTTCAGTATACGAACTGTCTGGTCTTATTGGGCAATCGTTTTTCTTTAGCTTACGTTAGGGGGGGAGTGATGGTGTATGTATTTCTGTTACGATGCCTGATATATGTTGGCCAACTTGAACGCGTTCTGCTAAAAGCCGTTGCATCTGACTATTAATCGCTTCAAGACTATCGACTCGACCAAAAGGTGTTATTTTACAGAATCGATCAATCAGTGCATCTGAAGTATATATGGATGGCTAATCCAGACTTTGGATATTATATATAATGATGAAGTAAAATCATCATGTGATGAGAAAAGATGTTTCAGGTTGTGGAATTGCCTATTTTTGAATGGGGATATTGTAGTTGTTACAAAGGGGCTAGTGTGTGGCAGTATTGCATCTATGCGTGTGTTTAAGTTAATAAATCTAACCGTGTGTGTGTAAATATGGGTTATATAAATGTAGTTTGTATAAAGTTTGGTAGGAAATACAATGTATACTAGGAGAAGTCTATGTATACTTAGGAAATTATTTTTGTGTTTATATATTTTTTTTCTATTTTATGCCTATGATGTTCGTTTTTTTGTTTTATTTGTTTATTCTTAATATGCTTTTTATATTGTATTTTAATTATGTATTTGTATGTATTTAGTTTGGGTGTGTGTTAAAGTAGCAATATAGAAGTAATTGCTTAAATATGTGGTGTTGTTGTATCGTGGTTGCTCGACAAGAATCGAATGACAAAATAATAAAATCGGCCAAAACATGCACATATTTTGACCGTCGTGAATGTAAATGTAAGATTTCTTCAAAATTAATAAATTTAGAAGACGAAATAGAAACTAAATCTAGATAACGAATAAACTTTAATTCATGATAACTATAAACTTAAAATAAATAACATTAAATAAAATAGATGAGTATGTCAATGAATAAATACAAAAACATTGATGAATAAATGAAAACCAAGACTACATAAAACTGTAATAGCAGTGGTTAATTCAATAAATAGAACACATACATTCTTTTAGTCAACACAAGTAAAATTATAGTCACCCATAAATTTGAACAACTGTAAATTGGAGCATCAAAGCGATCCTAAAACTGTAGTATGTTAAACAAACGGCTGTCAAGCTTGTGTTTGCGAGGAGTTTAGCGATTGACCAATTAAAATAATAGACCGAGAAAGAACAATACTACATATGAATTCAATTGATAAATTTGCTATAGTAAACACACCACTTTTATATAAATCAATAACGCACAGTAAATAAACGTATTTTTCATGGCGGTTACCTACGAAAATGAAACATGGGTGTTTCTATGTAGCTTACTTACCATAGATATATTGCCATACTACTTTTAAAATCTACTCATGTATTGAACAATCTGGAAGTACACACTGAATATTAATATATACACAATACATCAATTCACCTTATAACATTATATGTGTACATGCATAATATATATATATATATATATATATATATATATATATATATATATATATATATATATATTATAAATAAATATTAATTATTTATTATCTACAGACATCGATGTTTCATGCTTACGCAATCTTCAGTGCAGGAAGATAATTCCCGACGATCGACGAGCTCGAACACCGATCACAAATCACCACTGATTCGCAGTCAAGAGAGTTACCAGTAATTAGCTTGGCATTTTAAAAGGAATTTAACTTTGTAAATACCAAGTCGGCGGGTATTAACAGCAAGCGGCGCAAAGTGATCAACAACAAAAAATATCGTGCTGGATCTCGCAATGAAGCAAGTAGTGCTGATTGTTATTAAATGCACTCA
>OY744535.1:36112844-36130344 GCA_963556195.1 Sepiola atlantica | reverse complement strand
TAGACACCGAAACGCTCTTACGATCTATAAATGATCTTCCAAACACAACCCTTTATGTAAAAAAAAAAAAACTACAAATAAATAATTAAATAAAAAGTTAGGAGAATAAAATAAAACTTTTCTTAAACACTCAAAACTATGAATAATACATTAAATAACAGTCAAGTCGTTCAAAACTAATATTTTTCCAGGGGCCATTTCAGGAGTGCAGCGGTTTTTTTTTTATCAAGATATAGCAATTTCTCATGTTATTTGCTCTTATTCAGCATGCTGACGAGTCACTTGAGTATAGACTTTTCAAAATGTCTGAAGTCAACCCATCTGGATAAAACTGCGGTACGATTCTGAAATATGTAACATATAGTTTTTGTATTAGATCTCACTCTTCTGCGATCAAGCACTTTATTTATTTTTTAGTATAAATAGGCACACACACAATATATATATATATATATATATATATATATATATACATAATGTTAATACAACAAAAGATATAAGAGGCAACTAATATCTTTAATTAGGCCGATATATTTGATGTTTTATATACCTTTATGTATTTTCATATATATTTTTTGATATATTTTCAAAGTTAAATTTTAATTACCTGCAGTAATATCATTGCGATAATGGTCCTCTGAGGAGAAGATTTTCTTTGAAAACTCATGAGTTAAAGACTTTAAAGTACTTTGACTGAACATGTAACTGCAATAAAATTTGATTCGCACCTTATTTTATTTTTTCACTTTGATCTATTGCTATATATATATATATATATATATATATATATATATATATATATACATATACATATATACATATATATATACGTATATACATATATATATATATATACATATATACCTATATATATATATATACATATATATATATATACATATATATATATATATATACATATATATATACATATATATATACATATATACATATATATACATATACATATATATATATATATACATATACATATATACATATATACATATATACATATACATATATATACATATACATATATATACATATACATATATATACATATATATATATATATATATATATATATTCTCATCCCCTATTCTAAAAACATTGTTTCTGTTTCCTCATATATATATATATATATATATATATATATATATATATATATATATATATATATATATATATATATATATCTAATCCTAAAATATAATCGAAATAACCTCTTAAATAAACGAGATGAACTTATGGCTAAGTGCAGACATAAATATAAATTTAAGATAACCAACGACTAGTAATCCGATGGACCTCCTGACTTATAACGGTGAAGATACCAAATTAAATAACACTATTTAAGGTAACCCCCCACCACCACCACCACCAACATAATAGTTATAATAATATCTGCTATAGACACAGAATTGCCGACTTGGTGATATATTGTATTTGTGTGTATGCGTATATAATGGTATTATTCAGATTATTTACTTAAAATAAGATAGTGGAATAAAAAATAAAAAAATAAAAAATTAAAAAAAAAAAAAAAAATTCCTGCAGGTAATACACTAGTTATTGAATTAATATAAGTATAAATGCCAAATATTACCACTAGACATTATTAGACTTGAAATAGTAATCCGATGGACCTCTAGACTTATAACGGTGAAGATACCAAATTGAATAACATTATTTACGGTAACCCCCCCCATAATATTTATAATAATATCTGTGATAGACACAGATTTACTGACTTGGTGATATATAGTATTTGTGTGAACGCGGATATTTATTATTTACTTAAAATAAGATAGTGGTATGAAATTTTTTTCTGCAGGTAATACACTAGTTTTTTAATTAATATAAGTATAAATGTCAAATATTACCACTAGACATTATTAGACTTGAATTAGTAATCCGATGGGCCTCTAGAATTACAACGGTGAAGATACCAAATTGAATAACATTAGGTACGGTACCCCCCCCCCCATAATATTCATAATAATATCTGTTATAGACACAGAATTACCGACTTGGTGATATATAGTATTTGTGTGTATACGTATATAATGGTATTTTGAAATATTTACTTATTTAGATTATTTACTTAAAATAAGATAGTGGTATGAAAATTTGTCTGCAGGTAATACACTAGTTATTGAATTAATATAGGTATAAATGTCAAATATTACCACTAGACATTATTAGACTTGAATTAATAATACGATGGTCCTCTAGACTGATAACGGTTAAGATAACAAATTGAATAACATTATTTACGGTACCCCCCCCGCATGAAATGTATAATAATAGATTATCAAATTAATCTAAAATATAAATAAGATAAGACTAATTTTTAGAACTCATATTACATCAGTAAGAATATAGAGTGTTATGTAAATATTGTGTGTAGGTGTGTGGATATATATGTATGTGTGCGTATGTATATGTGTGTATATGTGCGTATATGTATATATGTGTGTGTGTATGTATGTGTATGTATGTGTTTACATGTGTGAGCAACTACATGCATATGCATTTGGTCAATATTTCAAATAGATTCAGGGATATATATATGTGTATTCATGTATATATATATAGATATATATATATGTGTGTGTGTATATGTGTATAGATATGTATATCTGTGGGTGTGTATGTGTATATATGTGTGTGTATGTGCATATGGATTTGTATGTATACATATATGTGTGTGCGTGTAATTTTATCTCAGTTAGATTCTCTTTCTTGGAACCCAGACGGACTGGGAATTTATGACACGCGGTCTGTCTATTTCTTCTCTGTGCCTGTTAATTGTTTCTTTCTTTCTTTTCTCCAACCGAATTTGAAGACACGAGTTTCGCCGGACGCATTCTGGCTAGAGATGAATAAAAGTTGCGTATGTGATTATGTTTAGTTATGATAATGTGCAAGTGAGATTATGTATGTGCGTACGCATAGGATGTGTGCGTATTTAGTTTTATGTATGCGCGTGAGTAAAGTTGCATATATGTATGATATCGCCAGGTCGTATGTGTCATAATTTTGACACGGCAGTTTTTAGTTGATTAACTTAAAGATCCCTCCCCTTCGCCCGCCATAGTTAAATATAAGTTTTAAATTCCCCCCTCTCTATAAAAGATGTATCAAATTGGTTGCTACCACCACCATCTCTGATTATATTGGAACTGTAGTAGGGAAATTCAATTTTCTATCAGTCTCAAAAATGTAATTGTCTGAGTGATGCTTGAAAAAACCGAACGGTTGAAATAAATTATTGCATCGACAATTATGTGATTTCGTGTTATTATATTTTATGTTATATATATATATATATATATATATATATATATATATATATATATATTCTCATCCCCTATTCTAAAGTTTTGAGTGTGGGATCCATGTCTATTTGTAAAACTGAAAGAAGACGTAAATGCGACATCAATTCTGATATTGTGTCTCTTATAAAGACGACTGCGATTCATTTCCATTTAAGGGAAATTGATGCTTGGAGGAAATACATTCATTTCATGTTGCTGATTTGAAAAAGCGACGCCTCCACATTCTTCTCTATTGGATTGAGCGGAGTGTTTCTACGGTCGATTTATATCCATTGATCCAACACAAAGTCTAACATAAAACATTCATCCACATTAACTAAATCTGCTCATTGTTTTGTTTTTTACTTTTTTCTTCTGATACGCTTATTTTCTTCATCTCTATTATGTCCTTCATAAGATCGGCCCGTGCACCTGTATTTAACGGCCAAGTTACAAATAGCGTGTTCTTAGCTCAGCGCGTACCAGCACTTCTATGATTTTCTATGTGCCTCTGTTAATTATTCCACGCGTCAGTCTGACTCGCTCAAATTAGAAATAATATTTGCATGGCTTAACTTGTTTTATTATATTTTATAGGCGCGCATCTATCTCTCTAAGAAGCCACGTACTTTACTACATCGACCCGCTGTTGTCTGTACGTGATGATTTTTTGTTTACTGTGTTCACGCCAAACAAAACATATGGCCACTAAAACGTAAAAAGCTGCTGTAATTAAAGGTCATACATATGAAGATCATCTATCGTGGGAACTTTTGCAGCCATATATTTTTCATGTTACGCTTATATTTCTGATTGCTGGTAGAGTCGATGAAACAGGGAGAAGGATGGAATTCATACGGAAAGCAGTCCGAGGAAAGAAGCTACGAGGGAAAAAAGTTCCCCGGCATCTGGGAACCTCTACAGGGAAAAGTTAGGATTTTGCTGCCAGTCGGGTTCATTTGGTGTATTTTCTTTTGGACTAGCGATGGAACATTTAATACCTATTAAGTTACTCTATTCGCACTCTGTCGAAAAGGTGGTCGGCAAACTAGTCCATAGGTACTTGAATTATATATTCCTGAGCGATTTGGTGCTTTCAAATAGCGTTCTCACAGTACAACAGGTTTCATATCTTTAGATACGTACAAACATATATCTAGTGGCTATGTACATAGGTCCTTATTTATTTGCCTCCTCACCAGGGCAGCGTTTGATACAATATCGGTTCACGTTGTCAGGCAAAAGCGGGCGCAATGGATTTGGACAAAAACAAAACAATGTCTCTACCTAGAAGCTGTTCTCCACTGAGAGATGAGAGAAAAGATGCAGCGTATATCAGAACAGGTACTCAACTCTGCTCATAGACAAATGTGCGTCAGTTGATTGGAAGGTGCGTCTTTTCGACTTGCTTAACTTTAAAATATCTTTTTCATCACTAAACTACTGTCATCACTATTTAGAAGCGTCTACTCATATCTTTTAAAGATCAAAGTGTAGTATCTGTTCCGATGGATACTGCACGCCATAGACTGGTATGGTCTTGGCCTTCGGGGCTTGATTCCGCCGGTCTATTGGTCTGTCCTGTGCAGTTCTAGGAGGCCCACCATCCCAGGCTTTGCCTCCCCTCTTTGGGCAGGAGTACGTTTATTGCTTACTGCCTGAGGCGCCCCTACCGGGGAATGCCGACGGGGCTGCCCAGGCAATTTTTAATGGCCAGAGTGCTCACCTTCTCAGGCGCTGGCTTTTCAAATCTCACTTTCCCGACCCGACCTTGGGTCACATCTTACCTAGTGGGAGTAAGATAAAACTGGCCTTGTGCCTAACCTCCTGGAGAGGAGGTAAATACATACACATATCTTTTAAATGCTCTCTGTCACGACTAAGATTAGCAAAACAATGTTTCGGTACATCGCTGTGTATACAACATCGAAGTGCAAAATACAATTTGGTATGTCCGTCTGTCAGTTTCCTTAATTCTGAAATAACGCATTGTTCGCATGGTTTCTATGGCAACTACAGTCCTTTATGAGTCTGTTGGTTTCATGGGCTTTTTCGTCTTCATAAATCGCATCGGTTTAATTTCAGTTTTGAACCCAAATTGTCTGCACACGTATATGAGGAAAAATTAAGAAAAAACAAATAATTATTTTGGTAAAAAACGAACAAATTTGGAAATGCATTCCTGGTCTATGACGTAAGTAGGTGACAATTACGCAGGCAGCGAGGAATGGTATTATCTGAAAAAGCAGGTACGAGAAATCGGTCAGTTACTGAAATCGGATGACGTAAACTTTAGTTTAATAACTTGTCTACTTCAAATGCTGATTCCTGTAAGGACCAAATAGAGGGTCGGTATTTCCGATGCACTAGTCCGATAATCGTTTGTTTATTTGAGAATACATGTAATTGTGGAATAAAAAGATTTTTAAGAATCCACAGACAACCCCTGTATTGCTTATTCTATTTCTACCAGGTCAAAGGAAATATTTCTGACGAAGAACAAAAAATAAATGTATTTAATTACCTTACATTTGATCATTTGAACTATCCAGAGAGACAGTAAAAATGGTATATTCATGTAACAATTTGAGTTAGTGTAGTATATGTTCTGCTGTCATGAAACCATCTTCTCAGGAAGTATCTCCTCTTCTAGGGAGGGGCGCTTCGTGTAGTATATGTTCTGTAATCATTAAACTATCATGTAAAAGTTACCTCTTCCTACGTCAACAATAAATGGTCAATTCGCAGTACATTAACAAACTCGATAATTACTTATATATATATATATATATATATATATATATATATATATATATATATATATATATATATATAGCTGCACATATAGGACACCGGGTGGGCGTATTGTTGCTAGTTACTTGCCTGCTTCTAAGTGTGCCCCTCGGTTTTTCGCTGTACTTACGACGCCCCGCTCATCAAGGCACAAAGGCAACTCGAGTACACATTGTAATGCTTTGTGTAAGATGGATGGTAATACACAACACTTAACAGAGTGCAGACGACGGTTTGATCGGGACAGCATTTGATTACTTAAGAAGACGACTCAAATATAATTTGTTTACATTGGACTTGTAAACTAATATGCTTTATTTAGCAGGGAAGTAGACTCGTGGCATTGCGTTTCACAGACGAGCAGTACTTTGAAAAATTTATATTTAACAGTGGTTGTAGCTAAACGAGTTTTTGCTGTGTGTTTTTAAGTTTAAAACTGGAAATTAGAGTATTTAAGGTTCAAGTTATAGATATATTTGTTTTTTCTCTCTGTCTGCTGCGCTTTCGTATTCATCTATAAAAATGATGTTTTCAATACTAATTATCTTGTTCCTAACCTATACATGTTTGAATCAAATATTATAAGAGTATATTTATGTTTTAAAAATGAACAATACATGAAACAATTTACAAAACTTCTTTATATACAATATTTCTAGTGCAGGTAATATTTCGACGACTAAACCTTACTTTGTAAATGTTTTCGATTAAATTAATTTTGACTCCAATTCATGTATATTTATATACTCCTCTCCACAAGGCCAGTTTTATATTACTCCCACAAGTAAGATGTGACCGAAGGTCGGGTCGGGAAAGTGGGGTTTGAAAAGCCAGCGCTCGAGAAGGTGAGCACTCTGGCTATTAAAAATTGCCTGGGCAGCCCCGTTGACATTCCCCGGTAGGGGCGCCCCAGGCAGTAAGCAATAAACTTACTCCTCCCCAAAGAGGGGAGGCGAAGCCTGGGAGGGTGGACCTTCTATAACTGCACTGGACAGACCTATAGACCGGGGTAAATCAAGCCTCGAAGGCCAAGACAATACCAGTCTATGGAGTGCAGTATACATCGGAACAGATACTACACTTTGTATCTAAGCCAAAAGGCCAAGCCAATTCAGGAGTAGCATACAAAGATTCGGAAGGTCGTTGCTTTTGATGTAAGCATGACACACAAAATCACACACGCTATTGTATTAATATTTGTCTTCCCGGTCGTCCCTTCCATACCTCTCTTCTTCTTCCCCTCGAAATGTAGAAAAACAGCTTAAAGGTTGGTTGGGATCGAAGTCAAAAATACTACGTCGCTAACCGTTGCGCCAAAGGGAAATACTTGAAAATGTTTCGAAAATTAGACGAGTTGAATGTTTTTCAAAATCTAGGTGCGGCACGCATGCGCAGAACTTTTGCCGAAAGCGTGACACACGAACACACACGCTATCGTATTAATATATAGATTTTCTATCAGGAAACGATTTTTTATCCCTAAATAAGTTTTACATTTCGATGTGTCTACTTTCATCTTTATTAGGTTCTCTCTGTCAATCTGTATATAAGCGTAAGTATATACTTCATTATATAACGCTAATAGTGAATGGACGTATCTATAGAATATTATTTTCTCGTTTGCTTTTATTCTATGAAAGTTGTCTGTGTTATTGCTTCGAACCTTTTCTAAACGGAAACAACCAAAACGGCGAATTCATAAAAAGAAAAATTACAAAAGACATATTTTGTTTAAAATCAATTTTTAAAAAAATACGCACAAACTATGTACTATGGACTTGACAAAAATCTCTTTCCGAATTTTAAAATATGTCTTTTCTCGAAAGCGGAAATTAAATTTCAACTGGGGACTTCTGGAGACAATTGGCGGAAACGAGGCTGAACATAGCGAACGGATATGACGTATCACTTGCAGCTAGTTACTTCCGGTTGAATGGTTTCCGTATGTTTGTTGTTCTTTTGCTTTGCTCTTGTCATAAGAATATTTTCATATTTGGTCAGTTTGAATTAAAAAGGGAAAAATTAATAACAACCGTTTTTGATTTATTACTTAGTGAATAACTACTCGAATAAATAAGATAATTTTGTCGGGGAAGAATGAAAAGAAAGTAATTAAGAAAATGTGTCAAGTTTTATTTTGTGTTGTGGTATTTTTTGTTATATTCATGTATTTGCAACGGATCAGAAAATGTCTCCATATATTATCGGTATTATAAATAATATGCTTCCTCTGATCGCATTTATTTGTTAGTATATACAATGTTAGTGTCTATTTATCTGGTAAACAGCCGTTTGTAGCAATTTATTATGGGTGTACACTACTCCCACACACAGCACACTAAGAGTTAATAGCAAGTAAGTTGGGCTGATGATAATATAATATATACTACATAACTTATCTAAATGAAGAGGTAAGGCCATGGAGAATAGACAACAGAACATATACTAGTCAGCCAAAAGAGAAAGTAATCCCGAGTAGGAGTGGGACAATGATCACATGTAATACACTAACTACCCCATGAGCATTTGAAAAATAGTGCATAAGTCTTTAATAGTATGGTAAATTCAATTGACCATACAAAGATAGTACAATAGTTTAACTAATAAAATTAATAGTATAGTTGCGGCTTCAGACAGACATTTCTAAAATCTACAATAGAAGTACAATAGTACAATTTATTAAATCGGCTTCAGAGATACAGATACCAATTCTACATTAGTAGTTTATCATGTAAGATTAGTAGTTTTAGAAGCGTTCCGCATCATGCAGAATGATACGAACTCTATCAGTACTATATATTTATATATTAATAGTTGTATTACAGAATCACATCGATGCCGTTGGTTTCACATCGGAAAAATGGTACCTATAAGGCTCTGTTCTCTTCAGCATCTGTTTATCTACACACACACATACATATCATTTTTATCAAGATATGTTACATTAGTGTATACATACAGACGTTAGCGTTTCAACCATATTGCTGTCAAAGTAACAATCTCAGACGAACCTGTTTCAAAGAGTCAGCCTAGAATAATAGTCACCTGAAACTGTCACGTTATTAAGGGGAATTAAGATATATGTGTACATAAGAGTAGCAACAGACAGAAGACCAGTTGAAAGTCTTCGACGAACGTATTCGAAACTTAAATTTCGAGCTGATAACAATCTAATTTAACACCCTTCAGAGTGATCGACTTTTAATTTTTGAAAGGAACTTTTAAATCTCTCTCTCCCTATATATATATATATATATATATATATATATATATATATATATATGTGTGTGTGTAGTATAAAAGAAACAATGTTTCAGACAAAATGTAAAAATAAAAATAGAATAAAGGACAAGAAAATCAACAACAAGCAAAAATAAATTAAAAACACATATTGAAAATTTCGACCAAAATATTTCGACTGTAAAATACAATGATCATCAATCGGTTGCAGAACTTTAATTAAAAACAGAAAAGTTTTCAAATTTATACAAAGTACGCAATTTGGAAAAAAAATAGTCACCTGTAATAAACAGAAGAAATGGAGAAAGAAAGAAAGAAATTTTTAAAAGAAAAAAGAAGAAGAAGAAAAAGAAAGAAAAAAAATCGACAGTTAGTTTATAAACGCTGATTGGAAACGCTGTAAGTTAATACAGTCAGGTAGAAAGATTAGTAGTAATTTAGAATATATGACAACAAGGAATTACACAAAAAATCGAGGAGGAGGACGAGAAGGAGGAGGAAGGAGAAAAAGGACTAAAAGTTGTAGAAGTTATCCATTATCATATTGATTTAGGTTCATTTCGATTAGAATCGATCTGGCAGAAATCCTTTGGTCTGATGAGACAAAAATAAATCTATTCGGATCAGATGGCGTTAAGCGTGTGTGGCGACGACAAGGGGAAGCTTACAAGGATAAGTGTGTTATACTAACTGTAAAGCATGGAGGTGAGAGCTTAATGATCTGGGGATGTATGAGTGCCAAAGGAGTTGGACGACTGCTTTATTCGAAGGAAAAATGGATTCCAAACTCTATTGCCAGATATTGGAGGAAAACATGTTACCAAGTCTAACAAGTGTTGCAGACGTGGAGTTTTCCAGCAAGATAACGACCCTACGTGCAACGAAGGCGTTCTTAGACAGTAAACGTGTCAATACCTTACCATGGCCGAGTATGTCACCTGATTTGAACCCAATAAGATCGACTGTTATTGATAACAATGGAGACCATACAAAGTATTAAAAATAAGATTATTTGTTTAAAATGCTCATGTGTACTCACTTTTTGTTAGTTGTTCCAAAAGTTGTTGTTCATTTTTTTGGCATTGAAAAGCTATTAAACCACTACATGGCTATGTGCACATCGAGTTCCATTAAAATCCTACGAAACATTTAAGTACTATGAAGTAAAAAGTAAAAATGTTGTTGGGTGTACTCACTTATTTTATATATATAAACATATATATATATAGATATATATATATATATATATATATACAGGGTGGGCCAAAATAAGGGTCCTATCTTTAAATTTGAATAACTTCTACAAAATAAAAGTTAAACTCACCAAACTTTATGTGTGTGTAGACTGACCCTTCCGAGATTATTTTAAATAAACAAAACAAATTTTAGCCGAAAAACACTTCTTAAAACTTACAAAAACTAAAGTATTGTTTTTTACACTATTTTGAGTTTTTTAAGCAAAAATAATGTTTTCTAAATGGGCGCCGTTGGCGGCTTCACACTCTTCGGCTCTTTTTAAAACATTTTCCATAACAGTTTGCAACATCTGAGGACTTATGGCTCTTATTTCTGCTTCAATATTTGCTTTCAGTTCCTCAATATTGTTTGGCTTATTGGCATAAACCTTTTCTTTGAGGTAACCCCATAAGAAGAAGTCAGGAGCTGTAAGGTCGGGTGATCGTGGAGGCCATTGAATTTCGCAACTGCGAGAGATAATCTGATTTCCAAATATACCCTGTAAAAGTGTAAGGGTATCTCTCGCAGTGTGTGCTGTGGCTCCATCCTGTTGGAACCACATCCTGTCAGCTTTGGCGGCAACCCACGGTTGCAAGAAATTTTGAAGCATTTCTCGGTAGCGGTCACCCGTTACTGTTACCTGATTTCCGGCATCGTCTTCAAAGAAATAGGGGCCAATTATCTCTTCAGCAGTAACGCCACACCACACCGTGCACTTGAGTGGATGTAATGTGTGCTGCTGAATTATCCTTGGGTTCTACGTACCCCATATTCGGCAATTTTGTTTATTGATGAAACCATCAAGATGAAAATGGGCTTCATCCGACATTATTAGTTTTTTGAGAAAATCGGGATCATCATTGGCCAAATCCTGGAGTCGCATAGCGTACTCAAGTCTTTTTTCATTATCTCGAGGTTGAAGTTCTTGAACTAGCTGCACTTTATATGGAAAATATCCTCTTTCTCTTAGCATTCTCCGAAGTGAGCTTCGAGAAATGCCAAGTTCTTTTGATCTCCTCCTTGTGGATGTGGATGCATCCTCCTCCAAACTTCTCTCCAATTCCTCGAAATTTTGAGCTGTTCGTACAGTACGAGGCCTACCACTTCTCGCCATGTCGGATATTCCTTGTTGGTCCCTAAAACGAGCAATAATTCCTCGGATTGCTTTTGCCGAAGGAGAGTTTCTGGTGTTGTAATGACGCCGATAGATGAGTTGAGTCTCCGAAATCGACTCATTTGATTGAAAGTACCACTCTATTATGAGGGTACGTTCCTTAGGGCTAATACGGCTCATGCCTGCTTCGGAAGGGGTCCTTTACTTATTCTAAAAAAATAAAATTAAAAAAATCAATAAATAAAAAAGTTATGAATTTTTAAAAATAGGACCCTTATTTTGGCCCACCCTATATATATATATATATATATATATATATATAAGTAAAAAATAAAAATGTTGTTGGGTGTTCTCACTTATTTTATATATATATATATATATATATATATATATATATATAATAAATATTTTTTTTGTTTATTATCTATGTATGTATACGTTTCGTCCTTTTTATAATTGGGACTTATCAGCATAGATATATGAGAATTCACTACTGGCCATGCGATTCGAAACCACGGATTCCGAGTATTTTGCAATTGAAATCCCGACACCTATAACCACTCGACTAACGCTGAATAGCGAATAAATAGAGTCGCACTCTCTCGGCCCTATATCGAGCTTTCAGGTAATATTTGAAAATCGCAATAAGGTCGAGAGGCGTGTAGGTCTCAGCTCCGTAGACTGTCTTACATCTCGTCTACCATATCGCAACTCTCATAACGGCTAGCAAGCTTTAAAAAAGTAAAACGTTTTTGTCTATCAGTTGTCGGAGCCCAGTTGCTACATACATTAATGGGTTCCAGGTTAAAAGACGACACATTAAGAACACGAACCATGAAGCCTGAAACAAGCCTAATCAGCGGCACGACAATGCGGCAAAACACGAAGGCGTGACTTACGGTCTCGTCCTCGCCGCCGCATCTAACACGAGTCGGAGAATTACTCAAGCGCGCTGAATGAAGCCTCTTACCGACCCAGAGTGCATTTCGAATCGTCAGCCAGGTCAGCGATGCCTCGTCGTTATCAAGACACCTTAACCCAGGCGCCCATGGTCAAATTGAGCGAGGTTCCCCCCTCGTCAACCCGAGCCCCTCAATCCTATCTTCGACGAACAGCACCCTCACCATTACCTGATATAATGCTTTACGGGACAACAGCACGGAGTCAGCGATTCCATCTGTCACCCTTAAAAGGAATTTCAATACACGTCTGCATTCGCGATAGAAGGAGCACTCGCCTCGGGGTAATCTATGTGCCTCCCTCTCGTCCAAGTGCACACTTCTCAATGCCGGGAAGGTTTTCTTAGTGTCTTCCTTCCAGAAGACACCGTTTCCCTCACATTGTGTACTCATTCGGTCTAGATAAAAGAGCCGAAGTGTGTGGCATAAAATTTCGATGCTCGGCATACCCAAACCGCCCTCAGAAGGATGAACGTAACAAATCTCGCGACGGACCATATGGGTCTTTCCAAGCCATAAAAAATTGGAAAGAACCCACTGCAACTCAAGCAGTGTATCCGACGGGAGTGGAAGTACTGAAACACGATATAGGATGATCGGGTAAATGTGAGAAGCACATACGTCCGATCTCCCCTTTAATGAAAGATTTCTACGGGTCCACAGACCACCTGTAGCCCTTATCGATTTCAAGACTTCAGACCAATTTTTCTCCCCGAGTAGCTTGCAAGGTCCATCCGTCCAGCCAAAGGGTCCCTGCAAGGAAACGCCCTTCGAGGCACCGATGCGCAAGCCAACAGACTTAACGCAGTTGATTTTGGCCCCCGTGACCGTTTCATATGTTCTGATTTATCTGCCGACGACATTAATCTCGGCATTGCTAGTTACAAGCACGGTTACGTCGTCGGCATAGGCATAATACTCTAACGTGGTGCAAGCACCTGGCAAAGTAATTCCACGTAGGACAATATTCACCCTGAGCCTGTTAAAGAAGGGTTCCAAAACAAGCACATAAAGCATCGGTGAAAGAGGGCACCCTTGACGAAGAGATCTGGACAATCTGAAAGCCTCCGATCTCACCCCATTCACTTCTACCTTAACACCGGGGTTTGCATACAAGAGGCGAATCCAAGAGCGGAATTTCGGGCCAAAACCGGCCGCAGACAAAACAGCCTCCATATCCCGATGGTCCACCCTATCAAATGCTTTGGACTGATCTAAACTGATCAACGCGACTTCAGTGTCGACTTTATCAATGATCAAGCGTATCGAATGCAAGTTATCCTGAATGGTCCGACCCTTTATAGCACAAGTCTGTTCAGGGCTAATAAGACCAGGCAAAACAAGTTGGAGACGATTGGCTAAGATCTTGTCCAAAATCTTTAACTCCGCATTAAGAATTGTTAAGAACCGAAAATTATCTAACCCATCCCCACCATTTTTGCTTTTGCGTATCAGCTTCACCAAACCCATGGTCAAGTACTGAGGAATATTCCCGTTCCTAAACCACGAATTAAACAAAACTGTCAGCAAGGGAAAAAAAATAGGCGACATCTTCAAATACACTTCATAGGGCAAACCATCAATGACAGGAGACTTGTTAAGGCCGACCCGCTTTAACGCTTCCTGGACTTCATCCTCTGTTATGAAACCTTCGCACCTAGCCGCTTCGGTTGCCTCAAGGCGAGAAAGGTCGGCCAAATAGGGGTCGAATTGTGCTAAAGGCAGACCGGGTTCCCGAGTAAAAAGCTCCTGAAAATGAGAGCGAAAAGCCTCCAGAAGTCCTTCGTTTGTAGTCACGAGCCTCCCATCCGGCAATGAGACACGAGCGATATGTCGATCAGTTGCATGACGAAACTCCTCTGCACGCAATTCAGCGGCCATATTTGATGCTTCCTCAGATATTCTTTTTAACCTAGCCCTAATCAACAAAGCCTGATGTTCTTGGAAAGCCAAAGAATTCAGCTTATCCTTAATTATAGTAACATTAGGGCTATCCCCAACCCCCACCGCCCTATCTAATCAAGACTATAGTGCCACTTTAACTGTCATAGTTGCTAGGTTGAGCCGTCTGCTAAAATCGGCAGTAAAGGACCTAATCACCTTCTTAAAATGGACCCACTTCTTATTCCCAATTTCAGCCCCCGTCAATCCCCGCTGTAAGGTTAGTAGAAGCTGGTCCTGGTAGCCCTTCACATCGAACAACGAAGTGTTGAGCTTCCAGTAACCATCTAATCTAGGCTTAGGTCTATCTAAGTTTACACGGACCCGAATAAGTCTGTGGTCCGAGTAAACTATATTATGAAGACTTGGACATTCAACTACCCCTACGTCGACTCTCCTAATTAAGAACCGATCGATATAACTCGAGAGTTGTCTCAAATCGGAACCGCGTCTAGATGTCCAAGTCCATACCTTATCACGGGGCTTTTCCTTCCAGTACTTGTCAATGAGATCAAACTTATCGAGAAAGTCCAGAAATATTTTAGCATCCCGATCAGTGTTAGTGCCCCTAGGCCGATTACGATCTAAATCGGGATCCAGGACCGCGTTCCAGTCTCCCGCTAGAATGACCGTCCGAGCAGTATTCAAGAACTGCTCGATTCGCCGAAAGAAACATGCTCAGAATTGCTATTGGGCGCATAAACCCCAATGAGACGAAATGCTTTCCCCTTTATGGTAATATCCAAAACACATAGTCTCCCTTCCGGATCCATGTAGCAAGGGTCACACGACCCATCTAAAATTTTGCTTACCAGCCAGGAAATTCCCCTTGCGGAAGCATAAAAGTACGCTTAATAAACGTGAACACGCTTAGCCAGCGCACCCAAATGGTCCCTTGAATTCAGATGGGTTTCCTGCACACAACATATATCAACTCCTAGGCGCTGAAGATCATTAGCGACCCGAAATTTACGGTCATTCGCCCTCAGGCCCCGCACATTTAAACTTGCTAGATAGAGAGCCATAATGATGCTTTAGGGTTGGGTTTGAGAAACGAACATAGATGTAGTCAGGATGCCAACGGCTCTCTCAAAAGACTGCATCCCATTTAGTCGTTAATCAAAGCATCAAGGGAGATTCCGCCAACATCATGAGGATATGTTAGCTTTGCGATTCTATACAAGGATGGGTGAATTTTTATGGGTAGCCTCCCAAAACAGTCATTCCTTAGTTCCATTAAGGCACTATTTTTAAAAATGGCCAAAGCGGGAGTAAAATTAAAGGCTTCGTTCGCCTCCTCCAACATCTGCCATAGAGCCTTTGCTTCTGATGTTTTTTCGAATTACAGTAAGCACCCTATCTGCATTTGGGAAGTTCGAACGGTCTTCACTTGATATTCCTCGAACCTCGTTGAATTTTAGTAATTCAGCGAAGTTGGGGGTACGATAATTTTTGACAGTATCTATTTGTACCTGCGTACATTTACATATGTCTTTACCTAATAGAAAAGCAGCTTTTTTCGCCTTTCTACTCTCTATAGAAGGGCTTCTTTGCCGTTTATGCGAGGCAGGTGGGGGGGAGGAATGCCATCTATGGGAGAGGGAGAGTGGGAGCAGGGCTCTATGGACGAAGCTGGAGAAGGCTGATTTGAGGGAGACGAAGGTGGAGTGTTTCTGGTGGTATTTAAAGGGGAAACGAAGGGAGAAAGTCTGAGAGATTTGGCATTTTTGGGGACTTTTGTGGGCTTAGGAGGATAAGTGTATATGGTTTGTCCGTAATGGGCCCAGTTATTGGTTGGGGAATTGATTTGGGGTACTGGGGGTTTTGTGGGGATTTTTGGTTTGATGATCGGATGGGGGCTTGGTTTAGGGGTTGAATCAGGAGTGGATTTGGGTGTATTATTTCCCAATTTACTTTTTAAAGCCTTCGCCTTTAAGAAAGTGTCTTTACCGGGGTCATTTTTTAGCATTTCCCTCTCTCGCATCTCGTCCAAAGACAAACGCCCCGGGGTTTTTTCCCAGGTATAATAATCCAACCACTATCTTTTTCTTCTTCAGCGTCTGGTTTCTTGCTTGCCGGTAGTGCCGGGGATTTGTCTTCTGAATCATCGGTGGCTGAACTAATAATATAACCAATATTTGGTTGCGCGTTGAGGTGAGGTCCTGCCTTCGATGTTTTAGTGATCGAGGTAGTCGTTTTTAATGTTGAATCTTTTTTTTTTGGGGGGGGGGGCAATCCATAGTTAAATGACCCATTTCTTCGCAATACCAACATATGGGTTTTCTTCCCGCTAGGATAATGGGCAATTTTTCCTCCCCTATAAGAAGGTAATAGGGGATAGTTTCATACGACTTTTTATCGACTAGGATTTCAAAGTTCCAGATACCTGGAACTCGTCATAAGTGACGTCTGTAATCTCCCCAAATTTTAAGAAAAAAGCACTAATGTGCTCGCCTTTAACGTGGAATGGCACGTTAAAAATGTAAATGGAGGATCTTCTCCTCCCATGTATTCTGTTCGTAGTACATCATCCGGTGTGATAATTTGAGTTAGTGAAAGTTTGTTACAGGTGTCCTCATTCAGAAAAAGCGCCGATGAAGAGTTGAAGCCTTTTGACTTAAGCAACCTTTGCGGTTTAAAACCCGCTGTATGTAATAGTTTTAAAATCAGTTCAGGGGTAGCCCTAATAGATTTTTTAATCTTTTTATCCACCACAAATAAAGAGACAGTTTGTTTCTGTATCTCTTCCAGCTTTGGAATGTCAATTAGAATACCGGTCTCTTTGACCATGTGTGAGCATTTTCTTGCCTCCTCGATGAACTCCTTAACATGGATTGTAACTTTTGGTGGCTTGCACCATTCCGAGTTATCAGTATTGGACATCTCTACGGCCA